>JANFCV010000007.1:7245000-7908274 GCA_024500475.1 Phthorimaea operculella | reverse complement strand
AAAGCTGATCTTAGCGCAGTGGAAGCAAATTAGTTATCTTAAATCTAAAACTAAATGGTCGATCAGCCTGAACAACATTTGACTACGATTCGTAGTGCTTTTACTATAAAGCTAAATAAAATAAATTTAATGAGAGAATTTTGTTCCGGAAAGTTTCCGGCCGAGAAATTCTTGTTTCCAAAGTCTACTTAAACAGGACCTAGCAGCGAATTGCTTACCGTGCGAACCATGACGCCGCTCCTTGTAAGTCTAGTTTTTGACAGGAAAAAGGTATCAGGTTTTGGAGGAAGACATTTGATTGGAATTTAGGTACTAGACTTACTGCACCGGACACCAGCTCGTGTGGCACTCCGTCCCTTCAGCAATTTTGGTTTCACCTTAGTTTTCACAAGCACTTGGGTTCACTGTTGTTCATAGTTCGGCCACGTTCCTCAATAAGAATCCTGCCCAGTTCGCATTCAAAGCACTACAAAACCACTATTCACTTGGTTTACTACTGCCCAAGAACAGGGAACTCTTCCCTGGCAGCAATTGCGCATGCGAAAAACAAAGATTTCTCCCGCACACCACTGCTCGCGACAGCAACACGTTTTACTGTACAATACGCGAACCAAAGGACTTCTCCCGCATGAGAAATTACTTAAAAATATGTGGCTAACACTGGACGCGCGAGTGACTAAAAAGTAAGGTTATATCGCCGACGGCCGCGTGGTTATCGAACCGACTGAACTGACAAAGGAAAAAAGATGGCGTCGGCCGACTAGCTGGCGTCAGTCACAGGCCACGGTCTGTCAGACGAAATGGCGGGAAACAATAAAACGCGCGTATACCTGATGCGAAACTAAACATTCACCCGCCCCGGACCGACCCATCGGTCCGCTCAATGCATGGCAGGCGTGATAATGTAGCTACTGCTCGCAGAACTGAATCCCCACCTGAACTTCTGCAACTCGAGGAGTGCCATCACTACCGGAAACAGGTTGAGAATGCCCCCGGCGCCAACGCAGTGGCGGTAGGTTGGCATCCTTAACCAGAACGAGATCCCCAATGCAGGGGTTCAGTCCTGTCCGTCCACTTAAGGCGTTGCTGCAGAATGTGCAAGTACTCAAGCGACCAACGCTTTTTTGAGTCATTTGCTGCAACAACTGATAACGCGACAAACGATTGCTATTCACCTCCGTATAGGGATATTCCGGCAAGGCGTTAAGTGGGCGGCCAATTAAGAAATGCCCTGGCGTCAGGGCCTCTAAATCATTTGGGTCTGAGCTGAGCGGACACAAAGGACGCGAATTGAGTACAGCCTCAATTTTACAAAACACGGTCGCCAGCTCCTCGAAAGTCAAAATTGTTAACCCTACAACGCGCAACAAATGCGTCTTAGCGGACTTTACAACCGCTTCAAAAATACCACCCCAGTGAGGGCACGCTGGTGGATCGAACACCCAGGCAATGCCCTGACGGGAGAGGCCCGTGCTGATGGCTTCTTCGTTCTCCCGTAAGAACGTTACAATTTCTTTCATACACCGATCAGCACCCACCAAGTTGGTACCACAATCCGACCTGATCAGCGCTGGTCGCCCTCGTCGCGACGTAAATCTCTCCAGCGCTGCCAAAAGGCCTCCGTAGAAAGGTCGGCCACGAGCTCCAAGTGGACGGCCTTGGTGGCTAGGCACACGAACACGCACAAGTACGCCTTGATAGACTTTGCGTTCCGCAGGCGTGATGCCTTCACCATGAAAGGGCCTGCGAAATCCGTTCCCACACCTGCAAACGTCCAGGCCTCCGTCACCCGGTCCGGTGGAAGATCTCCCATCTGTGGCTGCATTGTGGCTGCCTTCAAGCGGTAACAAGGCAAGCACCTAAACACAACGCTACGTACCGTTCGTCGTCCCGATAAGATCCAAACCTCGCGCTGTAGGATGGCCAATAGCGCATTACAGCCCGCGTGCGAGTTTTTCTCATGACGATCCCTGACTAAGAGCTCAACTAAGGGTCCCCTTTGGAAGTAACAGTGGATGCCGAGCCGAAAAGGGCAGGCTAGCGTTCCGAAGTCTGCCCAACCCTGAGCATACCTTGCTCATCCAGGAATGGGTTGAGGCGCACAATTCCTCCCTTCAGCTTTCCACGTCCATCCCTGAGCAGCCTGACCTCCTCTTCAAAATGATTCGCCTGGACGACTCTAACTAATGAGCATAGAGCCGCATTCCGTTCCGCAGGCGAGAGGACTGGTAAAGTTCCGTTCTGCTTGAGGCTTCCTGCAGTTGTTCACGAACCGTTTGATCCAACCTGTCACCCCAAGAAGTTTGTCGAGGAGCTATACCGTTCCAGCAAGAAAGCTGGGTTAGGCTTCGGTACGAGTTGCCCCACGTTCACTCGCAAACCTCGATCAGGTGGCCCAAGCGCGCCCTGCACTCGTTGAATGGCCATTCCTGCGGCGACTCAGTCAGCCATTGAGGTCCCCACCACAGTGGGTGACTCACCAAATCAGGTGCCCTGCACCCGCGCGACGCGCAGTCCGCTGGTTCCATTCTCCCGGTACGTGCCTCCACACTAACGGAGTTCCGACCCCGTAATCTGTGACACCCGATTTGCCACGAAAACCTCAAGTGTATGTACCGACGTCTGCAACCAGCATAGAACTATCCGACTGTCAGTCCACGCGTACACCGTTTCATCCAAGTTGATGGTACCACGCAGATTGCAGGTTACATGATTTAGCAAGCGCGCTAGAAGAGCTGCCCCTGCCAATTCCAATTTGGGGATGGTCCATCTAGTTCTGACTGGTGCCACCTTACTTTTGGCCATAACCAGACGCACGTGCACAGTTACTTGCTGTCCGAAGGTATACAGCTGCCGCGTACCCTCGCTCCGAGGCGTCACAAAACCCATGTAGGGTAGCCTTACATCCCACCGATGGGACTAACTTGCGGGGTATCGCGATGTGCACAATCCCTGGTAAGGTGGTCACAAACTTGAGCCAATCCTTCAACAACTCTCCGGAGAGTTGGTCGTCCCATCCTAAGTTGGCTAGCCACAACCTTTGTAAAAGCACTTCGCCATGAACGTAACCGGGGCGATCCATCCGTTAGGATCGAACGTTCTAGCGATTGTCGACAGTACCGACCGCTTAGTCCAAGTTTTCCAAAAGGTCGGGCTCGATCTTGTACGTGAATACGTCATGCGTTGGCCTATATTGCCCCGAGGATGCCCAACGTATTTGGATTGTCCGGGTTCTCAAAGAGGTGCGGGTCCTGATGGAACTCGCCTGGCAAACCAGCCAGGAGCTCTGGGCAACTGGACAACCATTTCCGCAACTCGTAACCTCCTGAACCCATGATCGCGATCAGCTCGTCTCGTAGAATTAGCGCCTGCTCCACGCTATCAGCACCCGTGCAGATATCGTCCACGTAGACGTCGCGATCCAGTACTGCTGCGGCTCGAGGATATCTTACCCTTTCCTGTGCGGCCAACTCGCAGCGTACGTACTGCCAAATACGGACTTGGCTTAAGTCCATACGTCACCGTGTTAAGTTCGTATGTGACCATCGGCTCATCTGGGCTCTCACGCCACAAAATCAGCTGATACCGACGGTCATCCGGATGTATCATGGTTTGGCGAAACATCATTTTGACGTCTGCGACGAACGCTACCTGGTGCAAACGAAAGTCTGTGAGAATGTCCACAATGTCCCGGTTCAATTAAGGACCCGCGTGCAAACATTGGTTCACAGACACACCATTCGAGGTAGGAGCAGAACCGTCAAACACCACCCGTATTTTCGCCTCAGGTGACTTCAAGACAGCCAGGTGTGGAATGTAATAATGCTCGACACCCTCCAATTCAGGCTGGACACCGACATGGCCCAATTGAATATATTCCCGCATGAATTTATATACTTCTGCCGAAGTGCTGGGTCTCGCCTCATCTTCCGCTCCATTCCGAGTAGTCTCCGTTCCGCGAGCTGTCGCGAACTACCTAAAGCGGGCGGTTTGGGAGAAAAGGTAGCCTGGTCACGAATCTGCCTGACGGGCATCTCGCAGTGTTGTATTGATAGAACAACTCGCACTCGTCATCCTCTGGCTTCCGTCTGTCCGCCGTGGGCGGCTCTTCAGACTCCCAAAACCTCTGCAGCACCTCTGACAGCACACTACCATAGAGGACCGTATCCCTTCTGGTAGGTCCTGAGGTCTCCAAACTGGGCCGAAAACAACATACCCCTGTGGTATCTACGGCCACCAAACCAGCTTCCTGGAGTACCTTCTTCCTACCGCACCATAATCTCCGAGGACGTCTGACCCGAGAAGTACGTCCACCGTACCAGGAGTATCAAAATCAGGATCAGCTAACTCAACCCTGTGGTTAAACCCTCACCGTTGGTGGTAACCTAACCTGAGGGAGTTTCCCAACCACTTCATCCAGCACCACGGCTGAGACTTGATAGCTGACCCCACATGTGCTACCTAATGCGAACTCAAAGTTCGTCTGACCCCGAATGTCAGGCACATTTAGGCCCCCGATGCCTACAGCTTCATCCGCACTTGGCTGTACATTTAGGCCTAGCCTACTCACCAGCTTACTCGATACAATACATCCCTGAGCCCCTGTATCCAGTAGGGCTCTTACTTGAATGGTCCGGCCACCGTATCCCCATACCCAAATCTTAGCCGTTGGCAAAAGTACCGTGATTGGACGGGAGCCGAAGCTGATGAGTAGGCGGCGATTACCTAGCGGGAATCTAAACGCGGTGAGGCCGCGTCCCGCGGGGTATCCCTCGCTACCCAAACCCGTGTATGGGTCCCACTCCTGCTGGTAGGAGGTCTGCCCATAAAGGCCATGGCTGGAGTTCTATAGTACCCCGACGGCAAACGTCCGTACCGAGGTTGCGCCTGTAGCCGCGGGTACTCAGGCATAGGCGGAGGCATGCGTGGTCTTGAGACCCAACCAGGTGGCTCAAGCCCGCAGAATACTGCATGTACCCTGGTGGCTGCCTAGTGCCCTGACACCCGCCCGTTTGATCCCGTACCTGGGATGGGTGTCCTTGGCCATGTTCCCGTGTCGTTCCTCCCCAATCCGGCACCTGCTGCCGTGGTGGAGATCGTCCCCACGTCCGTTGGTAAGTGGGCTCCGTCTGTTGACGTCCCCTGCCTGTCCCTGTGACCGATGCGGAGGTGGGCTCCTGAGGGGTGGGGAGCGTTGCTCCTCCCTTGTGGGCAGGCCCTTCGCTGATCCGATCCAGCGCTGCCCCCGGCGCCTCCGGAGCGATTCATGCAGAGCAGCGGATGGTGTGCACCCTGGCAGTACCTACAGTTGGTGCTTGGGCACTCGCACCTGATGCGGCCCCAGGCACCGAAAACACCAACGCCTATGCTGTGCCACACCCCGTCTCCTCTGAACCCGCTGCGCAGCAAACTCCTGACACGCTGCCACCCCGTGGCCTGTCTCCCTGCAGTAGGCACAACCTGATTCCAATGCGGTGTTGTACCGCCTGGGTTGCCTACTGTTGCCTCCTCGCGCCGGTGCACCCGGCCGTTCCGGGTGGCGAGGGCAGAGGTCTCCTTGCGTGGGGCTTCACCAGCCTGGACGTCCACTCGCCTGTTTTCGGCCTCGAGGAACGACTTCAGATCCTCGTAGGTCGGGAGGTGGTCCGAGGACTTGCCCCCATGGAGCTGCTCGAATCGAGCGACCATTTCGCTCGGCAGGCGGCGAAGCACTGTGTGGACCAAGATATAACCGTAGCCCGCCACTGGCAAACCCTGTCGCTCTAGTGCGCTGACCGCGACACTGACTGGGTGGAAGATTTTCTCGCGGAGGTCCGTACCTCGCGTTATGGTTGGTATTGACAGCCACTGGTCTAACAGCCTGTCTACAATCAGGCGCTTGTTTCGATACCGGTCGGTAAGGATCTTCCACGCCACCTCATAATTGCTATCCGAGACAGCCAAATGCGTCAGCAATTCATGAGGTCTCCATGTAGCCTGGACATCAGCTGAGCCATCTTGTACGCCGGCGTTATGTCCGTCCGTGTGTGGACCACACTGCTATACAGGTCCTCAAACGCCGGCCAGTCGGCGTAATCGCCTGCAAAGACTGGAACCGTAACAGGCGGAAGAGGCACCTGTAATCCTTGTCCCACTTTACCACGGAATGGCTTTTCCTTTCCGTCACGTCGCCTAGATATGTCCGCAGCTGCCTGCGCAATGTCCTGTGCCAGCTCCAAGCACTGGCTTACATCGCCCTCAACCAGCTCCTTATCTTCAGGGTTAGAGCTTCCTCAAGGAGCATGAGGCACTGTGAGGTGTTCCGACACAACCCGAACCCGTTCATCTGCCTGTAGTGCACTTTTCAAGAGCGCGTCCTCCCGGTCCTCGCGGCCGATCATTGCCGCTGTGGTAGTAAACCACCTTAATTCTGTCTTTATAGCAGCCTTATACCTGGCGATCGAGGAGCCATGGTACCAACTTTACACACTCGACTTAATAAAACGAAAACCAATAAACAAATACCACAAAACTTTTATTTACAACAACTAACTACTACAGCTATGTACAAAGAGAAATTATTTACAAGTTCTTTACAAACTAAACCTAAATAAGACCTTCCAGTGTCTCCACAAGACATCGTTCCAGCATACTGGCAGCATTCCCCTTTGAATAGCTAGGCTTATTCGTTGGGCAAGAAAGCTGCCAGCACGCCGATCGCCAGATGCCTTGAAGATACGCAAAGGTCTTTCTTCAATTTAGCCTCTGATCCCCAGGGCCCAGGGTTTCAAAGCCGATCGGCGAGAAAAACAAATGTTAGTTGACTGGCCTAGACCTTACCGATAAGGTACCGTTCACTAGGCAAACAATACAGTCACAAAAAAAAACCGAAACAATATTTTCCAAAATTAATAAAATATGTGGGTAGTATAAAAAACACGCTTAATACTAAATCACGGTTAACATGTTGCAATAAAGCAACCACGCTCTGCTACCAAAAAATGTTTGATTCGAAGCTGATCTTAGCGCAGTGGAAGCAAATTAAAGTTATCTTAAAATCTAAAACTAAATGGTCGATCAGCCTGAACAACATTTGACTACGATTCGTAGTGCTCTTTACTATAGCTAAATAAAATAAATTTAATGAGAGAATTTTGTTCCGAAAGTTTCCGGCCGAGAAATTCTTGTTTCCAAAGTCTACTTAAACAGGACCTAGCAGCGAATTGCTTACCGCGAACCATGACGCCGCCGTTTCCTTGTAAGTCTAGTTTTGACAGGAAAAAGGTATCAGGTTTTGGAGGAAGACATTTGGATTGGAATTTAGGTACTAGACTTACTGCACCCGGACACCAGCTCGTGTGGCACTCCGTCCCTTCAGCAATTTTGGTTTCACCTTAGTTTTCACAAGCACTTGGGTTCACTGTTGTTCATAGTTCGGCCACGTTGGCCCTCAATAAGAAGCCCAGTTCGCATTCAAAGCGCACTACAAAACCACTATTCACTTGGTTTACTACTGCCCAAGAACAGGGAACAATAAAACGCGCGTATACCTGATGCGAAACTAAACAACATACATACATACATATATCACGCCTTTATCCCTTGCGGGGTAGGCAGAGCGTCAACGGCCGTAAAAGTACCGCCGTATATGGTAAATATTAAACTTAAAATCGGTGAAAACAATCGCGAGCGTTTAAAAAGTTACAAAGTCACTATCGTTTCAGTCAGCTTTTTTATACACTGTTTGATCTTACTAAAAGACTAGTCTAAATTTGTCACTGCTCTTAACAAAATTACTTTGGAATAAAGTGGTGCTCTAAGGGCGAACACATCTGCTGCCGGCAATGTATGAGACCAATAAAGAGGTGGGCCCTTATGTAGGTACCTACACACAGCCGGGGATAAATATGAACTGTTCTTGAAGGGCCCGCTTTTGTGAGAAGGCGTGTAAGCCATTTTAAGGCGCTTTGCACACATAACGCCCGTATCACCGCAATTTTTGCGCTATTACGAAAATGGGAATTTCCACCGCAATACCAGGTGGAAATTGTTAAACCTTTTCAATTTTCATTGACAAACCGTTTGACAGACGCATCCGTTACCGTTTCTTTAGGCATGCGATGCGTCGTCGTTTTCCCTAATGCTACGATCCGTTGAAACGGACGTTATGTGTGTAAAGCGCCATAAGCAAGCGTCGTTTGAACAGCTGCTTATGTTATCGATAAAATTTTAAAATATTTTGTAAAATATGAATAAATGTTTTGATTTTCTTTAGGAATTATGCAGAGACCGGTAGCTAGACGTGGTTTTAAAGGTATTTTGCGAGAAATATCCTCAAGGATAGAAATTGATTTAGCAATGTTTGAGGTTCAAAAAATTGGTAGGTTCCTTGTATAGCTGTGTATGACCCGAGGTACCTACAGAACAGACTGGCTGGAAAAAAAACATTGAACAATTTTATGGCAAAGTAATTGCGATCTATAATTTTCAAATTATTTTCTTTTCTGGATAGTTTCTCATTGGTGTAATATGAATACTTAACCATGTACTGGTAGTTTATCCAATCTGGTCTGGACTTCAGAACAATGATTTTGTATACATTTGTAGGTGTGGTGTACCTATCTAACAGGCACCTACCCAGTTTCACGGTTCAAGTCAATATTGCGCATAACTCCAGCCGAACAGCCAACAAATTCAAATTTGGAACTTTCGGTGTTCAAACTCCAACTGAAATTGATTTAGCGCGCGGGGATTGGTCAGCTGAGCGATGACGTCATCAATAAGCATCTCTCGACCAACCACAGGCCGCCGCAAGCCGGGCAGTGGACTTAGGGTGAGAATCCACCAGAGCTGTGCGAGTAAAATGTGTCGTACGAGGATGCGTAGCTGTGCTGTGGAAATGTGTAGGGGTTTCCGCCAGAGCTGTGCGAGTAAAATGTGTCGTACGAGGATGCGTAGCGGAGCTGTCAAAATGCGCATTAATGTGCGGAGCGAGGATGCGTTGCGAAGCTTTCAACATCAGCCGTCTATTGACTGGCAGGGAATCTTCGCAAACCTCGCAACATATTCCTCGCAGCACATTTCTCGCAACGCATTCCTCGCAACCTATTCCTCGCAACGCATTCCTCGCAACACATTTCTCGCTTATTTTGTATGTAGAATGGCCTCGCTTCGCTCAACCCTATTCAACCAGAGCTGAGCTGAGCGAGGCTAGGAAAATGAAGTGATTCTATTGGTGGATTTTTTCCTCGCTCACCGCCTCGCTACCTCGCACAGCTCTGGTGGATTCTCACCCTTATTAGTTTGTGATAGTGTTTGATGGTTCGTGTCGTCGGGACAGGTCGAGTAGGGTGTGCTTTGTGGTTTGCGGTCTGGTTAGCGCGAAATTTAGATTAAGATTTGTATAATGTTTGCCTACTTAAAGATATTTATTTTGAATCCCAATATTGACAGTTGGGGAGAGCAATGTTCAATCCGTCTGATGGCTTAATTCTTAAAAAATTGCACTCTGTCCATGATGTCCTAAATTCGGTATCTTGGGGAAAGTTAATATTATCAAAACAAATAGTCACAACACGAAGTATAAATACTCAATCAATCATTAATGGTCTACTTCATTTGTGCTCGATGCTTTCACTATGCATGCTTTTTCGGTACCTTCAAGTGATATTTGGTAGCCTATTGCACAACTGACTACGTTTTCAGATACCGGCTCATGAAATACGTCTGCAAGTTTTTAGATAAAACAACATGCAAACACGAGATTTATGTTCTATGCAAAGTTTTTTATAGATTGTTCTCCGACTAGTTGGGCAATCAATCCGTCTGCGAGTTTAGCCAGTCAGCAGTAGTGGTAGTCGGGTAGTTGGGAGTTGATGACGTCATCAGTCTCTCCGCCAATCAGCGCTAATTCTGACGGATCACTGGCCGCTGCAACGTGATTACAACAATTTCGAATTTGGAATATTACAGTCGACGTAACTCTCTTAACGAATTAATGGAATACTTACAAAAGAGAATACATGCAAATATCGTCTTTACGATCTCATTCGGAGACTATCACTAAATCACGTAAGGCGAGATACACACGATAGATAACGTCTTTTTGTGCAGTCAATCATTCAATTCTCCACCCTACATTCGTACGGTTTGACAGACGCATCCGTCGACGCAGCGTTGTGCGATCCCTTATGATGTTTGACATAAATCGTATTCGTAGCATACTGTACCTATGAAAAAAAGGCGGAAAATCGAATGAATTGTGTGTTTCTCGCTTTACTCTGTTTGGAATAGTTTGTCTATAGAATAGTTTAAGGTTCGCGATGTTTAAAGGGCAGAACACACCACCTCTGAACGCGTGACTAATAAGTCCACATCACGCGCGTATCGGTTGTAATTTATGGAATTGTATGAGAGGAGGCGCACTGCCTGCGTATGTTTATTCGTAATCACCTCCGCCACTATGACGTTGTATTGTATAGGAGAGCATGAGGCTCGAAACACCGCGGTACACGCGACAGTACGTCGTATTCTTAGGCCCCCTCTCATACAATTCCATATATTACAACTGGTAACAGCGTGACGACGTGCACGCGTACGTCCTGCATACGGGTGGTGTATTCTGCCCTTAAAAATGAAAGTACTGAATGACATCTCTTCACTAATTATTCGGTGCATCCCCCTGTCGGTGCACTGTAGCACATTACGCGTCTAGACACAATTACTGCGATTCGTCGCGAGCTCAATCCGCGAATGCACGCAGCGCCACATAAAATTGTTTAACAAGCTTAACTCGCAAATCGACTACGGAAATATGAATTAGCGTAAGGGACATTTTGGCGATTTTGAGTTATATATATCATTGGATTCAGAATTTCAAGCTCTATCGAATGGTATATATAACTTTTTGATATCTTGAAAAAAATGTCGCTTACCTTAAACAAAAAGTGAGCAAAAGTTTAAAAATCGGGTGTAAAAAGTACTGTTAAGGATATAAAATGATGTATGTCCCATACGTTAAATTTTTCATCATATCACAATTGATGTTCCTACACTAATTACAAATACAAGTTTTATGTCCGATATGCATCTTACATTAATTTCCAAAATAAACATTGGCCCTTACGCAGGCAAACAAACTTAAATAATGAGGTAGGAAACCATAATAACATTACACTATTATCTTACACTGCCCGCAAATTAAATTCCTCTCATATATTTTTTTATGTGACTTCAGAATATCTGCGTGAGCACTTATTTTGTAAGATATTTACACTGACCAAGAAAATACAAATTAATGTAAGGGACAAAGTAACAAAAATTTAGGAAAGAAGTTAAAGTAACGCACATGACATTATAAAATGTGTTGAAAAATGTTAATGTAACGTACATTTCTTGACCAAAAATAAGGTAAAATTGCAGCAAAAGACATCGTTTTTTCAAAGTTTTAAGGCTATTTAAATAATTAAATAGTCTATTTTACTTATTTCTTTCAATGAAAATGTACAAAGACATGCGTCATGTCAATTAAATCATCATCACTATCATCTTCTTGCCCCTATCCCAATTTCTTGGGGTCGGCGCAACACGTTTTGTTGAACTTTATTTCATGTTCCATACAAAAGCAAAGATCATTTGAAATTTCTGACCGTTACTAATATGAACACAAATTAAGAATTGTCCGTCAGAAAACGCACAAATCTTCACGACGCTTATAGGCAAACCGCTAACATCTCGAATAGTATCGAAGTGTTCGTTGACCATTGAAAAATTGCTTAATGAATACAGTGTCACTATGTTTGGGTGACAAAAAACCTGTTTATATTGTGATATTAATATTATTAAATATTAAAGATTATATTGAAAAATATGTTAATAACAATACAATATTGCGCAAAACACAAAGATATAGTTTTTTAGAATTTGTCGTATTTTTCGATAAAATGTTTTATTTTATTACAAACACAGTATAAATTATTAGAATACTTTAAAAATTAATACAGAAAGTGGTGTGATGAGAAGCTAAAATAGTATACTCGACTCATTATATTATGACACGATCGAGCAAATCGCGGATCCCAGCAAGGTACTGAAAAAGAGTCATCTAAATTCTTCAAATGGTAAAACCGTCACATCAGGTCGAGAGATTCTTGCTGTAGTCGAGAACTTTATGAAAATCTCATGCGTCGCATGCACCCAGACCTTTATCTGACGTGAGAGACTCCATTGTTCTCTTCCACCACCTTGCTCTTAGACAGCTTAAGAATACAAAGGCTTCAGGGAAGAGTGGCCCCTGTGCTGCTTAAGGCTGGTGTCATGAAATGGCTGTTCAACTCCGTAATAACTAGTGGCAAAACCTCAGAGGCGTGGTTACTCCACTCCACGAAAAGAGACGAAACGTTTCTCAGTAAGAATTGTTCCCCAGAAACTAAAGGTCAATTTTACTTCTGGACCACGTCTATAAGCTGTTCTTGAGAGTAGTCACCAATCATTGTCATAAAAAATTTACGCCTTCATGTTTTGCGCGTCCACTAGTACTTAATTTGTTATATAATTCTAATTATTACAGTCAAAACCTTGTATTTGTTTTTATTCACTTAGTATAATTTTGTTTGATTAACAAAAATTTCAACGTAGTTTAAATTTTGAAGATTTATTTTACTGTCAAAGATTAAATAAAAAGTTCCTGTTCGGTTTTTTTGCTAATGACGTTATTTTTTATCGTTCAAAAAGTTTTCTAATGCTTTTTATTCTAATATTTCTCACATTAAAGTATTGATTAAGAATTTGAAACACATTAGAAGATGTTTATGTTGTTTTTTATACTACATCGTGTTAGAGCCGCATTTCTAAGAGTATTTCTTTTGAAAATAATTGGTTATAATAAAGTTTTGAGGCAAACTAGTCATAAAAACTTATAGACACGGTGTCCTTCACTGCAAATTTACCTCTTGGTCGATGATGAAGTGTACGTTACATTAAATTTTTTCAAAATTTTCGGTGATTTTAACAGAAAAAATTAACGTAAGGGCATGCCAATTTCTAAACTACAGGGATATCTCAGATGATGATAGCTTTAGCATAAAGAACTCGAAATTCTAAGAATTTTTTCCCTAGAAGTCATTTGAATCGGACAAGAAACAAAAAAGATATAAAGAGAATTTTAAAAAATTGCAATCGTTTTTTGGCTCTCCTGAAAAATTGCATTTTGTCCCTTACGCTAATTCATATTTCCGTAGTCGAAATGTACGGCGAAAAAAAACTACACGACCCTTACTACGGGATTCTGTTTGTCTAATTTATTAGTCCTGACTTGTCTAATTGAATATCTAGCCTTTTTAAATCCTTTTTACTATTAGCGGCAAATGGAGTCAGTAGGATCAACCTTAATAGAAAGAGTATTAAGTTTATTGAATAAAACACTGCTTTACCTGGTTATTCTTAGAAAAACAGATTTTGTTCTAATGAATACTTTCTAGGTTGATTACTTTAATTTAACTGCTTTAACTTATAACTTAAAGTGATGAGATGTCAATATACAGGTACCGAACGACCTACTTTCCCGTATACGCTAAGACCTACAGGTCAAACTGAACAACTTCCAAAGTTCTTAGCGTAAAAAAACTGTACCTCTCATAGAAAATTACTCAAGCGGCAGTTTTTTTGGATGGAAGTTCTTATACTTTTAGGCTTTGCACTTTTATCCTTAGGGAAAGTTGTTCAGTTTCAAATGTTGAGCTTAGCTTTATTAGGAAAGTGGGTCGTTCAATACCACCCCGTATTCCGGCAAATACCTATAGAGTGAAATTTTACTAGTGTAGTGACCGATAGCGAAAACACTGAACCGGCTGGTGATAAGGAAATTTTTTCTCCAAGGAACATAAAGAAAAAGTAATTTTGACCTCCAATCAGCTGATTTGAGTTAATATACCACATCTCGACCTATGTTCCTTGGGGAAAATTGTTTCTTATCATCTGCCGGTTCTGCGTTTTCGCTATCGGTCTCTAGTAAAATTTCACCCAGTATATCTTGATTCTTGACCAATATAAAAAACGTTCCACCAATTTCACCATGTTTCGATGTAGGGATGTCCCTGCTCCGAGAATTGATTCTTGATCAATATAAAATCACAAGTTCCACCATGTTTCGATGCAGGGATGTCCCTGGTCCGAGAACCCCTGGTACCGTCGGCGCAGTCACCCTGGCGGCCCGCCAGCTCGTATTAATCAGCATTATCAACTTAACACCCCCATTGAGCGGCGCACACGCAAAAAACTTCAACTTGTGTTTAAAACAGAGGTAATGGATTACGCACGCTTTCAACTAAATTAAATACCAACTGAATGGCCTTCCATGGTTTTCGCTCTCAGTCCAGGAGGAGTAGGTTTGATGTTGATCAACAGAAAATGCACCAAAAAAAATATTATACCTAAGCATTTTAGGTAGGCTCTTTACACACATAACGTCCGTGTGTGCGTTATTTTTGCGCAGCGCTATCCGTTGCGTTTGAAAAATACTGTTTTCCACCTTATTTTCATACAAATACGGTTTATGTGAAACGGTTTGACGGACGCATCCGTCAGTGCAAAAATATCGCACTGAATCCTTTTTCAGTCGTTCAACATTACAGATTGAAACACTATGACAAGTGAAATGAATTATTGTTGGTATTTAGGCTTTAAGAATGCGGGACCTAAGAGCGGGAACAATTCGTCCTCGGAATTTTCAAGAACAAAAAAATTAAGAAACACAATACTTAGAATATACATTGCCGATACGTATTGTTGGTATTTCGTGGTCGAATATAACATTCGCTCTCAACAAAATGAATGTTTTACTGCTACGACTCTTTTAAATCGGTAAAATCCTCTTAAATGGCACGTAAACCAGCCATTTGAAGAATTTAAGTGTAGAATGAGTGAATGATTTTAAGTAAAGTAATTGGTTATACCACCTACCTACATATTATAGATCATCGTACATATCTAGGGAGATAGCTGAATAAAAGGACTGTCAATTTATAAATTCAATAACCCTTTTATTCAAAACGCATCGTTACGGCCGAACTAAAAAACCATATATTTGCCCCCCTCCGTTCCCTATAAATTTACCCCCATAGGTTCTGCTCCCTAATGGGGTTGCCAAATTACCCATCTATTTAATTTCCCGAATGGGTAAACGAATTAGGCTGGCAACTTTGAAACGAATTAAATTTTGGACGGTTGACTCATTGTGCCACGAGGGGTGCAATGCGTGTACGTACCTATAAATGTTTGTTATGGTTTTTATTACATTAGTTCAGTGTTTGATCTGGCAGGATTGTTCTGTACTAAAGGGCATTTTCATGTAAACGTTTTTCACTGTTTTCTTCCCGAATAATGCATGTAGTAAGAGCTATTTTTCTTTTTAGGGTTTCGTAGTCTACTAGAAACCCTTATAGTTTCGTCATGTCTGTCTGTCTGTCTGTCTGTCTGTCTGTCTGTATGCCGCGCCCTCATATTTTCGTCAGTTTTAGAGCTATCGACATGAAATTTGGTGAGAAGATAGATCGTGTTGACCCAAATATAGAAATATTAAGAAAAAAATATTTAAAATGTTTTTTGGACCCCCTCCCATACAAGTGAAAGGGGGGCTAAAAATTTTTTTTTCTTCTGTAATATTGAGTAGGGTATCGTTGAATAGGTCTTTTAAAATTAAGGTTAGGTTTCTTTGAAACAAAGTCACTAAAATGTTTCTGTCACGAGATATTTGCTTTTAAAAAGGGCGTTTTTGACCCATAATTTGTTCCAGCTGTAACTTCTAAAGTATAAATGCTAAAAATTTGAAATAAATATGGAATATAGCTTGCAATCTGAAGTTAAAATGAAAACTATAACGGATATCGTACCCTTAAAGGTTTCAGGAAAAATTGAGTTTTTCTATTTGCGGTTGGTCATCATACTGCTGCTAACAAACCAGCAACAAAATTAAGTTTGTAATGCTGAAAAACCTGATATTTAAACGTTGACTACGAAACCCTATTTGTGAGCGTGTCTGACACGCTCTTGGCCGGTTTTTATTTATTCAAGATATGCCCATTCCCATTAACTTTTTCGAATAAAGAATTATTAACGGATTTATGCATCTTTAGCGGCATCGGATGCGTCTGTCAAACCGTTTGTCATAAACCGTGTTTGTATGAGAATAAGGTGGAAAATGCGTTTCCCAACGCTAAAATATCGCAGCAACCTCATATTGCAACACCCTGTAAATACAGCATATTGTAGTGGATTAAAAATAAATTTAAAACAAATCCCACAAGATATTGCAGTGAAGTGATTCGACGGTTTTCACCCTTCATGTTCAAACCATAGGGTTGCCAGGATACTGATATATTATTCAGGCATATAAGCAACCTTTTCTGGATGATTGAGTATTAGTCTGATACTATTAGGGTCATAGGGACACAAATAAGACTCATTGTTTACTCTACTGGTTAGAGCATTATCACACAAGTGGTTCGCGATCGGATGCGGAGGCGGGACAGAGCGTCCATTTGATGCCCAGCGAATTTGGCGCGGACGCGCGGCGAATACCGCCCGGTACCTATATGTACCAAAATGCTTCGCATCTGCCAGGCGTCCGCTCCGCTCCGCATCTGCTCGCAAACAGCTTGTGTGATAAGGCTCACAGTTAAATAATGTGCTGCCCACTAAGGGATAATATATTAAAATAATATTTAATTAAATAAAGATATCGAGGCATAGATATAGATAGGTAGGCTTTAATTTAAAAAATGAATTATAGCTCTGTATTCGTCATTTGAGAAGAAAACAGGCATCACTCGGATATCCTCTTAAAACGACCACTTGGATTGCTAGGATCAATTTACGAAGGAAGTTTTCAACCAACTGCATTCAGTTTATTGGTATTTTTAATACCTACAAAGTGCTATACTTGTTATTCTCATAAATGAAAATAAGAAATTGAAAATTTTTACATTCATCGACCGGGGCTCGAACCCGAGCCGCATGGGTCAACGCAACACCGCTCTGCCACAGAGCTGCCGGGTTCAAGCCCCGGTCGATGCCTGTAAATTTTTTCAATTTCTTATTTTCAGTTGCATACAGCCCTACATCATTTCCGTATGTAAAGTGTTAGCTGCAGAAACAATTCAATTTTCGCGCTGACAGTTCAAAATTTTCCAATAATACCAAAACGGTAAATATTTTATTCTACAACACCTTATAAACGTGCTCCATTCTAAAGTTAGTACAGCGATGCAATTTGAATCAAATATTTGAAACGAGATTGCAAAATATTTTTACGTATTTTAATAGGTACACACACACACGTATGACATCAAAGATTTTTGATAAAGTTGTCATATTCAAATCTCATAGATAGGTAACTTGTGTGTTGTGTTGTCTGTCATATACGTGTTGTCATATATCTAGTATTGCCAGCAAATCCTCCTACGCATTTTAAGGACCAACATATAGGTACTGGACTTACATAAAAATTCTCCAGTAGTAAGAAAACCCTGTAAACGTCGAACCCTTAAGCGGGTAGGTGGATTTGCTAGCAATAGTACAATCTTCTTTATTGTACACTAGTGGCCCGCCCAGCGGTTTCACTCGCTGCTACTTACCTGTTTTCCCGTAGAAATGGGATCTTTGCCCGTAGTAAAAAGTCCATTAATCCATTCTAGCAGAAGTTACTCATCATGACCATGTGCCAGCAAAGGCGGCCTGTCATGGCAAATAACTTTAACTTTGAAGCCATTACCGTATCTCTTATAGTTTTGATGGGATGCTGGTGGTCTACATCAGGCACTCCAGACCCTCGTGACCATGTGCCAGTAGAAGCGGCCCGTCATGCTGAATAACTTTAACTTTGAAGCCATTACCGAGTCTAATAAAGTTTAGATGGGGTGCTGGTGGTCTACATCAGGTACTCCAGACCCTCGTGACCATGTGCGAGCAGAAGCGGCCCGTCATGCTGAATAACTTTAACTTTGAACCCATTACCGAATCTTTTATAGTTTAGACGAGATGCTGGTTGTCTACATCAGGTACTCCAGACCCTCGTGACCATGTGCCAGCAGAAGCAGCCTGTCGTGCTGAATAACTTTTACTTTGAAACCATTACCCTATCTCTTATAGTTTAGATGGGATGCTTGTGGTCTACATCAGGTACTCCAGATCCTCGATGACCATGTACCAGCAGAAGCAGCCCGTCATGGTGAACAACTTTTTCTATGAAGCCATGACCGTATCTCTTATCCTACTAATATTATAAAGGCGGATGTTTGTGTGTGTGTTTGTTACGACATCACGCTAAAACGGCTGGGTAGATTGACATGAAATTTTGAGCAAATATAGAAGAGTATCTAGAATAACACATAGGCTAATTTTTACCACGGGAAAATATCTTATTCCTACGGGATCACGCATATTCCAATATTTTTGCAAAGGTGGCGTGACTGAGCCGATTCGCGTTTTAAACGTTTTCGCCGAAAACTAACAGCGACATCTCTTGGCGAGTAATGCTTTCTTCCCGCGAAATAATAGGTTGCAGCGGGTGAAACCGCTGACGGGCAGCTAGTAGTTTATATGGGATGCTGGTGGTCTTCATCAGGTACTCCAGATCCTCGAGGGCTGACCATGTCCGTCTTTTATATTATAGTAATATCAGTGCCAAAATTCGCGAGGATCGTTAAAGCGGTTTGGCTAATTTGGGTAATATCTGCTTTATTTCCCCGTTTTCCTGCTGCTAACCGTTTTCCCGTAGGAATGAGGAATTTTCCCGTGGTAAAAAGTAGCCTATGTTACTCAGGGATGTTGTAGCTTTCTAATAGTGAAAGATTTTTGGAAATCGGTCCAGTAGTTTCGGAGTTTATCGATTACATACAAACAAACAAACAAAGTTTTCCTCTTTATTATATTAGTGTAGAAGTGTAGATGTAGAAATACAAGGCACAACCAAGTAAATAGTTCATTTATTACCAATCTATTGATAGGTTGAATAGTAGAGCACACTACCTGCGTATGCGTCGAAAACGTGAACGTGATCACAGATGGAACTATAATGAAACAACTACGGCACACTGCTTGCATGCACTACGTAACGCATATGCCAACGCAAGCAGTGTGCCGTATCTATCATGTAGTCCCATACCACAGAATAGACACAATAGTATGTAGTATAGTACTACATACAGAACGGACACTCTCCCCCCAGCACCTGCGCCGCTTACCCGCCCCCGCCCGCGAAATGTCAAAAAACCGGCCAAGAGCGTGTCAGACACGCCTACAAATAGGGTTTCGTAGTCAACGTTTAAATATCAGGTTTTTCAGCATTACAAACTTAATTTTGTTGCTGGTTTGTTAGCAGCAGTATGATGACCAACCGCAAATAGAAAAACTCAATTTTTTCTGAAACCTTTAAGGGTACGATATCCGTTATAGTTTTCATTGTAACTTCAGATTATAAGCTATATTCCATATTTATTTCAAATTTTTAGCGTTTATACTTTAGAAGTTACAGCTGGAACAAATTATGGGTCAAAAACGCCCTTTTTAAAAGCAAATATCTCGTGACAGAAACATTTTAGTGACTTTGTTTCAAAGAAACCTCACCTTAGTTTTAAAAGACCTATTCAACGATACCCTACTCAATATTACAGAAGAAAAAAAATTTTTTTGCCCCCCTTTCACTTGTATGGGAGGGGGTCCAAAAAACATTTTAAATATTTTTTTCTTAACATTTCTATATTTCAATCAACACGATCAATCTTCTCACCAAATTTCATGTCGATAGCTCTAAAACTGACGAAGATATGAGGGCGCGGCATACAGACAGACAGACAGACAGACAGACAGACAGACAGACAGACAGACAGACAGACAGACATGACGAAACTATAAGGGTTTCTAGTAGACTACGAAACCCTAAAAATTAGTGAAGACTTAAGTGAACCAAAGTGCTAGGTATGGTGCTGGACTTGTTGCACGTTCGTTTCATCCAAGAAGGTTTCATCGTGGTTTCTTGTAGATATGTATTAGACTGAAACGAAGGAGGTGCCGGCCATATTCATGTCCGTAAAAAAAAGGCGCGAACATTTGAACTGAGTTCGCCTTAGATTCGCGGACGGATAAAAATATTTCTTAATAAAATTGTTGGATAAAATAAAAAATGGTGCGATATTGTGCCGTGTACGGCTGTATGTCCACAAACAGAGACCCAGACAGGAGATTTTTTCGTATTTCGCGGGAAGAAAAGAGGCAAGAACCTACCTACCTAAGAAGTAATCGGTTCGTATTCTTAACTACTTTCGACTCACATTTAATCGTAATAGATCGATGTAGGCCCCAAACAATGTTAAATTAGCAGCAACTAGTCGGTACATTATTTTATTTATTACATACTCTTTGGTAGGTACTGTACGTAGTCATTAGTTGTATCAAAATTAACCCGAATGTCAACCCTGCACTCACACGCCTGTCATCACGCACACAAACATAAGTAAAAATGACAGTTGTCTATAACGAGCCCGTTGTATGGAAGTGTCCGAGGAGTGCCCATACATTAAAATGCAAAGGTACGTGATAGCTTGCACTTGCAAGCACGCGAGCTACATAGGCAGGAAGTGTGCTCTGTCCTTTATTCTGAAACTAGTTAGTCGAAAACAGCCATGATTGATCTCCTAAGCTTTTATTGGCTGAAAAACCAGCTCATTAAAAAGCCGAACTCCATAATTCATCTACCTTAGAGTATAATAGAGTGTTCCTAAAAAGTTAGAACGGTTGGTAGTAGTCACAACTCCTCTGTCCACCAGCAGCAAATCGCTAGTGATAATGCTATTGAACCTCTATTACTCTTCTCATTACATTTGACTTATGTAATCTAGGGAGCAACTGCTTTGACAGTACGGCGCGGGGCGATATGCGCGCTCTATAGCTTGCTTACTAAGCTTCATTATATAATCTACCTATAGCTGAAATTACGTATACGTCAAGCACAGCCTGTTCAGACGACCTATTACCGACTTGCTCGTTTCACTTTTTTCCTACGCCTCTTATTATTACCAAGGGTACTCGACCGAAAGTAGGGTCCAGTTCAGGATGGCCCTTATAATAACGCTCTGTAAGATATTATCTTGTAAGTGCTTTACTAGCGATAAAAAGTGTCATTTTTGAATATTAAGTGTAGGTTACCTACAGCTCGGTATAAAAATGTTATTGGGGTTTGAGTTTCAGGCTTTTCATGACGAGTGGTCATAAAAGGTACTTAAAATAGGTTCCTTGGTATTCACACTGTCTTAAATGTAGGTACTAATAATGCAAATGGGTTTTCCCAGACAGACACCATAACAGGTACTCTATATCTACAATTCATATGTCATAATAAGATTTCGAAATAATAAGTCACTACAAGAAAAGCCAAAGTTATAAGGAAATATTTTGTAAATCAAATAATCCACCATTACAATTACCCAGTTCCCCGGAAGCACTCCACCAAAGTCCCGAAGTTTTCCCCATAAAATAATTACCCCAAAATTAAGCGCTATACGCGATCCGTAGCTTAAAAAACCTCTAATGAGAGTGACCCAATTTTCAGGGTAGATTGCACAATTATCGGCATAATCCTCAGACCAATGAATAAGGTAGATAGCATCGTGCCAAGACCGACGGGGATCCAAAAATACGAGAGGGTTTAGGTGTACCTTTACCTACCTAGTCACATTTTAATAATCTACTCTCGCACACGCAAAATCGTGTGGTAGATACTATAGACGATCTGCAGTGTAGGTACTTACTTATTAAAATGTCATTTTCAAGTCTTTGTTCATAGACATCTAACTCTATGTTCACAGGTATGTCATGTCAATTTAAATAACATCAAATAAACGTAGACACAATTTATTGGCTAGATTACTGTTGTCCAAAAAACTAAGTTATAGGTACTTATTTAAGTTTGTCAAAGTAGTTGAACTTTGTCAAAATTTTGGATGTAACACATCTTATGCCATTTCATCATAACCTACCTAGGTAGGTTCCAGAGAACAGTTCAAAAGTTTCGAATCCTGTGGATTTTGTAAAAACAAGTGAAGGTTTTTGACATAAAGATGTAAGACAAAATCGTAGTTGCGCATCGCATGCTGACTCAAATTAGGGAAACGGCGCGTGGGGCGCATATACAAATGGCTCACTGAGTACTAGCGACGGTTTTGACGCTTACTGACTTTACTTTAAAGAACTGGAATCTCAGAAGATCTAAGAAGAAAATGGTTGGCACGAACGTCATATTTCATGGATTAAAAGCTCAGAATCATATTATCATATTATGCGTCCTTGTGTCAGATTTTGCTGTTTTGATATTCTTAGACTGAGATCTTTGATTGTAGCAACCCAAAAAATCCTAAATAGGCTCGAGTGGTTCTTCAGTAAACTCTCTATTTTGTGCTGCTGATCACAACGCTCACTCTCCGCTTTTGCTAAATCGGCTGCCGTAATTTTCGATAATCCCATTTTTGGTGGAAAATTATTTTATTTTCCGGCTGAACGAAGCCATCTTTACACGCTTCATTTGCGCCTTGTGATGATTCAAGGTGAAAAGTAAATAAGCGTCCATCTGTGCAATTATCAAGAAAAAAGTCGAATTGCCTAGATTAAGTGTCCAACAAATTGAATCTCGATTTTTCAGGCAATTCGTCTGTTATAATTGTTTCCAAATTTCTTTGAAATTAAATACTTACTCACTTATAACGGCTCAGAAAAAGCAGAGGGTATCTAGTTTAGCCTGGGATTTCGTGTAATTAAGCCTGTTTTAATTAAGATTAGTGGATAATAAACACTCATTGCCCGACTGCTTCTGGAGAAGAGTCATGTTTTTCAAGAGATGTACTCGTATTTGGGTAGTACAAGAGTAGTATGTACGGACCCTTTATGGAAAATCTTTTTCATGGGCTGCAGCCCAAACGAGAAGGTGGATTTCTAAAATTAAGGTGTCGTCGTGGTCGTCGTAAGGTGAGGTCTATCGACAGCACATCTCTGATAGCAGACAGTTTTGTCCACGTGTGCGGTCGGCCTAACTTATTTTATTTAGTGTGACCTGATGACTATTATTGACCATAAGTACTTTTACCCACATGATTTCTGAACCATGATCGATCAAGACTTAAAATGTAACCAACGAGTCCAATTTCAGATACACACCCATAACTTAGCGCAACTTAGCAAGTTTGCGTGTAGTGTAACTTTGCACCACCGTTTGGAACTTACCACTGACAGTAAAACAAGGGAAGACACGGCAATTATACACTAGCCTTATCCAATCTCGACCAAATGTCACATTAAAATGCAGGTACGGGGTATTAGGGAACGGTGTAACGAAAACTTTGCAGGCGTGCTCAGACCATGAAACTGAACAACTTTTACTATGGAGCTAATGGTGGGAAACGAAAAAAAATTTCCCACCTCCCATACAAAGTCAGTCAGCTGATGGGAGGTCGGAATTTTTTTTTCGTTTCCTTCCATTGGCTCAATTGTAAAAATTGTTCAGTTTCATGCTCTGAGCACGCCTGCAAAGTTTTCGTTACACCGTCCTAAACACCCCGTATACTAGTCTTAACCAATCTCGACCAAATGTCACATTAACATGAAGGTATATCAAAACTAACTAAAACTAAACAGTTTTTAAAGGAAATAGTCATATTCGCATCTTGCAGGTGTAGGTAATACTCGTCGAAAATGTTTAGAAAATAGGCAGTAAATAATAAATTGGCGTAAGGAAATGTCAAGTGCTTGACAATCTATCTATTCTTGTCACACTCTGGCGGATTTCATATTTCTCTCCTGCTCTAAGATGACGTCTGATCTTCATTTGACCTCAAATAAATATTTATCTACTGCACATTTTGCGATGAACATTTTCGGTTAAATATGTATTTTGTGTCGTTTATTACCTATCTGCGAACAATGTTTCTTCGAAAAAGTTTTTATGTGACCGATACAACCTAGCAAAAAAATAATACTAGATAACAGATATTATACCGGGGTCTACTCCTGTATCGCTGTCATTGGCGCTCGGTTTCACATTCATTTGTCAAAGTCAAGTGTTGGATTTATTAGTATTTATGTGCCCCGCTGACCTGCGCCGAACCTTGAATTAGGTACAGACCTACTTTCCTATACACCGTTCTGTAAAGAAAACGTTTCATTTAACTAATCAATACATAGTATAAAATGAAGTACCTAGCTTCCGCGTTTCTCTGACTGTGTCTGTTTGTCGTGGATAGCACTAACTCTTTTAAGAGCAAGCAACGGATTTAAATGCGGTTTTTTGAATGGATAGAGTGATTCAGGAGGAAAGTTCGTCTGAATTACCTTAGGAAAAACTTATTTCCACAGTAAAACGATCAGCAGCTGGTGCAACCGCTGGGCAGGCCGCTTGTTTTGTATCTAACTATAGGTAGGAAATGTGTAAAAAATTGTGAATAGATCACCCTGTATAATTTCTAGGGAAAAGGTTTTCTGTTTCTTAGTGTAATATTGTCATTTATTCTTACTTTAACTTCTCAGAAAATGGATGAATTCTGTCATTCTTATTACTTTGGAATTTCATGAAAATGACCTTAATACTTACTCAGAATTTTAATCCACTAAAGAAGTTTAAAAGTCTTTGAATCTATAATACCATTCAGGAGAATTTAAATAATACTAGCTTTTGGTTCTGTGGTTTTACCCGCTGTATAAGGAATTATTTTCCATCATCATGCAATGTTTTATTTACAGTATCACCATATCTACTTGTTGAGTGACGTTAAATGCAACAATCCTGGGAATAGTTTGCACTCGCAGATTTCCCTGCCAATAACATCTTATACTGCGCTCGCCAATCCGCTTGCCACAAGCCATAGTGGCATAATGTCAATCGGTATCTTGTCAAAGCTCGAGTACGGCAGTCATGTATCTAAAATGAAAAAAAAAATCATTAGCTTGTTACAGTAGATAATATTTGTATTGCGAAAATCATTGCTCCAACACTTTAAGTAACTAACTAGCACTTTAAAACCTACCTATAATAAGTTTTCTACCTCTAGAGACAGAACTACCACCTTTATAGATTTTCTTTAAATGTGTTTCCCATGACACTCTTCTATTCTACCGTGTAAATCAGCTTTAGGTAGGTTGTGTAGTAACTCTAAAAGTACTATAGCCAGCAAATTCACCTTATAGTGTAAGTTGATCCCATATAAAGTGTCTTAGGCACGTGGAAACAAACACACACAAATCTAAACTTTTACATTTACATCTAATATTAATTATTAATACTCGTTGTAGGATAGGATTGGAAAATAATATTTGTTTGCTACAAACTTTCTTATTTAAGTTGGATCAACTTGTTTGACTAGTTTGACAAATCTAAATTGTAAATATTCCGAAAGCAGGCTGTCAGAATCTCTGAATGGTTTTGATGAAATACCAAACTTGAATATACTTGCAATACTCGAATAAATTATAAGCTGTAAGTCGGTTTAATTATTTAATTTGTTATTACAGTAAAATTATAAGAGGATCCCTGTTTTCCTCCATTTCAAACAAACTTCCATATAACCATAATATAATGCATGTAGAGATATACATATATTTTTTATATTTAATAGAAATTATTATAACAATAATTACCTAGCTTTTCTATATTTTTATGAAGCTTGAACTGTCTTCTCGTAATTATTTTTTGGAATAATAAATGATAGTGGTATGCCTACAGTATCTATAGGCTTTATTATAATAACAAGATTTATAGCTCTACACTCTACGTGCATTTTTCTAGCATCACCCCAATTCTAAACTTAGGGTGGGTTTCGTAAAAAGTGACTTAGGGATAATCATCCAGGGATTAGGCAACAGCGTTGCCTGTGAATGAAACATCTTGCTGGCCAATCCGCAAGCGTCTGGCCAATACCCTCCGATAGGGGAAGGCCCATGTCCAGCAGTGGACTATTTTGGATGTTATGGTATTGTTATGTTAGTACCTAGACATTCGATATTTAAACATTAACTATTTGATCCGCAGTTAAATCAAAACATAATTTATTATAATTAGTTAGCGAATCTGTATTTGATGGAATTAAATAGCTAATAACTTTTGTTTTTAGACAAATGAGTGAAATTATTTTAGCTTTAATAGGCTTTAGTAGCGATTTTGTGCGTGATAAATTAAAGTATTGTAAACTATCTACATGTTAAGCTTCTACTATAAACTATCTATTAGTTGGGTGTGTACACCGGTGAAAATCGGAAAATACGGCTGATGCTTATAACAAAATTTCCTTTCGAAAGGATTGGTCCTTAAGGCGCATAGAGCCATTTAAGAAGTGAGGCCACCTCAATTTTTAATGTAATTTTTTAAAGTAAAAAAGTCCAATTTCTTTAGATTTTCATACAAAATGTCATCCTCTTTTTTACCCATTTAGGGGTCGAATTACAAGAAAATTAAATACATGTATTTCATAGTTGCGATGTATAATAAATAACTGAACAAAATTTCAGCGACATTTATCAAAGGAATAAAAAGTTACCTACAAACTTTCATCCCCTGTTTTACCCCCTTTAGGGATGAGGTTTTATGAAAATTATTTCTTATAGCTCTTTTGCACTATTTTGACATCCTTTGTGCAATAATTGAAGTTTCTAGGTTATCCGTGCGTTGATTTGTTACTATCTTTTGATTACCTATTCTTGATTTTTATTTAAAAGAAAAATGAATTTTAATATGTAATGACCCAAATTTTATTACAGAATTGACTTTTTGACATATGATTTAATTGAAAATGATACCAAACAAGACTATAAACTAAATCGCGCAAAGAAAATATGAAAACCGAACTTTTAAACCCCCCCTCCCCCCACCTGCAGCAAAAATCCAGGTGGCCCCACTTCGAAAATCCGTCTCAGTAACCTAAAGATTAATCGTGCCAAAGGAAATTTTATTAAACCTTTCAGCCGTATAATTAGAGTTACACACGCCTCTATATCACATTTCGTGGTGGAACTTGATGACTTTATCCTTAACTTTATCCTATTTTTTAACATTCATTTGACAACAATTTAAAACAATATTTATAGTAGGTAAACAAGTAGGTAGTTTCATTTTAGGTAAAGTATAGGTACGTACTTTCGCCAGCACATCAACCTACACTTTCAAGGGATCAACTTATACTCCCTGTCATTATGCTGATAAACATTCTTCTGAATGACTCTCAAACTTGTCAGACGTGCCTACCCCGCATATAGGCGTGATATATGTACGAGTACGTACCTATGACTGAAATTTAGAAAAAAACAGCCCAGTGCTTCAATCGGCAGTGGTATCCAACCCAGGGCCCGCTCAAGGACGCGAGTGCGCCCGACAGTTTTACAGCCCTGCCTAAAGAATTACACATTTATTATTTTTATTTCCCCATGCCCCATTGTATGTAACGCGGATTTTTTCGGTCCACTGATGCCCCGCTTTTGAAACCGCCGGTACATTTGTATTCTGCGCCGGTATTTCGACGTTTTGTATGACATGGCGTGAAATATTAAAATTATCGTTTAGGTAAAATTTAAATTTTTAGACTGAGCGTCTGATCACAAAAGCACAAAGTTTTTTACTTTGATTAACAGAATCTATCTGGTTTTCGTCTACAGAAAAGATAACATGATCATTTATTTTACATTTTGTTATTGTTTATTTTACATACCATTGCCAGCCCCGTCGGTCCACTGTTGGAAATGTTGCTTTGCCTATCGATGGATATTGCCATTCTCATCACACGTGACAGGCGAGAGCAGTACTAGATGTTGGCATTCACATGGAAGCCCGCTGCCCATTTCCTGATGATTGTCCCTTAGAGCCTTATCACACAAGCGGCTTGCGCGTGGATGCGGAGCGGAGCGGACGCTGCCGATGGATACCGACGATATTTGTGTTTGCTCCGCTCGGGATCCGCTCGCGAACAGCTTGTGTGATAAGGCTCTTAGTTGCTTTTTAGGTAGGGTAAAATAAGACTGTTGCTATTCTAAGACTGCACTACACGGCACAGATAGTTTGTATTCATGTGCAATATCCTAAGGCATATAATTTGATTGCCTTCTATATGTACTAGCTACTATACCCTATAAACTTACCCTTTGTATATCTAAACCAAACAGTTAGACTACCTTCTGCTTTGACTATTTGAGCTAATACCAATACTAGTAATTTTCCTTTAGCTTCCCGGGTCTTTGAAGAGAAAAGGCGCTTTACACACGTAGCGTCCGAATCGACGTTATTTATGCGCTGCGTAACGCATGCGTTGGGACAATACGAATTTCAACCTGATTCTCATACAAATATGGTTTACCTATATCAAATTTGACTTTGACAAATGCTTCAGTCGGCCGGTCGTAGAATCAAGCCAAATCCTTTGGCAGCATGAGCCAAATCTTTATGAACCGACCCCAAGTAATTGGGATAAGGGCTTGGGAGTACGCGCGGTAAGCCAACTTGCTCGTTTTGCAAACCGGCGCGATTCGCCAACTCGCTTTCTGCCGACTGGCGTGTTAGGGTGGGCTTAAAAACCAAGCGACAGCGACAACGACGCGCGTCGTTGTCGCTGTCAAATGACTGGTTTGTATGGGTTTGTATGGGGAACCAGATAAACCGAGCGTCGGCGTCGTTGCGGCGCGCCACGACGCCGTCACGTTGACAGCGCGCTGAGAGGCTAACCAGGCCAGTGTTGCCGGATAAACAGAATTACTGCTATTTAGACATATTTAACAGCAAGGTAAATGTAGTTAAAAATAAAGAACAAGCTTTATGTAAATTCTGAACTATTGTTGCCGTACTACCGATGGTTTTACTATCGATAGTTTTCATTTATTCAGGCCTATACAATCGGTAGGCCTAATAATAGTATTGATAATTCAAAATAAAGCAATACTGTTGACGAGGTATAATACTATCGATAGTGTTCAGGATATCGATACTATCGATTGTCTATCGTTTTACAATCGATAGTCCACTATCGAGTGGCAACAATATTCTAAACACATGCTTTTTATGTTACAGTTTATCAAATTTTCACAAATTACACGCTGAATTCCGACAAGCTCTGCCTACCCCGCAAGAGATAAAGGCGTGATATATGTATGTATGTATTACGTCTACGTTAAGCAGATCGATAAAATATGACCAAGAAACAAGAGTATAAACAACCCCAAAAGTTCGAGTTTAAGTATTTACTAGAGGAAAGCCCGGCTTCGCTCGGGTAAGGGCCCTTTTCCTGTCATGCGTATTTTCGCACGCGCGCGGATCTGGTCCGCATGCGGGCCGCACGCATCTTATCTTTTGATACATGTTTTTCCTATCATGAGGCGAGCACGCGCGCGGAACGCGGATTGACGCAAACGAAATCCCTGTCCTGCGTGTGACCAGGAGCGTGCTATCATCCGCATGCGGACCAGACCCGCGCGCGTGCGAAAATACGCATGACAGGAAAAGGGCCCTAAATGAAACTCGTAATGTAGGTGCAAAATATAGGTACTTGCGTATTCTCTAAATTATTGAAGGCAAAGCAGGAGTGTATAGCGGGAAATCGACGTAACCCTATCTTGAGAGCACGCTATCTCGATCACAGTAAATATATCGCTTCTTTGGTCTCAGCAGTAAAGTTTCATACAAACGCTCAAAAACTTACTCACGCACACATACGGCGCCGCTACATGGAAGTCTCGAACTTGATGTCCTTCTTTGACTCCCACGTCTTATTTGTAATTCTATCATTTTGTTTGTAAATCGCCCTTACTCTAGTACTTATACGATGCAATAAAACATGCTGTACTATGACAGCCGCAACAGTTCACAGCTAAACATAGGCCTTCCTTTATGACGGGGGTATTTGCCATATATTGCTCACAACGCTTGGCAGGCGGATTGGCGAGCGCAGTTCAAGGGGATGTATTCACAAAGAATTTTGCAGCCATTTCTTTTTAGTATGACAGCTGACACCTGTCATATAGATCTCGTTAAGGCCTACAACTTTCCTAAAGAAACTAATAGTCTAGCACGCATAGTTTTCGATATACCTAAACGACTTTTTAGTATGACAACTGACACCTGTCATATAGATCTCGTTAAGGCCTAAAACTTTCCCAAAGAAACCAATAGTCTAGCATGCATAGTTTCCGATATAAACGACTTTTTAGTATGACAGCTGACACCTGTCATGTAGATTTCGTTCAGGCCTACAACTTTCCCAAAGAAACCAATAGTCTAGCATGCATAGTTTCCGATATAAACGACTTTTTAGTATGACAGCTGACACCTGTCATATAGATCTAGTTAAGGCCTAAAACTTTCCCAAAGAAACCAATAGTCTAGCATGCATAGTTTCCGATATAAACGACTTTTCAATATGACAGCTGACACCTGTCATGTAGATCTCGTTCAGGCCTACAACTTTCCCAAAGAAACCAATAGTCTAGCACGCATAGTTTCCGATATAAACGACTTTTTAGTATGACAGCTGACACCTGTCATATAGATCTCGTTAAGTACTACAACTTTCTCAAAGTAACTAATAGTCTAGCACGCATAGTTTCCGATATAAACGACTTTTTAGTATGACAGCTGACACCTGTCATGTAGATCTCGTTCAGGCCTACAACTTTCCCAAAGAAACTAATAGTCTAGCACGCATAGTTTCCGATATAAACAACTTTTTAGTATGACAGCTGACACCTGTCATGTAGATCTCGTTAAGGCCTACAACTTTCGCGAAGAAACCAATAGTCTAGCACGCATAGTTTCCGATATAAACGACTTTTTAGTATGACAGACAGCTGACACCTGTCATGTAGATCTCGGCCTACAACATTGCCTACAACCATCCTACAACTTTAGCTATCAAGAGGATGTCGCTGGTTCCTGTAGAAGACACTATCATCTTGCTGCTGGAGCCTCCTACCGTCCGGCGCAGCAGCGCTGGAATCCTATTATACTGACACTGGCAGGATTACCCTAAACGGGTAAAAGTCCATAATTAATTTAAAAAAAAGGGATCATGGACTAAAAAGTTCTTAATCAGAAGCTAGGTGGTAGCTAGGCAACGGGTTGGCGACGTGATAGTAACAAAAATGGCAGGGCCTTGCCTGTCAGCATCGTTAGAATTTTATAAAATTCTCGATAATCGGGTAAATTCAGATATATGTTGTCGACTCAAAATCAATATTTTTCTATGTATTGTTATTTAGAAAACAGAAAACAGGGGGTTACCCCTGCACGAGATTATTAATATAGATATAGGAAAACCTGCTAATAAAAATAAAAAAAATTAGAGCAAACTATAGCAAAGACCCGGCAACACTGTAAATTAGTGACATTCAGATATTCTCTTGTCTTCACCGTTGGTCGTATCACGAAGTGATGTAACCAAAAAATAACAATTTTTAGTTTGATACACCATGACAATAGAATTCTAAAATTATATTTTTTAGCTTAATCCACACCACAACACGCTTTGTCTGAACTTTTGTCCTAGGAGACGGTAGGTATTTTTTTATCACGAATAGTCTTTATCGTCATTTAAATAATATATGACGATTGACGGCGCGTGACTTAAGAGTAGCTAAGAAGAGCTAAGTTTATTTTATTTTGGCCTAATAATTTCTGTTATTGTTTCGTTAATATTTGTTTAGATAATCTTCAATACTGCAAGCTGTAGTGCTGATTGTATTCGAATCTTCGAATCTCTTTGGTTGGAAAGGGTTTGTGAACGAATGGAGTGGTGTTGATGACATTATTGGCACTGACATGCCTGACTTGGATTTTGATATGTGTCACGGTGGGCTATCTACTATGTAGGATTTTTATTCAGATAGATAGACTAAACTGACAGCTAAGATCGGCCTTTTGTTTTTAAAACCTTCATTTAATGTGACAGCTGTCAAACTTAAAACTCATTTATCTCGGCAAATTTTCATGCTAGACAATATTATGTTTGTTTGGGAAAGTTGTAGGCCTTCATGAGACCTTCATTTTATGTGACAGCTGTCAAACTAAATACTCGTTTATAGCGGCAATCATTCATGCAATACTATCAGTTTGTTTGGGAAAGTTATTACCTTTTTCAATTGACAGTCTAGCATAAGTAATTGCCGAAATAAACGAGTTTTTTGTTTGACAGCTGTCACATAAAATAAAGGTCTCATTATGTGATACAACTTTACCAAAGAAACTAAGTCTAGCGTGAATAATTGCCGAGATAAATGAGTTTTTAGTTTGAGAGCTGTCGCATAAAATAAAAGTATCATCAAGGCCTACATCTTTCCCAAAAACGATATTCTAGCATGCATAATTACCAAGATAAACGAGTTTTTCGTTTGACACCTGTCACCTCAAATATAGGTATCATCAAGGTCTACAACTTTTACAAACAAACTGATAGCCTAGCATGCATAACTTCCAAAATAAACAAGTTTTTTGTTTGACAGCCGTCATTGGAAATGCTCATCTTATCAAGGCCTTCACTTTTTACAGATAAATTGATAATCTTGCATGCATAACTATATAGATAAACGAGTTTTTAGTTTGTCAGCTGTCACTTCAAATGAAGGTCTATCAAGGTCTACATTTTACCCAATAAAACTGATAGCCTAGCATGCATAGTTACCAAGATATAATTTTTAGTTTTACAGCTGTTATCTCTAATGTAAGAAAGAAAGAAATTAAATTTATTTCGGCCACAGCACAACAAAAATCTAAGATTTAACAATCAACAAATTACATTTGTATATTAGATCTTGTATAGCTGACAACTTCCCTAAGAAAACTAATACGCATAGCCTGTATGACCGGGGTCGAGGAGTGTAACAGACGCATGCCATGCGGGCATTTATCCGCTAGAGAACACTGAAATGTATGACTACAGAACTCTGGAATGGACGAGTCTGACAAGCCCTTGGTCTTTTTTAAGTACAATAACAACCACCTACCCTGCATAGTAGGTATCAAGTAAAACCAAGTTACTTTCCTAATCTATTTTCTATCGTGTTTCTAAGAGTAGTAAGTTCTTTTTTATCACCGCAACACTGAGCGTGGAAATCAAACTGACAGGCAGCCGTAGGTGACGTCGCCAGAACAGACATTGCAGCGTCGCGTCTCTTCTCGTCTCGGTTTCGTGCGGCTTCAAGATGCATCGAGCGGCGTCGCGCGTTGCATCTTGATGTCGCTTTGAACTGACATTGCAGCGTCGCGTATCGTCTCACCTCGTCGCTTTCAGTAGAAACTGACTCTTAGGGCGCAAAAAGATGGTCTCAGTGAGCAGGGTTCGAAAATATACAATATTTATCAAACAGTAAAGCGAAAAGATAAATCGAGCGGATGTATTTATCTCTTATGAGTCAATCATCCTTTACATTTATGTCCATATTATGCAGTATATTATGCTCTACCAAATTAATCATATACCACGCAATACCAAAAACTAAATTAATTTGTACAAAAGAACAAATGTAACAAAAAATTATGAGTTTATATTTATAGAATGTAGGTATCATAAGCAGGAAAAAAAGCAGCTGAAGAAATACGCTAATTTGTCGTGCACAAGGACAGAGGGTTCTACCATACAACTTACTAGAAGCATGTTTTAAAAGAGTTGTTTTAGTCAACTTTATCGTAATAATGTATTATTTTCAACGAAGTGCCTATGAAAATACATATCCAAAAATAAATATCATAATATCAGGAGATAAATTAATAACACAAGCTATAGGGTGCGCCTTACTGGGTATGAACGGTTGGCACTGGTACGAAAACAACCTTTGTTCATCAGTAGTAAAACGCCAGTGGCAACACTATTATGCATCTATATTTATCCTAAACTTTATGCAGGTATCAACAAAGACGTTCGCAAAAATTGCTAAAAGTCGATTTGGGATTCGTCTATCAAATGCTTAAATTTTGTGCCGTTTTATAAATAAAATTATAAAAGAAAACTTTTTGTTTTAGCTAAATCAATCTTTACTCTTATAAAAGACTAGTAAGAATTTACTAACATTCGTAATGCTACTTGGGATCTGCTGCGTGGCCAAGTGCGTGGCGCTGTCAGTTGATGCGGTCGGGTTTTTCTACAAGACCGCAGCGACAACGACGCCGTCAAAAGTTGTTGTTTGTTCAACGGTAATACACTATAGGTGGAGATTTGTTATTAGTCCGATATAATTTATTATTCTGTTCTAACTATTGTATAAAACTGTTAATCTCCCAAATAAAATAAAATAAAATAAAATTAAAAATTTGACGGCGACCACCCACGCGTGTCGTTGTCGCGTCGCTTGGTTTTTAAGCCCACCTTTAGGCCTACTTACGCCATTCGCCGACTGAGCGATTGGTAAACTATAGCTACAGTGTACAGTCAATTAGGAAAATGATGATGATGCTTCAGTCCGCCAACGCAGCGTTGTGCGACATTTCTGCGCTGATGACTGCGTTTGTCAAACCATTTAAGGTGTAAAATCGATACAATTCAAACGCAATGGTTAGCGCTGCGCAAAAAGAACGCGCCAACGGAGGTTGCGTGTGTTTCCCGCCTAACCTCCAGGTGTTTACCTTGCCTGGCAAATGTTGACCGATGCTCGGTGTAGCGTGATGTCTTAGGATAAGTAGCCAGGGACGCAATCAGTAGCGGAATTAGGGGCGCAAAACATGTTACGCCGACCCCAACTGATTTGGGATAAGGGCAGGAAGATGATCAAGATTTTTGGTGCAGCTATCAAAAATATTCAACAACACAGGCAACCTGACGATGATGTAACGAAACCGGTCGCGCCTTTATAGCATTTTAATTATAAATAGTGGAACTAGTGTAAAAAGTGTTTTAATTACTAATATCAAAAATATTGTTTATTTTGGTATCTTGGATAAGAAAAGAGTTATGAACGGTGGTTAAATTGAACTAAGAAGCTGTGCAACATAATAAAAACCGGTTGTTTCTATTTTATTCATTGACAATTTTTTAAATTAAATCCATAATCATACTCACCCTTAGTTTTGATCGCAAAATAGATGATAAGCATTAAAATAAATCTTTGTATCAGGAAAATATTCTTTAGTAGAATAAAAATACGGGTAATAGTCCGAGTTCTTAATTGGCAGTTTGTATGGAGGTATGGTCCCATCTGGCAGAAATCATGAAACTTGGCATGTGTGTAGCTTACATGTGTAAGCTTCAGGAAAAAAAGGGAAGCAAGTTGGACCCCCCCCCCTGCTTCCCCCCTTTACCCCCCCTTTTATGTCCCAAATTTCAGTTATCTTTATTTTTCTCGGAAACGATTAAAGATAGGAGAAATTTGTCAAAGTAAGAAATATTCCTTATAAAATTGTCTACATAATTGTTATTGGGTAGATGTTGATAGGACTTATACTTTTCGAGTTATGCTTCTAGGAAACCCATCATTTTTTTGAAGGTGACTTCCAGCTCTGAATTAGCCATAACTACCATGTGATAGAATATTCTTTCAAACTTGCTATTGGCTGTTGTTAGTTAGGTAGTCTTCAAGAAATCGCAGAGACAACACTTCAATCACTCCTGTGGGGGTGGGGGGAGGGAGGCAAAGTTTATTTTTTCCGAGCTGAACTTGAGGACTTCTGACTCCTTTAATAAATGTGACACGAGAAATTGAGTATCATTTTCGAATAAACCAAGGACGGAGTTTTCATTTCTGGAACGCTCTTTGGTACATTTCATACAAAAATATAAAAATATTAAGTGAAATAAGAAAAAAATATGTTTCGTTCTCATTCAAACGCTGTTTTCTTCATGACCTTGAGACATATTTACTAGATAATAACACATACTCAAAGACATACTCACCCTTATTATAAAACCATATTTTATTTTCGAAAATATTAGAAAATACCTAGTCTACAGAAGCCTAAATATTTGTACAAAGTTATGTTTGTAGCTGGAAAAATTTCAAGTTCATAGATTTTGTATGCAAAAATAAGATTACCAACCGCAAACTTATATTTCTCAATTGTCGCTAAGCCATTCCAGATAGAGAAATGCCCTCATAGGGAATGTTGTTTATATTGAAGGGTAGTTTTTGTTGAAATAAAGAAATTGAGGATCTGGAGTACTTGATGTTTAAGAAGACATTACAGTATCTCGAATAGTTTAGCTGGGCTGTTGATGTTCCACATCAAGTACTCCAGATCTTCAATTTCTATATATCAGCATAAACAACTCTTCAGTATAAACAACATTTCCTATGAGGGCATTTCTCTATCTGGAATGGTTTAGCGACAATTGAGAAATATACGTTTGCGGTTGGTAATCTTATTTTTGCATACAAAATCTATGAGTTTGAAAATTTTTACAGCTACAAACATAACTTTGTAAAAATATTTAGGCTTCTGTAGGCTAGGTATTTTCTAATATTTTCGAAAATAAAATATGGTTTTATAATAAGGGTGAGTATGTCTTTGAGTATGTGTTATTATCTAGTAAATATGTCTCAAGGTCATGAAGAAAACAGCGTTTGAATGAGAACGAAACATATTTTTTCTTATTTCACTTAATATTTTATATTTTGTATGAAATGTACCAAAAGCGTCCCAGAAATGAATACTCCTGTCTTTGATATATTCGAAAATGATACTCAATTCTCGTGTCACATTTACTTAAGGAGTCAGAAGTCCTCAAGTTCAGCTCAGAAAAATAAACTTTGCCCCTCTCCCATCCCCACAGGCGTGATTGAAGTGTTGTCTCTGCGGGTTACCTAACTAATAACAGCCAATAACAAGATTGAAAAAATATTCTATCACATGGTAGTTATGGCTAATTCAGAGCTGGAAATCACCTTCAAAAATTGATGGGTTTCCCAGAAGCATAACTCGAAAAGTATAAGTCGTATCAACATCGACCCAAGAACAATTATGTAGACAATTTTATAAGGAATATTTCTTACCTTGACAAATTTCTCCTATCTTTAATCATTTTCGAGAAAAATAAAGATAACTGAAATTTGAGACATAAAAGGGGGTAAAGGGGGAAGCAGGGGGTCCAACTTGCTTCCCTTCTTTTCCTGAAGCTTACACATGTAAGCTACACACATGCCAAGTTTCATGATTTCTGCCAGATGGGACCATACTTCCAGCTAAGGAGCCGTACTATAAATGAGTTTTTTTACTATAGCGTAGCCAGTCGCTACGCCGCCGTAGCAAACAGTCAATATGTATGTACCTACGTGGTTTTATTACTGTTCATATTGAATAGCTGCTTGATCTAGATTCCTCGTATTCATATAGATGGCGTTGTTAATTTTTATTTTTTTTACAAAAAAACATTGTTGAAAAGTAAAACCTAGCCAGATAGCCAGATTGTCGCTTGAAAACCACAACATTTTCAAAAAAAATATGTTAAGAAAATTTTTGCTTGTTTAAATGACTAAATGTGGCCCCATATCAAATTGTCAGATGCGGAGCTGTCAGACGTAGTATGCTTAGCTTAGTTACTGAGGTTAAACGGTTACACAGAAGGTAAATGGTTAAGATTCGGATACAGTTGCGAGTATAGTTACTCTACCTCCAAATAAATATGTAATTATAATTAGGCAAGTATGTTTATTTACCTAATTGTATATGAATGTTATAGGTATAGTATGAAATTTTACTAGTGACCGATAGCGAAAACTCAGAACCGGCTGGTGATAAGGAACAACTTTCCCCAAGGAACATAGGTCAAAATACGATAAAAATTTTTGGACCTCCCATACAAACTTGCCGATCAGCGAGACCCAAATTTTTTTTTCGTATTTCGACTTATGTTTCTTGGGAAAAGTTGTTCCTTATGACTAGCCGGTTCTGAGTTTTCGCTATCGGTCACTAGTAAAATTTCACCCTATATCAGTCAATCGTATACAACATATCATGTGACTAAAATTTTAGTTTCTTTAGTGAAGAAAATTATTTTTGTCACATGCTTTATTTATCTAAATTCTGTACTTGATTCAAAAGTGAAATAAAGTACACATGGATTCCGCAATACACAAGGTTTCAGAAGTGAAAGCAATTTTCCGGTAGAGTGCGCTTTTCACGTTTGCCGTCAAAACGACGGCTGTCACTTGTCATTCTAAACTTGAATCAGCCTCGTGCGCTTGTCTTCTTTATTTGAAACGGTTTATAAATCTGACGAATGCGAGTAGAATTGGTACTATCGCCAGTACTACCAATATGAGTACTACCAGAATTGGTACTTACTACCCATGCAAGGGATCAAATTATACTGGTTTTTCTTAGTATCAGGTATTTGTATGAAAAACCCTTAAATGCGTAGGTGGATTTGCTGGCGATAGTAGGTATCTACCAACTTCCTTACACTGTCTGCGTATAGAAAGATGGTTCCGTGTTTCAAAGGACACGTTAAGTTGTGAGTCCTGGTAGTGATGTAATTATCAAGATGGCAGTTATCATCACATAATCATGTCAGAAGCCCACTACCTAGTAGCAGTAGGCTTCATCTTAGGTGAGAAACACACGCAATGTCCGTTTGTGCGTCATTTATTCGATACTCCACACTACCTTTATACCATTACCTACGGTTTATATCTAACGGCATCGCTGCGTCGACGGATGCATCTGTCAAACAGTTTGACATAAATCGTATTCGTATGAAAATAAGGCGGAATCGAACAAACGACGCACAAATGGATGTTACCTATTAGCAGGCTACAAAAAATTTACACGTCGTTCGTTGACTCGGTGTCCCATGCGAAACAAGAAGAATATTTCTGCATAAAAGCAGTACCCTCAAAAACGTATCAGCTGAATCAAGGGCGACCTAGCAAATATATTATGTAAGTTTTTAAGAAGTTGACTGAACTTTCCAGGATCAAGTTATGCCCAACGGTTATGCCCCATCATCGTCGACTTTATCTTTGTCACATTTTTACCCGACTGCCTCAAGTAGGTTATGTTTTTCGAGAGTATGTATCCAGGAATTTGTTTTCACGGGCTACATACAGCCCAAACCAATGGACGGATCTTGACATGTGAGGTGTCATTAGATTCGCCTCAGCAGCGTAAGTGAAACGCTATAAAAAATCATAAATACAAGGTGGCAGATATTTATCATAAAATTCAACTTTGAAATTATCGCAGTCAGGTATTTGTTTTTTAATACATATGCTTGTTTATTTTATTATATTCGTCCACGAAAACCGAATAATACCCACGTACAAAAAATTTGTAGGCGTTGCGTTGTAGTTGAAGGAAAAGCTTGACCTACATAATTATTTTTCTGAGTAAAGTTGAAATATTTAATATCACATGCAAAATTTAATTGAACATGAAAAATTTAATTTCCAAAATGTAAAATAATGAAATGCTAGCCACACGTCACAGGGTGCAATAAACGTTTAGTTAGTGCAATGAAAATGCAAGCAGAATGCGGTGTCAAACCATTAAGTAGGCACGCCATCTAGTGGGCCGTATCACGCAACACGACCACTACTAAGGTGCTTTTATTTTCGAATGAGCTATACCTTAGTTCCCGGTGAAAACTCACGCGTGTCGGAGTTTTTAGTCAAAAAGGCAAACAAGTCACCAGAAAATAAAGCACGCGCACAACACAAAACCTACGCGTGGTTTACGCGGGCGGTTCAAATGCATCGACTGCGTAGGTGAATTAAATTAAAGGTTGAATTATTAATACCTCGCTTATATTACGTGAAGACCACACATACAAACTCAAATGGTTGCATAGATCGGTAAGAGACTATGACAGTGGTAGATTACCTATATTTTATTTAACAATACAATATACCCTTGGTGAAAATATGGTAGAGGTTTAGATAGATTACTACAAATGATTGAGCAATATAAGGTGACTATTACCTATGTTGAAACGTCACTTCATACAAACGAATAACTGAAATTCAATAGCTATAAAGGTTTTGTCTCCTTTACAGACGTAAGTTCATTTAACTTTTGTATGGAAGTACCATAAGAAAATGATTTTTAGCTAAGTAATAAGTACCTTAGTAGTAGCTTTCCGTGACCTATGGGTATGTACCACCGAACCAATTGAGTTGTTTCCAAGAAGTTCGATTCAATGATTACATTTTTAATGCAAGTTCTAACGAGGCTACTGCACCGTACTGACTGACATTGGCACAGTATACGCAAACATAGGTACATTGTACCAGTATACGCTAAACATGAGTAACTCAAAGCGTAGAACTATCACAGAAAACTCTTATAGGATGAAAATAATTATACATGACCAGATCTAGTACAAAAAGTATAGCATATCTGTAGCAATAAGCTCGCGTAATAAACGAATGTCATATAAAAACCGCTGTACGGTATGATTTTATATTACCTTAGACCTATTGGCGACACCACGATCTATCAAAAATCTAAAACCAACTCACTTGGTAAGATGCAGACGCGGATAAAAAGTACGTACCTATTTCAGCTGATTATGTTTTGACAGCTACCAGTGATCGGTCGTTGGATGACTCGGTGTCTCACTCGAAGAAGAGGTAGAAGAGACGGTAGTAGAATGCAGGCGCCGCCATAGACGTGTTACAGCTGTTCATATGAAGATGTTATACTGCGCAATGTACGTTTACTGTGGCTGTACCGTAGAGCACCAGAATAGGTTTAATTTCAATAAAACATCTGCGAATCACGCAAAGGTTCGATTGTCTGAAATTGGGTTGTATAGGCTTCAGTCGAACAGACAACAGAACAATTATGTTGGTATTTCCATTTTGATTTCCTCATAAAAATGCAGGGCCTACTGTTAGGTAACATGATTATTCAATGTAATACAGGAATGACGTGGAATGGAATTTTACAATGAACTATTTTGGATAGACTACATTTTACATCTTAATCAGTTTACTTTTGATTGATTGATGTTTAGTTTTAGTTGAATTGATGAGATACAGCCTGGTGACAGATGGACAGACAGCGAAGTATCAGTAAATGAGTTCCGCTTTCAATCTTTGGGTACGGAACCATAACAAAACGACTAGGATTACGTACTCAAAATATTTTTGGACCTTCCTCTATCGATACTGAACGTACCCTTAAGCTATGGCACACATTTGCATGAACATACTGCATGCTAGTTTTAAATTTAGGCAATTATTTTAAGATGGATCAACTCGTGAAACTGAACATCATTCTCATTCACGTTCTGTCTGGCAAAGGCCTCCTCTCTTTAGGGCTACCCATATCTGCATGTAGGTATATGGCCCTTGGGGAAAGTTGTTCCTCATGACTCATGACGTCCGTCTTCAATTTTCACGATTATTATTATATTATATTGTAAATCTGGGGTTACCAGGATTGTAGATAGTGAGAGGGGGATAGAATATGGGGGGGTGGGGGCATATTCATTCATAGAATTGAAACATCGGCATCGGCAGTCGACGCCAGGGCGGTTTGTCACCACTAATTGGATTGTGTTCGGCAAGGGAAGGGCTAAGAATGCCGACAGGAGCAAGCATAGTACATGCATGTACACAGATCACGCCTATATCCCTTGCGGGGTAAAACGGCCATTTACGCCACGTCTAACTAAAGTTTGAGAGTCATTCAAAAGACTGTGTAACCATAGTAACATGTTGTCAGTCTCTTGTTATTATTGCAAGACACATCAACTCTCAATCCCTTAGTCGCTTCTTAAGACACCCACGGGATATGGGGTGATGCTATTCTAAGCCAGCGCGTCACGGCGGTTAGTGAAGTTGCAAGTTGCTTACTTAAAGGTGAAGAGTAGGACATGTTTTATGCAATTATCATGGTAAACATTATTCCAGCTTCAGGTAGACGTAAAAATCGCTCGATACCTACCTATACAAAAATAACTTTGACTTCCCTGTAATGTGATTTTACCTAAGTAGTAGGTAAGTTTTTATGAGTTTGATTACCTGGAAAAAAGTATACACTATGATTATTGAGAAATAGTGAGGAATTAGATGATTAACTCTCTTCCACCTTGTATACTTCAAAGCTCGATGTTTTTTCTGACGTATTATGAAGGGCCTCCCCCTTCATAATCCCCGTCACGTCCCCGGGCTAGAAATCGACTGTTGTGCCTGTAGTAGTAGTAAATTATGAAGAGGAAATACCCTCTCAAAGCTAACTCCTATCACGTATCCCAGTCCCTTCCTCTATTGTACCAATCGCTAATATCAGTAAACATGACATTTGACATTCAAGTTGCGTGAAACATTAGGCCCAATCACGGCCCAATCGTGGGCCAATCAAAATGCGTTTCAGATTGAAATTAATGGCCCATATTAATAAAATATTGGTACTGCTATTCATTCTAATGCAATGGACATTGGTATTCGCAGTTGGCAAGTGAATTAGGTGCGAGGTTCAAAATATTTGATACTATTTCAAGTTCTAGGAACATGAGTTCGAATTCTCAAGTAAAATGTTCAATCGAAGATACATTTGTAAAAAATATTACAACGTAGAAAATCTTTGACGCCATCCAGTTCAATATTTTAAAAAGATTGCGGGTTCCTTGAAATATTTGATTCAAAGACTTTTCGCATCGTAAGTATTTCTAATAATAGGTATGTCATAATAGCACAAATTAGGGAAACGGCGCGCGGGGAGTACAATCTGAAATTCTGGATCCCACTGATGTCCTATGTATTTAAAATCCTTTTATGTGCTACCTACCTACTAATCAGTTCTACGATAGAAGAGGTCGGACCTTAGTGGGACCATTTTCCCACTAGTTCTACGGTGGTGGGACAAGTGAGCACATTATAGGATAGAACTCTCTGGTGAACAAATGTTTCTAGACCACGGAAAATACTTTTATCTCTAGCAGTAATCGATAGGCAAAAGTAACAAAGCTTTTTTCTCAGCCATAAATCCAGGCTCGAGGCCAGGTCAGGTATTATTTAAAAACCAATTTACTCTGTGAATTAGTGGAAAGATACTGTCGAGGAGTGGACCTGGCATGGAATTAGAAGCCGAGTGGTGTCACTGCTACATTTCTATTTGCAAAAAACTCTATTGTAATGTTTCCTGGCCAGACGATTTCAATTACTGGGAGGAGAGACGGTGGGGCTGCAAAAGTGTGAAAACGGATTATTTTTTTCGACTGGCCGAAAAGGATAGTTATTATTTTACAACTGTATGTACTATGTTATGTGACAATAACTTCTTTTTCACGGGCTACAGCCCAAATGTTAAGCGGATCTTGAGTTGTCGTGAACTGTTTATATAATATGACAACATAATACCTACCTACCTAGACATTGATTTTTTTTAATCATAGTAAATGGTTTTAATGGTTTTTATGTACTTTGTAACACTAATCTTTATCAACATCAATATAAACAGCCACTAAGGTCCACTTCTGGGGCTATTGCGGAATATTCGCCATACAGACTACACTTGGCAGGGTTGGCAAGCGCAGCGCAAGGTGTTGCATGCAAAAGGAATGGTGCTGCTCATTTCCTGGATGAACCTTTTACTTTTTACGGCACCCACGGATAGAAATGTGGTGATGCTATTCCAAGCCGGCACTTTCCCGACACTCTCATTTACGAACACACTGAGAATGCTTTGGTTGCTGATTTTACCGAATGTAACTGATAATATTGACGTTCCGTTGGTGTTGATTTATTGACGGCATAAGAATAAATAATAACACTACCGTGTAGAAGTGAAACTCCTTTGTCTGGGCCCGAAAAGCCGCGCTTTATATACCTACTTCCCCCCTCAGTCCGTAACGCCCCGCGCGCTCCCGCACTTTAAGCCAGGGCTGTCACGTGCTAATAGTTTTATTCCAAACTAGCGGCTCGCCAGGCAGTTGCATGGCTTTCGGCATAGTATGTACACACCGACGCGCCATAGGATGAAAAATCGTGCAAATGCAATTATTTTAAAATATTTGCGATGACTACGAATTTGTTTGCTACCATAATCAGCTAACAATAACTAGGTAGGTAGGTATGTCGGGTTAGAAAACTGAAACGATGTAGTAGGTACCGACGTGAGTAAAAATAAGAGAACACAAAACCAATACGTAGGTACCTATTAAGAATGGTAGGTACCTATTTACTGTACCTACCTAGAATCTTTGCTCATCTTTAGGCAAATAAAAAAAATAAGATTGAGATACAATACATCCTCGCATCACTTTTACAGCCATAAGCACCATATTCATAAGGAAAGGCTAAACATTTCTGAAAAATCAAAATTTGACCCGCGCGATGAACGCTTACGCGGCGAAGCGCACTCCCGACCGAATTGGTCTCTCTGAGAGCGCCAGACGGTAGGCAAATATAATGACCTTGAGCGCGTCTGGAGCGCAAGTGTCGTCTCTAGGTGTATTTACTCTTATGTTGACGGTACCTACGACCGTACTGAGCCACACGATTCAGGTCCGCTTTGTGCGTTTGTAAAGGATGATCACAGGATTACTACCTAGTACCTACCGGTACAACTATATGTATGACTAATATAATATGATCGACATGTGCGATTTTACTTTTATTTAGCAGTACAATTAATAAGGTGACAGAGTTATGCTAGTAATTGACGACTTATTTATTAGACACTATGAAAATGTGTCAGGTAGTTATTAAAAAGATGAAAAAATTATGGTAAAAACGCACCACCCCATTTTACGGTAACTGACATGCTAATGACAGTCACAAGTACATGCGGCATCGTGTGTATTTGCCTATGTTATTTTAAATAGCCTATTGCCTAAAATATTTTAACAGATATAGAAAAAAACTGGTGAACTGGTTTCTTTTTCTCGAGTGTGTCTCTTATCTGTTATTGGTCTTTAGTATATCAATGTCAAAGTTTAGTTGCTTCTTATCGGTTATCGTTGCGTCATTTAGACACACTTGCGCCTTATATCTGCAATAACCTTTGAGTTTACATCCCCATTCCTACTCCATACTAGCGAGCCAGTAGTAAAGTAAGGAGCTGTTTCCGATATAGAGCCCTCGTAATGTAACAGGGAAACGACATTGTACAACGAATCACACTCAATTTGCACATTTATCATGCACAGTTTATTCTATTAAACGGATTTTGTACCGTCTATCTAAGCGTAGTTACCCTGTAGAACAGGTAGCCTACTATAGGTAGGTAGGTAGGTAGATAGGTAGGTAAGTATGGCGACTCCTAAACGCTCTACATTTTTTCTCAGTCTTGTCTTGAAAACAGTTTACGAATTCCCATACGGCCGGACAGGACACAGAGAGTACTACCATTCATACCCAATACAGGGTGTTAATTTAAATGAGTGCCATAGCTTCAGGGTAGGTTTAGTATCGATAAAGGATGCCGTATAAATATTGAAAAAAAATCCAGACACAATTTTTTTTTTTACTTTGCTGACATTTGATTCCAATGCTTATAATTATCTCAGCCGAAATTCGTTCAATCTCAAAGTTGTTTAGACGAAAGTACTTGTACTTATGGGCACTCTAAACAACAACAGTGTTAAAACCAGTTTTTTCAAAAAAATAAAGTATTGACTAAATCCAAAAAAAGAAAATAAGTCTGGGATTTTTTCAATATTTTTTACGGCATCCCTACCCTGAAGCTATGGCACGCATTTAAATTAACACTCTTTATAGCTTGCTAATACCTATACTATACTCTAAGCTTCCGGAACACGAGGTATGTGATGGATGACGGATATGGAGATTCTGAAGTTGGGTAGGTTTTCCATACAGTCCAAAATTGACATCTAAGATGATTTCATCTGGTTATGGCTCAATATCCCTTGGAGTCTTGGTGGGTTGTTGGTGGGTGTTTTATTATCTACTTGAAATCGGAATGACTAGTAGGTATGTGACACACTTTGAGGGAGTGTCGCGAGAAAGAGAAAACTAAACAAAATCTCATTTTTACAGTGTAAGAACATTTTCGTTTTCGTTTAGCATGGAGCTTATTTAAACAGAATGTTTTTTTTCTGTGTTGTGGGAACAAATCAATGACAAACTCACATGCCCACACTGTGCACGGGAGATTAGAGCCAAAATTGGTTACAATAGCCTCCTACGGGCACATCAGCGCCGACCTGATTACGAGTGGAAGTGGTCGCCATGGCCGAAATCTGTCAAAAAGATCAGCATCGTCATCATCTGTTGATCTGTTACACCTCAAATGTTTTTATCTTCTAAGTTAAAATGAAATCAAACCTAAATCAACTCCACACCTCGGCAAGCGTAAATAAACCGATGACTTGAACTTTAAGTCATCGGTTTATTTACGCTTGCCGAGCGTTTTACTCTTTAAGTCTTAAAGAGTAAAACGTAAATCCTGCATTGTGGCGTAGCCTAGGGGATGCCTGCGTCGTCCAGTGGACATAGGCTGATGTGAAGATGAAATCAACTTAATACCGGGTCCAGTGTGCCCCAGCCTTTAACAACGCAGTAAAACAAGTGAATGTACAGAATGCCACCATTGACGGCCTCTACTGTTCGTGCTACGAATACTCTACGAAACTATGTTAACAGTTACGCTGCCGATGCCTACGGGCTACGAAGACGTAGTTACTACGGTCGTAGCAATAGGTGAATTGTAGGCTAAATGGAATGACTGCATAAGCTTATTTATATTTTAACCCTTCGTGTTGTCTATACTATACTTAACTTATCCGATAGTATAAAACACAAGAAAAAGAAACCCGTCGCTGCACATAACATAAAAATTTCAATTAAGAAAAAAAGCTACAAAATCCACTTATATTTGAATGAACTCTTTTTCTCTCTTATAAGGCAACTAAGGGATGAATCCAGGATATGGCCAGCTTGGCACATTATCAATGCCATTCAACCGAATGAATGACTTACAAACGGACGTTGGGTGTGTTTCTCGCTTAATCTATAACCTTGTGTGTATAGTTACAAAGCACCGGGCAGCCAAAGCGTTTATTATGTTGTTAACAGTATACGTTGTGTGTGTTTATTGGGAAACGTCAAATGTGGCACTACAACTCCGGTCATTGGTTTCTGAAGGGTTAATCGTTTGCTTCCTGAATGCTAATTTAGTTTTGGTTTGGTTCCAGTTGACCAATAATGTTTCTTTTCCACATACATACATATGTGCACTTATACTCTAAAAAAACATAACCCTTCTTATGAAGCAGTCAGATAAAAACTGCAACCTATGAGGAAAATTTTGATGACAATTTCAGAGATTCGACCTGACTTCGGTAAGGTTTCTGTAATTACTATTTCAAAACAGCGACGGCCAAGGTAGTATTAAATTACACCACGTTTTACGACCCTGGAAATGTGTAGCAGCGGTACCTAGGTAGTATAGTTTTTAAGACCACTCTATAACTGCAACATCTTGCACTGCGCTCACCAATCCACCTGCCAAACGTGGTGAATATGGCAATACCCTCTGATAGGGGGAGCCCCATGTCCAGCAGTGGACTGATGGTATGATACCTACTGGTTAAAACATTCGGGAACCTACGCAACAAGCCACATGACGTTTTAATTTATTCGTATTCTACCTATTTTCATTTCATACACCCTGAATGGCTGTGAATAATACAGTGAACAACTAAACAAGCCCTTCGTGGCTTCAAACAGTATTTTACGACAGAGCAATCCAGTTCCAGCGACCCTAATCTCCCAATTTATACGCCCTTAACCGAAAATTTCGACGCATATAATAAGGCTGTGTAAAATAGTATGTGAGCTAAACACTTATAGGGCAAAAGATGAACCTAGTTTAGAATAGCATCCCTCCTATCCTATCCTATTTCGCGAGCGGAGTCCGCGACGCTTCCGGTCAGATGGAATTAATAACTTAAATAGAGCGGTTGGTAGCGACTGGATGGCGTAAACAGGATATCGCGCCTTGTGGTGAAGGCCTATGTCCAGCAGTGGACTGTGCTGATGTGATGCTACGCATAATGGTTTAGCTGCTGACGTAATCGTAGCGTAGGTATGTATTTTAACATCAATCACTGAATCAATAGCCATAAAAGTCGATATGGACCTCCGGCCTCACTCACCAGCATTTGGGGATATTTGCCGCACTCAACAAGCTTGGAAAGCGGTTGGCAAGCGCAGTGCAAGATGTTGTGCTTGCAGGAAATGCTGAAACTGCATATTAATTAGGAAATCAAAAATCAAGTCTAATGCGAATTTAATAGCATGTTTTAATACGAGCATCGGCTTTTGTCACTTGTCCTCCTCTACCTACTCCACAAGGGGTATTGGCGAGATTTTGTAAGTGTTTGAAGACTTGTTGTATGCAATCTTGCTTTAGTGTTTTGTAGCTAGGAAATTGTTCATAACGAGGGGGAGTCGGGGTGTCGGTCTAATGACTCAATCGACAGACTAGGGATGGAAAGAAGTTGAACTTATCGATATCGATTTAGGATTATCTAGATATTTTTATTGACCCTAAATTAAACATGAAAATGTAAGCTCTGTTTCTACAACTTATAGTCTCATCACGTTTAAAAATTGTTCTAGCTTTAGATTTGTGGTTAATAGCTAATGACCGCCCTCAGAACTTCGTGGGATCCCTAAGGCCCAAGAAAATATTTCAAAGGATTAGCTAACAGCCCAGTGTAATTTAAAATAAGATTTGAATAAACTCTAAATAAGGTAAAGTAAAGGTAAACCATTGGATACTATGGTTTGTACAACTTTTTTGTACATTAGGCGTTTATTAGGCATCACTTTAAACAAAAAAATATTTTGAATATCTTCTCAAATATCCGTGAAATTGATGTTGCTACCAATGCGAAAATAGATATTATGCTTGGGCCTGATAGCTAATATTTGCTTTGTGCAAAATTTTGTACAATGGGTTTTAGGAGGTTACCAATGCCCCCCGCTCTCGTTTTTTGTGACTGGTCAAGACAAAATCGTGCTTGCTGCCTTCTTCGATAAGCTACTAGTTTACGTCTTCATTACATCGAAAATAATTTTATCGATGTTATTTTCTCAGCTCTATCGTGGCTTGTAAAATGCGAATTCGCCAGTGGGTATATGGGGCCATATCGTAATCGTAAACCGGCGAGCCCAACACTAATGAGATATACATTGTAAGTAATAGTTGTAATGATCAATATTTTACAACCACCAACTATAATAAGAACATGAAAGTGCCAAATGAGTGAGTACCTATACAGTTCATAAACCTAGAAAGACTCATAGAGGTTAAGAAATCTCTTATATAATATAGGGACATATCAGAAATGTACCTATTAACACAAATTAGGGAAACTGCGCGTGGGGCGCCTTTACAGATGGCTCACTCAGTACTAACGAAGATTTTGACGCTTACTAACTTAAACTGGAAATAGCTGGAATCCCTTTTCATCACTTCGTTGGACGACTTGGTGTCCCACTCGAAGAAGGAGACTGGATAACTAAGATGATTGCCACAAACGTCATATTTCTTGGATTAAAATTGGCCTATTGTGTTACCCTAAATACGCTCGTAACTGTTGTATGCCACAAGCCGAACTTTTAAAACTTTGACACGGATTCATCGGGTCTTGGATGACTCGGTGTCCCACACGAAAATAGAGAATGCGAGGCGCTCGTCAGCCGTTATCGATGCGACACGCGTTTTACGTGTGTAGATGCGTCCCGCGTCTTACATGTGTAGCTTTGTCTCTTCTGTTCCATACATTTGGTATGGAAACGGTTTCAAGCGTCGCAATGTCGCACGTCTTACGTCTCTGACGATAACTTGTTTGACAGATGCCATCTTAGGTCTCAGGTCTACTCTATGGAGCTTGCGTATTTCGGAAGTCCATATCCCAAACAAATGTAACTTAGAATTACTCTGATAATTATTCTCTCATTTTCTTCTGTTACTTACTTAATTGTTGAAATATTACTAAAACTCCAGCTCTTAGAGTAAATATAAGCAAGCTATAGAGTGCGCCTAAAGAGTTCGAACGGTTTGCAGTAGTTTGCACAAAACCTCTTTGACAATCAGTAGCAAAACGCCAGTGACAGCACTATTGAACCTCTATAACTTCTCATACATTTGACATCTGTATCTAGGGAGCAATTGCTTTTGCTTTGACAATATGCTGCAGGGCCTTACGCGCACTCTATAGCTTACTTATACGGGGTGTAAGGGACGGTGTAACGAAAACTTTGCAGGCGTCCTTAGGCCATGAAACTCAACAACTTTCCCCATGGAACATTATGGTGGTAAACGAAAAAAAATAAACCGATCTCCCATACAAATTTTACGATCAGCTGACTGACTTTGTATGGGAAGCCGATTTTATTTTTCATTTACCACCATATGTTCCATGGGGAAAGATATTCAGTTTCATGGTCTGAGCACGCCTGCAAAGTTTTCATTACACCGTCCCTTACACCCCGTATAACTTGATAACTTCTCATACATTTGACGTCTGTATCTAGGGAGCAACTGCTTACGCTTGCCGCAGCAGATAGGCTTAAAAACCAAGCGACGCGACAACGACGCGCGTCGTTGTCGCCGTCAAATTTTGACGGCGTCGTTGTCGCTGCGGTCTTGTAGAAAAACCCGACCGCATCCCATACAAACTCTAAGCTTCTCAGCGCGCTGTCAACGTGACGGCGTCGTGACGCGCCGCAACGACGCCGTCGCTCGGTTTTTCTGGTTCCCCATACAAACCCATACAAACCAGTCATTTGACAGCGGCAACGACGCGCGTCGTTGTCGCTGTCGCTTGGTTTTTAAGCCCACCTAGCTTGCTTATACATACTCTAAGCTCCAGCTCATTTGAATGTGAGTAGGTAACTAATTCTGGACTCTGTGAAAGTTAACACGTAAATCTTCGCGTTTTGTTTCGACTTGTTTAGCGACAGTCGCGAGTTTGGATTTGTTTTAAAATTTATTCTCCTGGAAGACGGCCATTCTGTTTCCGGGGGGGAGCGGGGAAGGATTCTGTGGGAGTGAGGGTATAATATAACCTGGTTTAACAAAGAGAGGGACCCGCATTGGCAACAATTTTGTTTGCGCCTTTTTCATAATACCTACGTGACTTTTGAGCTGGATGTAAACAATTATCACCCGATTGTCTAAAATGGATGAACGTTCAATGATTGAATAACGATGAATGCATAGGTATTTAGTACTTTTGGAAAATAGTTTTCAATCCATCGCGGATACGCCGTCTGTGTGATAGGTACGTTTCCCCCAGGTAGGACCAGTAGCGGGTTGTTTGATGATTATTAGCATAAGTATAGGTAGTTAGGATTAGCTTTAAGTAGGCCTAAGTAATTAGTTTAGCATACGTTACGGTACCAAATATAAGTACCTTTTATAAGTAAGATACAACTTATGGAGCTTATGAAGTATCCAGTAAAGTAGAGAATTCTAAGCCGGCACCCCACGGCAATCGCATCGATGTACCATCGTCGTTTTTACCAAGAGTCGTTTTGGCGCACTCCATTCTGAAACTTTGCTCCTTCGTCTACATCCGCTGTTTGAATTCTAAACAGGCCCCAAACTTTCGGTGCGTTTCGGAATAACAAAAAAAACTTACCTACTTACTAATGGTTTCATAGATACATTTTTGTTTTAATTACACCGAAAGAAAATGTGCGAAATTTCTTTTATGTTGCTGTTTTAATATTGTTATAGGCACTTTGAGACTTATTATTATTACAGTAGCAACCCTGGCTATGAAACGAGAGTGACAATCTCGAAAATCCTGAATAGGGTTGAGTGAACCTTCTGAAACTCTATTTTATGGCGGAAGCTTTTGTCGGAGGCTAAGCTAAGACTCTCTTTGGGCCCCTGAACAACAGGAGTAAGTGAGTAATTGTTAGTGATCCCCAAAATGGTACCTCACGATGCTGTTGATAGTACAATCGCCAACCAATCAATCAACCCATAAACCCATTAGGGAGTCGGTAAAAAATAAAATCGCAAATACGTTATACCTAGAGCTTCTCCATCTGGACTATTTCGATGTGAGGGTGATTTTTTATGTAAATACCTACCTAGCTTATAGTAGTAAGTGTTTTACGATGTCCACTGTCAGTTAGTACACTATTCGTTTAATGGACCTTTGACTTTTATGAAAATGGAATTCGGTTTACCATTAATGGGTCTTGCGCCGACTAGGTATCATATCTATGTCGCAAGCTCCATTAAGGAAGACGTGAGACATGAGACGTAAGATGACATCTGTCAGACAAGTGATTGTCAGCCGTCATCGATGCGAGGCGCGTCTCATGAGTGTAGCTATGTCTCTTCTGTCTCATACATTATACAGGGAGTAACGGAAAGGGTATATTAAGCCGAAAGGAGGTCAAGGTACTCATGAAACTGAACAACTTTCCCCATGGAACATCAGTCGAAAGTTGAAAAAAAATTTGGACCTCCCATACAAGTTCAAATATTTTTTTCATATTTCGACCCATGTTCCATGGGGAAAGTTGTTCAGTTTCATGGGCTGGTTCACCTCTTAAAATATTTGCTGTTGATTTTTTTTTACATACTGTATATGGAAACGGTCTTACCTCTCACGTCTTGTTTATCACGTCTAATGTATGGAGTTAGGATCGAATGTTCATCTTAAATCTTATTGAAAAAGCACGTACGACAAACGGCTTCTACTTATTTACGAAATGGAGGATAAGGAGTGGGAAAATTACAAAATTATTTTCCGTAATTAATAGGTTAATTTTCCGGGTTTACCGGTACTGATACTATTTTTAGATATTTCAAATTAGCATAAGTACCTACCTATGTTTTTCTTTGCCCGAAAAATAAGGCGATAAACACACAGTAACGTCCGTTTCTGTGTCATTTGCATACAGGGACTAACAGAAAGGGTATTAACAAGCCGAAACATGGAACATGGGTGGAAATATGAAAAAACATGTTGACCTCCCATACAAAATCTCCGATCAGCTAATTGATTTACTATGGGAGGTCCATTTTTTTTTCATATTCCGACCCATGTTCAATGTGAAAAGTTGTTCAGTTTCATGAGTACCTTGACCTCCTTTCGGATTGTTATACTCTTACTGTTACTCCCTGTATAATACGGTTGAGGCTACTCGCCCACGTCCGATAATCGGTGTCCGTTTTTTTGTAGGAGAAAAATGGAACGTATTGATTGCAATGGTGTAACGCCCACATCCTACAAATAGTAGGTCAGAAATAAAATCGGTGAATCTCGACCGATCCGATTGTCGGTGAAAAATGGAACACTCTGAAATGTATGTGTTAGTTTTATATAAAGAAGAAGAAGGCTGTATGTTAAGTTTAAATTATCTAAAAGCAAAAAGCTACTTGTGTAAAATTAAAGCTTTGAAATATTTATTTGAGTTGTTATTTGAACGTCAGTATAAACTTTATCCATTTATTTATCTGATTTGTAAATTATTTACTTATGAAGGTAGACTAATAATTAAAGTAGAAATGAAATAAGAATAAACTGATTTTACTGAGTCATATTATGTTAAGCAAACTTAACATATGAATTTATCAAAAAGAACTAAAGTTAGGGTGTAGATTGTAAAAGGAAACAATATATCCAAATAAACAGAAATACATAGTATATTCAGCATATTAGCCAGTATACACAACAGAAATACAGAGTATATTCAGCATATAAGCCAGTATACACAATAAACAAACACACACAAAAAACTCAGGAAAATATACAGCAATTTGATGTAAAAATAATAAGAGTAATAATAAAAGTACTTAACTTGCCAGTACGCCGATCACCAGAACAATGTGTCGAAAACGGTCAAGCAAGCCAATTTATATTGCCATTGTACACCATGATTGGTCAGCCGACCGCAGTCCTGATTGGCTGACCAATGACAGGGCACAATTTCAAGTATCTTTTACAAAATATCAATTTACAATCAATGGAGATCAGTCTTGGTCACAATCTTGTTATCATAGTTTCAACTATATCCTTTTAACTATTTTATAATACAAATAACACACTATTTCTTATTAGTTACTCAATAAAATGCAAAACATTATTCGGCCAGTAATATGATTCAACCAATCAGATGCATCTGTCACATTTACACAAGTTTCGTTCGGAAATTATACAAATCGTATTCGCTATAATCGTTATGCATAATCGATTACAATTTGTTCGATGAATGAATCGATGTGCGAAATCGATGTTACTTAAATTATACAAATGAAACAAATAAAATCGATGTAAACGTAATCAATGTTTGTAAGATATTATCAAAGAATGTTACATCAAATATCGACTGAGATGACACGGCCATACTGACTAAACTTCGTCCTCGAAGTTATTGAAAACAATATACAAAAAATCTTACGTAATACGTATAACATACAATCACTATTACAGAGCTCTGTTTACAATCACCGTTTTACCTGTAGCTCCATCACCTGCTGTGCGTGAAGACCAAGCTTACAGTATTTCTACAGCAGTTATCCGAGTTTTGTATTTAGCTCCACCACATGTTTAGTGAAGACCAAGCTATTACAAAACATCAACCTGTAGCTCCATCACCTGCTGTGCGTGAAGACCAAGCTTACAGTATCCCTTCAGCAGTTATCCGAGTTTTGTATTTAGCTCCATCACATGTTTAGTGAAGACCAAGCTATTACAAAACATCAACCTGTAGCTCCATCACCTGCTGTGCGTGAAGACCAAGCTTACAGTATCCCTTCAGCAGTTGTCCGAGTTTTGTATTTAGCTCCATCACATGTTTAGTGAAGACCAAGCTATTACAAAACATCAACCTGTAGCTCCATCACCTGCTGTGCGTGAAGACCAAGCTTACAGTATCCCTTCAGCAGTTATCCGAGTTTTGTATTTAGCTCCATCACATGTTTAGTGAAGACCAAGCTATTACAAAACTTCTACTTGTAGCTCCATCACCTGCTGTGCGTGAAGACCAAGCTTACAGTATTACAACAGCAGTTATCTAGCTCCATCACATAAGTGAAGACCAAGCCATTAAAGAGACCACTGTAAAAAATATTATTAATTTCTAGTTATCATCCTCGTCACTTTTTCTACATAAGTTCAACTTCCATATCAATTTGCTTACACATACACAACCAGTTGAAACTAAAAGCTTTACCCAAGTTTGTAACTGATATACAGCAAAGGGAAAAAAGAGAAGAAAATACAAAGCAAACAAATTTTTAAACCACGAGTGACGGTCATGTAAAAAAATGTCATAATATCAAAACACGCTCGGTCAAACCTGACTGAAATCAAGTTAAATTTGTCATGTCAACAGACAGTTTATTGCAATGCAAGTAAACAAAAAAAAACACAACGAGTGACCTGGTTATGGATAAATGTTTCTTGACTCTTGGTAAACTATGATGTGTACTGTATTCGAGGTCAGTCATTCTGTGTCGCATAAAGATGTGAAGTCATTGGCTAAGAACAAAACTGAATGGCGTATACTCCACAGACAGGCTCTTAAATAAAGAAGAAGAAGACTGTATTCGAGCGGTGGGCACTAACTAACTAACTCCGCTGACTCAACAACCCAAAGAGGATCGGTGGGCACCGTTGATGCAAAACTTAACTTCGTTAATCGATACTCCGTTATTCAAAAAGTTACATTCAATAATCGTCAACACGTTAAATGTATATTGATAACGTTTTAAGTGAAAGTTGATCGTTAAAGTTAAAAATCTCACTGACCATATCTATACAATCATGCTGCTTATTGAGATTACCAGCCCTTGTGTTTCGCCTTTGTAGATTTCGAAACGGCCCTTGACAATCTAACACTAGGCTATAGCTAACTCTCTGAACAGCTGCGAGATTGATATACAACCTGTTACAAAATTAACCTAAAAAAAGAATATTTTTCATTATCAATAATTGATGAAATAATTACATCACTAGCCTAGGTCACTGCTACACTACCTGGCGAACAAAGTTTGCTTTGGCATACATTGCTGGTTAACGTAAGTTTCTTGTAATGCTTACACCCATGTAGTAGCCAGCAATGTTGATCGAGTTGCGCTGCGCCGCGTCGGTAACTTCATATTTATGTACTTTGAGCTATCAAAATTAGTGCTGCAATGCCACGATTAAAAATAAAAAAGTTAATAAAAAGTATAAAAACTTATTTTTTTGTAATATTCACGAATAACACTACGGCTCTAATTATTCTGTTAATAGACTCTTTACAGCGGACCTTTACGCACCCTGTCGGCTTTGTATGTTGTTCTGTAATACTTTGTATGTGGACACACTTCGGAAAATAAACTGCACCTGAGGTTCGCGGATGAACTGACATAATTGTAGCAGAGAACGTCGCAGACTGCTGTGCAAAAAATGTTCTACGTTAAGACAAACATGTCCAAGGCAAAAATTATTACAAGTCATGTTTTTCAGTACTTTTGGGTTTTACATGTTCACTGTTCATTAGTATTTCTAGTAACAGTCATAAAGAGTCTGTAGTTGACTACGTAACGTACCTACTTATATCTTCAACATCGTTTATCGTTTCTAAAATAGCCACAGTCAAAGAAGATCACTGGATGCATACCGTTTGGGTAGGCCACGTTTGGTAAACTGAAGGACGTCTTAACCAGCGGTGCCTAAAGGCCAAGGTTACCAACTAACTAATATGCTCTGTCTATTCTCGAGTACGATATTATAAAACATAGACGTTCACAAACGAAACTATAAAGAAAGTCAGAATCGCACAGAGAGCCGTGGAAAGTTTCATGTTAAGTACTAAAGTACTCGATCATATTCGCGGTACCAAAATGAGACTTCAGTTCAGAGTTTCAGACTGAGATGGAAGACGTAGGCAAATTAATAAGTAAAAGAAGAAGAAGTAAAAGTAAAGGAGACCGAAACACTTGGCTAGAACACACGATTCCCGTTGGACAAGAGTGGTGAGGAAATGTCAAAAATGAAAAATGTTCAGTTGGCAGACCATCTACTAAATGGTCAAACAATGTCATAGCCGTTACGTGACAGTACTGAATGAGAGAGGCACAATACCCAAAAACTGACGTGTAAAACAAGAGACTTGACATTGGCTGTTGTTGCCGATGTTATAAGAATAGCCAGAAGTTAAAAAAAACGTTAACACTTTTTCTAATAGAAAAAGTGTTAATTCGTTAAATGATTTCTCAACTTAGTCAACTAACGATTAACGGATCAACGTGTTAATGCCCAGCTATGTTGTATTCAAAAAGATCAAAATTTTATGTCCTTACATATTAACAAATACATCAAACGCACGGTCAGATTGACAGCCGCACGTCCTTGGGCGAAAAAGTATGTAAACCTACATACCAGTTACAATTCAGGTTAACAAATCCTTAACCTTGGGATTTTATGCTCTTTTACCGGTGAGTAGCTCCACGAAGGACAGCAGGACCCAGCACTGCAGTAGCTTGGCGCCTGTGTTGATGCTTCATCAGGCTTCGGCGAGTGGCACCAGGAAGGACAGCAGGACTCAACACTGCAGTAGCTTCCAGCGGCATTTGGCTGCTTCATCAGGCAGGACAGAATGAGCCAGATTAACTGAAAATTTGTGAAAATATATAACATTAATAATGTGTAGCTAGGAGCGATCCCGCTTCTGATGTTAGTTTTATATAAAGAAGAAGAAGGCTGTATGTTAAGTTTAAATTATCTAAAAGCAAAAAGCTACTTGTGTAAAATTAAAGCTTTGAAATATTTATTTGAGTTGTTATTTGAACGTCAGTATAAACTTTATCCATTTATTTATCTGATTTGTAAATTATTTACTTATGAAGGTAGACTAATAATTAAAGTAGAAATGAAATAAGAATAAACTGATTTTACTGAGTCATATTATGTTAAGCAAACTTAACATATGAATTTATCAAAAAGAACTAAAGTTAGGGTGTAGATTGTAAAAGGAAACAATATATCCAAATAAACAGAAATACATAGTATATTCAGCATATTAGCCAGTATACACAACAGAAATACAGAGTATATTCAGCATATAAGCCAGTATACACAATAAACAAACACACACAAAAAACTCAGGAAAATATACAGCAATTTGATGTAAAAATAATAAGAGTAATAATAAAAGTACTTAACTTGCCAGTACGCCGATCACCAGAACAATGTGTCGAAAACGGTCAAGCAAGCCAATTTATATTGCCATTGTACACCATGATTGGTCAGCCGACCGCAGTCCTGATTGGCTGACCAATGACAGGGCACAATTTCAAGTATCTTTTACAAAATATCAATTTACAATCAATGGAGATCAGTCTTGGTCACAATCTTGTTATCATAGTTTCAACTATATCCTTTTAACTATTTTATAATACAAATAACACACTATTTCTTATTAGTTACTCAATAAAATGCAAAACATTATTCGGCCAGTAATATGATTCAACCAATCAGATGCATCTGTCACATTTACACAAGTTTCGTTCGGAAATTATACAAATCGTATTCGCTATAATCGTTATGCATAATCGATTACAATTTGTTCGGAAATTACATTAATCGAATGAATCGATGTGCGAAATCGATGTTACTTAAATTATACAAATGAAACAAATAAAATCGATGTAAACGTAATCAATGTTTGTAAGATATTATCAAAGAATGTTACATCAAATATCGACTGAGATGACACGGCCATACTGACTAAACTTCGTCCTCGAAGTTATTGAAAACAATATACAAAAAATCTTACGTAATACGTATAACATACAATCACTATTACAGAGCTCTGTTTACAATCACCGTTTTACCTGTAGCTCCATCACCTGCTGTGCGTGAAGACCAAGCTTACAGTATTTCTACAGCAGTTATCCGAGTTTTGTATTTAGCTCCACCACATGTTTAGTGAAGACCAAGCTATTACAAAACATCAACCTGTAGCTCCATCACCTGCTGTGCGTGAAGACCAAGCTTACAGTATCCCTTCAGCAGTTATCCGAGTTTTGTATTTAGCTCCATCACATGTTTAGTGAAGACCAAGCTATTACAAAACATCAACCTGTAGCTCCATCACCTGCTGTGCGTGAAGACCAAGCTTACAGTATCCCTTCAGCAGTTGTCCGAGTTTTGTATTTAGCTCCATCACATGTTTAGTGAAGACCAAGCTATTACAAAACATCAACCTGTAGCTCCATCACCTGCTGTGCGTGAAGACCAAGCTTACAGTATCCCTTCAGCAGTTATCCGAGTTTTGTATTTAGCTCCATCACATGTTTAGTGAAGACCAAGCTATTACAAAACTTCTACTTGTAGCTCCATCACCTGCTGTGCGTGAAGACCAAGCTTACAGTATTACAACAGCAGTTATCTAGCTCCATCACATAAGTGAAGACCAAGCCATTAAAGAGACCACTGTAAAAAATATTATTAATTTCTAGTTATCATCCTCGTCACTTTTTCTACATAAGTTCAACTTCCATATCAATTTGCTTACACATACACAACCAGTTGAAACTAAAGCTTTACCCAAGTTTGTAACTGATATACAGCAAAGGGAAAAAAGAGAAGAAAATACAAAGCAAACAAATTTTTAAACCACGAGTGACGGTCATGTAAAAAAATGTCATAATATCAAAACACGCTCGGTCAAACCTGACTGAAATCAAGTTAAATTTGTCATGTCAACAGACAGTTTATTGCAATGCAAGTAAACAAAAAAAAACACAACGAGTGACCTGGTTATGGATAAATGTTTCTTGACTCTTGGTAAACTATGATGTGTACTGTATTCGAGGTCAGTCATTCTGTGTCGCATAAAGATGTGAAGTCATTGGCTAAGAACAAAACTGAATGGCGTATACTCCACAGACAGGCTCTTAAATAAAGAAGAAGAAGACTGTATTCGAGCGGTGGGCACTAACTAACTAACTCCGCTGACTCAACAACCCAAAGAGGATCGGTGGGCACCGTTGATGCAAAACTTAACTTCGTTAATCGATACTCCGTTATTCAAAAAGTTACATTCAATAATCGTCAACACGTTAAATGTATATTGATAACGTTTTAAGTGAAAGTTGATCGTTAAAGTTAAAAATCTCACTGACCATATCTATACAATCATGCTGCTTATTGAGATTACCAGCCCTTGTGTTTCGCCTTTGTAGATTTCGAAACGGCCCTTGACAATCTAACACTAGGCTATAGCTAACTCTCTGAACAGCTGCGAGATTGATATACAACCTGTTACAAAATTAACCTAAAAAAAGAATATTTTTCATTATCAATAATTGATGAAATAATTACATCACTAGCCTAGGTCACTGCTACACTACCTGGCGAACAAAGTTTGCTTTGGCATACATTGCTGGTTAACGTAAGTTTCTTGTAATGCTTACACCCATGTAGTAGCCAGCAATGTTGATCGAGTTGCGCTGCGCCGCGTCGGTAACTTCATATTTATGTACTTTGAGCTATCAAAATTAGTGCTGCAATGCCACGATTAAAAATAAAAAAGTTAATAAAAAGTATAAAAACTTATTTTTTTGTAATATTCACGAATAACACTACGGCTCTAATTATTCTGTTAATAGACTCTTTACAGCGGACCTTTACGCACCCTGTCGGCTTTGTATGTTGTTCTGTAATACTTTGTATGTGGACACACTTCGGAAAATAAACTGCACCTGAGGTTCGCGGATGAACTGACATAATTGTAGCAGAGAACGTCGCAGACTGCTGTGCAAAAAATGTTCTACGTTAAGACAAACATGTCCAAGGCAAAAATTATTACAAGTCATGTTTTTCAGTACTTTTGGGTTTTACATGTTCACTGTTCATTAGTATTTCTAGTAACAGTCATAAAGAGTCTGTAGTTGACTACGTAACGTACCTACTTATATCTTCAACATCGTTTATCGTTTCTAAAATAGCCACAGTCAAAGAAGATCACTGGATGCATACCGTTTGGGTAGGCCACGTTTGGTAAACTGAAGGACGTCTTAACCAGCGGTGCCTAAAGGCCAAGGTTACCAACTAACTAATATGCTCTGTCTATTCTCGAGTACGATATTATAAAACATAGACGTTCACAAACGAAACTATAAAGAAAGTCAGAATCGCACAGAGAGCCGTGGAAAGTTTCATGTTAAGTACTAAAGTACTCGATCATATTCGCGGTACCAAAATGAGACTTCAGTTCAGAGTTTCAGACTGAGATGGAAGACGTAGGCAAATTAATAAGTAAAAGAAGAAGAAGTAAAAGTAAAGGAGACCGAAACACTTGGCTAGAACACACGATTCCCGTTGGACAAGAGTGGTGAGGAAATGTCAAAAATGAAAAATGTTCAGTTGGCAGACCATCTACTAAATGGTCAAACAATGTCATAGCCGTTACGTGACAGTACTGAATGAGAGAGGCACAATACCCAAAAACTGACGTGTAAAACAAGAGACTTGACATTGGCTGTTGTTGCCGATGTTATAAGAATAGCCAGAAGTTAAAAAAAACGTTAACACTTTTTCTATTTAATTCGTTAAATGATTTCTCAACTTAGTCAACTAACGATTAACGGATCAACGTGTTAATGCCCAGCTATGTTGTATTCAAAAAGATCAAAATCTTATGTCCTTACATATTAACAAATACATCAAACGCACGGTCAGATTGACAGCCGCACGTCCTTGGGCGAAAAGTATGTAAACCTACATACCAGTTACAATTCAGGTTAACAAATCCTTAACCTTGGGATTTTATGCTCTTTTACCGGTGAGTAGCTCCACGAAGGACAGCAGGACCCAGCACTGCAGTAGCTTGGCGCCTGTGTTGATGCTTCATCAGGCTTCGGCGAGTGGCACCAGGAAGGACAGCAGGACTCAACACTGCAGTAGCTTCCAGCGGCATTTGGCTGCTTCATCAGGCAGGACAGAATGAGCCAGATTAACTGAAAATTTGTGAAAATATATAACATTAATAATGTGTAGCTAGGAGCGATCCCGCTTCTGATGTTAGTTTTATATAAAGAAGAAGAAGGCTGTATGTTAAGTTTAAATTATCTAAAAGCAAAAAGCTACTTGTGTAAAATTAAAGCTTTGAAATATTTATTTGAGTTGTTATTTGAACGTCAGTATAAACTTTATCCATTTATTTATCTGATTTGTAAATTATTTACTTATGAAGGTAGACTAATAATTAAAGTAGAAATGAAATAAGAATAAACTGATTTTACTGAGTCATATTATGTTAAGCAAACTTAACATATGAATTTATCAAAAGAACTAAAGTTAGGGTGTAGATTGTAAAAGGAAACAATATATCCAAATAAACAGAAATACATAGTATATTCAGCATATTAGCCAGTATACACAACAGAAATACAGAGTATATTCAGCATATAAGCCAGTATACACAATAAACAAACACACACAAAAAACTCAGGAAAATATACAGCAATTTGATGTAAAAATAATAAGAGTAATAATAAAAGTACTTAACTTGCCAGTACGCCGATCACCAGAACAATGTGTCGAAAACGGTCAAGCAAGCCAATTTATATTGCCATTGTACACCATGATTGGTCAGCCGACCGCAGTCCTGATTGGCTGACCAATGACAGGGCACAATTTCAAGTATCTTTTACAAAATATCAATTTACAATCAATGGAGATCAGTCTTGGTCACAATCTTGTTATCATAGTTTCAACTATATCCTTTTAACTATTTTATAATACAAATAACACACTATTTCTTATTAGTTACTCAATAAAATGCAAAACATTATTCGGCCAGTAATATGATTCAACCAATCAGATGCATCTGTCACATTTACACAAGTTTCGTTCGGAAATTATACAAATCGTATTCGCTATAATCGTTATGCATAATCGATTACAATTTGTTCGGAAATTACATTAATCGAATGAATCGATGTGCGAAATCGATGTTACTTAAATTATACAAATGAAACAAATAAAATCGATGTAAACGTAATCAATGTTTGTAAGATATTATCAAAGAATGTTACATCAAATATCGACTGAGATGACATATGCGTAAACGCACACTACTCACCGACAGTCGGCCGCATGAACTTGCTAGGGAAGGGCATATCTCGAGAGTCGCATTTCTCGTACACATCAATATGCAGCATCAACATATTTCAAATTATTATTTTCTAGTAAAGACTCTTTTGCGAATTCAGATTAGTTTCATAATAAAATCTTTTCAGTATCAAAACTGTAAACTTGACAAGAAGACATGTGGTTAAAAACAGTTACCCGACTTCGGTAGTTTCAAAATTGTATTTTGCAATGGATATCCGCAAGTTGAATTACATACCAAAATACATATGTCACCGTAAAATTACAAACAACGCTGGAGTATAATCTATCTCGCTAAATTATAATATGTCGGAATATTGTAACCCATTCACAGTATTCACACGTATAATTTTTCAGTAGATTACAATATAAGGAACCAAAACCGTAAAACTGTGATACGATACGCTGCTCGCGTTCTGATTGGTCAAGTCAAGTCTCATGTTTCCAGCGACGCCATGTTTGTTTAACAGCTAATTGCCATCTCGTTGGTTCTCGAACTTAAACTAACAGTTTTTTCTTCTGTTTTTATAACTCCGTGTTGAAAATTGCTCATAAGAACTTATGAAATAAGAAAATAATCTCATAAGCACTGTTTGCTTAGGTTCGATACTTGTTAGATACCCATCGATATGGCGATCAGCTGTCAAATAAACATGGCGGCGCGATGTACATGACATTCGACCAATCAGAACGCGAGTTGACAATTTTACCGTTTTACTGCATAATATTATAATCTTTCGAAAATTGATACGTTAAATGGTGATCCGTGTGTATGTATGTCTTACAATATTTCGACAGATTGTAATTTAGCGGGAAATATGATAATCTAGCGGTGTTTGTAATTTCACGGTAACACATACATGCATACTTTCGAGGGACGGGATCTTCTTGGGGAAGTCGGGTAAAAGGAAGCGAGATGTAGTCACTTTATCATCAAAACTTTCTCTAGATATCAAATAACAAATTTTCAATTTAGTACAACAGCTGGGACTACCTATGGTGATATGATAAGATAACTTCTTTTCGTGTACGACACCGGGTCGTTCAACGACACGAGGAACCCTGGTGTCAGAGTTTTGTAACTCTAGCGTCTAGATAACTGATAAGTTATGGAAAAATACTCTTAATCAAAGAATATTAATGGTTTTACGAGTATCACCCAGCCTGCGTCTCAAAGAACCACAAGTAAGAAATGCTCTTTCAGCTTCTATGCAAATAATTTAGAATGTTTTCATAGTTAGGACATATTCATAGGAAATGACCGTCGAGTTTTCGCCATTCAGAAGCAAAACTTATTATATTTTTTGGCGTGGGTTTTCAATGTGCCGGATCCGCGGATCCGCCTTTTGAAGGTGGGGGTCCCGCAAGGCTAAAAATAGCGCGAGAACCCGCGGGATTGCGGATCCCGCATTGCGGGATTGCAATCCCTAGACGTGCTACTAACAACAGTCAAAAAGACGGACGTGTGCTTTGAGTCGGTCACAAAATCGGACATAAGAATCGGAGGAAAAATCTGAGCGATTATCGGTCCTACAAAAAGTCTGACGTGGGCGAGCAGCCTTAGGCTGCTTGTTGGAGGTTGCATGTATTAGCGCTGGCTGACTACCATAGCAAACCTAATCTGTCGCATGTAAATGAGACGTTGTCACTTTATCAACAGGAGAATAAAATGGTGTGCTGCTTATAATCCACTGTGTTTATATAACTCCAAGTATCTATTTAACCAATAGGTTATGTGCTTATTTACGTGAAAAGTAGCATAAAAAACCGATACCATTTTTCTATATCTATATTTTATTTTGTGAGTGTATTTTAATGTTTTAGTGTAAAATGTCAGATGACAATTCTCCAAGCATCTGCGGTATCAAAAAACTCAAAGGGTCGAGCGATTATGCAATATGGAAATTCGCGACCCGAAACTACCTTGAATCCAAAGATTGGTATAAGGCAGTTGAGTATGAAGGTACGGAACTTCCGGCTACCTTAAAAGATACCGACAGAAAAGCAAGGACTACACTATGCCTCCTCATCGAGCCAGAATGCTATGCTCATGTCTTCAACGCGACAACCGCAAAACAAGTATGGCAAAATTTAAAAACTGCATACGAGGATAAAGGATGGGGGAGGCGCATTGCACTACAAAGAGAACTGTGGGACTGCAGACTAGTAAACTTCCCAAATATGGAAAAGTACATTACTAAAGTGATCTTCCTCACTCAGCAGTTAGCAGATATAGATGCAAAAGTTGATGATGATTGGATTATATCTATCCTACTGAGCGGGCTAACAGAGATATACAATCCGCTAATAATGGCTGTTGACAACAGCGGAACGAAGGTAAGCCTAGAGCAAATAAAAACTAAATTGCTACAAGAAGGCAACCGGCAAGCTACGTCGAACGACGATAAAGAGCTCGCAGCGTTTAAAGCTAGCAAGGTTTACAAAAACAAGCCTAACAGTGCTAAGCCAGATCGAAAGTCGAAATGCTATAAGTGCCACAAGTGGCACAAGCCGTCGGAAGAATGTATAAAGAGTACCAAGCACCTCGCAGGAGCCGCAGGAGTGTGCTCCGTCTGCATGTGTTCCAAGGAAACTGCCGATCCTGACAGTTGGTATTTGGACAGTGGCTGCTCTAACCACATGACTAAAGATTCCGAAAAGTTAAACGACTACAAGATTGAAAAGCGCAAAATAAATATAAAAGTAGCGAACGGCTCGCTAATTCCAGTAAAAGGCACAGGTAATGCCGCGCCAAAAGTAAGTTTTGACGAGACTTTTTCAAAACTTTCATTGCCTAACGTGTTACATGCTCCAGATTTGTCCATGAACTTAATTTCTATCCCACCAAAAACATTTACTTGTAAAAAGAACCAAGTCTCGCCTCTCAGTTCATCTACTGTAAAAAGTTGTGAGATCCATGTGATGCCAAGTCGGTTATTGATTTATTCAAGGACTACTTCAGGGAACTTTCATCTTAAGCTATTGCGTAATTAGGTAACAGACATCATCTTACAGTAGCTATATCGATATTTAAAAACTTTTATATTTACAATAACTAGAATGACCCGGCCATCGCACTAGACCATCGTATCTCACAAGCAAATAGTGTGCGATTGCCAAGTCATTCTAGTTATTGTAAATATAAAAGTTTTTAAATATCGATATAGTTACTGTAAGATGATGTCTGTTACCTAATTACGCAATGAAATGAAGTAGTTCTTGAATAAATCAATAACCGGCATCACATGGATCTCACAACTTTACAGTAGATGAACTGAGAGGCGAGACTTGGTTCTTTACAAGTAAATGTTTTTGTGGATCTCATTTCTTTTGTAGATAGTCTTCCACTTTCTCTTATCTGGAACTACTTCTTGAGCCTCAGCTACAGATTTCCTCAAAGCCCATCCGCAAAGTTAACTTTGTAATCCTATACATTTGTATGGAAATACAAAGTTAGTTATGCGGTTGCAACCGAATTTGCAGAATGTTATAGTTTTCCCTTTATTCATACACTAAATACAAGGCGTATTCAAAGTTTCAAGCTCCTCAGTCTGCTAGAAGTACCTTAGAATTTTGATGATCGGTCAGTCAGTCAGTCAGGCAGAAAATTAAGAAACTTTGACTAACTATATCTTCTAAACTACTGGTCCAAATTAAATGAAATTTGAAATGTATCGTGTCTATGCAGTGCTTGATAAGATATTTTAAAATGAGGGTTCTAAACTTATCGACAAGGGAGTTATGGGGGGCTCAAAAATGGCCTGAACTGGTTCGAGAAAAGGATGGTACGGCCGTGCCGCTTTCAGCTCGACTTGAGATAAGCAATCTTCTAAAGCAAGAATATTCAGTACATTTTCACAGAAAAGGTTCTTATATAGAAAACGGTGATGACCAAAAAGTTGCGAACCTGAAAGAAATAGACGGAATTTTCGAACTCGTTGAAAATGACAACTGCATCGCCCACCTGACACTGTCAAATGAACTGACAAATTTATGGCACCGAAGATTGGCACATTTAGGACAAAATTACATAAACATGTTGACAAAAATGGTTACTGGAATAAAAATCAACAAAACTGATAAAACCGAGCCATGCGTGCCTTGCATACAGGGTAAAACGTCGAGATCTCCATTCAAAAACAGTGGAACTAGAGCTACAGAAGCATTACAAATTGTTCATAGTGACTTGTGTGGCCCGATGGAGGAACCATCATTTGCTGGCTCAAAATATATGCTTCTTTTCATCGACGACTACACGCGCAAAACGCACGTATACTTTTTACAAAATAAACTCAAACCCTCGACAAATTTCGAGAGTACAAAGCAGAAGTTGAGAATCAGACTGGTAAGTCAATAAAAATCTTCAGGTCTGACAACGGCAAAGAGTTTTGCAATCGACAATTCGATAATATTCTCAAATCGGCTGGTATACAACACCAGAAAACAGTGCCCTACACACCAGAGCAGAATGGCGTAGTTGAGAGGGCGAATAGAACGATTATTGAGAAAGCAAGAACCCTACTTTGTGAAGCAAATCTAAGCAAGAAGTTCTGGGCTGAGGCGGTACTTACCGTGGTTTATTTGAAAATCGTAGCCCAACAAAAGCAGTCGCTAACAAAGTACCGGAGGAACTTTGGTCTGGTAAGAAAGTGGACTTGAGTCACTTAAGAATATTCGGCTGCCAAGCCTATGGGCTTTTACCAAAACAGAAGCGCCAAAAGCTTGACATGAAAACCGAAGCGCTCATCTTCATTGGCTATTGTGAAACCACAAAAGGCTACAGACTAATGGACCCTAAAACAGGCAAAGTAACACTTTACAGAGACGTCAAGTTTTTAGAGAATGTTTTTCCTGGTGACGGTACGCAAGTGACGAAGAACACAGTCGTTCCTGTTGATTTCGAGGAGGAACGAATAGAACCTGTGAATTTAAATGAACCTTGCGACTCTTCACAAAACAATACAGAAATCGAAGAAGCGGGGACATCAAACATGAATCCCAAGCAACACAACAGGAAGTACTCACTGAAACGAGTAACGTGGAACCTCAAACTGACTCTGAGGCACCGCAACGGAGATATAACCTTCGAGAGCGTAAACCTGTTGACTACTCACGAACCTGCACCATTGCTAATGCCATTGCAGAAATTGACGGCGATCCAATGACGGTTGAAGAAGCACTAGGTAGACCTGACAGTGCACTATGGCAAAAGGCTATGGAAGCTGAACTACAATCGTTAAAGGAAAATGAAACGTGGTCACTAGTGGACTTACCACGTGACAAGAAGCCGATACAATGCTAATGGGTATTTAAAATAAAAGAGACAGTGATGGTAAAGTATCAAAATATAAGGCTAGACTCGTAGCTAAAGGCTTTACACAGGTACGTGGTGTAGACTATAATGAGACATACTCACCTGTAGTTAGGAGCTCGACTCTGCGGCTATTATTCTCACTAGCTGCTGAATACGATTGGCTCATTGACCAGTGGGACGTGACTACCGCTTTCTTATACGGTAAGCTGAAGGAAGACATTTACATGCATCAGCCTAAGGAGCAATCGTCAAGGGTCAAGAGACCAAGGTATGTAAACTGCAGAGATCGTTGTATGGACTCAAGCAAGCGTCCAATGCTTGGTTCCATGAGCTAGACAGGAGATGCTCAATTTAGGTTTCGCGCAGTCTAAGATAGAACCGTGCCTATACCAGAAGGTGCTGAGCGATGGCAACAGAATAGTTGTAGTAATATATGTAGATGACATTTTTGTATTCTGTGGCAAAAATAACGTGAACGAGAAGCAAAAACTAAAAACTGGATTATTGCAAAAGTTCAAAGTGAAAGATTTAGGTCCAGCTAGGCACGTACTAGGCATGCGACTTAGGCGGGATGATAAAACCATCTACCTTGACCAAGAACAATATGTTCACAATATTCTGAAAGAATTCGGTATGACGGACTGCAAACCAGTCGTCACCCCCATGGAAGTAGGTCTCAAATTAGACAAAGCTTCAGAATCCGGTTGTAGGTTGCCATATCAAAACCTAGTAGGATGTTTGAACTACTTAGCTCAAAACAGTAGACCAGACATAGCGCACGCAGTTAGCTTTTTATCTCAATTCAACTCGTGCTTTGATGAGACGCATTACAATTGTGCAAAGCGTGTACTTAGGTATTTGAAAGACACTTCCGACTATGCACTCACTTTCCAAAAATCACGTAACTTAGAACTACATGGCTACGTACGTGGACGCGGATTATGGTGGGTCATTCGATCGAAAATCTTTCACGGGCTTAATTTTCAAATTAGGCGAAAATTTAATTACATGGGAAAGTCGTAAGCAGAGATGCGTGACTTTATCCTCGACTGAGGCTGAATACTTAGGTCTTAGTATTGCATCGAAAGAAGCTATTTATTTAAAAAGCTTGCTACAGAGTTTGATTAACGATAGCTATAACAAACCGGTAGCAATCTACAACGACAACCAGTCGTCACACACAATAGCTAAAAACAAAATGAATAGCAATAGGACTAAACACATTGACATTAGATCATTTTGTCCGCGAGGCGATTCAAAACGAAGCTGTAGAGCTTAAGTACTTGCCTTCACAAGAAATGTGTGCGGACATGCTAACTAAAGCCTTATCAGGTCCTAAGCTAAAACTACTCTTAAAGAAATTACCCATTAAGAGGGCGATATTTGAGGAGAAAGGATAAATAGGCTAACGTTAACTAAACTGTGTTAGTTATTATTATTTATGTTGTGTTTTGTAATGACTAATTTCTTTTGTTTTCGTTTTGTTTTATGCTGTTACTGTATAATGACAAATGGTCATTCATGATCAACACTGTAGTTGTACGTAGGCTCATAAAGCTACATGCTTAAACTATTAGGGTGTATGCACACTGAATATTGTAAAGGTGCATGCACATGAGTTTTAAGATGTGTACACATGCCACAGATTAAGGGGGCGTGTTGGAGGTTGCATGTATTAGCGCTGGCTGACTACCATAGCAAACCTAATCTGTCGCATGTAAATGAGACGTTGTCACTTTATCAACAGGAGAATAAAATGGTGTGCTGCTTATAATCCACTGTGTTTATATAACTCCAAGTATCTATTTAACCAATACTGCTCCCCCACGTCCGATATTCGGTGACCGATTGTTTGTAGGAGAAAAATGGAACGTATTGATTGCAATGGCGTAACCCACACATCCTACAAATAGACGGTGAGAAATAAAATCGGTGCATCCCGGCCGATCCGATTGTCGGTGAAAAATGGAACACTCTGAAATGTATGCGTAAACGCACACTACTCACCGACAGTCGGCCGCATGAACTTGCTAGGGAAGGGCATATCTCGAGAATCGCAGCATCAACATATTTCAAATTATAATTTTCTAGTAAAGACTCTTTTGCAAATTCAGATTAAGTAGTTTCATAATAAAATCTTTTCAGTATGAAAACTGTAAACTTGACAAGAAGACAGGTTACTAAAAAGAAGAAAGGATAGGTAAGTTGAAGTGGTTAAAAACAGTTACCCGACTTCGGTAGTTTCAAAGTTGTATTTTGCAATGGAAATCCGCAAGTTGAATTACATACAAAAATACATATGTCACCTTAAAATTACAAACATCGCTGGATTATAATCTATCTCGCTAAATTATAATATGTCGGAATATTGTAACCCATTCAAACGTATAATTTTTCAGTAGATTCAACGACACGAGGAACCCTGGTGTCAGAGTTTTTTAACTCTAGCGTCTAGATAACTGATAAGTTATAGAAGAATACGAGTATCACCCAGCCTGCGTCTCAAAGAACCACAAGTAAGAAATGCTCTTTCAGCTTCTATGCAAATAATTTAGAATGTTTTCATAGTTAGGACATATTCATAGGAAATGAACGTCGAGTTTTCGCCATTCAGAAGCAAAAGTTATTATATTTTTTGGCGTGGGTTTTCAATGTGCCGGGTCCGCGGATCCGCCTTTTGAAGGTGGGGTTCCCGCAAGGCTAAAAATAGCGCGAGAACCCGCGGGATTGCGGATCCCGCATTGCGGGATTGCAATCCCTAGACGTGCTACTAACAACAGCCAAAAAGACGGACGTGTGCTTTGAGTCGGTCACAAAATCGGACATAAGAATCGGAGGAAAAATCTGAGCTATTATCGGTCCTACAAAAAGTCTGACGTGGGTGAGCAGCCTGAGTCTTGCGTTGGTTGTACGGATGCGTCTGTCAAACCGTTTGACATACGGTTTGACAGACGCATTCGTCGATGCACCCTTGAGAGATGCCGTAAGTTTCTCTTCTAAGATGAAATTGTGTCCTCCACTTCTTTATTGCTTCTTCCAACGAAGGCCACGATGGCGAATCTCACGGGCACTAGCTAGTTCATTCATAAAAAGATAAAAATGCATAGGTACCTAGGTATCTAACTATTGCGGTGCATATACAGGGTAGATAGATCTTAAGGAAATAAATGTGCATCTACAACTATCCCCTCAATCTCTCAAACAATTTCGACAGTCCCCATCACACAAGGAAAACTGCATCCCCTCTTCAATAATGCCTACTACGTCGACTGTTCTCAAACTGTCATGGACATCGCTAACTCCTCCTAAACTAGGTAACGCAAGGGATTTTGAAACGATATTTAGAATAGGCAAACTATGGGATGGCTTGCAACAATGGTCCAAAAAACCTGTAAGATTTTTATAGCTTTAAATCAAATATATGTACTTTAATGTGTGACATTTACATTATAAACCTTCAATATTAAAGCAGTTCATACTTACTTATAAGTACTTAGTATCTTTAAGAAACTGCACAATTCCGTTGCGTGGGTTAGCGATAAGCGTTGTTCAATGACAGACAGAGAAACACACAAATTACGACTTAATTTTATACTATGTCTTGAACTATACAGTGTGTTACTGGCAAGCGAGCATTTATACCAACTGGTGATCCTAGGCATCTATACGAATATCGTTTACTTCGGAGCCATCTGCGAAACCACTACAAAACACACTGTATGTTTATTGATTGATGATGTGTTCCTCAGTACGGAAAAGTTTGTGAACCTCTGGCGTGCGTTACTGCAGACAGCCGCAGCCGGCATTGTCGAGAGTTTTTCAAAAGCGCAACAAAGCCACAAGCCATGCTTCCCTTCAATCATAGACGTGCCGAGTTTTCTACACACAGGCTGATGTTCCAGGATAATGAGGAAAATACGCTACGTTTTGTGTTTTGGCGCTCAGGTGAGCATAGAAATGAAAAGATAAAACTCCTGCAAATTGTAGTCTAAAATTCAAGGCCGACGATTTGCCGTGTGATACCTGTTCAGAATAGCATCAATCCATTTTTTGGCGACGCGATATAGAGGCAAGGCTACATCACTCTATCAAGGACATGCACTTCCGAAAGAGCAAAGCACTGCACCACTTTATTGATATTGGCAAAATATATTTGAAAAATAATAATTGTCGGTTTTTAAGTCTGGTTCATATAGAAAATGTTAAAATAATGAGTAGATACATTTTTATTTAAAACTAATTAACTCTCCGAGTTCAGCCCCGGATTTTCGAAATGTATGTTTTGTTATATGGCTCAAAACGATCAAATAAACAGATTATTTATATTTTTATAGTAATTATTTTTGTTCAACCCTAGGCATAAAATAATATTATAGGAGAGGAATTATAAAAAAAAATTGGTTAAAGCGTGGGAATTTTCGCATTTGTATGGGAGTGGTATATCTGTTACGTTAGTAACTATTATCCAATCTGTGATAGAGGTAACTAAGGGATACACGTCTTTTATGAAACGGCCCTAAAGTAGGTATTCGAGGCGATCGTATATTTACGACCGACTACCGTTTACGGTCTGCCTACCCCGAAACGGACAAGGGCGTGTTACCGTAGTGTACATATTTTTTCCTTGGTACAAGAATGCTCACTAAAACATAAATTGAAAATATAGCACTGTGGGTTCATCAAAAATTCCAATACATTGGTATAAAACATAGATGTCGCTGTTAGTAAACTGAAACGCGCTAACGTTTGGTTTTAGTGAGTGATATAGAAATAATTTTTCGAAAGTCAAATTTCGCTGGAATTGTTTCGCTTTATAGCCTGCTTTTATTTTTTGCGAAGTTGCCGTGAATACCAGCGACAACCAAATATGTTATTTATTACCTATGTAAAAAGTAAAATTAAATAATAAATACTCCACCGCCCATCGGTTTTAGGCAAGTTTTAGGTTACATTCTGTATGTGACCAGCCTAATTAAGTCTTATGTAAAGAGCGGATCCACCGCGGTACGTGGGTTAGGTACGGTACAAAATTGACAAGCGGTTGAGTTTCGCGTACCCACGTACCGCGGCGGTTCCACTCAGGTGTACATACGGCTTACAACGCAGTTTTCTCCCTGTGGCTTTATAAAGGCAGTTTTCTCCCTGCTTTATAAAGGCAGTTTTCTCCCTGTGGCTTCATAAAGGCAGTTTTCTCCCTGCTTTATAAAGGCAGTTTTCTCCCTGTGGCTTTATAAAGGCAGTTTTCTCTGTGGCTTTATAAAGGCAGTTTTCTCCCTGTGGCTTTATAAAGGCAGTTTTCTCCCTGCTTTATAAAGGCAGTTTTCTCCCTATGGCTTTATAAAGGCAGTTTTCTCGGTACACACGCACGCACACACCCTGTTTTCATCAATAAGGCGGAGTGCAGACAGCATATCTATGTATGCTGTATACGCAGTGACGTCATGTCATTTGCGTTTAATTACTGGCAGGAAACAAGAGATGTATAAGCCCTTTTTGATTTTACTTTTTCTCGTTATGTGTGTGCTGAAAAATAATATTTTATTCACTAGGTACAATAATTAGGTACTTAGATCTACCTAAAGCCCTTTACAGACGTAGCTATGAATATGCCAGTGTTGTGGTAAATATATTTCTCAATCATCGACAAAGTTTTGTGAAATGAATCATAATAAAAGATCTACAGCTACAAAAGAACCTAAAGACGTATATTTTCAAATAACTCGAAGAGTAGAATAATAAAAGAAATGAAACGTGCAAAAATAACAAGTTTTTAATATATCTGGCATGGCAGTTTTCTGGAATCTATTGTCTTTGATCTGTCGAACGGCAACATCACTAGCGATTTATAGCCCACGTCTGTGGGCACCTTAAGTATACAAACTCAGTAGATAGGTACAAACTTTTTGAGTTCTTCTAACCATGATTTCTTTCTACACCATGGTCCATGATAGGCGGTAGGTACGGCTCTAGCAAAGCATCGTACGTAAACCCGATAATATTTAGGACAGTGACATATATTACATATGACAACTTATGACAGCCGCAATTTGATACGGGTGTGACGTAAAACCCATGATAATTTGGTTTTTATACGGGATTTCGTCGAAAGAAAGAAACTGGACCAGAAGGATTTCGGAAAACCATGCGGTGTATGTGTAAACTTCCGAACAGGTTTAGCAATCTGCGAATAGTCTGATTTTAAAGCTGAAATTAAACTTCATGTGCACTACGTATTAAGTGGCTTCGTGCACCGTCGTCAATGTGACAGCGTCGTGCCAATACGCATGGCGTATCTCGTGGACTTTCTGGTATCTCATACAAACCCAAAGGAACCAGTCGTTTTGACAGTGGCATCCTTAACCAGTAGGCACGCTCTGTAAAGGGCTGCCTGGTTGACGAATACTCTGCCTTCAGTTCAGAGACGAATACAAAAGAGTTGTAACGCAAACCCATCCCTAAAAAAGATACTATACAGAATAGGAAGCACTAGCGCCGAACGCGGCCCAAAATACCTCACTTAACCTGATTTCGCGTCAAATTTTTCACCGACCTTCTCCCGGGCTTTCCGGGGTTGCTATACCGGGAGTAACTAAAAAGGTAACAAGTTGAAAGGAGGTCAAGGAAACTGAACAACATTCCCTATGGAACATGGGTCAAAATAAGTATGAAAAAATTGGAACTCCCATAGTAAATTAATCCGCTGATCGGCGATTGATGGGAGCATAGAATTTCATTTTTCATATTTCGACCTATGTTCTTAATGGGGAAAGTTGTTCAGTTTTATGATTACAACCTCATCCCGGCTTGTTACACTCTTATTGTTACTTCCTGAAAACATACTCGAAAACACGAGAATGAGTCACGCCTTTACCTCGAAGAAAAAACGCAGCGCAATATTATCTGAGTATCAATGTTAATCTTGACTTTGTTAAGTATACCTCTATTATTGTGAAACAGAGAATTACCTTTATCTAAGCTTATTAGATCTTTCTCACAACAATACCATAAGGAAAATAAAATCCTTAGATGAATTCTGAACTAGGAGAAAAGTAACACGTAACATTGGCAACACTGCTTCGGTCCGGGACACGCTAAAAATGTGCATTTTATCCGTGTCATTAGCTAAAACACCGGGCATTATGACGGCTGCCATTGTCCGGCCACAATACCCGGGCCGCCATTGTTCTACCCGGATATACCCATTACCCATTACTCAGATATGAGTAGTTCTGTGCTGCGCCGTGCAACAAGGAGGGTTGTGGTTTTCAACCGGCGTTCATATTGACATCTCTCTTCTCATTTCGTGTGGGACACTGACTCGTCCAACCACACGTTGGACCCTGGTGTCAGTTTTTCAACCTGTACTGTTCTGACATGGCTGTGTAACAACCGCCGCCTAAGTAATCATAGACAGCAACCGGGACCCTGAAGCACGGAACCATCTTTCTCTTCGTCAAATCACGTGGTTGAGCCTGCAATGTCCTAACAAGACTGGGAACAAATTCAAAAGTAATAAATAAATACCAACTTTGTGAGTGACCCACCGACGATCAAACCCGGAATTAAGGAAAATCTTTCCCCAAGGAACATTGTGACAAAATCTGAAAAAGAAAATATCTCCCAGTATCTAAAATCAGCTGACCGGCAATTACATTAAAATCGATAAATCAGGTTTTTGATCAAAAACCGTCATATGAAAAAAATGAACTTAACTTCATCATACAACTGATAAATTTCTTCCTAAAAACATTAGTTTGCTTAGTTTCCTGACAAAATATGTTGCTTACAGACGAATGGCACTGAGTAGATGGTAGCTGGCGACGCCTGTTGACCGCTGTCATCAACCCATTGCCAGATGCCAATGAAAGATATCGACGGCTGGCATCGACTATCGGCTGCCACTGACACCTGTCAGCCGACTCCTTATAAAATTTACCGCTCAATGCCTTTTGGTGGAAATTTTCATTTTATCAGTGTGCAGGAATGCAAGTGCCTTTGTAGCTTCTAGGTCTTGCTCACTCCGGCCCAAAACTGACACCTTCAGAGTCCGAAATAAAACATTTACTTATTCTTTCAACTCTACGTAGATGATTTCTTTGCAATATCTGGCCATAGATCTACAGGCAAACAAAAGTACGAGTATATCCACCATCTGTGTTATTATTTATTAAATTATTGAAGCAACGAACAGTAGACAATTTGTTTACATTGTGATTGTCCTAATCACAATCCAACGCAAGCAAACCACGAATTACTCGAATTCGAAGAATACTAATTTTGGTACAGTTGCTCACAAAAGTTAATTGAAGATACGACCCGAATACACGCCACGCGCACCGTCTCCCTAATTTAAGCGTGTTTTTTTTCATGCTCACAATGTAACAACTAAGATAATAACTTACTCCCGAAATACGCAGACCCCGAAATGTAGGTAGTCAGAATATAGTCATGAAACTAAATTTTTTCAACGACTATCTCTTCCAAAAAACACTAGGCTTAGCAAGGTAAAGTGACCATCATCATTTCGGGTCAGCGCAACATATTTTGTTCTCTAACAATGCATGTTGCGCTGTTCCTTTTTTTATCAAAAGGGTTTGGCAATGCTTTATGACCGGCCGCCTGCTTGACTGCTCAGTATCATTAAGTTCCATATCAATTTTCTTTGTAATATACAAGGCAGCGAGAATAAAGACTTCTCCTGCTGTCAGTACTAAGATTCGTGGCCGCTATTAATACAAAATTAACTTGATGTAATTTGGTGAAATTACAGACGGTACGACGGAATATTGCCGGTTCCGTCTAAATGGTCGACTTCCGACGGACAATGTCGCATCTTGCTTTGATGATTTAGAAAGTTAATAGTTTATTACTCGTTTTCTTCGTATTCCATCGCGGGTAGTAAAAGAAAGTCGAAACAGAACTGAAGTGACCCAAGGATCCGGTTGAGAAAATTCCAATTCTACAATCGTCAAAAGCAACATAGAAAGAAATTCATCAATGGAATGGGTAGCAGTGTTTCCTGGAAATGCAAGACATGCGCCGCGCTCGCCAGTCCGCTAGTCAAGCGCAGTGATACAAGAGGAAGGCTCATGTCTAGCAGTGGACTGTTGTGGATGTTAAGGCGAGATTATGTGTGACGAACGTTACAAGTGAAACTGGCCGATATTTCATACGTTAGGAAAAGTGAATTTCCACCTTATTTTCATACAAATAAGATTTATGTCTAAACGACTGCGTATCGTACAAAGCTGCGTCAACGGATCAGTATTTGTATGGGAATAAGAAATTCGTATTGTCCTAACGCATGCGTTACGCAGCGCTAGAATAGCGCAGCAAGTAGCAACGGACGGTTCGTGTGATCCCCGCCTGATGTAGGTAGGTACGTATAGTCTAGTTTCCGGTGCCTTTGGTTTCTTGGAGTTTCATCCTTGAAACGTCCTTTGTCCTAGTATATTTGTAGAAGTGTCTTCACTGTCAGGACAGTCCTTGTTTGGAATTCGTAGGCAGTCTGACGCCAGTCTTACTAAATGAAGGACCTGCTGGCTATACCGGCAGCCTTTCGGGTTAGGGTGAGAGCATAGTCTTAAAAGCAGCTTCTGATTGTCCAAGATTGGCAAGATTTCTTTTTACTTTATTATCCTTTACTAAATATTTTATTTGGACAGAAACTGTTGGGAGGTTTCTTCAATGTAGCGAATTAGGTGGAGGTGTCTGAAAAACAGCAATTTGCTAAGGTTCATCCTTTTCCAAATTATAAACAGCCATTGATCGCTTTTTAATAAGCTTCTACCTATTAGGTAAGACTTTTCAATTTTTGTGACTGCAAAACATTTAATGAATAAATGGCTTTTATTTTTGTTTTTAATTCTATTGCAAATAAGCATCTTTTTCAATAACAGTTCATTGCTGCACATGTGCTCAATACTCACAAAGCATGGCAGGCAGATCGGCTTGGCGCAGTGCAAAGTGTTGTATTCTCAATTGTCAGTGAACACTGCTGTCCATTCCCTGGAGTTCCTTCTTCGACACCTACGCGTAGAAATGGGGCGATGCTATTTGAATCCGGCATGTAAGCAAATAAGCTGTTTTAACACTGTCTAATGAATTAGAATTAATAATTAAAGACATTTCGTCGACTAAGTATGTTCCGCGGTAAGAACCCTTGCACGCACAGACAGTGCACAGCAGCGTTTTTCTCCGGAGATTTCTCGGATGGACATGATTGCGGCGATACCGACTGCGCGGCGAACTCGCTTTTGTAATACTGGCGCAAATACGCTTGCATCCAAGCGTTTTTCTCCAGCAATTTCTAAGGGAATAAAACAAAGTTTGGAGGGCTTTAAGGAATAAAACAAAACGAGGAGAGTTGAAAATTGAATCTCTTTCATTTGCCAGCATTAGTCTGATAACTTTGTGGATTAGGTGGACTTTTAAATATAGAAAAAAAAGTCAGCCTTACCCGCTGCCCGCTCTGTGATGTTCTATGCCGCGACCTTTGCAGCAACACTCGCAGACGGCCCACACGTCCTCCGGCCATTTAACTCGATTGATGACGTCACTATGTCCTTTTCACTGCCACATTTTGTGTACGTGCTTCCCTCTTTCAGGCGATTGGACGATTTCAGCTGTTGTAGCACGGGTAGAAAGTGTTTGGGTGAAGCTTTTTTATCCTAGTTTGGACAGTCTGCGAATTGTTGCTAAACTTGGGTGTTTTTTAAGGAAGTTAGTTTAATCGTTTAACTGTCCCCGTGGTCTAACTATTTGCGTGAAGATCTCATGAGGCCCTTTCACAAAATAAATAACTAATAGTACTACCGTGCCCTTCCCCGAGGAGGTTTATAAATTTGTCTTTTGTTTTATATGAATTCAACATTTTGGTCCTAAAGGGAAAATTCATTAAATAAATCCTGTGTCTATTAAAGACATGTGCCTATCTACTCACCTACCTACTTAAAAAAATGTGAATTTCAGCGGCTCACTGCTTCTTCTTAAGCGCAACTACATTCGGCTGCCATGCCTTGACCAAAAGTAGTCATTTTTAAACCCAGAGTCGGAAAATATCAGTAATTTTCTTTACTAAAGCACTTGCATAATCTGTCAGTACCTCCTATTCTATAAACACCATCTCTCGAAAAGACGAAGGGAAGGACTTATAGATCGAAATATCACTGGGAAAGAAACTTGCCCAATTAGGACGTACTCTCAGGCTTTTATGAGATTTCAATACTTACGTTATTCATTGTTCAGGGAGGACAAAGGCCAGTTCTAATTTTCCATCGGCACCGCTTGTACAGATCGAGATGAGATAGTGACCTTTAGATAGGAACGTGAATCAGAAAATATGGCACACATCAATAAAAATAGTAAACACTACAGAGACATGGTTCCATCTGAAAATCTATTTCTCCGTAAAATCACACATCGCCGGTCCCTGATAGAACTCTTTCAAAGCACTTTTTTGTATCGTTCACTAAAGCGAGGGACTGCTGACAATACAGGCTCTTTAGCTGCAAATGTATTTAATAGGCCAGCGCTTCCCAAAGTGGGGGAGGGTTTTATTGGTACGAACACATAAAAGTTTGATTAGGTTTTGAATAACTTTTTGTATAAAAACCGGGTGCCGATTTATTATACGATCAAGTCAGTAAGTCAAGTCGGACGATGTTCAGAAATTGGTTGGTTTTCATCTACGATTTTGATGATTCCACAACGGCTATTACCTAAACTTGAGTTAGGTAGGCTCCACTCCACACATTAGACGTGAGACGTGCAAGATTGCGACGCTTGATACTATATCCATATAAAATCTATGAAACAGAAGAGCCAAAGCTGCACACGTGAGACGCGCCCCGCATTGATAACGGCCATATTATAAAAGTACTCTGTGATAACGGCTGACGGTTACTTGTCTGACAGATGTCATCTTATGTCTCTCGTTTCCTATAAGAAACTACCAACGCCCGGCATAAGAACTGTCCAAAGTCAAACTGTCTGTCTGACCCAGCCAGATCTTGACTGTACAACCATGTCTGAGGTCACAACATAAAAGGGGCCTCCTACTTATAGCAGGCGGTTGAAGAACTGTTATACTATTTTAAAGGGTACATTGGGTCGTCGGAGGACTCGGCATCCCATACAAATGAGAGAGATGCTAAGATGGTTTCAGTAAATAATTTTCCAATTTTGAGAATCTCTGCAACGGACCTTTTAGATAAATGTAGGATTATTTAGATACGTAGTCACCTAATGTTGTGTGCATTTTTTTGTAAACGACGTGAGTTTGTTTTGTGCAACGACTTGAAAAGCGATTAATCTATTGTTTTCATTTGGAGTAAGGCGCTTTACACACATAACGACCATTTCGACGTTAATTTTGCGCTGCGCTTTCGCAGTGTTAGGTAAATGCCCACCTCCCTTGCCACCTCCCATATAAATAAGTACAACGACGCATGCTCAACGGTTTGACAAGAACGAAAACTTTTGACAGACGCCTCTTCTAACCGCATTTGGTTATGTCTTCATCATACATTAATTATATTACGCCTATATCCCTTGCGGGGTATGCAGAGCGTAAACGGCTGTTTACACTACGACTGACAAAAGTTTGAGGATCATTTAGAAGACTGTGTACCACCATGGTGACAGCATCATCATCATGTCTTCATCATTAATCATCATGCACGATTAATAACTATGACACTATAGATGCAACTTCACAATGCAGAAAGTGGCATACGCAATAGAATTACGACTACGGGTAATACGACTACTGGTCAAAATATAACCTTCTTTTGCTAACTCGGTTAAAAAGCCTTACGAATGTCTATCTGAGTACATGGCCAAGCTTTCACGAAGGTATATCATGCCACCTATTTACCTACAAGTAGAAGATACATCACCGACGAAGGGGGAAAGTAAATTAGATTCAAATCAGACGGAAGGCATCGCAGGCTATTATGTAGGTACCTATGTATCTTTATACTTACCTATTGAATACAGTAAGTTGCTTATACATGGTGTAAGGAAAAGTGCTAGCTGCGTGTGTTTCAAAGAATCTAGGGCGATTAAACTGAACAACTTTTCCAAAGGAAGTTTAGTAGTGATGTAAAAGAGTGGGTCAGTCTGCTGTTGCCGACATTTGCACGTTTTTTGTCTCATTTTTTCCTTATGATAGGAATGGATACCATATCTAGTGTAGATATTAACGTCATTTTGGAACAAACATGTTGGATTGCGCCAGGAAATCGGCATGAAGATTGAAGGTACTTCTTGAACGAGGTATAGGTACTTACTTACTGATGAAAAATGGAGATGGCGCCCGATGGGCACCACAATTTCCCCACTTTGTTTAAGTAGAAGGTTTTCTGTCATGATCAAAGCCAATGTTGAAACACAAATAGGGAATTGCTACTGATTCTTATAAAATTGACATCAGCGTGGGCTTGAAACTGGAAACTAGTTCAAATACAAAATACAAAACTTTTCGCAACGGTTAAAAAATCCATACGTTTTCGAGAAACCAAAGGTAAAAGCAAGAAATTGAATTGAGAATACCAAAGTGGTCCTATGAAAGACCGCAACCCTTAATTTTTGTCATCGATATTCAGCCGTGCGCCGAGGCCCAGCCTGACATTTGATTTGTTATTTAAATACTTTCAATATTTTCGTACACCCTGTATAAAAATATGAGGAAATTACAGTCTGTCTGCAATGCTAGTGATTGGGAATATTGTGACGTCTGATTCGGTATTAAGCGGAAAACGCCAGGAATGTCGAGAGTTGCTTAAGTAATACACGGTTCATTGAGTTGTTCGTTGACTCGGTGTCTCATGAAAAGAAATAATTGTAAAGTATAGCATGTATAAATATTTGCTGTACCTACCTACCAACCTACATATTTCAACCCGGTAAACCAGCTTACAATAAGAAATTACTTAATATGCATGTAAATTAAAAGAGCCTAATCATTTTCCCGAATCCATGCTCAAATCAAGCATTTTTTTCGGTGTATTCTCTAAACTCTGAGAATGTTACATTCCTACCTGAAAACAAATCGATTCAGTAACCTCCTTTTTTGAAGTTGATTAAAGACTCGTACGTTTGCCACACAGCAATACTGCATCGCATTATTATACGACGCAAGAACTTTAATTTCTCAAATTCAATCTCGCAAAACACAGAAGCCCTTACAAAGCCCTCACAGCATGAGTGGAGGGCTATTAAAAGGGCATATAAGAAGGATTCCGTCTAAAATCCACTAAAAACGGCCGTGTACAGACATGGCGAACATTAGTGAACGACCGCACTGCTATGCGTGTTATGCGGCGCAGGTCCGTTCCACAGCGCTCCTCAATTTCACTAAATAACTTTCGCGGTCGAAAAAGAATAAAGTTCTCTAAGATTGAGTCAAAGTAAAGTTTGCATTTTTGCATAGCATTCCCAAAAATATGAAAGATGCCAGGCAGGCAGCGGTCCGTTATTAAAACATGTAACTCTGGCTCCATGCTTTTGTGGAGTACGAGCGGTAAGCCAACTTGCTCGTTTCGCAAACCGGCGCGATTCGCCAACTCGCTCTCTGCCTACTTGCTTACGCTATTTGCCGACTGAGCTATTGGTAAACTATAGCTGGGTGAATCTTTGAGAGGTCAAAATTTGCGGTCACACGTTAATTGTTTCAAAGTTATAAGACTTACAGACTTTAACTAATTTTCATATGAAAGAATGTTTAATTGGCTATCTGGAAAGTTAAATTTCATCCACAATATATAAAATTTATTTAACTAAAACTTGAATTGAAGCCTGAAATCGGGGGTAAAATACGCGTTCTTCGCGTGTCACACTTAGCTGTTCCAAAATTCAAACACGTGTAGAATTTTATCTAGCTGGACATGATGGAATATTTTATCTATTAAAATAATCCTTATATAATGTAGATTTGTAATAAATTATAAATAGTACAATATTTAACTGTGTTCACCGATAAAACTGTCGTTTTATGTTGGTCACACGTTTTTGTGTTTTCTGAACGCGTGGTCTTAAACGACTCGTATGTTGCAACTAAGAGAACTATTAGCTAGGTCTTGTTTCTTCCTTCTGCCAGGAACTCTTCGTCATCTCAGGAGAGGAAACAGGTGGCTCCTTGGCACTCCCAAAATAAAATAGGAGGTTTTCAGTTTTCGGGTCATATTTTTATACTTGCGTCAGGTCCTTTTCCTGGGCATGTTTTCTAAGTGAAAGAGTTATTACAAAGAAATTATTCTTTGAACATAATGTCACATATTTCATTGAGATTTAAGATTTGTTTACAAATTTTGATCATATTTAATGGTTTACGAATAAGTCACAAAAAACATAAAATTCGGTCCTTTGACTGGCGCCATTTGACTGGCATTTTCTCCAGTCAATGGACATTTCTTACCAGTCAAAGGACACATGTTATTTAATTGATTGGTTTTGTACTCTTTGTGCATACTTTTGTGTTTTGTGGCGTGTCTACAGAGATGAATAGCACCACCCCATGTCAGCCCAGTTTCTGTGGATATTGCTGGTGCCCAATGGTCGTGGATATTAAGGGTTTCTAGGAGGTGAGCAGCACCGTTTGCCGTGTTGATAGTCTGAGTCACTCATCAATTCTCATGTGTTTGGTTAGTTGCTTAGGCTGGCTGCGTTATGTCTCAGGCTGATTGAATTGTCTCTCAGGGTGAATGTGTCATCTTTTTAGCTGACATCGTCGTATCTCAGGCTGGCTGTGTCGTGTTTCAGGCTCATTGCATCGTCTTTCAGACTGACTACGCTGTGTCTCAGGTTTATTGTGTCATGTCTCAGGCTGCCTAGTGTTGTCTTGGACTGGCTGCATCATATCTTAATCTGATTACATCGCCTCTTAGGCTGACCACGTCGTATCTTTAGATTAGACTGACTGTGTCGTGTCTCAGGCTCATTGCGTCATGTCTTAGGCTGACCGCGCTATGTCTCGGGCTGATTGCATCGTCTCTTAAGCTGTATGTGTTGTCTTTCAAGCTGACTTCGTCGTGTCTCAGGCTGGCCGCGTCGTGTCTTAGGCTGATTGCATCGTCTCTCAGACTGACTACGTCGTGTCTCAGACAGCCTAGTAGTCACTTGGGCTGGCTTCATTTTGGTGCTCGTTGTAATGTATGGTTTTTACCTATGTAGAGCTGAACAACTTTAGCCAAATCACCATAGTTACAGAATTACACGTGTGCTTGCTACACTGCATTACTGACTATACACTGCATTATTACGATGAAATTTCTGCATTTGATTGCTCTAGTTTTGCACAAAACCTACAGCCATTATACGCTTCATTGTGTTTCAGCTGTCTCCTTCATGTCTCAGGCTGGCTAATTCTTGTCTCAGGCTAGCCTCGTTATGTCTCACTGACTGCGCTGTGTCACAGGATGCCTAGTAGTCACTCAAAATGGCTGCTTCTTATCACAAGCGCACTTTATTGTGTTTCAGGCTGGCTGCATCGTTTCTCAAGCTGTTCGCATCTTACCTCAGGCTGGCCGCGTCGTGTCTCAGACTGACCGCGTCGTATCTCAGGCTGACCGTGTCATGACTCATTCAGACTGACTGCGTTGCATTACAGGTACAGGCCACTCGGGCTGGCGTCCTATCTCAGACTGATGGCTTCATGGCTGTGGCTGTCTGAGTGATTTCTAAGGCTGTCCACATCGTATCTCGGGCTGGCCGTGACATGTAGCAGGCTAGCCGTGTCATATCTCAGGATGATTACATCATCTCTCTGGCTCACTGCTTTGCCTCTCAGGCTGCCTATTGGTCTCTTAGGCTGGCTGCGCCATATCTCAAGCTGGCTCGTCATGTTTCAGGTAGCCTCGTGGTGTCTCCGTTGTGTGCCTGATTGGCAGCGGCGTCTTTTATTTCAATTCTAGTTAGTTAAAAGCAAATTTTAAGAGTTTCAGCTCATTTTGTCCCTTGACTGGCGCAAAATGTCCCGTTGACTGGCACCTCAAATTTCAAAATTGAATTTTGACGAAACGTGTGGTTCGATTTAAGGCGAGGAACACACGCAACGTCGGTTTGTGCGTCGTTCATTCGATTCTCCACCCTACCTGCATTTGAATACGGTTTGTGTCAAACGGCATCGCACAACGCTGCGTTGTCTGTCAAATCGTTTGACATAAACCGTATTCGTATAAAAATAAGGTGGAAAATCGAACAAACGACGCACAAACCGACGTTGCGTGTGTTCCTCGCCTAAGTGATTTTTCACTAATAACTTCGAATTAAGGTCTTAATAATTATGCAATATTAAAATAACCATAAAACGAAAATAAAAAATTCGCCAGTCAAGGGACCCGAAGAACGGTTTTCAAATATTGACCCAGCTATAGCGTACAGTCAAGTACAATTTTTTTAAACACATTGCGTATTTTGGGATTGAGGAATTTTGTACGGGAGGCCGTTTTTTTATGTTGTTCTAATCTAACATAACATGTTGCGCGGACCCCAACTGATTTGAGATAAGAGCAGGCAGATGATGATGAAAATAGAGCGAACAAAAATAAAGGTTTCTGTATATTACCCAGGGTTCGAAGATATATATAACTTGATATATATCATTGATATTTATCGGATATATATCACGATATTTACTCCTTAATAAATATCAAGTGATATTAGGATATTTTTTTTTTGGATATATATCACCATTATTCGTTAAAGATTTGTGAAATTATATAGTCAATTAGGCTACAAAAGTACTCGCCAAGTACGCCACTAATGAATATCTTTAGTTAATTTTAAAAACCGAATGGATGTTTTCTTTTTTGGTAGAGCATTTGCTGCGTGCGGGCTCATATACGATGGTCGAAATATAAAATGTAGGTATTCACGTATCCACAATTTTCGACCCGCTTTATGTGTTTGCTTTACTGGCCAATAAATACAGTTGTTTCTATTCTATTTCCATATAAATTAATACAGTATATTGAAAGATTTCAGACTGATTGATATAATATATCCGATAAATATCAAAAAATGGATACATATCCGATTTATTGGATATTTATCAGATATTTTGATATATATTATAAATATCAGATATTTTCGAACCCTGATATTACCTGTAGTTACTGGAAGGTACCGTTTACTATCTGGTAGCGTGTTCAGCCAACTTCAAGCATACCTTCGTTCCAAAAACGTATGCTTTAAGTCAACTCAACTGATTTTTGGAGCATACTAGATCAAACTTCCATACAAAAGCCTTTGCGCGCACCGATACTGCCACTAGGGAGCCGGTAGGGTCCTCGTCAGGTAATACTTTCTAAAAGATGGCGGAAAAATCACATACATGTAGACGTTAATAAACTGTAATAAAGTACCTGAAAACGTTTCAAGAGGTAAAATGAGAAACTAAACCACTTTCTCCAAAGAACAAACTTGTAGACATAGGTAAGTAACTTTGGGGGAAGTAGGTAGTTCTCTTTTCAAATTTCGATTTTTTCCATAGGTGACACTTTGTGTGGTGTGTGTGACACTATATACCCAACGAATTATAGATGTTCAGGAAAAGTAACTCTCTAACAAAGCCCGCTAAAATATGGACCCATAACTCACACATAACAACGCAAATGACAACGTAGCGCAATGCACACACCGATACAAAAATTCTGCAAAACTAAATATTTATCAACTCATTTTAATATGTTTACCTAAAGCCTACTCTAAAACTTGGTAGAATAATAAAGTATTAGAGAACCAGCGAGAGTGAACGAAAGAGGTGACCACGCGTCATTCTAATATGGACGGTGTTATGCCAAAGGTAGTCATGAATTCAACAACCCGTAATTAAAAAGAGTTTCTTGGGGAATTATTATAAAAATTCAAATGTATTTTTTTTTCCTTAATTTTCTTTTCGTGTGGGAAACTGAGTTGTCAAACGGCCCGATAAACCCTGTGGAACGCCCATGCTTACATCAGGGGTAACAAAAAGGGTATAAGGAGTAAAAACAAAACTTGCAAAGGAGGTCAAGGTACTCCTAAAACTGAATTACTTTCTGCATGGAACATGCGTCGAAATATGAAAAAGAAAATTGAACCTCCCACACAAAATTACCAATAGCAATTCCAAGCAAAGCAATAGCTAGCTCCTTATTCGCAATTATGTTTACCTAATAAAGAATTTTAATTTGATTTAAACATTGCCTATCAGCTATTTCATTTACTATGGGAGGTCCAATTTTTTTCATGCAATATGCATGAGGAAGGTTGTTCAATTGACGATGGCTTAACGTGCCCTTCGAAGTTTTTCGGACAATCAGGTCGTTTAGCCGGTAATGTCTTATCCAGACTGGGAAGAAATTCACAAAGTGATAAATTTAGTGAGTGTCCCACCGCGAATCGAACACGGAACCTTCACACCGCAGGCAGTCGTACTACCACATCGCTACAACTTATTTTTTTCGGATATGATTTTTTTTAACGCTTAGATGATTATTATAACAAAATTTTATGTTCAGTCAAAAAAATGTTTTGACGGTTTCAACTTAACAGTGATTCTGTTTTTGCCATGTTTGGTGGAAATGTGACGAAGTAAAAGAGAGACTCAGTAGTTTATGTTGTATTCACGCACATTTCCTAATTACATACCTATTTATATAAACTGCAACTAGCCTAAACATAGGTCCTAGCTAATATAATGAAGCTAAAATAATATTTTGAAGCGTAGATAACTTGGTAAGGCTCAAGGGACACGAGGGGGTGTCCTCAATGAGAGTCAGAGCCAGAATTATGGATAAACGAGGATCGTGACAGGCGATGGATTTGAAATGATATTATTTCGATATTCCAAAGAGAAACAAGCAAAGAGGAACATCTTCGCCACACATGTAATAAGATAGGAAACTGGACGACTACCTAAGGGTGTCACTCCCGAGTGTGCCTCTGATTTCTGTGATTGGTCGAAAATGTGTCCATGTCAAAGTTTTGTTACTTCTTATTGGTCGTAATGTCATTTAGGCACGCACACGAAGCTTAAAATATCGCGTCTTTCTGGGTTTTCTAAAGTCTTAGTTTAAACCATCTACTGAAAACCTTGGCACCTACTGCGTTTCTTCAGTACCTACCTAATCTACCTATTAATATTTTGTCATTTAAGATAGCAATTATTATTAATTCATGATAAAATTACAGTAAGTCTTTTCATAATAATAAAAAAAAATAAAAACATTTAATTTGGAGATGAACCTTTTGCAAATACCGTCCCAAAATTTCAAGAACCATGTCAAAGCACGGCGACAGACGTCACTGCTGAACATTGAAGTTTACATTCGAAGTTCTGACCACACAAGAGATACAAAAGCATCAATGTACCGCGAATTTGAATTTCGTCGTGCGCAGCTGCATTAAATATTAAATTATTTGTTTTACTCGCCCGTGAAATATTTTACCGATATTTTTTAAACTCTCATAGCTTCTACCGCATTTTACTACACATTTAGGCATAATTATAATACGAAGTCGCAAATATTATAAATAATTTCTGAATTTTTCGAATCAACAAAATGACATTTCACTCGTCGCGCAGGGCGACCAGTCACGGGGGTACTAACACTGCGGATTGGCTCTCATTTTTTTCCCCGCCCATTTTGGCTTCCATTTCGTGGGGTCAAGTTTGAAGCTTAGTTACATTTCTAGACCATCTTTAATTCGTTGTATATACCAGAAATATTTTATAATTTTCAGCTGTTTTTTATGATTTATTTTAATCGTTCTGTTTTTAAAATCAAATGTTTTCAATAAGGTTTCGAACTAGGTAGGTACATACTACATTCTGCCTATTATATGCAATGATATTATATGTGATTATTATGTATGTCCTTCAACTTACTACATCCTACAGCAAATTTTCCATCCCGTTATCTGCAAAATACAGCAACAAGTGTCATACATTCTCCTAACTCGGGCATTCTGCAACTTGAAGGAACATAGCGGTGCCGTGATATTTGGCCATAGTTTCATTTGGTCACAGTTCAGTTTGGTCACAAAGAAGGTAAAGAATTAGCTGATAGTTTTAAAGAGTGTAAAATCTCTTGTGTGTAAAAGAATTTGTTAAAATACGTACCTACTTAGGAATGATAAAGTATCTCTCGACAAATCTTTGTATAGAAGATGTAGTTTTCTCTTTATATATTTCCGGCTTGAATAAATACATTAAATCCAGCCATTTTCTTATAAATCTGTTTATACTAGTTTGGTCTTGATCTTGACTCGTCGTGCTACTAGGATGGCAAAGTGCGACTGTGACCAAACCTTACTAGGTGGTGTACCTGATAGATAGAAAGGCTAAGGAACTCGTTTGACTCATGCTCGTTTTTGCCTAGTTGCTAACGACCAAATGCAATTATGACAAAATGCGATGGTGAGCAAAATTCACCTCACTTCTTACCCGAAAGACTAACGAACTAAGGTTACAGTTACGGTGCATGTTTTGCCTTATTGCTAATGACCATATGCTACTATGACAAAGTGCGACTGTGACCAAATCTTACTAGGTGGCCTACCCGATATACTAACGAACTACTGTTACGAACTCATCCCAATGCATGCCCATTTATTTCTATTGATTATTATAACCAAATGCTTCTATTCTATGACAAAGTGCGACTGTGACCAAATCTTACTAGGTGGCGTACCCGATGTACTAACGAACTACTGTTACGAACTCATCCCTATGCATGCCCGTTTTTGCCCGCAAATAGAGACATCTAGTCTCCAGGCAACTCCAACTAGTTAGCTGACTAAATCACTGCATTTGCAAAGAAGAGTGACGACCTTCCACTGTGAATGCCAACAGAGGTAAACCGGTAAACCTAAATGGAACGCTTTTTTCAAGACTTTTTCAGCTGTTTGCACGTGTGGTGCCGTCTTAGAATAGCATCACCACATATATTTCCCGTGGGTGTCATAAGAAGTGCTAAGGGATTTAAGAGTTGATGTGTACTGCAATCATTTAGACGACACACAGTCTTCTTAACTACTCTCAAACTTTTGTCAGACGTGGTTTAAATGACTGTTTTGATACACAGTCTTCTTAATTACTCTCAAACTTTTGTCAGACGTGGTTTAAATGGCTGTTTATAGAGCTGTTTGCACTCTGCCTACCCCGAAAGGGATATAGGCGTGATATATGTATGTACGCATGTTTATTGCACACACAGATCAGTGACGTCATCATACCCGATGATTGATTTCTCTTCTTTACGATTGCGCTGTTTTGAGATCTGAAACCTCAACATCTTAAATCGATTTATATTACTTCGCAAATACCTAAGTATTTATTCCCACGGTAAAATCACTGCGCTACCTTTCTACCTCTAAGTATTTCTCCTAATCCTAGTCTCATAACATTATTTGCTATAAAAGTAAATTACATTATTAAGGCAATGAAGAAGTCTTGATGCAAATATACGGCAAACTAATCGGCTTCTACGGCCTTTTACACACATGAAGTCTATTTCGACGTTTTTTGCCTTGGGACAATACGAGTTTCGACCTTAACGTTATACAAATATGGCTTATATGTCAAATTGTTTGACAAACTTCCGTCGACGCAGCATTGCGCGATATTTTTGTGCGTCCGTCAAACCCTCGGGTCAAACCCAACGTCAAACCATTTCACACAAACCGTATTCGTATGAAAATAAGGTGGAAAATCTTGTTTTTTCAAACGCAACGGAAAATTAACGCACAAACGGACGTTATGTGTGTAATGTGCCTAATCGGCTTCTACAATTCGCTATTCAATAAATATAGGGTCTCCGTAATCAATTCAAATTACCTTCATTGCTCGCTAGATACATCACGAGCTATAGGTACAGGATGTTAAACTTCCACACGGAAAGCAGTATTTTTGTTTTGAGTTACAAGTGTTCTTTTTTCTTATTTCTCGAAAACATGAAGAACGAACAGTGAAAAAGAAAAAACGCTTCTGGAGTTTCACAATTTACTTTTGGAGATATCTACGGTAAACTTTGCAGATTTGGTCAGACAATGAAACTGAACAACTTTTACTATAATATAAAGACTATATGGAAAGAAAATATTTTTCACGCTTTAATCCAGTAACATCATAAACAAGTCTGCAAAAAATCAGAACTAACAGATTTGACGCATACTACTCCATACCTTCAGGCGACAAAGTTACTTTGCTACTTAGGTATGTAGAATATTTGGAATCAGTCTGCTGGTCGGCAATTGTGTATAGCAAATTTTTTCTCGCTTACAAGCACAGTGTCTTTAGCAATAGCTGTTCAGTTATATATGATCGGATCGTTCCTTAGATCCCTTACACCCGGTACTATGTAGGTAGGTAGGTACCTAGGTAGGTACTGTGGACTGATAAAGCTTGTCGCGGCGCGACGTGACGAATCGCAGCTAGGTAACGCTGAAAGCTGCTGCTGTACCGCGGATGTATGGTAATATTGATGTGGTATATTAGAAGATCATCTTTGACTACAGTCACAATGGTGAGTCGACGTGACGAATCGCGGCTAGGTAAGACTGAAAGCTGCTGCTGTACCGCGGACGTATGGTAATGTTGATGTGGTATTTTAGTAGATCATCTTTGACTACAGTCACAATGGTGAGTCGACGTGACGAATCGCGGCTAGGTAAGGGTGAAAGCTGCTGATACACTATGAACGTAAGGTAATATTGACGTCGTATATTAGTAGATCATCGGCGACAATTCATTCATTGGCCTCAGACATCTGTGTCAGACGATTTCAATGTCTGAGGCAAGATTTTTCATGGCTGTGTAAGCCGATACGGGAGCGGCAAGAGTCTCATCAGAACACAACGGTACGACGACACGTGACGAATCGCGGCTAGGTAAGTCTCGCATTGAGACGCCCAATGCCACCAGTGGGCTAAACTTTTCCGTATGATAATTTTTTTTTAAAACGCGGCCCATACTTGTTGGAGAACTAGTACCGCATCCACTCCACTTCATATTCACTTGAACCTCGGGAAGGTACATTACCGATCGGCCACGCGCGACGGCCGCGTAATGCCGTTCGCTAATTACGATAATGCGACTCGCCGACAACATTCGATACATTCTGACCACCCTGTATATTGGTTTTGCGACAAACTTGCATACATTCTTTGGGACACCCTGTATTCTGTTTCGAACGAACTTTGAACGAACAATGAATAAGAGGTGTAAAAATAACCTGAACAAAATTCCTCATGAAAAAGAATTTTGGTAACTGCCATACTAATTCCAACACCGTGTTGGTCGACCAACCACTTTGTATGGAGAAGTTTGATTTTATCTGCATATATTTATTCTCAGTGCCATGTATTATGGAGGAAGCTGTTTAGATTCACACCCTGTATATGTGTACGGAACCCTTAGATATTGGTTTTGCGTGCGGAGGCAGCTTTTAAAAAATTAAATGTAATGTTGTGGTTTTTAAAAATGCTCTTGTGGTACGATAACGCTAATATTTAATTTTATTCTGTGTTTGTGGTTATTTTTCAACTGATCACGTCTTCTTATTCACTTTCAGTTTATTTATGATGTGGGTATCATTTATTTTTACCTAAGTTTTTCCTACTCAATATTGACCTATCCTCCAAGGGGCATGATGTACCTACTAAATTTAGTATGATAAATGCCAAAAACATAATTATACCAAGCCAAGCGTGGTGATTAGGTATGGCAAACACGCTCTACTGTTCATCTCTGTTACTGAAAATGCAATCTTCTTCAAGCATTGTATTTTCAGTAACATAATAGCCGGATTTACTAACAAACTAATATCGAGTAACTACTATTATTTAGTACTAGCTGGTGCCCGCGAACTTCGTCTCGCCAAGGGATGCCTAGAGGTACCTAAGTATGTGCCAACAGAAGCGACACCATGTTAACAACTTTTCTAATAGAGCCATTTTCATGTGTACCGTGACAGCTGATGTGGCGCAGTGGTAGTGTGACTTTTCTGAAGTGCGAAAGTTCAGCGTTCCATTCCCGGTAGGTCACTCACAAAGTTGGTATTTATCACTGTGTGAATTTGTTTCCAGTCTGGTTAGGACATTGCAAGCTGAACCACCTGATTGTCCAAAAAGTAAGATATGGTTCCGTGATTTGGAGGGAACGTTAAGCCGTCGGTTCCGGTTGCTGTCCCATGATTATGATTACGGCAGTCGTTACACAACCATGTCAGAAAGCTTGCTAATTGTAGTAGGCGGTTGAAAATCTCTTGGCTCCAAGGTTTATCGGGTCAAAAGTCAATGTAAAAAAAACTTCGCCGTCAGTCCGTCCATCTGTCTGTCACAAGTAGGCAATATCTCATAAACCGAGATAGAGAGTTGAAGCCTACAAAGATGTTATATTTTAGGCAAAAATCATAATTTCTGAGCTTGAGGTACCCAGACCTTTCATTTCAGTATGCAAATGAGCGATTTTCCGGCAGTAGAAAGTAGTTTATACTTTGAACTGTCTTAATAAGTTAATAACTATCCACCACAAAAAAAATATTGACATCCACCTTGTTAAAGATTAAATGTTTGAAAAGAATTTAAAGATTCTACGTTTTATCGCATTTCCCGTGAAAATCAACGAATTTTTAGCAAAAAAAAGTCCTAGATGTTGAACAGGATTTACATGACAAAAGTTTCATTCAAGTCCACCCGGTTGAAGAGTACATTTTACGTCTAATCGTATTTCCCGTAGGAAACAGCAATTTTCCCGCAGTAAAAGGTGGCTTAGATGTTGACCAGGCTTAGTAGCTACACAATAAAAAAGGTTCAATCAAATCCTAACAGTATTTTCAGTTATTAGCGGTTAACTTATCTTAAAAATGTGTAGATTTTACGCTTTTATCCTTTTTCCCGTAGGAAAGAGCAATTTTCCCGCAGTAAAAAGTGGCTAAGATGTTGACCAGGTTTAGTAGCTATACAATACAAAAAGTTTCATTCAAATCCGTTCAGTAGTTTCGGAGATTAGCGGTAACAAACAGACAAACAGACAAACAGACAAAAAATTTGAAAATTACTAAAATGTGTTCTAATGCTATTTTTACATCACCCCCAATTAGTTTTTCGTAATTTTATTCAATGTACAGACACACGGGTTTTACTGTTTTATTATATGTATAGATTCTCTGCCCATATATTAAATAATCGTCAAATATATAAAAGTCGCCTTCTGTCGCGACTTTTAGATCGTTCATGTGGGGGTGCTGCCCTGAAACTGCATGAAATGTTACTTTTTCGCATTTTTAGTGTAGTTCCTCGATGGACACTAATGTCAGAGTTTTTCAACCGCCTACTACAAGTAGGTAACAGGCCTCTGATAAGGTTGTAACGAACGATCGTCGTCTAGTAGGTCTCTGTCTTCCTTCCGAAGAATTTCGTTCTTCCTTTTAAGTGATCATGTCAAAAGTATCGAAAACGTCTGTATGCTGAACCACAACATATGTAAAACGATATTTTTGATTCAGCTACAAGTGTTTACAAGCAGTTTCTCATTTAACACGTTCGACGCCAACCAATGGCCGCTCGCCGTATTTCATAAAAAATCGTGTTTGATATGCATTTAAAAACTTGTTGCAATTAATGCGCTCTTCGGAAATGTTTATTCATATACACCCGAGATACAGGAGCCATTTTGTTTTTACCTGACTGCCTCAGGAGGGTTATGTTTTACGAGAGTATGTACCCAAGTATGTATGTATTTATGTGTGTATGTATCTAGCAATTTGTTTTCACAGGCTACAACCCAAATGACTGGGCAGATCTTGACATGTGACGTGTCGTTAGATTTGCTTCAGCAGCTCGAGTGACATTGGCTATATTAAGAATAGGTACACGAATTCAAGATGGCGTATTTTTATCGGAAAATATAACTTTGACATTACCGCAGTCGGGTTTTTGTTTTTAATACATTTGCTTGTCACCCGAACATTGCAAAATATGCAACGCCAATGCACTAAAGTGATCATTGTCGGGAAAAGCGATGCGCAACTAAAATGGCAATAGGCGGGACACATTATATGTCGTAGAGATGATGATAGATGGACCCATAGAGTGCTGCATTGGAGGCCCCGTGCAGGAAGTCGACGTGTTGGCAGACCACCAGCAAGATGGTCGGACGATATTAAAAAGACGGCAGGACCGACTTAGACCAGAACCGCCGCAAATAAAACAGAGTGGAAAAAGTATCAGAAGGCATTCGTCCAACAGTGGACATGAAGCTGCTGCGAAGAAGAAGAAGAAGAAAGGGTGGTACGGCAGTGTTTGCTTCACCCTCGAATTAGCGGGGGCGCTGTCGTGCCCCCAGATAGGCAAAGTCGATGATGGCGCCATTCGATTCACAGTGTGCTATATCGTTTCTGCGGTCGGGTTGCAGTTTTTAAACATTTCTTATTCCACTCTTGTTTTTATTCTGATGTATGTAACAGGTTTGGTGGCTCCCGTGGTGCGAGAACGGGCCCTGTAAAATATTCTACTGTTCTTGTTATTTATAATAATTATTATTATTTTATTTGACTATGTTAAACAGTATAAGGTGTAACGGCAAATCGTCAATCAACACGCTGTTTTATTTTTTATTTGATCGAAGATGTGGTTTCACATGAGGATTTAATTCCTCATGGACAAAGGAACATGGCCGAGTGGTAAGTTGCGGCTGAGAATTCTGCCACCCCTATTCTACTCAGGGTGTTTCGTGAAAGGCGACGTAGAGTTTTTGGCCTTGGCTACAATATCTGCCGACTATGTTCAACCATATAGTGGTAGTAATACCACCTACGATAGCATTCCCAAAAAGGGGTTGACAGACGGTCGTAAAATTAAACTAAATCCTTTTGCAATATGATTTTGTATCCAAACAAAACATGTTGCGCCGACCCCAAGTAATTGGGACACAAATTTGAGAAACGGCGCGCGGGGCGCCAAAGATGATGATAATGGGCAAAGGAAAATGGCCCACATGTAATTTTTGCCTACTAAATCATAGGCACTGTTACAGAAATCTTTTACTACATGATTGGTTCTGTTTTCGTACCGTACAGTCCCTGTAATGTAATAAAATAAATACTTAATCTACTTTTCAGAAAATGATGTACCTACGGAATAAAATCAGTTTCAAAATCGTTTTCTGTTTCGTTTTTTAGTTTGTGCATACAATTTTTTCCAATCCTCAAAGGTCTCAAAGCCTATTGGCGATCTCTCACGTTAATTTATTTCAGCAGTCGGTCAGAAATAATCCGTACATCGGCTGAACAGTAGTAACCGGAGAAATATCAATTGGTGGTGTAGTTTTTATAGCGGGCCCTGTAAAACATCGTTCGCGTGTGGTTGGGCCTTTACGGGCGAGTGGCACGCGAGGACAGACAGCGAGAAAAGTGTTTGGATTTAAAATGCTACTGCTATAGTACGGTCATTCCAATAAGCCATATTTGGCAGCTGACAAACCCATACTAGGAAACATGTCAAAAAAGAAAAATAGACCTTATGTCATAGCATTAACATGATTTCGACAGCTGTCAAATATGGCCTTTACGAATGACGGTCTACTACTTACTACTCTACTACAGCCTCAACTTTCCACTGCTGAATTCCTCACCATACTCACCACGCCTGGCAGGCGGTTTAGCGAGCGCAGTGGAAGGTGTTGTTCACAGGTAGCGCTGCTGCCCATTCCCTGGATGAATATCCCTTAGTTGGTTTTTACGACACCCACTGAACATGGTGAATTTAAATGCTGATGAGATATTTTTAAGTGCAAATGCCTCCCTCTTCTCTTTCCTTCCTGTTCTGCTTTAGGCCTTTAGATGCCAATCTTTAGTAATTATATATCTGGCTCGTCCATCGTTGACAGGCAACTCTGATTGCCCTGGACAAGGAGATCCTGTTGACAACTTTGTGCTAGCATGGTGTCTTGCTGCTACACCTGCTGGATGTTACCCGTTTTATGACCAAAAGACTTATATTATAAGGTAAATTATAAAATGGAGCACTTTTCCTCCCGCCAGTCCCAAACCCCTTTTTTATATTTTTTTAAGGCAGCGGCGGGCGAATGATCGAGCGACGCAATCGGTGTCGCACATACGACTTATCCGTACGCGAACAATTTGTATAACTATTACTAACGCCATCTATGGAATATTCCGCGTGTTCTCTTTTCCGGTCCCGGATTGCGTCGTTACCGGGAAACTGCTTTTTCGGTGTTTTCAGCCATTTTTCAGCTGATAGCATGAGTTGATAGAGCGGGTCACGGAATGTGTTGGAAAAGTTTCGTGGAATTCACGTAAAGAACAATCAGAACGCTGATGATGAATATACATACCTATAACAGCGTGCAAAATACACCAACCCGTTTATAATTATCGCCAGCAAATCCACCTATCCATTGAATGGACCAACTTATTCTGGCTTTTCGTACAAATACTAAGTAAAACTAGTATAAGTTGGTCCCTTAAGCCTAAAATAGATAGGCGGATTTCCTGGCAATAGTAGGTACCCATTTTATTAAGGCTAGGTTATGAGTAAGCGCAAACCGAAAATACCATTCATCCAAAAAAGTGTGAGAGCTTGCAGTTTATCCTTGAAGAAATATTTCTTAGGTATTACTTTCATGGGCTGATATCAAGGAATTAAGGAGGATCACTTTAATTAAGGAGGTACTTCTTTAATTTTAACTAGATCGCCAGCAAATCCACCCAACCATTTAAGGGATCAACTTATACTGGTTTTTCATAAAAATTCTTCGAAAAACCAGTATGTTTATCTTGATCCCTTGATTCCAATTATATCAAATCAGTCAGATCCCTTGAAAATTGGGTAGGTAGATTTTCTGGCTATATTAACAAGTACCTGTGTTAGGTACCTGTGTTTTTAAACAGTCATTTAGACTTTTCTACTAACAATGATGCCTTTGCCTCAGGTGCTCTGGCCGGCGGATCCTCATTTATATTTCCACATCCTCAATCTCTTGCTACGTACCTCGTTACTATTCCATCAAAGCACAAAGCTATGTCTTCGATGAATCCAGAGTTCAGCACACATTTCCTTGGCGTCATTATTGCGCCATCATTAAATTGCAACCAGGGATGTTACATCTGCAGGTTGGCCCTTGATTTTAGCCGGCACAACTACAAGATGGGACGTTATTGAGTGGAATGACCCAGCCCACATATTTCCATACAAAAACGTGAAACAAAATTAGTACGTGCGCGTGTGTAAATAGGTATACAGACAGGGGGGGTGGAAGTGTCGCTAATATCCTTTGGTACATCCCTAGCACCAACACAACATACCCTACATCCTGGCACTGCGAACCCAACAAAAACTAAAAAACGTCCAACTGTAGTTGTGTTTACACAGGATCTACGAGATCTATACATCTCGGGGCTTAATTACAACGATAAAACAATCGGGGGCTCCGCGCCGCGTCTTAAACGCTCATTAAGAACCATTAATGGTAGAGATGGAGGCGGGCACGATAAATGGCGGGAACGGGGAGGTAGGGTTGCGCGGGTACTTTCTTGGAGGAATAGTCTGGCCAGTTTCATAGGTGCCTTATGCCTTATCTCCACATATGAGACGTGGGACATCGCGACGCCTCGAAATCGCTTCCTTCCGTATGAAATACATGAAACAGTACTGACGCCGCGCCATCTACCTATACCCTTGTGACGCGTGTCTTAACGGCCAACGATCACTTGTCTGACAGATGTCATCTTAAGTCTCGTGTCTCACGTCGCATGTGTGAAGATAGCACCTAACGTCTCTCATCTCGAGTATCTAGTCCAGATAGCGCCTAGCAAGCGATGGGCACTGTCTTTAATGACGTGAGGAAAGATTATTTGACCGATTTCGAGCCCAGCTTTTGTCCCTTTTCTAATTTCCTTAGCTACTCTGAGTCACAAAAGGGAGAATGGAGTGCCTGAGTTCCCGAGTGCCTAACATTTTGATGGACCTTAGTTCTTAGGTTTTTCAGGTAACGAGATCTTTATGACACACTGCCAGCGTCTTCAAGTAGCTGGCTGAATATGCTTTGAATCTTCAGCGTACACTTTTCAGTCGCACTTCTTTGATACAGGAACAGCAAAAAGATATGGATAGATATAGAAGAACAATCATACTAATAAAGTATCAGACTAATCTTCAAACGGTTTTTGCCGTCGAATAGGCGAGGCACGACACTCTTCATACAGCCGATGTGGCGCATTGGTAAGTTTGACTGCCTGCCACGCAGAAGGTTCCATTATCGGTGGGGTCACTCACAAAGTTGATATTTATCACTTTGATTGCAGGCTGAACCACCTGATTGTCCGAAAAGCAAGATGGTTCCGTGCTTCGGATGGGCACGTTAAACCGTCGGTCCCGGTTTCTGTCTATGATGGCGGTCGTTACACAACCATGTCAGAGGCCTGCTACTTGCTGTTGGCGGTTGAAAAACTCTGACACCAGGGTCTATCGGGTCGTTGAACGACTCGGTGTCCCACACGAAGAGAGAGAGACACTCTTCACAGAAAATGTATTAATAGGTACGTACCATTTAACGCCTTCGGTTCGGCTGTTACGTTTATGGAAGGCACTAAACCCTCCAAATATTTATATCCATCCTTACGGCGCAAGCTCCATAGAGTAGACGTGCGTCGTATAGGCCGTCAGGCAAGTAGGTAATCGACTACCGTCACACGTCTGACGTGTGTAGCTTTGTCTCTTCTGTTTCATACATTTTTTTTTGAAAACAGTTTCATGCGTCGAGATGTCGCACGTTTCACGTCTCCAACGATGGCTTATCTGGCAAATGTCATTTTGTGTCTCGCGTCGCGCGTCTCACCTGTGTAGCTTGCGCCTACAAGTGCTGAACGTTTCAGGATTGCACGAGATCTTTCAACGGCGTCTTGATGGTTTTCGGTTCAGTTTTGAGATTTCGAATCGATTGTCGTTCTCCTGATATATGTCGCCCTGTTCCCAACTAACCCCACCAGTCGTTCCAACGACCATTTGCGACAAGACCAAAAAAAATATAGAACAAGCGCTGCGAACGTCAAATTGCTCCAAGTTTAATTTACACTTACTCCGTTACCCTTTACACAATTTACTGATTACTACAAATCTTTTCTGATCTAAACAAGACAAAAAATCTAATTCTGCATTGAGGTTGTCACGGCACACTTTAGAAGGTCCCTTTTAAACGCTCTAAAAAGTTGGGGAAGAGCACTTGTAACATTAGGTACGTCCGTGTGGCACTGGACTAATCTTTGTGAAATAGATTCTTTATTTTGGCTGAGAGACGTAGATATATTGGGTGTGGGCGAGGTAACCTAGAAACACTAGTAGCAGACTTTGTTTGGCTACACTTTTTCACTGGCTCTCCCTCATTTCCTGATCGGTGTGACAACAAACTTGCTGGTGGTGCAAAATCCTTTGTCGTAGTGAGAAATAGCAGAGTTGAATTGAAGAAAATCCAATATAAACGATTTAGATTCGTGTGAAAAGTGTTGTCTCGCAGCGGGACAAATATTTTTCCAGATAAAGCATTGGAGGTGTTAGTGTAAAGAGAAATGATTTATTTGGTCTTAAGTTCAGTTTACTTTAAGATAGGTGTCGGCAACTGGCTGGTGCCGCCTACACGTTTGTCTATTTTTCATATTATTTGAATCTGATGTTGTCACTTTTTTGATCTTTGGTATAAAGTTATTATATGCTGTCACGAAAAATGGTTGTTTTCCTTAGTTAGGTTTTTGCAGTCCATTTACATATTTTAGGTATTTTCTTAACAATAGGTGAGGTAAGAATTTTCAAGTCAACAGAAAACCAGCAAAGTCTGACTTTAACTGACCATAACAAGGCACTAGTAAGGTTTATTGGCTTTCATTTATTTTTACAGTTAGAACACTTACAAGGCCATGCAGTGGGTAGGTAGTTAACATTGCGCTTCTTAATGAAGAGTACTTACATGCAATAAGTACTCATGTGCCTATTTATCTTAAATTAATCTAGGTCTATATACAATTTCAACTTTACACCAATCACAAATCGACAAGCAGAAGAGGTGTTAGCTTTAACTACACGTAAGTCTAGGTACTTACAATTTTTAATTATTTCCTATCTAAAACAAAAGAGCTTACTTACAATCAACCCGCCTGCCGGCACAATAAAAGAAAAGCAAAGACATTATCAAGGAAATAAATCTAACAGAAGGACAGATGCAATCGGGAGCCCTCCCCCTCTTTACTCTCGACTGTTGACCTCTAGACGACCTTGAGCTTGGGAAAAGCTTATCAGGCTGCTTATGAGCAAAACAACACAAGATATTGGATCAGCCCAAGAAAATGGAGATTTCTCCGGGAGACAATAATATGGGAAAAGAAATACAAAAAACTGGCCACTGGCCAGCAGCATGTTATACAAGCTAAGCTCACACAGTTTCGTTGTCAATGTTTAAGTTTTTCAGCGTACCAAAGTTAATTTTGTTGCTACTTTGAGTACCAATGAAAAAATGAAAAGGGCATTTCTACAGAAACATTATTTTTTTTGTCTGGTTTCATAAATCGTCTTTCAGGACTAGATAAAAATTCCAAAATAAATACACATACTCCCTTATGTATATACTTGTTGGAGAACATACAATTTTTTCCGTAGTTATATTCGTTTTTACAAAAATAATTTTTGAAGTCAAGAAATTGGTGAAATTTCGTTAGTTTATCCCTGTCCCGTTGCCGAAATTGAATGAATTTTGTTTTGTAAAATAATAAATTGCACAGTTTTCTTTCATGTTTTACTGTTCACGTATGGAGAGAAATATAGTGAAAAGGTGTAGCTCATGAAAATTTCAATAAATGTATATTTGGATATCCTTTCAGATATTCAAAAATTTGTCCCACGCGTTAGCTTTTTTCAGTGTTTCTAATATTAATTTGAATATTTCATGAACTATTTACATTTTGCATGTTGTCAATAGATTCACGTAAACTAAGCATTGTTCCCATGAGGTCTAATTGAGTGAAATTGTGTAAATTTACAGATTTTTACGATTTTTACTAGGTTGAATATGGTGCCGATTTTTGGTGCAGGGTGTTTTCTCAACTCCGGATCGTCAATATTTTCTAAACTATTTATGTTTATGAGTTTATTCTTTGCCTAAATATAGTTCGCCTGAATTTAAGTACAGAGGTCTTAATACGTTTGTCTCAAGTTAAAAAGAAAATGAGATTTTCCTGATAGTACAACATTTTCTCAACTCCGTAACCTCAACTCCGTGTACATTTTGTATCCGGAGTTGAGAAAATTGCACACGGAGTTGAGACTTTAAAACTTAATTAAAGTATTTTTAGCACTTGATATTCTAACAACGGTTTATATAGTATAATAATGCACTGGAATATACATTTGCCGTTTTCTGACAGTTAACTTGACGATATTACATAATCTACTTTAAATTAAAAAAAAGCAAAAACAATTAACTAAGTGTTTGCAAATGTGCTATTTGTAACTTGGCTTAATTATATGGTTCCTTTTCTATATTTTAAATATTTATTATACTTAATATTTCTGTGAAAACCCTGAAAAAATTGACAAATTTCGGAAATTCTCAACTCCGTGACCAATTTTCTCAACTCCGTGACCATACAAATTCTAAATCTGATTCTCGTAAAGCAATTAGTGGCAAATTAGCACCATTTCATCAAACACATTTTTTGGCAATTTTTCAGTCTTGTTTACACCAGAAAAGGTGATAAAAAAAAATGTTCACGGAGTTGAGAAAATTTCACCATAGCTGTAGAAGTGCCCAAAAACATGTTACCTTTAGCGGTACAGTATCCGTTATATTTTTCATATATTTAATTCAAATTTTTAGCTTTTATACTTTAGGAGTTACAATTGGAACAAATTATGACTCAAAAACGCCCCATTGAAAAGCAAATATCTTGAGACAGAAACATTTTAGTGACTTTGTTTCAAAAAAACCTTAGTATTAAAAAATCTATACCGCGATACCCTACTCAATATTACAGGAGAACATTTAAATTTTTTTCTAATCATTTATATATAAGGTCCTATTAAATTCACTGCAAATATTTTAGGGGCAGATCAAATAAAATATAAGCATGTACTAGGCAAATTTTTAAAGAAATCTACTCGCTAGTTTTCAAGAAAATTGCATTAAACAAAAAAAACGAACCAAAAAAAATGTGCTCCCTGTTTGTCCCAGAAACACACACTTCGATGAATCTGGGGGCACGGCAGTGCCCCCACCAAGTCGAGCTGAAAGCGGCACGGCCGTACCATCCTTTTCTCGAACCAGTTCAGGCCATTTTTGACCCCCCCATAACTCCCTTGTCGATAAGTTTAGAACCCTCATTTTAAAATATCTTATTAAGCACTGCATAGACACGATACATTTCAAATTTCATTTAATTTGGACCAGTAGTTTAGAAGTTATAGTTAGTCAAAGTTTCTTAATTTTCTGCCTGACTGACTGACCGATCATCAAAATTCTAAGGTACTTCTAGCAGACTGAGGAGCTTGAAACTTAGAATACACCTTGTATTTAGTGTATGAATAAAGGGAAAACTATAACATTCTGCAAATTCGGTTGCAACCGCATAACTAACTTTGTATTTCCATACAAATGTATAGGATTACAAAGTTAACTTTGCGGATGGGCTTTGAGGAAATCTGTAGCTAGGCTCAAGAAGTAGTTCCAGATAAGAGAAAGAGGAAGACTATCTACAAAAAGAAATGAGATCCCACCAAAAACATTTACTTGTAAAAAGAACCAAGTCTCGCCTCTCAGTTCATCTGCTGTAAAAAGTTGTGAGATCCATGTAATGCCAAGTCGGTTATTGATTTATTCAAGGACTACTTCAGGGAACTTTCATCTTAAGCTATTGCGTAATTAGGTAACAGACATCATCTTACAGTAACTATATCGATATTTAAAAACTTTTATATTTACAATAACTAGAATGACTTGGCAATCGCACACTATTTGCTTGTGAGATACGATGGTCTAGTGCGATGGCCGGGTCATTCTAGTTATTGTAAATATAAAAGTTTTTAAATATCGATATAGTTACTGTAAGATGATGTCTGTTACCTAATTACGCAATAGCTTAAGATGAAAGTTCCCTGAAGTAGTCCTTGAATAAATCAATAACCGACTTGGCATTACATGGATCTCACAACTTTTTACAGCAGATGAACTGAGAGGCGAGACTTGGTTCTTTTTACAAGTAAATGTTTTTGGTGGGATTTAAATTACGCGCCAAAAAAAGGTGCTGTGATTGGTTGGTTGTTAGTGTGCGTGCCGTGTGGTTGAATCCTGTCTACGTGGCGGAACGTCAATCGGGTCAGTCAAAGAGTGTTCACATAATTAATTAAAAAGTTTATATGAAAATGAAAAAAAAATCTAGCGTGTAGATTTTTTTTAAATGCCTTAGATGTTTTTCTTATACATATTTACGCATGCCCTTAAAATATTGGCAGTGAATTTAATAGGACCTTATATTTGTTGGATCATCACGATCTATATTTACACCAAACATGTTGGTAGCTCTAAAACTGACGAAGATATGAGGGCCCGGCATACCTACAGACTGAAATACAGACTTGATGAAATTATAAGGGTTACTAATGGACTAAGAAACCCTAAAAAAGAAATTCAAATTCAAGGAATTGACATTAAAGGAAATAAAAAGAAAGAAAAAACACCAACGCAAATTTAACTTCTGTTTCTTGTTTTCAGTTTTGATTGTGAAGTCAAGTTGAATGTAAAGCCAAGCAAAGTCTCAAGTCTCAAGCCATTCAGACTAGCCTAAGAAAAGAAAATTTCTAAGCTTTGTTTTGCTTCTAAGAAATTGTCCCTTTTCAAGCATTTCAAAAGTTTATTTTTTATAACGATCAAATAAGAAAAATATCCGTTTCTTACGTACGTACCTCGGTAGGTAGATATGTAGTATGCTTCTATCCTTGACTGTGATTGATCAGATTTGATCCAACTTCTAAAATCAGGTCGACTGTAGTGACGCTAAATACCCGAGCAATAATACCCTACTCCCTACAGGGTTTTTTTTCTCCACTTTCACTTAAGTATGGGAGTGGGACCAAAAACATTTAATATAAAGGTATTTTTTTCTCAACATTTATATATTTGGGTCTATACGATCTATCTTCACACCAAATTTCATGTCGACATTGACGAAAATATTATGGCGCGACATACAGACAGACTTGACGAAATTATGAGAGTTTCTAGTAGACTACGAAACGAAACGGCAAAGAGCGAGTCGGACTAGCAAGAAACATAAAACTATCTAAATATCTGATATAATTAGTTGGTAAAATGTAGCAGTATCCTAAAAAGGGTAAGTGGCGGGTCAGAAGGCAGCTGGTACGAGTAGAGCCTGAAAATTAGACATCATGCTTTATGGCGTGCCATACAGTGGACTGCTATATAGAGTGATATGATGTGATGTTGGGTATGAGTGTTATGGTTAACAATTTTAGGATCCACATATTATTACGATTTCTAAAGTTCATAAGAGAAAGTAGTTCAGTTTCGTAGGCAAGTTCACGCCTGTTACTGTTTAGGTGAGAAACACACGCAACGTCCGTTTGTGCGTCATTCTTTCGATTCTCCACTTCATACGAATACGATTTATGTCAAACGGGATCGCACAACACTGCGTCGAAAGATACGTCTGTCAAACCGTTTGACATAAACCACATTCGTACGAAAATGAGATGGAAGATCGAAAAATTAGTGTTTTTCGCCTTAGCTGCCTAGTAGCTGATTTATTAACTAAACACCGGAGTCAATAGGTCGTTCGTCGACTCGGTGACACACAAGTGACACAAGATTATGTTAGTGGAGTAATTTACTACCGTTTTCCGTTACAGTTATTTTACAACATAACTTGACGTTTATAGTAATTTGTAATTACTCATTCGCTTCCCTGTAATTCTGTCCCTAGAGTGACTTTGACTGAACATAATAGTTAAGTCTTAACTGTAAGTTTTAAATGTCCGTCAGGTCAATAAGAAGGAGCATGTCCAAGTTATTGACTTTTAAGCTGTCAATACACATAATGATTTTATTACAACACCTAGAAATTTAGGTCGTTCTATTGCGTTCACCACAGATAGATAGGAAGAAAACGCGACATACAAAATTTGATTTTCGGTTTTGCGCTTATTAACCGACGAAGAAAAAACGGAGGAGGTTCTCAATTCAGCCCGAACTTTTATTATTATTTTTTTTATGTATGTTCACCGATTACTCGGAGACGCTTGGACCGATTTGAAAAAATCTTTTTTTGTTTGAAAGGGTGCACTGCCCAGGTGGTCCCATAGCCAGGGCCAACCATATGGTGGCGGTTAATCCACCACAAGAGCATTCCCAAGGAGGGTTGACGTCTGGTAGGCGGCCGGTCATAAAATTCAGCTAAATCCTTTTGCAACACGATTTTGTATTCAACGAAACGTGTTGCGCCGACCCAGAACCTACAAATAATATCATTGGCCGACCCCAAGTAATTGGGATAAGGGCAGGAAGATGATGGTGATTTGAAGCGTAATGTACTTGTTTACCTACATGACTGATGTCGGCCCGTTAACTCTCTGCCAAACATATGTCAAAGATGTCCACCAAAAAAGGAGGTTACTTTTATAGGTAATGGTATCTGTAAATATTTCATGTAGTTTCTTTGTCCGCTTGAAACTCTTTAGAAACAGTCAGTTTGCTATTTTGAAAGTAAATTAACTTGAAAAGTAGCCACTAAAAATTATGAAATAAAAACTTTTTAACAAAAAATATCACCGCCGAAAACTGAAAAGCCAAAAATAATAAGTATTGTTAGTATAGATGCTTACCTAAGACATATTTTTGGAAATATTGCCTACAATATTGGAACTGAGTAATTTTGAGTCGGCGTCATGCCAATGAAGCGTGTTAATTACTAAATATGTAAAATTTATCGACGCCGACTCAGAATTACTGAGTTCCAATATTGTAGGCAATATTTCCAAAAATATGTCTTAGGTAAGCATCTATACTAACAATACTTATTATTTTTGGCTTTTCAGTTTTCGGCGGTGATATTTTTTGTTATTGTAATAGGTACCCATTAGGTACCTGGCATAGCGGCAGCAACCAGAATCAAACCAGTGAGACGCCCACTCGCTGCATTCGCCGCCGTATGACAGTTGTATGGCGCTCCCTATGCACATGGTGTAAAACTCAAGTGCGATCTGAACCTGAGACAATTACACAGCTCTCAAAACACGGATACAGGGGTTTCAAAATATACATTTCTGCCGAACATTAGGCGATTTTCGTTAGTATAGTTACAACACGGTGTGGACGGACATACCACCGGACCGGCTAAGTGATTTAACCAATTATTGCTGCTCCCCCGCGGTGAAGTGTGCTCTTCACATTAAAAGAATCAGTGGACAACGATCTAGGGGATACATGAAGAGCCAGACGATGCAGGGGTGTAGAACTGTAGAATAGGCCGAAACATGAAGTGGACGCGAAACAATGAAGCATGGAAATACTTAAGGCAGGCTACTCTTAGAGTCAAATATAAATTTCGGACAGCTCCGTTTACTTAGTATTTAAAATATGTCAACTGAAACCTAATCGCCGCGCGGGCGACCGACGACATAATATAATTCAAATAAAAGACATCAACGCGCTTGCGTTGCGCTTCAGTAACTTATTATCTTTACCTTTACAGCCACAACAGTCCACTGCTGGACATGGGCCTCCCCTGTGTTGGGGGGTACGACCATACTCACCACGCTTGGCCAGCGGATTCGTGAGCGCAGTGAAAGTACGCTGCTGTCTATTCCCTTCAGTTAACCGCTTTTACGTGTAAAGTTGGGGTAATGCTATTCTAAACCGTCATCAGCATCACACAGCACAGCAATTATTTATTAAACACTATGAGATTTCCGTGTGATGCCGGCTCAGTATAGCATCACCCCAATTCTGCCCGTGTAGGTGTCTAAAGTCGCAGCAGCCTTCAGTGTGATTAAAACATTTTGTAGTGCGCTTGCCTATCCGTAATTAAGGAAATACCCTCCGATAGCATTAGACTTTTAAGGCATTGAAGGAATCGTGTGCACTGTTGTGCAGATTTTATGTATAAATACAAGATTTTAAGGGGTAAAAGTTATTTATTTTCACTAGGTCACAAGAAGCGTCCTTTCTATGCAAATGGAGGAAACAGAAGCCCAAAGTGACATAAATCATAGATTACTACTACATCACAATCATAGATTTAGTAGTCTTGTTGGGAACTCTTTGCTCGCAACAGGTATAAAATTGTTCGCTTCCAGTAAACTTTAGCTCCTCGTGAACAATGTCCACTCGGCAAAACGTCTATAAACATTTGACATTGTGATTATTGCCTCTCGGACTGAATAGAAATGTTTATACTCTGTTAAACCGCCGCTTTACGGTCTTGCTGGCTATCTTAATTTCCCTTAGAGCACTTTAGTCACATTACAGACTACAGTTTTAGTCGGCTTACAAAGTGGCAGATTTCTGTGTTACATGACTAGGTATGATGTCATAAAAATTTTTCATGTCATAACTATACCTTACCGGTAAGTCGCTTTTTACTACACCCACGGATAGAATTGGGGTGATGCTATTTTTATCCGGTATCACACGGTGAACGACGACCTTAGTGTGGCATCTTACAATATGTAGTGTACACTAAACGAAGCATTTAATAATGATCAACTTGTTAGTGCTGGTTTTTCATGGTCTCTAAGAATAACAGCTAACCTCATGGTGGCAGAGATACCACCAGTAGCAGTCCCAAAGAGGGTTGACGTCAAGCAGGCGGCCGGTTGCTAAATCCTTTTGTTACTCAACAAAACATGTTGCGCCGACCCCAACTGATTTGGGACAAGGGCAGGCAGATGATGATGATGATAACTGATAAGAATACGGTTACGGTATAAGTTGCTCCGTAAATTGGTAGGTTGATATCACATGACATACGGATTTTATTTGTCGTCTATGGCTATTTCTCGCCTAAGCTGAAAAAATCGAGGTACCTATTATAGTAACCTACGTTTTACTGTAAGGCTGTTCGATTAGGCGATATTTGTCAGCTTCTTTCTTTGTTGACATGTCTTCTAGTATGGTTTTGACAGCTGTCAAATACGGCCTATTCAAACGGCCGTTCTTTAGTCCATACCATAATGGACTGAAAGAGAATCTGGTTTTATAAAATAATGTCGCCACTTATATTATTATCTACATCGGTAGCAAGGAAATATAACTCGTCATTTACATCCAATCAAAAATGTCGTCCTTATTTGTTTTATTTATATTATGTCGCCCGTTGTATTGGGTATAAGATACACTAATCTGCAATACAAATGACTACTGCAACATTCGTGCACATATATTTTTGAAGGGTGACCACACTTTCTACAAATAAAATAACAAGAGACTAAAAACACTAAAAAGTAAGAAAATAATTTACCTAATGCGTACATCAATCCGTATTGTAGCATGGCAAATACCTCTAGATAGGAGAAGGTTATGTTTTATGGTTATGCTAAGGTTAAGGTTTTCCTAACTCTAGTAAAAGAATGTGTGTAGATTACTTATACTACTACTCTACTACAACCACCACAGTGCACTGCTGGAATTGGGATTTCCATGAGTGGGGGGATATTGCCATACCTACCACGCTTGACAAACGGATTAGCGAGCGCAGTGCAAGGTGTTGTAGATATTCACAGGGAACGCTACTGCCCTTTCCCTGGATTCATCCTTTACTCGACTTTTACTACACCCACGGATAGAAATGGGTTGGTGTAATCGCTTATGTCACAGATGTCATGTTGCGACTTGCATCGCGCGTCTTTTCTGTGGAGTGTGCCCCTTAGTAATAAGAAGATTCACCCACCATCAACTTTGCACAAGTCAAACATCTTCAACACTCACCACGCCTAATGGACCTCCCGTGTCTACGCTTATTGAAAAGTGTCTTTAAAAAAACCGAGCAGGGAAAGCGTCAAACCTCACTGGAACAAAACCATTTAACGGTAAATCCCTTTCGAGTGGAATCTTTGAAGAGTTAAAGTGAACTTAAAAGTTAAATCGTCTTAAAATTGAAAATGCAAACTAGTTGAAAGTTGTGCACCCGCGGGTATCTTTTGTTTCTTTTAGCTATACGCCAGCACCAAATGATTGTAATGTTTAGCGCAGTAGCATTCGATTTAAATTTTAAACACTTTCGTACAGTTAAAAGATGTTTGTATAGGTTTCGAATCGAAAATCCCTTCAGTGTAAGTAAATGCGCAATAGATAGAAATAGGTACCTAAGAAATTATAGGTAAATTGTTTAGCTTACCTAGACATCAGTATTGTGAATGAATTTTGTCACTTAACAATAAGATTTTGTGAACAAATTAAACTTCTTAGGTAAGTTGAATTAGCAGTTGTGTAAGTATATTAGTTTTTATTTATTTTATGTATCCGTTCCTCACCACCTGTGAAGACTTATTATTATTAATGTAGATATAAGTGTAACACATACAAACGAACTTTAATCCATTTGGCATTCAAAAAATTGTGGTCACTCTAAACTTCTCAAAAGTGTAAACGGGCACCTTAATACCCTACAAAGTTACACGGTAAAATAACACGCATAATTAACTACGAAATGTCATCGTATGCAAAACAGAAATTAGCGAGGTCCAAATTATCAGTAATATGAACCTGCTTGTACTTTAGCGAGAGATAAGCAAGTACTTATTGGCCAAGTCAATGGCAATACTAATGTATGTTTGCGTGTTTGTTTACGAATTTATAGAACTAGTAGGTAGGCAGGTAGGTACAAGAAGGTAAGTAAAGTTATAAGCTCTATCTATCCGTGTACTTCTTTTAGGACTTCGGATCAGGTTTGTGTGTCATATTTCAACTATAAATATGTAGTCTTTATATCCTTGACATTTCACAGGGTCTAGTGTGACGTGAAAGTCACACACATCCGACACATCACATCACACGTACTTACACACCTGACGCACCGCACGATGTTCCGGCGTGTTTTTACCGCATCCGGATTTTTGACGATAGAGTTTTCGGAATTCAACACAACCTCATGGGTCTCATGGGCCTCATGCATGGCACACGTTGCCGCATAAAATTGCATTGTGATATCGTGCATCTGGATCTACGATATAGGTGATTGTTATTTTATTACCTATCTTTGTAAGAAACAATACGTTGATATGGTCACTCTCTGCATTCGCCGCTGTATGAAATTTGTATGGCGCTCCCTTTTCCACTTGGTGGTAAACTCAAGAGAGAAAGAGAGTGCCATACAAATGTGATACAGTGGCGAATGCAGCGAGTGGCCGTTTCTACTATAGCTTTAGTTGTATTTTTTTGATAAATTCATGAACGAATTTCTAAAGAAAATATTTTACTTGTATCAGAATCGAATGCGATAAGAGGGTTCATATCGGAATGGTATCGAATACCATAACATATGAGCCAGAGGACAGTACGAAACTTATTACGTTACTTTGTAATACACTTTATGTCTGATCCTTAGAGTATAAATAAGCAAGCTTTAAAGTGCGCCTTACTGGGTATGAACGGTTGGCACGAAACTGAACACAACCTCTATTTCCATCAGGAGTAAAATGACAGTGACAACACTATTGTACGCACATCTATATTTCTCCTACATTTGATGTACCTAAGTCCGTAACAGCCACAACAGTCCACTGCTGGGCATGGGCCTCTCCTTATAATTGCCATACGAGGTATTGATATTCTATCTTTCTTTCTTTTCGTGTGGGACACCGAGTCGTTCAACGACCCGATGAACCCTGGTGTCAGAGTTTCTCAACCGCCTACTGCAAGTAGCAGGCCTCTGATATGGTTGTGTAACGACCGCCATCATAGACAGCAACCGGGACCGACGGCTTAACGTGCCCATCCGAAGCACGGAACTATCTTACTTGCGGACAATCAGGTGGTTCAGCCTGCAATGTCCTAACCAGACTGGGAACAAATTCACAAAGTGATAAATATCAACTTTGTGAGTGACCCCACCGGGAATTGAACCCGGAACCTTTGCGTGGCAGGCAGGCATACTAACCACTGCGCCACATCGGCTGTCATATTGATACATAGGTATTGATTGGCGAGCGCAGATCCAGGAACGCTGCTGCCCGTTCCCTGGATGATTACCTCTTAGTCGCTTTTTACGACACCCATGGGTAGAATTGGTGTGATGCTATTCTAAGCCAGCCAGTAGTTGATGTAAGTTCCTATCTATAGATATTTTTTTATAAACAATGGGTAAGCATTTGTCCGCAATCTCACCTGATGTTAAGTGACGATGCAGACGATGATGGAACATGCTCGCCCAGATAATGCCTATTCACTCTCGCCTTGAAAAGGCCCAGGTTATAATGTTCCGGAAACAGATCCGCAGGCAGGGAGTTCCACTCCTTAGCAGTTCGCATTAAAAATGTAGAAGAAGCGAAGCGCTTTGTGCGAATTTGCGGGATGTCTACGATATAAGGGTGGAATCCCAAACGGCGTCTCGTGCACCGGAGATGGAATGGTGACGGAGGTATCAGGTCATGGAGAGACTGATTTAAGCTTGGAGCAATGGCCCAGCGCGATACACTCTATATCTTGCTTATGTTATGTATACTTACTCCAAGGTCTGATCTGTATGAGATTTGCATGTCGATTTTGTATGTAACGTGATATCCGTTATATTATGTTGTACTTTGGTATGCTCAAGCCCGTGGTACAAATAAGAATACTACATAATTCTGGAAAAACATATGTGGTGCTGGCTTATAGAATAGCATCACGTCATTTTACGTGGGTATCGTAAGAAGTGACTAAAGAATTTAACAATTGATGTATCGCAAGTTTAGGCCACAGGCTGACAACCTGTCTCTGTGGTAATACACGGTCTTCTGAATAACCATCAAATAGGCGCATCTATAGACGTCAACTTGCGGAAAACAGCCCGTATAACCATTACCATTACCATGACTCTCAAATTAATCACTTGACTATTGAAGGCCTTTTTTGTGCTCTGCCTAGCCTGCATTGGATATAGGCATGATATACAGGGTGTTTATTTAAATGCGTGCCATTGGTTCAGGGTAGGTTTAGTATCGATATAGGATGCCGTAAAACATATTGAAAAAAATCCCAGTCACACTTGACTATTAAAGAAGGTCTTTTTGTGCTCTGCCTACCCCGCATTGGATATAGGCGTGGTATACGTATGTATGTACGTATGTAGCGCTGATCGGCGTCGGGTCACGTGACAGCTGCGCGGGCGCAGGCGTCGTCGCGGGTTCCCACTGGTAATTATACTGTACCGAGATAATGTACGCAATTTGGTGCCGGCGACCGAACCAACGCAGAACACGGTAACTTCTAGTAGGGATGGGAAAAAGAAATAAGCAGATATTTTCAACCGCGCCATCTAGCCCCAGATTAAGGAAACTTGTACTATGGCAACTGTATGTAGCATTTATTGATACTTACCTTAATACGTATTTTCTATAGTTATATAAATACAGTACCTAAGTAAATATAAAACACCCATCCATCCTCTCAACACAAATATTTAAAAAATAACTTAGGTGCATATTCTTGTACTGTGTGGAAATCAAAGCCACGACTCCCGGGTAGCTAGTAGCAGGGGTACTATCTACTATACCATATTATTTGAACCTCATCAAGAGAGCATACAATTCTTGAAAGGACTTGTGTTTGGCAATGGCTACTCAGCAGTAGTGTAGAACAAATATCATTGTCTCACAAAGCCTTTTATTTTAAACTAGCGGCCCGCCCAGCGGTTTCACCCGCTGCTACTTACCTGTTTTCCCGTAGAAATTGGATCTTTGCCCGTAGTAAAAAGTCCATTATTCCGTTCCAGCTGATGTGACACATCATGACCATGTGCCAGCAATAGCGGCCCGTCATGCTGAATAACTTTTACTTTGAAGCCATTACCGTATCTCTTACAGTTTAGATGCTGATGGTCTACATCAGGTACTCCAGATCCTTGATGACCATGTGCCCGCAGAAGCGGACCGTCATGGTGAACAACTTTTTCTTTGAAGCCATAACCGTAACCGTATCTCTTATAGTTTAGATGGGATGCTGGTGGTCTTCATCAAGTACTCCAGATCCTCGATGACCATATGCCAGCAGGCAGAAGCGGCCCGTCATGGTGAACAACTTTTTCTATGAAGCTATGACCGTATCTCTTATAGTTTAGATGGAATGCTGGTGGTCTTCATCAGGTATTCCAGATCCTCGATGACCATGTGCCAGCAGAAGCGGCCCGTCATGGTGAACAACTTTTCTATGAAGCCATGACCGTATCTCTTATAGTTTAGATGGGATGCTGGTGGTCTTCATCAGGTACTCCAGATCCTCGATGACCATGTGCCAGCAGAAACGGCCCGTCATGGTGAACAACTTTTTCTATGAAGCCATGACCGTATCTCTTAGTTTAGATGGGATGCTGGTGGTCTTCATCAGGTACTCCAGATCCTCAATGACCATGTGCCAGCAGAAGCGGCCCGTCATGGTGAACAACTTTTTCTATGAAGCCATGACCGTATCTCTTATAGTTTAGATGGGATGCTGGTGGTCTTCATCAGGTACTCCAGATCCTCGAGAGCTGACAAAAAGTAGTCCATATCCGTCTTTAATATGCTAGTAGTATCAGTGTCAAATATCACGAAGTTCGGTGAAGCGGTTTGCCTAATTTGAGTAATATCCGCTATATTTCCCGCTTTTCCTGTTGCTAACGGGTTTCCCGTAGGAATGAGAAATTTTCCTGTAGTAAAAAGTAGCCTATGTTACTCGGGAATGTTGTAGCTTTTTAATGGTGAAAGAATTTTGAAAATCGGTCCAGTATTTTCGGAGTTTATCGATTACATACATACAAAAAAACAAACAAACAAACAAAAAAACAAACAAAGGTTTCCTCTTTATTATATTATTATTAGTGTAGATTAAGCTAGCCATCTAAAATAGAGCCATTTCGGAAAATAGAGTCATCGTCATTGTCAGATATCCCAAATCAGTTGAGGTCGTCGCAACATGCACAAATTAATGTAGCAAAAGGATTTGGCTATGTTTGTTTGGCAACCATCTTTGGGAATGCTATTGTAGGTGGTATCACCACCACCATGCGGTTGACCATAGTCGACAGATATTCAGCCGAGGTCAAAAACTCTATATCGCCACTTACGAAAATAGAATAAGTGCAATAATTTTCGCAACTAAGCTATCAGCTACAATGTTATCCTTGCCGCGCATAGCCAGCAAAGGTGTCTGGAATGCAGTCAGTTCCCGCCAATTAGTTCTCCGGAACGAATGAGCAACCGGTCCCGACGCGGCCCGTCCCCGACCCGCTCCCGGGTTAGACTGAAGCCGGCCCGGACGCAACCCGGCCCGAAAACCCTCCGAAGAAATTATAAGCATAAAAAGTCGATGTTCAATCAGGTATGAAAGCAGCAAACTCTTTTAAATAAGTATAGGGTGAAATTTTACTAGTGACCGATAGCGCAAACTCAGAACCGACTGGTGATAAGGCAGGCACAGCTCTCCTTAAGGAACATAGGTCGAAATATGAAAAATAAAATTAAGACCTCCCATAGTACCTCATCATCATCATCTTTCTGCCCTTATTCCACATACTAGGGGTCGGCGCAACATATTTTGTATGAACATAGTGCATACCTAACTCAAATCAGCTGACCGGCAATTTGTATGGGAAGTCCAAATTTTTTTCGTTATTTGACCTATTTAGCTCATCAACAGCCAGTTCTGAGTTTTCGCTATTAGTCACTAGTAAAATTTCATCCAGTATACTTATTAAAAAAACGTTTTTTTTTTTGCACTTATTAAATAAAATGTTTTTTCAAATATTGCGTTTATTATATGATCAGTTTTAATGCCTTATTACATGCCTATTAATTAAAACAACAACACAATCAAATAGGTAGGTTACTCATGACAAAGTAAAAATTATTATGAATAAATATCATCTGTCTGTCCCGTTGGCGTAGTGGATAGTACCCCTGCCTTCTACGCCGAGGGTCGTGGGTTCGATTCCCACCGACACAAATATTTGTAATGTCTATTTTCAAATATTTGTGTTTAGTCTGGGTGTTTTCTATGTATTATATGTATTTATTTACAAAAAAAAAAGTATATAAGTATTATATCAGTTGTCTAGTTCCCATAGTACAAGCTTTGCTTAGTTTGGGGCAAGATGGCGCTGTGTGTCTCGTCCAGGGATATTTATTTATCTCTAATGTTATGTATGACTGTACAAATCATGTTTAAAAGGTCGTTAAAGTTTTCAGACGCTTGTTGGGCCGGGTAGCGTCCAGGCTGACTTCAATCTTACCCCTCCCGGCCCGCTCCCGGCGACCGAGGGAACGTCACGTTATGATCAACTTCGCTTGCACTCTGATCAATATTAGCATGGAAGTACAGATTAGCAGAGTATCAGAATAGCTGCACATGGTAAATCATTGGAATGCAACCATCGATTTAAATGCGAAAAGAAAAAGAGCGCAGATCGATAGATCCTCTCGAGCGTTACTCAAACCAAAATTTATTTTAATTAATGTTTTTTTTTCAAAATTAGAACACACTAGTTACTTCTGGGCCAAAATGAGGAAAATTATTGAAAGGAATTACCAATTTCAAAGCACATTCAGGTTGATGTGCTGCTGAAGTAATCATTCGTTACCCCAAATAGGCATCCGTGATCTGTACCAAAAAATAATAACCAAAGGGCATCAATAAAGCTAACTTCTTTTACAAAAACTGGGCTTTTATTTTAAGTACGCAACAATGTATCGAATAATCTGTGTACATTCGAAAATTGAATCCGAACTGGCAACCACATTTTAAATTTGGAAGCGAATTAAAGCGTGTGACGTCACCGATGACCAGCGAAAACCGTCATCCGTTCCAAATTCAATTTGACTCTGATCTGTCAGTTGAGAGAAAATGACCTGGAACGCAGTCGATAATCCGGCCACTATACCATTCGATTTTACGTATCAAGCAGAGTAATAAGCTTGTAATTAATACCTAGTCGGATATGTGAATTGCATGAGACAGCGCTGCGCACAAATTAACGCAGAAATGAACTTTACGTGTATTTCTCGCCTAATTGGGTTTCGTTCAAACCTATCAGGCTGTTCAGGGATTTTCCGTTTTATTACGGTTTCTTGATTTCTTCGTGCATGATTTAGGCACTTAATTTTTGACACTTTTAAACAGGCTTTGAGTAGATACAGGCGCTGTATGTAGCGCGCCTAATTTGTGCTATAGTGGCGAGCCAAAACTGTGCCAAAACTACGTTTCCGGCGCAAAAAGGTCTTTTGCAGCAGTCATTTTACTCGTAACATGAATTTGACTCAACAAATCTTGTAAGAATAGGTGAAGTTTGGCATGATAAAATTGTAATAGGTTTTAAGGTAGGTACGTAAGCACCTAATCTCAACCCTTACGTCGTTCGATGACTTGACTCAGTGTTCCAAAAACAACACAGAATGGAAACGAAAGGAATTTTTCGTCGTGAAGTGTAGTAAGTACCTATAATAAGTACTTATTCCGCTGAATGTGGTTTGACACCCGCGAAAGAACAAGATCAATGTGTCATTTTTCGAGTTGTCCGGCATTACTCCACAGTGGCAGCGCGAAGGTGGGTAAGTGATCCATCTGATAAATTAATGTTATCCATCTTGTTGCCACATCTCAGTAACTTACTTATTATTAAAAATAATTAATGTTGCTGATGCCACTCCGATCCGAATCGAACAGTTGTCCTAAATTCCACTTATATAATAATTATGTCATTATGTTCATTTAGCATTTTAGCTCATCGATTACTTACCGCCTTTTCTGACAGCTGTCATTTACACAAATCCTAAACTTTTTGATGCGGCGCGACGCTTTCATTAATCAATGTGTTTAATTTTGTATCAAAACCACCGGTTAAGTAAGATTTGTGGCTGAATAAGCAATCAAAATTACTTGTGCGATGTTCAACTTTCTATTTCATTTGTTTAGCGTCCCGCTACGTTGCCATTCATTATTTCAACAAACATCGTTGAAGCGCCCATATTAAAATTTTAAATTTCGAACGCTATTTCCCTCGCCTTACGGTCGAGCGTTTATTTTTTAATTCTTCCGCTCGGTAAACGAAAAAGCTGCCAGTCATTACATGACATTAAGCATGCTCTTGTCAAAGTTACGTTCCTTTCTAACAAGTGTGTTACGAAATGTGATTTATTAAAAAATTGTGTCTTGTCTTGTAACGTTTAATTTGTTCCTCAGACGGTACAAATTAGACCGCGATTCTTGCTCAACAAAGTTTGGTCTTATATTTTTTGCTAACATTAGAAAAGATATTAAAGAGATATAAAAATTTCACTTCTTGCGTTTAATCAAAGTCACGCTCTTTCACTTTTGATTAATATTCGAAAGGTCAGAAGCTTATAGAACAATAGAGCATTTAGAAATCCAAAATATTCACTCTTTGCGTTATGATTATTCATCCTTCACGTCATTTGAAAATGAGAATCGTAGCGCCTTAACATGATATTATACGTCCTAAATAGCATTAACTCAGAAAAAAAAACATGCAAACAGGCGCGAAAAAGTACAAAAAGTGCGGGCTGGTAAAACGCGTTCCCAGTGTGTAGAGTTTAAAAAATAAAAAGTGTCTGAGCGAGAGGTGTGATTTGTGTACTTTTTCGCACCATCGATATTGTAGAGCCGTCGATTAGTGATTGAACGACCGGGAATCGATATCGATTTAATCGTTTAAAAATAAAAAGGAAATTTCAAGCCAGTTTTTGCCTATCTTCATTGCGACCTTTGCGATGGTAGCAATTTATCATATTGACGACTTTTTTATCTTTGGACGCTTATAGTTTTTTAGTGTTTTAGTTTGAGTGCACTCCTTTAATTACTTAGTTATGCCGATCTGGACTGCATTAAATGACGACGTCCACTAGGTATAAATAAAAATAGAACAAAAACGACTTAATTTCATTCATTAAACTCTTGATAGAAAATTACACTATTGATCTAGCAAGCCAAAACTTAGAAGGTTGTCTTTATACGGGGTGTTAGGGACGGCGTAACGAAAACTTTGCAGGCGTGCTCAGATCATGAAACTGAACAACTTTTACTATGGAGCCAATGGTGGGAAACAAAAAATATTTTCCGACCTCCCATACAAAGTCAGTCAGCTGATCGTAATTTTGTATGGGAAGGCGGAATTTTTTTTTCGTTTCCCACCATTGGCTCCATAGAAAAAGTTGTTCAGTTTGATGGTCTGATCATGCCTGCAAAGTTTTCGGTACACCGTCCCTAACAGCTTGTATTAACAACCTGAGGTTACAATATAGACTACTTCTTTTCCACCTGAATCTTCCTGATCAAAAACTGATGTAAAAGATTTCAACGCATGCTTCGACCCAGAATATATTATTTTAGTCAAAATATAGTTGGTATGGTAGGTAATAAGGTACCTATGCTACGGTGGTGTGCTTGTTACCTATGTGCAGTAAAAGTCTAGTTAAAAATACATCAATTTCACAAATAAATGTATAATAATGGCGTGAATATCTGTCTGCTATGCATTTTGTGATAGATTCTTATCTTTCTACGATCTGTCTGCTATGTATTTTGTGATAGATTCTTATATTTCTACGACAAGCTTTGTATAAGTACTTAGAAACATGACTGGTGGCGCCATCTTTTGAAACTTACGGGAATCAACCTCATTCCTACCGATTGGTTACATCCCTATAATATCGCATTTGCGTTCTCTCTCTTTCACACTGTTGGCATAAATTACTAAGTTTAGTGACATGACATGGTACCTACTCGTACGTTGTAAGAAACGCCCGCCCGCTGCATACAAGGTCTTACTCAAAGTCTTACCTAAGTAGGTATTAACCCAGTTATTTTAAGACAGAGATCCGAAGTGGCAACATTATGATTGAAAAATTCACAAAATATAATGTTGCCATTTCACGACTCATTCTTTAATACCTACGCTTGAACGAATCCCATGTCTAGCTGTGGATTGCTGTTGGCAAACCTAAGACCCAGTATACAGTTTAAGGCTATTTTTTATGTGACTTGTAAATCATTGTAATTGTAATTTGTTAACATCATTTCCCGCCCACTTTTAAGAAAGGCTTATTCTGGAGCTGGGTTCTAACATGTAGGTTATGTAGGTACTTTTTAGGTTTTGCGGATATTACTTAGAAAAAATCGGTTAGTAGAGGTCGATTTTAATATAACTACCGTATTTTGATATGATATCACGTCATAGTAGGTACCTAGGTAGGTATTTATTCTTCTTATAAGATATTGTAACTAGACGCGAGAGATGATTAAAAATTAAATTGAATGAGAATTTAAAAATGCACTTACGGGTTACTAAATTAGGTAGGTACGATCACGACCAGCCCGCGAGAATCTTAAAGTCAGTTAAGTACCTACCTGTACTAATAATTGTCTATGTAATTAATTGGAAGGTACTAGATATGCACTGAATGCGCTGTCAAACTGTTTGACCTGAACCGCATTTGTATGGAAATAAGGTGGAAATTCGTGTTGTCCTAACCTAACGCATGCGTTACGCAACGCTAAAAAATAGCGCAGCAACGGACTTTACGTGTGATCCTCGCCTTAGCGCTACACTACACTCTACTTTAACCTTTTTCGTAAAAGGCATCACCTCGTGCCTCTAAAATACGTATATCTACTTCAAAGGTCGTTTAAAACAATATGCTAAGATCATTAAAATATAAGTTGTAAAAAAATCTTGTAAAAATTGCTAATATTTTAAGGGGTGAACCAGCCCATGAATGAAACCATGAAACTGAACAAGTACTAACAACAATAACATTTGGACCTTCCATACAAATTGACTCGATCGGCTGGTACATTTTGTATGGCAGGTCCAAATTTTTTTTCATTTTTCGACCTATGATCTTTAAGAAAAGTTACCCTTTAAAATTTCTGCATTATGTTTTTTTACATCTTGTATTAGATCAGCTTTTGATACCGATTAGATGACATTTATTGATTTTCTATAAAATCTTACCGCCGTTAATCGTGAAGTGATCATTTACGAATGGCATAATTATTCGCTTAAATTTTATTGCCTAGGGTCAAACTTTACTATAAAATGTCTTGCATACCTATAATATTGTAAAAGAATGTTCAATGACAGCAAATACGGGGTGTTAGGGACGGTGTAACGAAAACTTTGCGGGCGTGCTCAGACCATGAAACTGAACAACTTTTACTATGGAGCTAATGGTGGGAAACGAAAAAAAATTTCCAACCTCCCATACAAAATCAGTCAGCTGATCGTGAATTTTGTATGGGAGGTCGAAAAATTTTTTTTGTTTCCCACCAAAGGCTCCATAGTAAAAGTTGTTCAGTTTGATGGTCTGATCATGCCTGCAAAGTTTTCGGTACACCGTCCCTAACACCCTGTATACATACATACCGGCTAACTATACACATGGAACACCTTTTTAAAATATTGACAGAATTTAATTCCATTTACTTGTCATTTACTGAGGCATAAAGTTACATGCTGTGTGGTTAGCCTGGCCAGCCCCGAGGCAGTGCCTTTATTTTTATTTTTTTATTCCCGCCCGAGCCGCGTATAGAGTAGGAACACAAATTGTAATAAAAAAGAGAAAATTTTTGCATTAGAAATTTTCTCTTTTTTAAGTTTGAATTAGAATGTGACTTTCTTAAAGAGAATCTTGTAAATTCCTACTAAGAAATAAATTATTGAATTATGAATTATGGGTGAAATTTTACTAGTGACCGATAGCGAAAACTCAGAACCGACTGGTGATAAGGAACAACTTTCCCCAAGGAACATAGGTCGAAATATGAAAAAAAAATGGACCTTCTTATTAACTCAAATCAGCTGATTGGCAATTTTGTATAGTAAGTCAATTTTTTTTCCCATTTTCCGACCTATGTTCCTTGGAGAAAATGGTTCCTTATCATTATCACCAGCCGGTTCTGAGTTTTCACTATCGGTCACTAGTAAAATTTCACTCTATATATCATGCATATATTCCATGCGGGGTAGGTAGATCGTAAACCACTAAAAACGGCCATTTACCCCACGTCTGAAAAAAGTTCACATATAAAAAAAGAGAATCATTTACAAGACTATGTACCTATGTACCTATCACCATAGTGACAATAATTATTATCATCTTCCTGCCTTTATCTCAAATCAATTGGCGTCGGCGCAACGTGGTGTGTTAACACAAATTCATGGATCGATTTCAGCCATGGCGACCACTTCTACTCCTACTTCTTATTCGGCGCTGATGCACCCGTAGGTGGCTATCATAGCATTTCGGCAGTAAGCTCCCATGCATTGTACTCATATCTCACGCTGTAATAAAAAATCTAACTCATCCTACGAGTAGGTAACTTTTGTTTTTCCACAGCACATTCAGGATTTGAACCTGCGACTTTCGGCATCTGTACTGGCGAAATTGGCTTACCTCACACAGTGTTTCAAATGTTTTTACAATTCTAGGCTTAAGAAATTCGAGTAATAGAAGAAGAAAGACATGTGTGATCCAACTTGATCCGGAAGTGGTTACACCAGTCAGAAATTCAGAAATCACAATTTCCGAAATGAGCTCCTAGGTAGTTAAATTACACATGATAACCACTTACCACTTACGCTACAGCAGCTAATTAATTACGATATGCCAATTAATTTTTGTTTTTATATTAATTTGACCGCATCACTTTTCCTGTAAAACAAATAATTGGTTTGTATCTTATTTTCCGTGAAACATGAGTAGGTATAATTAAATGTACAGAATACTCCCCACATTTCGGCAGTGGCCGCCGTCCCGCCGTCGTTTCATCGAGTTCGGTTTTCTGCTCAGAGCTTTATAACTTTTCAGAGAGTAAGGCGAGGAACACACGCAACATCGGTTTGTGCGTCGTTTGTTCGATTTTCCACCTTATTTTTATACGAATACGGTTTATGTCAAACGACTTGACAGAAAACGCAGCGTAGTGCGATGCCGTTTGACACAAACCGTATTCATATGCAGGTAGGGTGGAGAATCGAATGAACGACGCACAAACCGACATTGCGTGTGTTCCTCGCCTAAGTCTATTGCTTTTTCAGAGGGTTTTGTAACTACCAAATTGCAGGCATCATAAAACCAATTTAAGAGGCACTGAGATGCACGGAAAAAATATTTACCTACATACATACACACCATCATCACCTGCCTGCCCTTATACCAAATTAGATAAGGTTGGTGCAAAATGTATTGTTGGAACACAAAATTATATAGCAAAAGAATTTGTCAATTTTTATGACCGGCTTGACTCACGTCAACCCTCTTCGGGAACGCTATTCTTCTTCATACAGATCAATCAGGAACATTTTAAAATTTGCTAATGCATATTAGGGCCCACTCGTGTTGACATATCTTTTAGCTTTGATTTAACAGCTGTCAAAATAGACTTCTAAAAGTCGCCGGAGACTGAAAAATCACTTGTACGATGTAACTATGAACACAGTTTAAAAATGTTTTACCATATTATTACAGAATGGCCGTTCGAATAGGCCATATTTGGCACCTGCCAAAATCATGTTCATGCTATGACATAACCCTTACCTTACGTCAAGTTTTCGTGGCTTCATTCTGGTAGTTCGTTGTGTCCTCTTTCAACATTTCCTTGCCCTGAGGTTTTATGCATACGTAATTTAATTACCGCCAATATCGCGATACGTTCCGTTTCGAGATGTAAAAACACAGTGTTGAATGTTGATCCGGTGTTGGAATGCAATAAAAATTATCGATTTATTGATCTCAGCGCGCATCACTCTTGCTCGATGTTTCCTGTGCGCTTTTTGAGATTGGACTTTTTATTCGGTGATTGGATCTGTGGCGATAAGGTATGTTTAATGCCGATAGTGGCAGGGGAAATTATGAATTTGGAGAAAGATTGTTCGATCGAATTGCCGTGTGCCGTGAGAATAGCACCACCTAATGGGCATTAGCGTACCCTCCCCTACAGTATGTTGTACTGGAACTATTCTCATCAACCTGATTGCCAATGCCAATAATAAGTGTAATGAGTAGAAACACCCTCCAATAATATTGATATTGTTTAATGTTACTGTTAAAACTTGCGATTTTCAAACCGAGCTTTCCTGCCAGGTTCTACCTATACCTAGTTTATAGCTACTTTAACATGATCAGAGGTAGAAAACCTTTTAGACAAGCAATTTAATAATAAAAGTTCGCCAAGCACCGCATCCTAACGAAATCATGTATCCAAGGGTTATTCCATTGTGCTCCAAAAATCATAGTCACCGTTTGACTATCCCATATCTCATACTTACCCCAGAAACACGCTTATCGTCGGTTTGTGCGTTATTTTTGCGCAGCACTATCCGTCGCATATATTTTTTTGATTTTGCACATTATTTTCATACAAAAACGGTTAATTTAAAACGGTTTGACAGACGCATCCGCTAGCGCAAAAATATCGCACAAGTGAATCTCAAAAGGGAGGGATTGCATGCTGATTCAGCAGTCAGCATTACTGCAATTATTATCAAAATTGAAAATAAAATATCAGCTAAAACTAGGTATAAAACATCGCCGAAATAACAATGGAACCTTAAAATCAAAAGTTAAAATATAAGCTGCTTCACATTTTTCTTCAGGGTTGTGACTACCAAATATTCCATTCCATCTTCAGCCTTGTGCATTGCATGTGGAGTTTAGCAGCAAAACGCATTAGAGTAAAAATTAAGGTAATATTGTATTGAACAATCATAGTCAGTCAGTCATTTATATGCGATTCCAAAGAAGACTCATGAACAAAAGTTGTTCAAATTCATGACTTGAATCATCACTCTACATACATGCGTAGTTGCGTACCGAAACAATAATTTTAATTGTAGTAGTAAGTAACAAAAGTATTCTCTTCCGTGTGATGCCGGCTTTGAATAGAATCACCTCAATCCTAACCGTGGGTGTTGTAAAAAGCGACTGAGGGTAAATTATCCAGCGTTCCTGAGTATTTCTCCGGACCATGCAAATTCACGTGATTTCTCTGGCGAATTCAAATTTTGAGTTAATTGAAATAATACCAATGGATATTGAAAACATAGCCCAAAAGATAAAAAATTATACCTTTGGCCCTCGTTTCTCACTTATAGTTACAGAGAAAAACAAGTTTAAAAAAATCTCGCCAGAGAAATCAATCAAATAGGACAGAGAAATCAAACTCGTAACTTTAATTTCGTTATTATTATCATTTACTAATGTCAGTCATTATTTATCGTGGCTGTTGTCTGCTCGCAGGCTTGCCACAGACCTAGCCACCGGGCAGGCTAGCGTGGCTGTTGTCTGCTCGCAGGCTCGCCACAGGCCTAGCCACTGGGCAGGCTAGCGTGGCTGTTGCCTGCTTGAAACGCTGCGAGTAGAAGCTGCTACAGACCTAGCCACCTAGCAGGCTAGCGTGGCTGTTGTCTGCTCGCAGCGCTATGACCAGAAGCGGCCACAGACCTAACCACTGGGCAGGCTACCACGTAGATGTTGTCTGCTCGCAGCGCTGTGAGCAGAAGCGGCAACAGACCTAGCCACCGGGCAGGCTAGCGTGGCTGTTGTCTGCTCGCAGCGCTGCGAGTAGAAGCGGCCACACACCTAGCCACCTAGCAGGCTAGCGTGGCTGTTGTCTGCTCGCAGCAATGTGAGCAGAAGCGGCCCCAGACCTAGCTACCTAGCAGGCTAGCGTGGCTGTTGTCTGCTCGCAGCGCTGTGAGCAGAAGCGGCCACAGACCTAGTCACCGGGCAGGGTAGCGTGGCTGTTGTCTGCTCGTAGGCTCGACACAGACCTAGCCACTGGGCAGAATAGCGTGGCTGTTGTCTGCTCGCAGTGCTATAAGCAGAAGCGGCCACAGACCTAGCCAACGGGCAAGCTAGCGTGGCTGTTGTCTGTTTGTAGGCTCGCCACGGACCTAGCCACCGGGCAGGCTAGCGATGCTGTTGTCTTCTAGCAGTGCTGTGAGCAGAAGCGGCCACAGACCTAGCCACCGAGCAAGCAGGCATGGCTTTTGTCTGCTCGCAGGCTCGCCAAAGACCTAGCCCCTAGGCAGGCTAGCGTGTCTGTTGTCTGGTAGCAGCGCTGTGAGCAGAAGCGGCCACAGACCTAGCCACCGAGCAGGCCAGCGTGGCTGTTGTCCGCTCGCAGCGCTGTGAGCAGAAGCGGCAACAGACCTAGCCACCGAGCAGGCTAGCGTGGCTGTTGTCTGCTCGTAGGCTCGACACAGACCTAGCCACTGAGCAGGATAGCGTGGCTGTTGTCTGCTCGCAGGCTCGCCAAAGACCTAGCCCCCAGGCAGGCTAGCGTGGCTGTTGTCTGTTCGCAGCGCTGCGTGTAGAAGCGGCCACAGACCTAGCCACCGAGCAAGCTAGCATGGCTGTTGTCTGCTCGCAGGCTCGCCAAAGACCTAGCCCCCAGGCAGGCTAGCGTGGCTGTTGTCTGTTCGCAGCGCTGCGTGTAGAAGCGGCCACAGATCTAACAACCTAGCAGTCTAGCGTGGTTGTTGTCTGCTCGCAGCGCTGTGAGCAGAAGCGGCCACAGACCTAGCCACGGGGCAGGCTAGCGTGGCTGTTGTATGCTCGCAGGCTCGACACAGATCACAATTGTACAACTACACCACATGTGATAATTTTGTTAAATAAATTGAATGAATTGACCTAGCCACTGGGCAGGATAGAGTGGCTGTTGTCTGCTCGCAGGCTCGTCACAGATGTGATTGCTTTTTCGGGCAATTTTTTTGACTTCTCTGGCATTTTCGCCAGAGAAATCAATGCCAGAGAAAGCAAAAAGTAGTGATTATTTAGAATAACCCTTAAACCGTAAAAGCGAATATAATCGTAATTACACAACTATTTCACCACCCAAAAAGCTACGTTTCTTTAACAAAATCACAACATTATGATTGATCAATTAATTATTATCTTTACCAGAGAAATCAAATGTATAGGTGTACCAAAGCCAGAATAACACTTGATTACCTCGATGAATCCAAAATGTAACATCGAGTCATGAGTGCACACTCCTCCGCTGCTGCGGCGTTACTGACTCTTTTGAGCGGCCGGGATGCCGACAGCGTACCTACAAAGACTAGTGATGTGTGCGATGTTTTTTACGCGCCAGAGAATCCCATGATTTTACGCGGACAGAGACATTTTATTCTGTAACTCGCTAAACTGTTATAAGTATGGTTAAATATTAATTGTAGTTAAACTAGAACATATAAAAGGTCTGTGAACATCGTCACAAATTCGTATCATAAATAGTTATCGAAATATAAACCCCTGAATGTAGCAAGTCAGCTTTCGGACACGCCAGAGAGCGTCAATTTGGTGGGCATATATATTTTTTATAAAAAAAGCGTAATATCCCTATAATTTTTTATTGCTTCTCCAATCGCAGTAATAGCCATGCTAACCATATAAAAAATACTGTTCCTCTATAATAGCAAGATGTGCAAATTTTGGGCCAAGACAGTGATTTCTCTGGTGCTGAAGAAAGACCCTCCTAGTGAATAAAATATCCGCCAGCAAATCGTGGTGAATTTGGCAATATCCCCCGGGAAGGGGAGGCCCGTGTCCAGTAGTATACTGTTGTAGCTTTAAAGGTCATCATCATTTCATCATTGGCCTCATACGTCTGTGAGAAACGATTTATTCAGTGTCTGACTCCAGCAAGATTTTTCATTTTCATACTGTTGTGGCTGTAAAGGTAAAAGGGAAGTAAAACAAGTAACTTTTTGGAGCGCCGCGGAACAACCCTCTACGTATTTTCATAAATACCTCGCCGTGGACAAATTTATTGCCCGGGATAGGAATCTTTCGGATATCCCCGTAATTTCGGCCATTTCTGTTACCTTGCTGATATTTACCGTGTTTATTTTATAGGCGGGTACTTTGCTTTGTGGAGAATTAAAATAATTATTTTATTCGCAAGGCAAATATTGCTCTTTACACAGGCAAAAATAAATCAGGAGGCGTACCCACGTTTATTTTAAAGTCATTCATTTTTAAATATGAAAAGCAAATTGTACTTTTGAGTACTTACTTGTTTAATTTCCAATAACTTTTCTCATATTCATTTTAGGCGACAGGCGGACAACCTGTCACTATAGTTATACACAGTCTTCTGAATGACTCCTAAACTTTTGACAGACGTGGTGTAAATGGCCGTTTTTACAGCCTTTTATGCTCCGCATGCTCCGCAAGGAATATAGGCGTGATACCTATTATGCATGTATATATACTTATGTATAATCATTTCGATTTCCTAGAAATTAGATAAAAATTATAATTAATACAGTTTTTTTACACTTATACCTATTGATATCTACGTAATAGAGAAATTCTACTTTGACATGAAAATAGTTATCTGCTGAAGGAGAAAATGTGTTCTGTTAGCCGCCAAAGGACATGGCAACATATTCATTTGGTTGTATAAATAAATCACATACATTTAAGTGCGTAAGTATCTCTTTTATCATGACGGAGAAGCCTACACGCCCACGCATACGCGTAATGCCACACACACCAGGGCAGTATACGCTGCGGAGCGATCGCTTGAAAGGCTGTAGGAAGTAACGAACAGGATAACAAGCCGAAAAGAGGTCAAGGTTCTCATGAAACTGAACAACTTTCCCCATGGAACATGAGTAGAAATATGAAAAAAAAAATTGGACCCCTCATACAAATTAGCCGATCAGCTGGTTGATTTACTATGGGAGGTCCAAATTTTTTCATATTTCTACCCATGTTCGATGGAGAATGTTGTTGAATACCTTGACCTCCTTTCAGCTTGTTATACTCTTTTTGTTACTCCCGGTAGAATACTTCACGTGCTTATTTGTTCGGCCAAAAATAGTCATCTTAATTTTTGTGCCATCTTTATGGCATCTGTGGGCTTATGATTTACATGGAGACTTAGATTTTCTCTACGACTTCAGGCAATCAAAATTCTACACTAAAACAAACTTCATGAAAATATTATGAAATTCATACGATTTGACACGACTCGAGAGACTTTAGTATTTCGTTTGCCAGAATACTTGAGACGTGTCAAATCGTATGACTTTCATAAAAATAAGTAAAGAATTCTGACATTACGGTGAAAGTAGACAAAACCTACTGAAGTTTTCTAGCGCGCGAGATAAGTCTCCCTACGGTGGATTGGATATCATAAGCCACCTATAAATCTATTCCACCTGTATGTTTTATCCAGTTAGAGTCTAACTGTTAGACCAATAACTGTATTTACCAGGGCCTATCTAGCAGACTACGCAAAGGCACATTGATTTTCTTTAATATGCTCCGCGGCTGAAATACCTCTAGGTATGGCCCGACACTAAAACTAAATGGGACTTTCTGTACGCACAATTAGTTTTGCCGGCCAATTAGACGTGGTACTGATAATACTTTGTCTGGCTGATGTGCTGTATTAAATTATTGTTTGTAGACTAATAAAGAACCATTAGTGCCAGTCAAGGTACAAGTTCATCGAGTCGTTCAACGACTTGGTATCCCAAAACTTTACCTATGGCCATTTATTGTTTTTGGACTTGTTTGTAAGAGAGCAAACTCAACAAGAAAACTTATCTTTTTCCGAGCCATCCGTGGTTTAGGCCTGAATTTTGTGGTACAGGTACAGGCCATTTTATTCTAAGGTACCTGATTCGATAAGGATTCGAATGTGATTGTTTTCTGTACCTATCCTATACTCTTTAGTTTGGTTTAGTTATGATTCCGCTTACTCACAATCATACTTAAAAATATATACGTACTCTCGAAAAACATAACCGTCCATCTAAACTAGTCGGGTAAAACCAATCTGCTACTTGAATTGGTCAGTTCGCCGCTATCCCGCCGAAGCTCGAAGCTCGACTTATAATCTTTATTGCTACCGTGTTTCGGTGTTCCGTCGTATGTTGTGCGTTGACGTCCAATTATCGGCCAGTGGTGCTCAACATGTGGTCAATTAACGAGTTTATTAATAGTAGGCCTGTTATTGAGAACCAGTAGTCCGTCTGTATGGTAATTGGGAAAATTGGTGTCCGCCTGATGCTTGTGTATCTACTAGGTATAATATTAAAGTATTTGAGTGCCTATTTTTAAAACGGAAATATCTCTTATGTTGTGTCTGTTTACGTACATAATTAGAAAAAGTCTAAATAAGTATAACATTCAAATAAAGAGTGTAATTTAATTGATGAAATGTCATATCATGTCACATACCTAGGACAAAGATCCTAATTCCAATTTCAAAATTACTTTCTAGTACGAGTATATCTTGTGCAATATAAGGTGTCAAATAAGTTCATAAAACATAATCGTGTGTGTATACATCTATTACAATGACAAATACGAAGACGAATAAAAGATAACTTGTATAAAATATCTTGCATAGCTCCTGTACATTCATAGTTTCTCCATAAGCTCTGCATCGCGACTTTGATTTTCTCTACACCCTTCTTTACTTAAATATAAAATCCATACGATTTCACAATTCTGAAGTCAAGGAAACTTTAGCATATCATCAGCCTTCAATAAAACACTTCCTAGGTTAGGTACATCTTCCATCCATCCTATCAGCTTTCATCTCATCAGTATACGTTAGGTAAGGCAGAAACTTGTTCCTCGTGCTATTTATTATGTATCCCATTAAAAACTTCCATAGATATTTTCAGATGAGCATTTCGAATATACCTACCAAAAGTTCAAACGAGTAAATAACTTCAGCACAAATGGAGCTTCGAAAACTCCACTTAATTTATTTCTTATTACATTCGTATAGCCAAAGGGAAACATATCAACATTATCAATACGGCAAATCTCCACCGATCTTCGGGGCCGCTATAAATAATATATTTAATTCAATATCTTGGCTTATTAATGTTGTCAGCAGCGGTCCGAATATTAATTCCGGTCAGAGATATAGGATGTAAAAATACTGAAAAGAATATAAGTATCAAGATTTTAATTTCAAACTAGGCAGGCAGTCTTTGGAGGAAACTCGGAAAATTTCTCAATTTCAGGAATATTTAAATCTCATACAGGATGAACCATTCTTTTAGACATCTACCTACTTTATAGGTTTAATCATGTCAATAGTACAATTTTTTCTCAGTCATTTTTACGGTTTCGTTGTACATACTGAAACATTTATCGTGTCGCGTCAAATGATAGAGTTAGTGCGTCCTTATACGTGTGATTTAATAACTTAATAATAAGTTAGTTGTACACCTAGATAAAAATTTAAGATGTATGACTTGTGTGTATGACCGTACGTATAGCTTCAAGATACCATTTCACAACATGGAGAAGAATATTTGCTCTACAAGTCATGAATACCCAGAAAACCCACTAGACCCTTATTTGCTTCTTACTACACCTGCGGGAAAGAAATGAAGTGATGCTATTCTACATCACACACTTCCTCCACCAAACCAGAAACAAGGACTTTTTTGTTAGGGCACCCGCTTTAACTCTCTCAGTTTACCTTTAGGTAGAGAATGCCGCGTGGCATTAGACCCGCCCTTTGTACTTTATGTGCAATAAAGTTTAATAAATAAGTGGATGTGCTTGTATCGGAACACCCTGTATATTCGACAAAAGATTTCCTTCATCTCTCTCCCGGTACAACGGTCGCGATACCGTAATGTATGGGCGTACCTCGAGATATTGATGCGCGAATTTATTGCGTGACGCCGAGGTTTATTGGATTCCCCTCGGTGACGTCATTGTCATGCGATCTCGATTTATTCCCGGTGCTTTGTTGAGATTTCTCCTTTGATCAATTTCTCGTACGGATCGGATGCTAACAAGATTTACATACATCTCTTACTAAAATTAAACGGACGTTCTGCAGTCAGACTTCGCCTTATACAATCACTTTAAGCTCCTGCCTGACTGAAAGCTTGCCCATGTCTCTGACTACTAGAAATCCGTTTTCATTCTAGTCGGCCTGTCTTCCTAGAACAAGCCCTAAGTACTTCAGGGTAAAACCCTGGCTCTCCATTTCCACCAAAGAGTCGAAACATGTGTAGGTTTTGAGGCAGTTACGCCATGTGATGCCGGCTTAGAATAGCATCACCCCATGACTTTCCCGTGGGCATCGTAAAAAGCGACTAAGGAAACTCTAACTCAAACTTTTATCAGCCGTGGTCAATGGCAGTTTCGTACAGCCTTTTACACTCTGTCTACCCCGTAAGGGATATAGGCGTGATAATGTATGTATTTATGTACCTCTTCGAAATCGTTGAACTCTTTCACGTGTGGACGCCTCCTCTCTTTGGCAATAGTTAGGTAGGATAAAATAATAGCAATAGAGCACAGATTTTTTTATTATACGCCAACGCCTCTAGTCCAGTGCCTCCCCCAACCACTATTTAGTGTTTACCGGCAATGGCCACTACATATGAAGAAGAAATAGATAAGACACAAATGATGATTGTGCATAGTACAAAATGAAGTCGCTTTTTATGTCATTCTGTCATAGACACGGCTACCTCAAATTGGGATCTGTTATTTTTAGGGTTCCGTGCCTCAAAAGGTAAAAAAACGGAACCCTTATAGGGTTCGCTTTGTTGTCCGTCTGTCTAACGGTCTGTCAAGACCCTTTATCTCAAGAACGCGTAAAGATATCTACCTAGTTGAAATTAAAACCATAACTCAAGTCTATGGTAGCCTTATGGTAGCAAAAAAATCGTAAAAAAATCAAGATCCTAACTTCAAGTTAATAAAAGATATAGCCGTTTATGCTGTAAAAACGCGTGTTTTCTACCCTCTCAAGAGAATCAAAATTCAGAGGGGTACCTACTTCCCGTAGACCTACAATATTGAAATGTCGCATGTAGCTTTGTTTATACAGATGGCTCACTCAGTACTAGCAACGAATTGACGATTACTGATTTTAATTGGAAATAAAAATAAACGAATTTCAGGGGAAGTCAAGGTAAGTAAGAAGGTGGTTGACACGAACGTCATATTTCTTGGATTTAAAATTAGCTCAGAATCATATTTAACGTTCTTCACCAGATTTTGCTATTTTCATATTTTATACTTCGCGATTTTTGACAGTAGCATCCCTGGGGCTATGTAACAAATGCCAATCGCGAAAATCCGAAATAGGGCCGATTGAACCTTCTGGTGGCTAGACAGGACGAAACAGGATCTACATATAACTGCGCCATGTCATTTCAGCGTTTCTTACAACGTCCGGATTATAGCGAGCCCCATTTACAATTACGAGGCTGTTTAATTGCAGCCGGGCTGTATAATTTAGCGCTAATGCTGTTGTAGTCGTTCCTAAGTTGTGGCGGTCAAACGCGCCGCCGATATCTGGCCGATATTGCCGGCGTACAGCCCGCTGTTCACGGCCCGATTTCAATGTCAATAAATTGTATTTTCGCATGGTTTGTTTTCATTTAATGAGAAATGGACGGTTAATTTGCTATGCCTACAATTGGCATCAAATGTGATACTATACCCTAACCTTACCTAAGAACTAATTGTACCATTTGAATACAAAGAAATATATTATGAGCTTACGATGTGATGTAAATTTTTCTCTACCTTTATAGCGAAATTCTTAATTTTCATAAATTAAATAATGAGAAAATTGAAAAATTCACTAGCGACCGCCGGAACTTGAACCCGGGACTGTGGATTTTTCAATTTTCTCATTATTTAATTTACTAGCTGGTACCCGCGAACTTCGTTTCGTTTCATTCCTTTCAAAATTCTGATTTCCTCACCAGCATCCCAAAAAAAAAAACGCTAATATTGTTGGAAACATTTTTTTCAAACCATAGTTGCATTGCAACAGATGCCAGCAGAAGCATTCCATCATGCTGAACAACTTTTGCTTTGAATTCATATCTGTATCCCCTATATTTCAGCTGGGCTCCTGGTGGTGCACCTGGTGGTCTACATCAGGTATTCTAAACCTTCGTTGTCTATTTGCCAGTAGAAGCTGAACAACTTTTGTTTTGGAGCTATATCTGTATCTCTTATAATTTAGCTGGGCTCCTGTTGGTGCCCTTGATGATCTACATGAGGTAACCCAAACCTTCGATAGATTTTCACCAGCAGAAGCGTCCCATAAAGCTGAACAACTTTTGCTCTGGAGTCATATATCTGTATCTCCTATAGGTAGTTCATCTGGGCTCCTTATGGTGCACCTGATGGTCTACATCAGGTACTGCAAACCTTCGTTGTCTATTCACCAGCAGAAGTGTCCCATCAAGCTAAACAACTTTTGCTCTGGAGTCATATATCTGTATCTCCTATAGGTAGTTCATCTGGGCTCCTGTTGGTGCACCTGATGTTCTACATCAGGTACTGCAAACCTTTGTTATCTATTCACCAGCAGAAGCGTCCCATCAACCTGAACAACTTTGGCTTTGGAGTTATATCTGTATTTCCTATAGTTTAGTTGGGCTCCTATTGGTGCACCTGATGGTCTACATCAGGTACTGCAAACCTTCGTTGTCTATTCACCAGCAGAAGCGTCCCATCAACCTGAACAACTTTTGCTTTGGAGTTATATCTGTCTGTACTCTGTATCACTTATAGTTTAGCTGGGCTCCTGGTGGTGCTTCTGATGGTCTACATCGGGTGTTCCAGACCCTCAAGAACTTTTGTTAGCAAGGTCTTGATGATACGTCCTGAGTATATAACAATCTTTTTTAGAATATTGAAAACGAAAGAACGTCTGTAAACGCAGTAGGCAAGCGCCTGACAAAACCTGCAGAGCAATATCAACCACGGAAACTTGTGTGTGGTTTTTCTGCAGGTGGTTTTGGGCGTCTGAATAAATCGTTTTTCGGATTTTCTATTTTCCAACGGAATTTTTCCGCGGAAAAAAGTAGCCTATGTTCTTTCTCAGGTTATTATCTATGTTTATGCCAATTTTCATTAAGATCTGTTCAGTGGTTTAGGCGTGAAAGCGTAGCAGACAGACAGAGTTACTTTCGAATTTATAATATTAGTGTGGATGAGAATAATATAGCGCTGTGAGTGCTTTAAAAATTCCAATACATTAATTCTTAATTTGTTTGTTTTAACTCCATACGTTTTGACACTTATGAAGACTTCTTGTGTGAAAATTAGTGTCTTTACGATACGCTACAGTGCACACTGCACAGCATAAGCCTACTGCCAGTAAAACCTTCCGACGTTCTTACGTAGAGTCCATGCTACAAAATAAGGCTCGCGGCGAAGAAATTTGTGTGTTATTTTTGTGCAGCGCTACCGCATGCGTTAGGGAAATGAAACAGTCCACTTTATTTTCATACAAATACGTTTAATGTCAAATGTTTTGACAGACGTGTTCATGCAGCGCATCGCACGACGCTGCCTTGATGGATGCGTCTGTCAAACCATTTGGCATAAACCGTATTTGTATGAAAATAATGTCGAAAACAATAAGCGTTACGCAGCGCTAAAACAGCACAGCAACGGACTTTATACATTGTGTTTCTCGCCTTACCTAAATATTGCGTTGTGAATGGCGCGCTTGGAGTGCGGGTGCGCAGAGGTCGCGGCACTGCATTCCCTGTCTGCGAACAAACTGACACGGAGCCGCTTCATTCCATAACCATGTTTTAGATAATTAAATACCAAACCTTAATGGACAGGATACACTTGCTTGATTCGCAGGCTAGGTTTGAGCCACGCTACTCCAGTTAGTAGAGGCGTCGGCAGTACAGATGCCGAAAGTCGCGCATTCAAATCCTGCCTGCTGTGGTTGAAAATTCTCGCCTTATACCTAAATATTGCGTTGTGAATGGCGCGCCTGGAGTGCGGGTGCGCAGAGGTCGCGGCACTGCATTCCCTGTCTGCGAACAAACTGACACGGAGCCGCTTCATTCCACAACCATGTTCTAGAAAATTAAATACCAATCCTCAGTGGCCTGGATACACTTGCTTGATTGGCAGGCTAGGATTGAGCCACGGTACTCCAGTTGGTAGAGCCGTCGGCAGTACAGATGCCGAAAGTCGCGGCTTCAAATCCTGCCTGCTGTGGTTGAAAATTCTCGCCTTAAGCCTAAATATTGCGTTGTGAATGGCGCGCCTGTACTGCGGGTGCGCAGAGGTCGCGGCACTGCATTCCCTGTCTGCGAACAAACTGACACGGAGCCGCTTCATTCCACAACCATGTTCTAGAAAACCGTGTGATGCCGGCTTAGATTGCCAGCTTAGAATAGCATCACCCGTGGTTGTAGTAAAAAGCGACTAAGGGTCAATTATCCTAGGAATGGGCAGCAGCATTCCTTGTGAATCAAACACCTAGCACTGCGCTCGCCAATCCGCCTGCCAAGCGTGGTGAGTATGGCAATACCCCCCGTTAAGGGGAGGCCCATGTCCAGCAGTGGACTGTTGTAATGATTTACTTTTAATATTTAGCATTGTTCAGCTCTACAGACGTTGTTATGCCCTAACCTACCTTATTTATATCATATTCATTACTATGGCTCTGGCCCCGACGCGTACTATGCCTCGCGCGTGATCTTCCCTCTCACTCGCACAATAGAACGCATTCCTATAAGCAGCCTATAAGCTACTAAGTATACGGCTTATTCCAGTGTTTTAGGCATGATTTTACTAAATTTTATTTATTATCGAGAAACTTCTCACAAGGAGGAAACCTTCAGCAGGTATACAGGGCGTGACGAAGAGGTCTCCGAATACATGTAAAAAAAACCTTATGAAAAGTTGTTCAGTTTCATGGACTGCACGTTTCATTTCAGAATTCAGAGTCCTGTACGGCCGATCCCGTATAAAAAAACAAAAATGCTCTTTGACTGTCTGTTAAAAGGGAGACAAAATTAGACCTTGTGTAGTGAGGTGCAAGCTCCACAAAGGAGACGTGCGTCGTGACGTGACGCGTGGGATGGCATCTTTCAAACAAGTGATCGTCTGAGACGTCTGAATTGCAACGTGCGACATCGCGACGCTTAAATCAGCTTCCATATAAAATGTATGAAACAGAAGAGACAAAGATACACACTTGAATCACGCGTCGCATCGATAACGGCTGGCGATCGCTTGTCTGACAGATGTCATGTTCCGCGTCGCGTCGCAGGTAGACAGTTCGGAAATTTTGAGATCGCTGGATGTTTTGCGAATAGGACTATTTTAGCCTAAAGGGATTCCGCCGATAGGAAATCTAACCAACCGTTGTTTTTCCATATTTTCATTTTAGCGGTTTATCTCTTAAAACCAATTCGTACTCTCATAAAATAAATATGAATTTATATTTCTATACAAATAAATTCCTTTGACAGCCACAAAATGGTTTTACTCTTGTGAAATATTGGATATGGTTTTCGTTTAATGAAGTAACTAAAAACGTTCATGGAATTTTAAGTGAAATTCTGAAATTATTATGAATTTTTCTTTTTCGTGCAGCTGTAATGGTGGAAGCAGTAGATTGGATAACAAATTTAAAATTCGTTTATTCAATGTAGGTACTTTGCTTTATCTTGCTCGTTTAAAGGTAGGTTTAAGATAAATACGATTTGTTTGACACATCACATTATGTCTCTGTACAGTGCACATGCTGGGGCAAGCTCCACTGAATAGACGCGCGACGCAACATACAACATGACATCTATCAGACAAGCGATCGTCAACCGTTTTTGATGCGAAGCGCATTTCATGTAATGCAGCTTTTCCTCTTCTGTTTCATACATTTTATATAGAAACTACTCTGTGGAGCTGGCCCGGCCCGGAAGTCATGTCTGAGTTTTTTAACCGCCTTGCTAGTAGGCCTCTGACATTGTCGTGTAACGACTGCCATCTAAGCAATCTTAGGCAACAACTGGGAGTGAGACTGGCGTCTCAGCTTTCCTTTTCGGAAAATCAGATGTTAGCACTCCACAAAATTATTATACCTAATCAACTCCCGGGAATCGAACCAGACCAACGCTGATACCGCTAGACCACGGAGGCAGTAACTTCTTATCCCAGAACTAAACACGCATCTTAAATCCAGGCTATCGGAAAGCAGACTACCGTACAGTGCAGAAACCTAGGACTTACTGGGAACAAAGAAATACTGCTATCCAGCCCTATCGGCTCTTAGGGCTACATCAAAATCATCTCAACCGTTTCCCCATCCCATAGCTCTGGTAGTGGAGCTAGGAAATGTTGAAGGTTTAAGGGAGTGAGCATTCTACATAATGTAATTTAGGATTATATTTGTTGTAGTTGTTCTCCTGTTATTTTTTCTTGTCATGTCGATTTTTGATTTCTTCTGTTCATTTACTTTCAGGCGCTGTAGATTTCCCGTCCTTTAATCACATTGACCAAAATACTGTAACGCGTGTAGATCAGTATAATCGCACTGCTTTTTCAAGCTTCGATGGTATAAGTGTGATTACACATCCTAATTCTGTCACACAGTCCTAGTATAATATACAGGGAGTAACAAAAACGGTATAATAAGCCGAAAGGAGGTCAAGGTGCTTATGAACCTAAACAACTTTCCCCATGGAACATTGGTCGAAATATGGAAAATAAAATTGGCTCTCCCATCACATAGTAAATTAATCAGCTTATCGACGATTTTGTATGGGAGGCTCAATTTTTTTTCTTCATATTTTGATCTATGTTCCATGGGGGAATTTGTGCAGTTTCACGAGTACTTTGACCTCCTTTCGGCTTGATAAACACTTTTTATTACTCCCAGTAAGCGGTAGAAAACTTTGGCACTAGTTCATCTAGTTGTTCGTCTACTCGCTGTCCAACACAATAAAAGAAGATCATGGTAAAAATAAAGTACTTAAATGAATCATTTATGTAAGAGATACAAGAAGAAGAGCTTAAATTATTCAAAACACAGTTAAATTTAAGCTTAAAACTAAAGGGAGTCAGTCGAATATCCCACTCCGTGACATTCCCGACTAAAAGGTGCCCCAAATAAAATGAAACGAGATATCTTTCAATTTATTTACTCCCAGTGCTGGCTCCTCTTACGATTCCCGGTTGCGCACGCGTCGATTCCACACGACCTTTAAAGGCTAACGTCAGATTAGATCCAGCAGCCTTATTTAGCTTGCTCTTTATAAATCTACGCTAAATACTTAGCTTAAGTAAACCAAGATTTATGCTGCACCGGCACTTTGAGTTAGTGTGTTATCGATTTTGAGTTTAGGATCGATAACTTTGAATAAGGCATCGATTTATCTGTAAAATATTGGTAGTTTAATGTCGAAGGTTTGCAGTGTTCATGGCCGTAAAGTGTACGTTTAGCACAGGTGGTATCTAAGATGTTTATAAAATATCGGCGTTCCACGCTTAGTCATAGTTATAAGGGCTTGGCCCTGTTTCCTTTGAAAGAGAAGTCAAGTACCTTCCTATTTAGGTATTTCAGTAATAAATATGATAAATGGTACTTACCTAATGGAATGTAATAAATATGGAAACCAAAAATCGGTAGGAGTACCTTTATAAGTAAATCATCATATAAATTGTTGATCGTTGAGGATCAGTTGTCAACTACAAAATATGTCATAGAAACACATATTTAATCAACTACCAATAGGTATCTTTTACTGTATCAAAAAATTCTGTAATTTACAATAAACACTGTACTACTGATATATCCATTCAATATGCCGTTATCTACGCAGGCTGCACAGTCCTGATTAAAACATTGAACTTGTACATCTTCATCAATCAAGTAGGTAATTTAGTTTCCAGTAATGTTGATTCTAAATCTGTAGCACATCCCATATAGTTTGGGTTCATAGAGGTCATTAATAGGCTCGTTTTAAAGTCGAATTAATCAAAGCACAATCTGCATAAAATAGTTAATCGTGTCGTAAAATCACTGCAATCTACGGTTTAAATTGAGATACCATACTTAAATGAGGAGAAAGGCGCTTCTCCACATTTTATTAGGTAGTCAAAAGTCAAATAAACGGAATGGAAATGGAAACATATATTATATGGGAGTACTAGCTTTCGAGATAGGCGGGGCCTGTACGTAACTTCCGTTGATGCCTTATTTCATCGCATCACATGCGACTTCCGTTTTTGTGTTATTTTTGCGCTGCGTAACGCCTGCGTTGGAACAATACGAATTTCGACCTTATTTTCATTAAAGTAGGGTTTATAGGTGAAATCGTTTGACAAATGCTTCCGTCAACGCAGAGTTGTGCGCTATTTTTGCGCTAACAGACGGGTCTATCAAACCGTTTCTCTTAAACCGTATCTGTTAGAAAATAAGGGGGAAAATCGATTTTTTCAAACGCAACCGATAGCGCTGCGCAAAAATAACGCACGAACGGACCTTATGTGTGTACACCGCCATAAGTTAGTCAGATGCTTAAAAACTTCAAATTCCCCGTACTAAAAAACACAGCTACTTGTGTTGAGATTATTAATTAACGTTGGTTTTTAGTAAGGGGAATTCGAAATTTGCATGCATCTTACAGATGCATGCGTAAGCGCTACGCTAAAATGGCGTTGCAGCGGACGTTAAGTGTGGGTCCCGCCTATAGGAGCATCGCCGTGGACTCACCACATATTCTGTGTCACCACCGACTAACGATTCTGCTGAAAAGACGGTATGAGAAACTCAAAGCTATTTGATAGTGGTTTTTAATCAAATACAAAATATTGAAATCCAACATTTCAAATGTACCTATATCTTTAAAGAGAGTATCCCATTTAAAACATGATATGTGAAAACCTGTAGCCAAGTTCATGGTTTAAGTACAAATGTGTAGATAAAATGCCGATTTTTGGCCGTCAATATTTTATAACCGTTTGATCTATGTTTATGGCATTTGGTAAAGGTACTTGATCGCAAAATATGAATCAAATTTTGTGTGTTTAGCTTAAATAATGAAGGGGGAAATGTGGTTAAAAGGGTTCTAAATGGTAGTAGTTGTAATGAAAGACACCCATGATATCTATAAATAACTTAAATATACCTTGTTTTGGGATATTTATTTATTTATGTCTACTAGCACGCAACGCTACATAGCTCTTTGTTCTATAGAAGCTTTTATTATGCAACTGGTCAACGTTCTGAATAGGCAGTTAACAATCGCAATAAAGCTTTACTTTGATTGAATTCCTAGCATCTAAAGGTTACCCTTCATTTGCATATAACTAATTAGTATTTGCATCGTTATTAATATAATAAATGTGAAAGCATGACTTTATGTTGCTTCAAAGGTTAAGAAAGGTATCGATTTGCATTAATTAGGTTGTCAAAGATACCGTTACTTCTGTTTCTTCTATTCAATTCATGGGCGTATTTTGTATCGTAGTGACAGACTTGATTTAATAGACATTATGTATATTATACATGTACCACCTTTAAATATATCTTGCAGGGTAGGCAGAGCGTTTACAGCCTTTATCTCCACATCTGACAAATATTTGAGTACCGTTCCTGGAAAACCGTGTATCTCTTTAAATAGGTTGTCAGCCTGTCGCTAAAATTCCAATTCTTCATAAAACAGACTTCTTACAAACACTCCCTATGAACTCTGGTTTAAAATAACTTTGCCTCATACATAACACTAGAGATCTGAACTTAGATACCACTGATGTAAATATTATCTAATCTTTGCTAAAGTGTCCATTGCACCTGCTGCGTATTGACCAAACGCGGAAGATCATATTTTACCTACAATTACTTATTTATAGATCCTGTTAAATTCAGTGCAAATATTTTCAGGGTGTGTTACTGAATAGTTGCTATACTATAGTCAGCGATTCGTTGCAGTCGAGGTCATAAAACGTGAAGTAGGTAATAAATACTACCCTGACTTCTCCCGGCCTTTAAAAGTAATTAATTAGGCCGTGTGGTGCCGGTTTAGAATAGAGACCATGTGGTACTAGATTAGAATAGCATCAGAGTAGGTATCACCCCAATTCTACACGTGGGTGTCGTAAAAACAAAACGAACGCCCTTATCCCTATAGTATACTTATGTATGTCATCGAAAAATTTACGAGCATAAATAATTTCACTTCGAGTGGGATTCCGAGTCGTTCAACGATCCGATGAAACCTGGTGACTGAGTTTCACAACCGCTTGCTACAACTAGCGACTGAAAAATTCCGCAACTGAACTATAGGTACGCTGGTGAACGAATAGACCAACAGGATAATTTCACAGAACAAAGATACTGACGGTAATTCTTGTATCCAAGTCTTCGAACTTGAAGATACGAGAGATTTTATAATATATCTTTTATCTTTGAATCACTAACATATGACGCACAATACAAGTTATGTTAAAGTTTGAATTTTCTTGGTCCTATTGATTTGACATACCTAATTATTAAAGTAGCTTTTCCAAAATGTCGATTTTTCTGCTTTTCAGAACCTACATACTTATAATATCATTGCTTTTCAGTAGATTTTCTATTGTCGTATTCGCATATGGGTGCTTCTTCGAAATCGCGTTCTTCGGCTGATTCCCGTAGTCGTTTTCATTTTTCAATTTATGATGTAATATTACACTGTATGTCAAATTATAGAACGAAACAAAGGTATATTTGACATAGGCACTAATTTCAAATTAAAGATTTTCGAAATATTGACATTATAAAATTTACTGCCTACGGGAATCAGATTTAGGAATACGGGAATCAGAAATATGATTATTCAATATGACAAACCATTAATAAACTTAACATATATTTATTTTTCTACTTATTTATTGCAATTTAATGTTACTGCTAGATTACTTAGGTGTTCTGGTTTAGGCACATAATGTCTCCTTCGCAGAATGTCGCTGTAGCAAAATGTTTCTCGGCGTAATGTTCTAATACAAGTTATATGATATTATCAATATAGTAAAGTACGTAGGTAGCTAGGTAATCAGGTAGGCAAGAAAATGGGTTGATAAGTACTTACGTAGGTAGCATTCAGACGCATAATGTCCCTTTTGCAGTACTTTGCAGTCGTAAAATGTCCTTGTCACGTAAAATACCATTTTTATGTAATATTATGATATCAGTAGGTAAATAATGTCATAAAGTAGGTTGTTGAGCAGTAGGCAGGTAGATAGGTAAGTTAGTAGGCAGGTAGGTAACCAGCTAAGTACTTAGGTGAAGGTAAGTAAGTAGGTAGCTAACTTGGAAAATACCTACACATAAAACTACTAGTAGGGCTATGACATGGTTGTGTAACGACCGCCGTGTAAGAAATCAAACACAACAACTAAGATTTATGATTTGGCGTGCCCTCTGAAGTACTAATCACTGATTCCCGTGTCAAGAAGTACACGGGAATCAGTGTGACGGAAGTCAGAAAAAATCGAAAAATTGATATTACCTCCAACCTTTTGCGTCTCACACAATAGTATTAACATATAAGGTAGTAAACCTAAAGAGCTTTAAATCAAGTATAATGGGTCCATTTCGTGACTTATACTTTAATTTAAAATCGACAAACGGGAATCAGTTTTAAGTGAAACCAAATGCACGGGAATCAGATTCTTGGCCTCGTAGTGGGGTGATGCTGCACGAGCGGCACGTTCTGCTTCCCATGGCACTTGGAGCACTCCTAGGGGATAGCTATGGTGGATAGACCACACCTTCATGTTGGTTTAATAGGAAGTTTTTTGCGGTTTAATGACGTTACACGGGAATCAGTTCTAGGTACCGGACATTTTTAAAATGATTTATAAAACAAAATGGACCTTAATTACACGTTTGAAATATTTTTTTCCCGTATTATTGTACATCTGTTAAGGTTAAAAAAAATAGTTTATGTAGATAAATCATACAGTAAAAAACATATAAGCCGTTTTGTATCAAATTTTGGGGCGCGGACACGTTACGGGAATCAGATTTCAGCAGTTTGAATTTTTTTTTAACTGTCTTGTTTAACTAAAATACAAAAGTTTCATTGTGTCCCAGTTAGATAAAAGTATGAACTATTAATAAAAAAATAGTCCATACCTAAGTTTTTAAAAAAAAGGTGTGTTTTGTTCCCGGACAACGAAAATTTAGGCTCCGAAGAAGCACCCATATATATTCGCTGGCCGTGTGATGCCGGCATAGAATGGCCGTGTGATGCCGGCATAGAATTGGCCGTGTGATGCCGGCATAGAATAGCTGGCCGTGTGATGCCGGCATAGAATAGCATCACCCCATTTCTTTCCTGTGGGTGTCGTAAGAAGCGACTAAAGGACTCGAGGGTATCATGTGTATTGCAATTTTAGGCGACAGGCTGACAACCTGTCACTATAGCGATACACGACAATAGCTAAAACGGCCCTCAAATATGTGTCAGACGTGGCGATAACGACCGTACTTTTACGGTCGTTGACGCTCTGCCTACCCGGCAAGGGATAAAGGCGTGATGTATGTATGTATGTATGTATGTATTCGCATATATCTAGCGTTTGACTGCCAATATGTAGACGTTCTGAGTCTTATTAATTTTATTTTATTTTAGTTACCTACACGCTATACACACAATGTTCGTTGGCGCTTTATTTTTGCGCAGCTTTATCCGTTGCGTTTGAAAAATACGATACGACTATTAAAAGAAAACATTGTACTATGACTACTATGGAAGCAGCGTGAGATTGGTACTTACCTTTGCAGATTCCTACACCCTTTATATCGAACAATCTAAACTAGCGCACTAAACCTAATGTCGTCGGATTAGCATGTAGTTTACTAGCTTTGCGCCGCGGTTTCGCCTGACGTTAATTACCTGTTAGTAATAGTTGTATCTGCTTACGGCCGGCGCGATTAGGTAAGCTAACTATGTACAGGCGGCTTCAAAAGTTTTGAAGAAACTTCGTAAGTTGTAACTTAAATAAACGTATTTTCTTTCTTTCTTTAAACAGTCCCACCGATATTTGCGATACGGTGAGTTAGAAGGTGCAATGGCGACTGCAGTGCAAAGCGTAGGATTTTACAAGGAACGCTGCTCCTTCTGTATATTCTAGTAATCACCTTTTACGTAGAAATAATTCGCAGATATCAAAAGCATAAAATAACATGGCATAAAATAAAACCAGCTTAGTAAGTACTTTGTAGGTAAGGACATGGTATTTATATCACTATTATGCCTACTTCATTATTTCACTACAAAAAAATTTTTATGACATTATATCTCTAACGAAATACGGAAAAGGCTCTGAACTTACAAAGATAACGCGTTGATGTCTTTTGTATGTAGGAAGAAAGTTTCAGAAAAATATCAAACTAGGTTCATAAAAAAATAACTAGGTTAGATAATGTTCTTTTGTGGTACTTATAGATACGGCGGGGATCAGACATGTCATCCTTTGAGGCGCTTTTTTTCGCATGCGTTACGAATGCGATGAAAAGCGCCTATTTAATTTGTACTGGAAAATAATAATAGCAATATGTGAAGACCATTCCATCCATCGGTATCGGTTGCCGTATACCTATGTTACTTATTATTCTGTTACCTTCCTAATTAGAGGGCGGTCGTTACTCAACCACGTCAAAGGCCTAGTAGGTAAGCAGTCAATAACATCTGAAACCAAAACCAAGGTTCAGTCGCAAAATAGAGATTTCACAGAAGGATCACTCGAACGTATTTAGGATTTTCGTGATTGTCACTTGTTACATAGCCAGGATTGCTAGATTCAATACGAGGACGATGCAATAATTATGTACAGCTCAATCTAATACTGGAACATAACACAATTCCGATGAATGCAAGATATATGACGTTCATGGCAACTATCTTCTTAACCTTGAGTTTCTCCGAGATTCAAGTTCATTACAGTAAGCGTCAAAATCGTCGCTAGTACTGAGTGAACCATCTGTAAAGGCGCCCCGCGCGCTGTCTTCCTAATTTGTGGTTCAGTGCGCGGACTTGATTTGACGACATGACTGAAAGCCACCCAAATTAGATTTGGGTACTTAGGTACTAATCCGGTGAGCGAAATAAGTACGATGGTCGAAGAACTTCCACGATCACAATTCGTCACACACACAAAACTGACGTCATGTCATTTCATCATCATATCATCACCAACTGTCCACAGCCGGCAGCATGCCTCCCATAGGCCCTTCCATACACCTTTATTTTGCGCCTTTAACCTTCATTATTAACAAAAGGAGTTTATGAAATACCATGTACTCGCAAACACCAAACATATACGTCTCCGCAACAAATTGCGACTGTCCCATGCTGTCATTTATGTGGTGTCTGTCAGAAACCGCACATCGTTCACACTCACATTACAAAAAGTTCGCATTCGCTTCTCCAACCACCTGATCTATCCTTACTAAGTATTTTCTACTTACCTGTACAACAAGTAAATGTGCTAACATTTACACCATCCCGGGTCACGGTGGCACGACAATATCGCGGCTCTATCTGATAGACACGGAATCGAACCCGGGACCGAGGCCGGCTCTCGCAATCCGCCGGTATCCCAACATCGGCGATTTGTATGTATTCGGTAAGGTAGCTGTAATCTAGAGAGGTGCAGTAGGGTTCTTAATATTGTTTTAAGGATGATCTTCTTCTTCGTCATATCAATTTCATACCTGGCTAACCGAGATTCCTCGGTTTTTCGACAAATGGAGTTGTTAGTTTAAAAACACGCAAAAAAACTTGTGATCAACGATTTTTGGACAATGAAACCTTTAAAATCGCCCCTGAAAACCTCTATTTACGAAATTTCGTGAAAATCGTTGGAGCTGTTTCCGAGATCCCGATTAAATATACATGGAGCAACAAAAAGGGTACAAAAAGCCAAAAGGAGGTCAAGCTACTCATGAAGTTGGACTTTTCCAAAAAGTATAGTGTCTATCAGTCAGTATCTACAGATGTGACAACTCGCTCGGACTTTGACGTCATATTCAAATGACCTTAAAATCCGTGAAAATACTGCAAAAACCATTTCTTGTAGATTCGCAAACGGATGTGATCCAACTCTACCAAGTTTCTAGGCTCTATGGTTCTACCCACATAGCGATGGGAGATTTTTGTCTATGTTGCGTAAGCCAAGCTGGTTAGGTAATAGTACCTATATAGGTCGTAAGTTATCATCTAGGAAGCTTAGAGATTACAGACCGGTCGGCGATTGTAACTTTAGCCGTACCTATGATAGTTAGATACATCGGATACATCTAAAGGTCGAGTTTCACCAAGGTATAATGACACGTAATATCTGGTTATTTAAAAAATAGACCAATGATGTTTCGGAATAACTTTGTCATATTTCATACATACGCCATTGGGATAGTTTTAATATTAATAAAAACTATCCGTTTCACGGAAGTATTAAAATTAGGGGTGTCCGGCACAAGACGTTTTTGTGGAATGCTCCACATACTCATATCACATATGTATTATTCTGTATCCCTTGCGGAGCCTGAAAAATAAAACAATATGCATAAAACCCTCGTGTCTAATGAGATTTCCGCGTCAGAACCGCCACAATAAAGGGGTACTTACAGCCCTATGTTTGGATGTAAGATTAAAGGAAACTGAATAACTTTCCTCAAGGTACTATTGCCAGCAAATCCACCCACTCATTTAAGGGGCTGACTTATACTGGTTTTTCATACAAATACTAAAAAAATTTGATCAAAAAGATTGATCCCATAAATGGGATTCCACCTGGGATTTGCTGGCGGTAGTACATAATTGACATTAACTTATGACATGAACAAAAAGTATTTGAGTATATTGACACTATCCTCGTATTATTTATTTTCACTATTTATAACCTATACCTGTACGCGCCTAATTTATGGCATAATTATAATCTTTATAATATGCAATAGGTACATCTAATAGGTATTTCGTAAGCTATTAGTTAATATAACATATACATTGCATTCCAAAGCGTGTCTTAGATATGTGTGATATTACAGCCATAACTCATTTCAGCTTATTAGGATTCCTAAGTGGTCATTTCACCACCCTTAACCTCAATTACTAATGTTTCGAGGGTCAAATCTTATATACCTAAGTATTTTTAGTTGTACGTAAGTGTATATACGTTCGGCCTTATTTTACAAGCTTCAGTCAAATTTATTAGCAGTCATTCAAATATGTCAACCAACAAATTGGATAAAGTAGTAATTAATTAAAATAAACTTTTTGCTACAAAACCAGCCCCGACATCGCTCATTATTCTCATTTATCCAAAGACAAGGATAGACGTATGTCAATCAGGAATATTTTCCGTCTAACGAGTAAGTGTTTCCATAACCTTCCTTCACGCATTTATCGGAAGCCGATGTAGCCTTGTGTGTAATTTTCAGCAGCAACTTTGATTTTTTATGTAAGTGATCAATCTCATACTAGTTTTAGGTAATAATTTGAAAATCAGTATTTCATCTATTAAAATGTTTAAGGGAGGCGCTGCTAAAAGTGGTTACCTACTACTTATTAAAGTTGAAATTGCTTTCTTACCCATATATATCTTGCGAATGGTTTGATACGATGAGTGGACAGACGACTCGAAGTAACCATCAGTTGTCTCTATCTTCAGTCTTTTCCTTGCCCTCCTTATATGACTTGACCATCATTTCCTCCTTTACTTGGTCAAAAATGCTCCTTCTTGGTCTTCCTCTCCATCTATTTCCTTTGATCTTGCCGTCGACAATCGTTAAGGAGAACTTACGCATAGGAAATGGATTTGTAACGGATCGGAGGATTCAATGTAGTCGCGCTCATTCGACCTATTTTGCATCACAATTGCACCGCACTTCGACTCTTACGCAGGTTGCAATCGTTACTCCCTTCTTTGTCTAACGTAACCTGAATACACGGGCACGAAAGGGACCGAAAGATGTTTCTCAATGACGGATAGTGATCAAAATGTCACCGCACGATCTAGGCACTGGAGGAAGAATCCGTAAAAAGACGAGGTTTATATTATTACGCAGAGATAGTACATAATATGTTTCGGTAAATAGTACTCTTCGGAGGGTACGAAAACCCATCAGCTCAGATTAGAAGATTGATCGATAGTGTGGTTGGCTCGTCCTGCAGTAGCGCAATAGGCGCATAACATGATGCGACAGGACCGTGTACAATGAATAAGCATAATAAAAAAAACGAATGCACAAATAATAACATAATACTTAGGTTTAGATTATAAGAAGCAGAAGCAGACAAACAGAAGAATGTCTCTTCTTTAGATTAACCCTTGGTTAAAAACTTCCCTGTGAAGAATTATAAAATGTATATCTCTGCACTTCAGAAGCAGCAAAAAAGGACTGAGTAATGAAATAGTTTATCAGACAGGGGGAGGACATGATTCATACCACCAGTATGAAATAGCGACGTAGTATAAAGTTTTTCTCTGATATAACTATGAAGGAAATGCAGTGGGCCTCAATGGAGACAGGTTGATTGGCATAAAGATTTGCAGATTTTTAATTAAGGAAGTGCAGTAAGAGCCTACGGTACTTCGACTATTTGTATGGCTTATTAATGTCTGTTTTGGATTGCTTGTTGATTTATGTGCTTTAGAATAGCTTTGCTCGTTAGGGTAGGACACACCTGCGGTTTAAGTTCAGTTTAGATTTTTGGAAGGTAAGTTTTCCTTTTAGGAGAGACACGTTCTGGGTAGGAAAAGTAAAGTTAATTATAAGCTGCAATGGCTTAATGTGATGATATATAATGATGTACTTAACTTATCGACGTTTATGCTATTTGAAGTCAAACTCATAATGAACACGTTTCGTAATCACACCGAAAACTATTTTCGTGTGGTATGCTGGCTTTGAATAGCATCATCTCATTCTCAAATTGTGGTGAGTATCCCTCAAATGGAGGATGACATTGTTTTGCCCTTGTCTTGATTCTTGTAGTAGTATTACCTAATAGGATGATCATACCCATAAGGCGAAATCAGCTCAGAAACGTCTGCGAAAGCGTTCGGATTTTCTTGAAATTTCCATAGAATAACAAGTAATTATTTTTATGACTATTTTAAGATATATTCTACAAAACTATGGGACCCAAAACACGATGTGATTAAGTTGCCTCGTTTTTTCGTCTGAAAACCTGAACAATTTCTTTGTTATTTAATATTTATATTTTATTTTGTGTCCTCTTCTTCCTTTTTGAATTTATAATGAATCTTCGGGCTTACATTTTCAAATATCTCTATGTATCATTTTATATTACAAAAAAATTAATGTTCAGATTTCTCGATTGAAGCGTCATCATCTGTTTCTCTCTAAAGCAGCGAAAAGGAAAGGGACTTACTTTTTGAGACTGATTTCGCCTTAAACGGTGTTTCTGCAATCGAATCCATGACAACGGTTCGAGAGCCTAAGGTGCAGACAGCTAGACCACAGCAGAAGCATTCCTGGAGCCAATCAATAAACTTGTTCACCAATGTAAACATTCTGGTTTGAATTAGAATGTCACACAGTCGCCTAAACGCCGTATTTGGCCTTATCCCTTTTTAGCACAATGTTGGAATCTAAATAATTAAGATATTGTTCGTACTACATTACAGGGGACATTGATTTACAGTGACTCGGTTATGGAACTCGGTGCCTTTGGATTGCCATGTTTATTGGGTTATTTATTTATTAACAATTCTAGACGCCATATTTAATACAAATTATAGCGGTTAATCTTTTAGAGGTCTGGTGGTGCAAACTTATTCATTGGGAAATTCCAAAAGCTTGAGCGCCTCCAAAATCTGTGTATACGGTTTGTCTTCGGACTCCGTAAATACGACCATGTTTCCCAGTTTCGCAAACAGCTCAAGTGGCTCCCGATCCGTTTCCGCAGGAATACTCGCATTCTTTGTTTACTTTTTAACATTTTACACAACCCGTGCGCACCCAACTATCTGCGTGAGCGCTTTAAATTCTCTCGCCCATTGGACAAGCCTTGTCGTTCTAATGTTAGAACAATTCTTGCCATTCCTCACCATCATACTGATTTTTACTCCTATTCCTTTACTGTACTGTGCGGTAAGGTTATGGAATTCACTACCCTACACTGTTCGAGACTGCCCTTCCATCGCCGTCTTTAAGAAGAGAGTAAGAGAGCACTATCTTTCACTATCCGACTAAAATAGGTATATTATAGTATGTATATTATTATACGTAGTATGTATTTATTTTATTAATTTTTAGGTAGGATTTTTATGTTATATATAGGTATTTTATGTATAAGTATGTAGGTATTTCGTTAGTAGGTATATATTTTAGTTAACTTGAATTTAATTAAGTATTATGTGCACGCCCAATCTGCCTATCTTACTAAAGTCTCCCTTGCTGTAGGTCAGCTGGAAGAAATTTCTTAGTAGAAATAAGCTGACGGTATCTAAAACGCTAATTACGACCAGTCTCCGCCGGCTTGTTTTGTATGGAAATCCATTCCGCAGGGCTTACGTCCCAAGCCCTGACGAGATGTCAAATAGAGTTTGACAAGTAATTTCTATAGAAAACATGTAACGTCATCAGATTTTTTGTTCCTTTCTACGATTATTTTGACACTTTTGTCTATGCTCGGTCGAGCTATGACAACCGTGTGTACGACAATACTACGACAAAGAGCAGTTTCAACAATCGGCGCCTTGGTTGGTGTCGTAATTGAATTACTTTTGAAAAATATCGAAAAATAAAAACAACTATAACATTTTTGTGGATTGTTATAAATCTTGAGGATATTTGAGACAATGTGGGTACAATAAGTACACTTGAAAAAGTAGTTATGATAGTTTATCAACGCACTAAAATTAGGTATAAAAATTACCACTTGCTATATATACTTGCATCGAATAGCTATGCTAAGCACTTCCAGGGTCAAGATCAAATTGTAGATGTTTGCGCAAATAATCTTGAATTTGTAAAAAGTAATATGGTAATTAATTTTTATTATATTTTTACTCATTCAGAATGATAATAATATTATCTGTTTTCGTTGTTTAGGTAAATTGGATAATATAATTAACTATTAGGTATTTATTACATGTCTACTAAACTTTACTTCTTCAGAATGTCGATAGATGGCGTTTCTCATCAACCTATTGGAACTAATAAATAACACATAGGAAGCGACCGAAAATTCTATTTTTGTTTGATATGATAGCAAATTCCAACGGCTTGCCAATGGCTAGCCTATTGCCGCGCGATATTCTTTATCAGTAAAAGCTATTACTAAAGATAGAGATCCCCGTAGGTGCACTCGGGTGTAAAATCATCATAACATGACATAACAAAATGTAACTATTTTATTACTTGTTAGGAGATACAATCATCACATCATACCCATCACTCTAGAATGTCTGAAACTTTAAGGTCCTACTTGTGCTTATTTTTGCAGAAATATGTAACAGTATTCGATTGTTGTTGTAAAAAAAAAATCAAATTGTAATTATAAACACCATTTACTTAATATTATTAATTGGTTAGGCAGATAACAATTTGTAACATTTTCTTAACAACTTCAAGCCCTCTCAATTTGAGGTTTTGGCAGCACAACGGCCAGAATGGCGCGGTCTTGTAATGAGGCGAATCCGTGACTTTGAGGAGCAGCGTAAAGCAGACCTTGACGATAAACGCGATGAATTGAAGGCCAGTCCTCCCGCTGCCATTAACTTCAATTATATCAATGGCACACACTGTGCACGGGAGTTTACTGTCAAAATCGGTTACAATAGCCACCTACGGGAGCATCAGCGCCGGCTCGATCAGGAGTAGAAGTAGTCGCCATGGCCGAAACTGGCCGGAGAGATCATCATCATCATCATAATTTTTGTTTGCAACTGTTATTCATCCATCAATGAACCAGCATACATACTTATTTATAAGTTATAACAATATATGTTTGATCTTGCGCTGAAACATACACGAAATTTTAAAACTATTGAGTATTAAAAAATTACAGTTATATCATTCATGGTATGACGCTCTGTTACTTTTATAAGAGTGTTAGAACATAGGCAATATAAATATTTGGGAGTTTTGATTATTATTTTCTGCTGGATTTAGAATGGCGTCGTAAGGCGATAAGATAAAGGGATGAATTCAAGGCAGAATTGGGGCTGCTGGGGTTCCATATCAATACAACATCACATGTGTATTCGCAAAGAACGCTCTTGTATCATAACTTTTTAACGGGTCGTTGAACGACTCAGTGTCCCACACGAAAAAAAAACTGTTTAAGCACTTCACTTATATATGTAATGGTAATGGTTAAACGGGCTGTTTTCCGCTTCTCGACGTCTACATGCGTGCGCCTATTTTGCGTGAAGAATGGGGCTCCTACCCTTCTTCCTTTCCCCGAGGAAGCTCAGCAACCCTACCAAATCACTGAGTGCCCCAGGAATTGACCTCGGACTTCCGAGGTGCTTTGCCTGGTATGTTGCCACCTCTTTGCAGTGTAGTACCACGTGGGCAGCTGTTTCTTCTTCTTTCATGCAGGCTCTGCACAGAGGACTCTCAGTAATACCTATGACTGATTGGTGCTTGTTAAAGTGCTACTTGTAGTAGGCTATTGTAAAACTCTGACACCAGGGTTTATCGGCTCGTTTGACGACATGGTTTCCCACACAAAGAGAGACAGAGAGATTTACCGGTTTCATATTTTTCCTGTCGTGTTATGCCAGCTAAGAATAGCATCACCCCATTTCTACTCTTAGGTGTCGTAAAACGTTATTTAGAAATGAATTCAAGGCTTTGATCATGATCATGGTATTCTGTTCTGGTCATGTTGCGGCTTCAGATTTTAGTTCGGAGGTCCGCATGTACAAACTAACTTAGGAACTAGCTTAGAGTAACAGAATATCCATTTAAATGTATTTATCTTACCTATAACTATGAGTAAACTTACGTGAACTGTTATTTTATTTTATAATTGAATTGTTTTGAATTATAAATTTGGTTTGTTTTTGTGAACCTTCAATTTGAATGACATTAAGTATAGTGATTTTATCTGTGGATTTTATTGATAAACTCTTTGGTAATCAAAGTTGGTCACATCAGACCACCATCAGACATGTCTAAAGGTGCCATATACGAAGCGATATCGTCACATATCACAATATCTACCTGCTCGATATATACCGCCAATTTTTAGGTAAATTATTATTTCTGTGAATGATTTTAAGCACAAAATTACTAACAAATTAGTTTTAATTCTAATCTAAACCGGGTGTCATTCTTTCTTTATTTCCTCGTCATATTGCTGGCACAGGAAATATAAAAAGCGTTTTGATATCCCAAAAAGGTACTGCGTAATGAAATATCCACAAAAACATAAATGTGAAAATTGGTAGCCAAGTTCAACGTTCTACCGAAAAAAGTATTGATATGAACATGGTCGCCAAGTTCAGTAAACATTCCTGAAATTAATTTCTTTATAAGGTCGCTTAACATTCTTTACTAAAATAAAACAAACACCTTAAAATCTAGAGCACCTCACAGTTTGACTGGGCTAGTTTTCACAATTTCCTAATTGTTTAATATCTTGTTTATTATCTACTCTAATCAATATTTGAAGTCGTATTAAAAACTAGCCAAGCACATAATAGTACAGGTACAGAAGACGCACTCCGCCATAGCGATTCAACAAATATAAATCTTTACGCGCGATAATAAAGTACAATTTCCTTCGCGCCGGCTTTGGATACCTTCTTTTATATTAGCCTACTCATCGCGCGCGCAAGCAAAATGAGCCGAATGGCTGCGCGCGAAAGTTCTTCTGCCGCTGGCGCGTCCTGAAGGTCACAGTCAGCGCGCTCAGTGGGGATGTCACTTTCGAATTTTAAAGGAGGAAGGCAGATAGGTTCAAAAACTCTGACATCAGGGTTCATCACCAACACGTAGGTAACACCAGCAAGTAGGTACCTAGATAATAAATAATAATTTTATTACATAGCTAGAATCTATGTAGGTACCTATTTTCTTACCTTTCGATGTCACGCGGTAACTTGTGGAACTTGAGGCTTTTATCACTAGAATTATTCAAGCAATTATAAGCAATGCAGTATTTTCTTATTCTCATTTTCGCGTAATTTACGTAAATTTAGTACAAAGAAAGAATTAAGAGCGGCAACGTGGGAGCGCGTGCGTAACGAGCGGCGTGCGGCAACCCACTGATTAACCTCCCTGCGGGTGTCGCCGCACGTACTTGTAAATCTATACCTACGCCGCGGAGTGCGCCAGGCCTGGCAAAACTGTGAGGTGCTCTAGATTTTAAGGTGTTTGTTTTATTTTAGTAAAGAATGTTAAGCGACATTATAAAGAAATTAATTTCAGAAATGTTTACTGAACTTGGCGACCATGTTCATATCAATACTTTTTTCGGTAGGACATTGAACTTGGCTACCAATTTTCACATTTATGTTTTTGGTGGGATATCATTACTTTTTGTTAGTACTAAAGACGATACAAAGACTTTTAAAACATTTGACTTTTCTGCGTTTACGCTGTGTCACATTATTTTTTGAGTAATTTTCTTGGACCTTTGACACCAACGAATTATAGGACACACTTGAACGCATTGTCCATTCATTATCACTAACATTTTTTTTGCGTTTTCTGCTTATTGTTAAACTTTAAATCAGGGCGGGTAAAGAGTTCGCAGGCGATTGTACTCTACTACACTATTATAGAAGTCTCTTGCGCTTTAATTTGGCTTTTAACACCTTGTATAAATCCACTTTTTACACCCTGTATATTGCCACTTTTAACACACTGTATACATCCACTATTAACACCCTGTATACATCCATGATACTTTTAACAACCTGTATACATCCATGTTACTTTTAACACCTTGTACACTTCCACTTTTGGCACCCTGCATACATCCACTTTTAACACCCTTTATACATCCATGATACTTTTAACACCCTGTATATATTCACTCTTAACACCCTGTACACATCCACTTTCAACACCCTACATGCATTTTTAACACCTTGTATGTATGTACATCCATGATATTTTAAACACCCTGTATACATCAACTTATAACACCCTATATACATCCACTCTAGAACCAACCTGCTGAGTAGCTCATGGCTCTACTCTACGTTATTATCTACATTCATCAAAATAAATATCCATTCAAATCTTACTCGGTCGGTACTAAAGACCAATTTACCTTTGCCGCTGCGAAAATAAAATCCCATTCATTGTATATGGGAGTTTCAGAAGTTTAGCTACAAATATAAGTTTGTAATCACCCTGTTATCACAAATTCGTGTTTTTTTTGTGATAAAATTGAAAAATTATAAATGTTTGATTTTTTCCTGTGTATTCACATAGTTATCTAGGTGTATGCGAAATTTTAACCTCTTGACGCATAATGTCCGATGTCCGTTTCGCACCCAAGTCGCACAAAGTCCGATTCGCACAAAGTCCGAGTCGCACAAAGTCCGATTCGCAGAATGTCCGAGTCGCACAAAGTCCGATTCGCAGAATGTCCGAAATAAACATAGGAAAGGAATGTGTACCTAATAAAAGCCTAAGGTACAGCCAAGGTCTAGACAAGATCTACTAAATGACAGCTGCCAAATTCAAACATGGTTTTTCTCAGTAAGCATGCAAGCTAGATTGCAAGTTTCTTGAAATAGACGAGATGATGATTTCGATTTCGAATGACAGCTGTCAAACTCAAAATTTGTTTTTCTCGGAAACTATGCATGCCAGACAACTAGTTTCTTGGAGAAAGTTGCTGGTCTTGAACAAATCTACATTTCAGGTGACAGCTGTCAAACTCTAAACGCGTTTTTCTCCGAAACTATGCATGCCAGACAACTAGATTCTTAGGGAAAGTTGTTGGTCTTGAACAATTCTGCATTTCAGGTGACAGCTGTCAAACTTTATACGTGTTTTTCTCGGAAACTATGCATGCTAGACTACTAGTATCTTTGAGAAAATTGTAGGCCTAGACAAGATCTATGAAATGACAGCTGTCAAACTTCAAAATGGTTTTTCTAGGTCAACATTAGGGATTGCAATCCCGCATCTGATTCAATCCCGCGGGATTCATTGGCGGGATTAGGCCAATCCCGCGCGGATCCCGCGGGATCCCGCATCTTTGTAATCATATTAAAAATCTTATTTGAAATACATATTTTTCTTCAAAAATCGACTTTAATTCAATAAAAATTAACATACCTATCATGTGGAGCTAAAATAACTAAATAAAAATTGAGATAAGTGTTATCAAATTACATTTATTTGGTATTTAGAGCTGTGTTCAATTTTACCCTTTATTCTTACTACTGCTAATATTAATTTGTTAAACCCTTTCTCATACATGTGACAGGCAAGAAGTGTTTTTATTGTCTGCAATATTGAGCAGGGTATCGTTGAATAAGTATTTAAAACTTCGGGAGAAAATGTTACTATCTCAAGATATTTGCTTTTAAAAGGGGCGTTTTTGAGTCATAAATTGTTACAGCTGTAAGTACTAAAGCATAGAGGCTATAAATTTGATAAAAATAAATAATATAGGTCTCAATCTAAAGTTATCATGACAAATATATATATAACGGATACTGAAAAATATCAATCAAGTTTTAAGAAAAATATAAAAGGTTTTCTATCTGCGGTTAAAATTAACTTTGTAACGCTAAAAAACTTAAAATTAAAACTACAATACCCTATTTGTGAGCGTATCTGAAACACCCTTAGCCAGATTGTTTTAGTAATATGAATGAATTCTAATATTGTATCGACTAAAAATTAAAATTAGGGGGCAAAATAGTCACTTCAGTTCAGATCAAAACTTTCATAAGACTTATCAAATAACAAATTTTCAATTTACTAACTTAACTTCTTAATTTCATGAGGGATACCGAGTCGTTCAACGACACAAGAACCCTGGTGTAGAGTGCTTTCACTCTAGCGTCTAGATAACTGATAAGTTATAGAAGAATGCTCTAAATTAAAGAGTATTAATGGTTTTACGAGAATTCAAAAATTCTTTTACGAGAGAAGAAAATGCTCTTGCAGCTTCTACGCTAATAGTTTAGAATGTTTTGATAAATAGGACATATTTTTAGGAACTGAACGTCGAGTTTTCGCTATTAGTTTTCAATGTGCGGGATCCGCGGATCCGCGTTTTGAAGGTGCGGGATCCCGCGGGATTGCGGATCCCGCACTGCGGGATTGCAATCCCTAGTCAACATGCAAGCTAGATTGCAAGATTCTTGGAAAAAGTTGTAGGTCTTGAAAAGATCATCATTTCGAATGACAGCTGTCAAACTCAAAATTCGTTTTTCTCGGAAACTATGCATGCCAGACAACTAGTTTCTTGGAGAAAGTTGCTGGTCTTGAAAAAATCTACATTTCAGGTGACTGCTGCCAAACCCTAAACGCGTTTTTCCCGGAAACTATGCATGCCAGACAACTAGTTGATAGTAGTTGAAAGTTGTTACAAATGTACATTTCACGTGACAGCTGTCAATTTACTACTTACTTGTTTTTGTAACTCACCTGATCTGCAGATTTCGTCAAGACCAACAACTCCCCCTTACAAACTAATTGTCTGGCATGTATAGTTTCCGAGAAAAACACGTTTAAAGTTTGACAGCTGTCATTCGAAATGATGATCTTATCAATCAACAACTTTTTCCAAGAAACTTGCAATCTAGCTTGCATGTTAACCTAGAAAAACCATTTTGAAGTTTGACAGCCGTCATTTCATAGATCTTGTCTAGGCCTACAATTTTCTCAAAGATACTAGTAGTCTAGCATGCATAGTTTCCGAGAAAAACACGTATAAAGTTTGACAGCTGTCACCTGAAATGCAGAATTGTTCAAGACCAACAACTTTCCCTAAGAATCTAGTTGTCTGGCATGCATAGTTTCGGAGAAAAACGCGTTTAGAGTTTGACAGCTGTCACCTGAAATGTAGATTTGTTCAAGACCAGCAACTTTCTCCAAGAAACTAGTTGTCTGGCATGCATAGTTTCCGAGAAAAACAAATTTTGAGTTTGACAGCTGTCATTCGAAATCGAAATCATCATCTCGTCTATTTCCAAGAAACTTGCAATCTAGCTTGCATGCTTACTGAGAAAAACCATGTTTGAATTTGGCAGCTGTCATTTAGTAGATCTTGTCTAGACCTTGGCTGTACCTTAGGCTTTTATTAGGTACACATTCCTTTCCTATGTTTATTTCGGACATTCTGCGAATCGGACTTTGTGCGACTCGGACATTCTGCGAATCGGACTTTGTGCGACTCGGACTTTGTCTAGAAGTGGGTTAGGTTTTGATCTATAGGTATGTCAGTGAATGATAAAAATGCCGATTTTTGATCGTCAATATTTTCATAACCGTTCAACCTATGTTTATGAAATTTGGTATTCTAAGTCATCTCGGAGGTCTGAACACGTTTACTAAATTTGGTGTGCCTATCTTTAATAGATTTAGAGTTATGAGGGGGTAAAAAGTGGCTCTAAATGGTTCGTGTAAATATACACACGGCCCGGTCCGCCAGTTCTTTGCTTGAACTTGGCTGGACACGCTGCCGCGTGTCTTGATAGTTTTATTTCTTTAAAAAAAGCAAAGCTGCTGTAAAGCAGTTGCTTATATTATTCTTTCGAATTTGTAACAGGAAAATTATGTATGAAGTGTAGATAAAATATTTTAAATTTGAGGTTGGTACAGCTGCAAACAATCAAAATTTACTATGATGAAAACCTGATATTTAAACGTTGACTACGAAACTCGCCTGTGAAGGTAAGCGATATGTGTGGAGGGATATATCGAACGGTATCGTTATATGCAACAATATCGCTATCTATGCGGGCACCTTTATTTATACCAGCATACATGTCCAACCATATGTCTTTGCCAACCATATATCTAAAGGTGGCTACATACATAGCTATAGCGCACGATATCGGTCTATATGTCGCAGTACGATGGTAGAAACAGGTTTTTGGCCAAAAGCCGGCATAGAGCAACATCGTAGACTTTCTTCGGCCATCGTCCTAAGCTAATCTAGGTTTTTGGCAAAAACTTTGATACCAGGGTCCATCGGGTCGTTCGGCAACTTGGTGTACCACTCGAAGACAAAGTAGTTCCCTTGAAATGCAAAAAAAGCCATAATACTAAACGAATCTAGGTTTTTGGCCAAAATCCTAGGTTGTTGGCCAAAACCTAGATCAGCTTAGGACGATGGCCATAGGAAGTCTACGATTTTGCAATATGCCGGCTTTACCTAGGTTTTTGGCCAAAAAACAGATTCTGCCATCGTACTGCGACATATATATGCTGGATTGCCACCTCAGTCGCCTTTTTTATTCCTTTCGAAGATAATTTTTGGCTATAACAATAAAACATATGAAAGTGGAATCATAAATAAATTCCATAATTAATAATCCAATAATTCCACCAATTGTAAGTATGATATCGTCGTCTCGTCTGAGAACTACCATCGATATAATATGGCAGTGTTGTGATATGAAACGATATCGCTACGTATGCGTGCACCTTAACAAACTCTACCTAGTAACGAAGGCCAAAGGAAGTCTACGATTTTGCCATATACCAGCTTTTGGCCAAAAAACTAGGATTTTGGCCAACAACCTAATTCTGCCATCGTACTGCGACATGTTCGCACTTTCGGTAAGATCCATTTTGTATTTACCTCATTTGACTTGTAACTTCTGTTATGAATAAGTAATTTTATTGTATTCATTGTATCCATAAACGAGACCCCAGTATCGAGCTTTGCACAACTTTCTGACTGACATCTAGCTGGTGGGATAGCTTTCTAAGTTTCAGCCTCGTTGGCCATGACGTCATGACTGGTAAGACGCACTGATCGAATCGAGTCTTGTGGAATTGAGGCAAGGATGATTTCAGCACATGACGCAACTACCCAAATGTTGCCCAGCGCATTGCATTGTTCTGATCATTCCAGTCTCTTCCCCAACTGCAATGTTTTCCCTAGTCATAAGAACTTCTGGAAAATTCAAAATCTTCGACAGAGACTGGCTCGGGGATGACATACGGTTATTTGGTTCTTCTATTACTCTCTTAACTTGTTTGCAGCGATTTTAATGTTCTTTGAAGATACCTGTAAAACATTTTTTTATTGTTTTATTAGTTTATAGCTGGTGCCCGCGAACTTCGTCTCGCCAAAGGATGCTTGTGTGCCAACAGTCCAGAGCTAATAAAAGTTATCATACCTTATCTATCATCGATGTTGATCAAGACATTTGTATGCAACCATTCTAAACATCAAAATACATCGCTAAGTTTTGAAGTGATAGATGCATGCACGATCTACGGCAGATGAAACGGACGTTACGTTCGTTTGAGCCTCCCATCGGTTCACACTACAGGTAGAATGACTTCTTTGCACCGCCTCACATAAGGTGGGGTGGGGTCTGCTCTCCAAATTTTTCTGCACCATGGTCTTCTGTTTGGGGTTGTCGAGTAGGTATACGCAACCGGATTACCAATATAATTAGTACAACTCCATTTTAAAATACCGAAATAAAATAAACAGAAAGTAATTACTTACTACACTAACAAAAAAGTAATGCTTAATTAATTTTCTTTAAATAAGAAAAAGTAGCTTAAGTACCTACTTACTAACACTACGAAATATGAATCACAAAAGATGGTACTACACAGGTAGGTAGTCGTGACAATAATACTCACTAATTTAGCTCTACATATTTTAATCAATAAATAAAACTTACTGCGTTTGTATTTACATTATTAAAGCACTAAGTAATTAAGTGGCTTATCATCACTATCCGTAGACATTGTAAGTAAAACCACTTGTACTCGTTCCACTATTATATTTGTATACCCAACTAGTTTCGCTCACTAAGCATCTTCAGGGGCATTTGATGAAATTCTTATTCATATTACACAATGTAAAATATACGTAGATTCAATAAAAATATCCAATAAATAATCATAATTATGTTCGCAGCTATAAACAAAGCTATTATATTAACTTGTGTCGGTAGGACAAATTTATAAAATTCCGGTTGCCAACCGCGGAAAAATTTACCCCAAAGTGGGGAGTTTTGTAACAATTTGTACCTAAATTAGGTAAGTCAATTTAATTAAATACAATCATTTTGTACATTATAAATGTGCAAAAAATAAAAGTTTGAATAAAATAAGATTAGAAATTACAATTAAAATAAAATATTCTTGGCTTTAAAATATTTAAAGCAAAAGATGTCAATATACAAATCGTAAATGTCGAAAAAAATATTAAAAATGTCAAACTTATAAATAAACTGCTCAATGTCAAAATAATTCTAAAATAAATAGATTAGGAATTAACATGAACTAAAAAGTAAAGAAATTGCATGGCATGAGGAAAAATAAATGTCGAGGTGAATTATTTAAAATACATTAATAGAGGGGATTTACTTAGTTCTAACTGGTCATTAAGCAACATGTCACTTGATTTGTGACACATTTTATTAATCTCCAGAGCTTCCAAATTATTTAATTTACGTCCTTTATCACATATATGTAATACTTTAAAATCTGTATCTGGGTCAAAATTGTGCTTTTCTGTAATAAGGTGTTGCGCGAAGGTGGAGTCATCCTTCTTTAACCTCCAACTTCTCAAATGTTCTTTGACCCTTGTGTCAAAAGATCTGCCTGTCTGTCCAATGTACTTTTTATTGCAGTCCTTGCACTTTAACTCGTATACACCACTTCTTTTGTTCAATGGGACTGAATTAGTTTTATGGGCTAGGCATTGTTTCAAATTGACTGGGGTATAATAGGCTGGTAATTTGTCCCTAAGCAGTCTTCCGCATTTATAGGAAATGTTTCCTATAAACGGTATTTTCGCCCATTTTGGTCAGGTTATGTGTTGTCTCAGATTTGTACAATAAATTGGATGACATAGACTTTTGTTTTCTCTTTACCATTTTATCAACTATACTTGGACTATACCCATTATTTGTAGCTATCGTTTTTATGGTATGAAGTTCTTTTCTGAACAACTCCTTCTTCATTGGAATTGATAGAAGTCTGTGTACCATCGAGTGGAAGGCTGCATGTTTATGTTTAATAGGATGTTTTGAGTTGGCATGAATAACTATGTCGCTGTATGTCGGTTTTCTAAATATTTGGAATTCATGTCTGTTGTTTGCTATTGTAATAGTCAAATCTAAGAAGTTTATTGAGTCACCACCTATTTCTACCGTAAATTGTATGTTCGAATTAATTGAGTTTATATATGTCAAGAAATCAATAATGTCATCAACAGGGCCCTTCCACAAACAAAGAATATCATCCACGTAGCGATACCCGGTTCAGAAAAGAACTTCATACCATAAAAACGATAGCTACAAATAATGGGTATAGTCCAAGTATAGTTGATAAAATGGTAAAGAGAAAACAAAAGTCTATGTCATCCAATTTATTGTACAAATCTGAGACAACACATAACTCCGACCAAAAATGGGCGAAAATACCGTTTATAGGAAACATTTCCTATAAATGCGGAAGACTGCTTAGGGACAAATTACCAGCCTATTATACCCCAGTCAATTTGAAACAATGCCTAGCCCATAAAACTAATTCAGTCCCATTGAACAAAAGAAGTGGTGTATACGAGTTAAAGTGCAAGGACTGCAATAAAAAGTACATTGGACAGACAGGCAGATCTTTTGACACAAGGGTCAAAGAACATTTGAGAAGTTGGAGGTTAAAGAAGGATGACTCCACCTTCGCGCAACACCTTATTACAGAAAAGCACAATTTTGACCCAGATACAGATTTTAAAGTATTACATATATGTGATAAAGGACGTAAATTAAATAATTTGGAAGCTCTGGAGATTAATAAAATGTGTCACAAATCAAGTGACATGTTGCTTAATGACCAGTTAGAACTAAGTAAATCCCCTCTATTAATGTATTTTAAATAATTCACCTCGACATGTATTTTTCTCATGCCATGCAATTTCTTTACTTTTAGTTCATGTTAATTCCTAATCTATTTATTTTAGAATTATTTTGACATTGAGCAGTTTATTTATAAGTTTGACATTTTAATATTTTTCGACATTTACGATTTGTATATTGACATCTTTGCTTTAAATATTTTAAAGCCAAGAATATTTTATTTTAATTGTAATTTCTAATCTTATTTTATTCAAACTTTTATTTTTTGCACATTTATAATGTACAAAATGATTGTATTTAATTAAATTGACTTACCTAATTTAGGTACAAATTGTTACAAAACTCCCCACTTTGGGGTAAATTTTTCCGCGGTTGGCAACCGGAATTTTATAAATTTGTCCTACCGACACAAGTTAATATAATAGCTTTGTTTATAGCTGCGAACATAATTATGATTATTTATTGGATATTTTTATTGAATCTACGTATATTTTACATTGTGTAATATGAATAAGAATTTCATCAAATGCCCCTGAAGATGCTTAGTGAGCGAAACTAGTTGGGTATACAAATATAATAGTGGAACGAGTACAAGTGGTTTTACTTACAATGTCTACTAAGGAGTTCCATCAAGTGCCGACAATCGCAAGTATAAATAATCACTATCCGTAATTAAGAATTTCAACACTGCAACCACTTCTCATTATATTTGGGGTTTGACCTCTACTCTCATGGGAGTCTCTACTCCACATGGGACAGTTTGAGATCCATCTCAAGAATGCCACTGCTTCTCCTGCTCCTGAGAAGAAAGGTCCTCTTGTTCCATGGGGTCGCTGAAACCAAGGATGAAAGGTTAACTGAGATTATTGCAAAAGTAATAGGTGACAAAATGCAGCTGTCCGAAATTACCAGTTCCGATCTGCAAGCCTGCCACAGGCTAGGTTCCTCTACATCGAAGACGCGTCCAGTACTCGTTAGGTTCTACATACTCTTTGAGCTTGTGTTATTATTATTTATTTATTATGATGCCTATATAGAATAGCATCACCCCCATTCTACCTGTTGGTAATCAAATTCGTGCTTCGTATTTGCACATAATCGAAAATAGAACCCAATGGAGAGCTCAAACGGTTCACATTGTACCAATAGTATTATCCTCTACTGGTATTATTCCTAAAACTCTACATAACAGCCAAAAAATCTTAAAAATCTATCCTCACCTTTATCACACTTCACAAAAAGCCGCAATACTCAATACGTGTCGCATTGCCAGGAAGCTCTTGACTACCTCCGTTACTACTGAGTCTTACAATGGCCTCTCCTTACTTGACTAAGTAAGGCCCATGAGACAGGGAAGAATTTCTCTGAAAAAGAGAGATAATCTTTAGATAGGGACACATAAAAATAATAAATTATTGTGTCGTGTGATGCCTGTGTAGAATAGCATCACCCCCATTCTACCTGTTAGTGTCGTAAAAAGCAACTAAAGAACGGGCAGCAACGTTCCTTGTAATGCAACATCTTGAACTGCGCTGCAAGCGAAGTGTGGTGGCTCATGTCCAGCGGCGGACTGTTGTGGCTGATAGGGTTATGGCAAATAATCATAAACTGTGTGATGCTTATTAGTGGTATCATCCCAAATTCTATTCAGATTGTCGTAAAATCGGATAATTTCATCCAGGGAGTGGGGAGCAGCGTGCATGTAAAATATTGCACAGCTCTCGCCAATCCACATGCGCCTTATTCTAATAAATGAGTGTAATTTACTTACATTTAGGATTTATTGTTGCATAACAAAGTATGTATTTCAATACGATATTTTTATCAATTAAAGACATGCAAAGAATACTATACTCTCACTGAAGACATGTAAATAAAACTGGTGTTTGGCAATGAACGTCAAAACTGATGTCTTTTCAATTTGTCAAAATCAATCACAAACAATAAAAAATATAGAGGTTTTGAAAAGAGGTTTCTCCTTTTTGACAGCCACAGAACAATATTTTAATCGTATTTCACGTAGGAATAAGCGTTTTTCCCGCGGTAAAAAGTATCCTAGGTGTTGACCAGGGCTAGTAGCTACACACCACAAAGAGTCTTATTTACACACGTACTATATTTTCGAAGATTATCGCGAACAAATGATTTGGGGTAAAATATTTTTCAATAGATGTCGCTTTTCTATGGAGATGAGGTTTTCTAAAACGCGGTATAGAGGTGTTTTCTGAAATCTATAAGAGGTTCCTGTTACCCCGACCAGTTACGATTTTATTAGATGTATAGATAGATTCCCCAGAGGCTAATTCTATGAAGGGTTCAAACTTACGCGGGCTCTACGCGTAGTGTGCGCAAGTTGACGAGTATTAGAATAGAATAGAATGGTACATTCTAAGTACAAAGTCACACCACAGCCTAAATGATGAGATGACCACCGCAGCTCACGTGAGCGACCGGCGCACGGGGCTGATGTAAGCTGCGCAGGAAGGAAGACTTTGTACTAACTCGCGGTGGACACAGGTAGTGATACTAGGCTGAACTGGCAAGTATCGAAAACAGCGGCGCATTATGTTATTGATATGACCGTCTAGTGCAATTTTGGAAAGTTTACTTAAGTAAATACAATTTTTGCTTCGTTGTAAATGCAAGACCATTACAAAATGAGAAATTGGATAGGTCAAGCAGAAGACTGCGATTACCTCTGAAGAAAACACCTTGCACTGCGCTTAGCAATAGTGGTAAGTATGGCAACTACTTACCCTTCAATCGAGCCTGTGTCCAGCAGTGGACTATTTTAGCTGCTGAAGAACAAGAAGACATCTTATAATGAAAGACTAAAATCAACATTTTGTTTACTTACATCTCAAACGAAGTTTTCTTTGCATATTTACCTACAAGTACCTATTAAGGTACATTTTTTAATTATATTTTTTTATAAATGAATTACTTTCTTATTTTCTTTGCATGATTTGCATGTTTATTAGTAAATGTATGTTTTATTTTATTCCTGTGCTTCATTCTATTATTTTCACAGTTTGACATTGTCAAAATTATCAACAATCATGTCAACAATATCAAATTATAGAAAAGTGTGTTTGTTTGTTTATTTATCTTTTCTGATCCTACACGTGTCGTTTCTGCTTCTAATTTTATGTTTTTAGGTACTATTTTATGTTACTTAGGTACTATTTTTGAGTGTAGTTATTGAAAAACTGAAAAGCGATATAGTTATTATTACGGAAAAACATCTAACAAACGTTAAAGAAATCCAAAAAAAACATAGAGACGGTGTCTCACGACTCGATAATAATGTGCTACAAGATAGGAGAAGAAAAAATAATAAAACTGGATAAACATTGCTGGAAATTCTGGATACTTTTTCTCATATCTTACCCTAAATTAGTCCTGATACTTTTCGTCAAAAATGGTAAGAACGAGATAGGACATGATCGCAACTAAATTAATTATTATTTTTTTCAAAATAAGGCGACGACAATAAACAACAGCGACTAAATTGACTAGAAATCGAGAAGAAATAAAAAATTACAAGACTTTGACATCTATCTGTCACCGTGAAATTTCAAACAACGCTAGATTATAATATATCTCGCTAAATTACAATCTGTCGAAATATTGTAAGACATAAACACGGATCACAATTTAACGTATCAATTTTCAAAATATTACAATATTATGAAGTAAAACAGTAAAACTGTCAACTCGCGTTCTGATTGGTCGAACCTCATGTATATCGCGTAGCCATGTTTATTTGACAACTGATCGCCATTTCGATGGGTATCGAACGTAAACAAACAGTGCTTAAGAGATTATTTTCTTATTCAATTAGTTTATATGAGCAATTTTCAACACGAAACTATAATAAAATGGAACAAAATCGGTTTGTTTACGCTTGAGAACCAACGAAAGCAATCAGCTGTGAAACAAAGATGGCGTCGTTGGCGACATGATGCTCGACTTGACCAATCAGAACGCGAGCTGCGTAATCGTATCACAGTTTCACGGATTTAGTTCGTTATATTGTAATCTACTGAAAAATTATACGTTAAATTGGAATACGAGTGAATGTGTTACAGTATTTCGACAGATTATAATTTAGCAAGATAGATTATAATCCAGCGTTATATCCAATTTTACGGTGACATATCCTTTTCTAACTCTGTTTGACAGAAAGCCACAGCAGGCTAACTAAAGGTAAGTTAAGAGAATGTGAATCCCGAAAGGTTAGCATTGTATCGTATATTTTAATTTCCTCCGTAATACTTTATGCTAACTTAACTCTCCCGTGGGTTTGAGACCTTGGCGGCCAGAAGGTTGAGGCAGCATCAAACTTTTTCCGCCGTCAATACAAACCCATATACCTGCAGATGTGTGGCAGAGACTGCCGCTACAGCCACGAAAAAACCAGGTTACATGATTGATATGACATTGCTTAAATTGACTGAAATAGACACATCATCATCTGCCTGCCCGTATCCCAACTCATTTGGGGGTCGGCGCAACATGTCTTTCTCTTCCATTCATCTCTATCAGCCGTCAAATCTTCGTTTACACCTTTTTGTTTTATATCATCTTTTACACAATTTATCCAAACTTTTTTAGCCGGAGAGACCGCCGAAATGACAAAACATTTGTTTAGTCTTTGTTCTGCTGATTTTCAGGCCAACATACTCAAGATTTTCCAGCCATTTTCCAGTCAGCTCTGTACCTCATGTCCACTTTCACCGACGAGTACAATGTCATGGGCGAACATCATGCACCAGGGTACCTCTTCCTGTATGTCCGACATCAGAGCATCCATTATAAACAGGAAGTGGTATTTTGATTACAAGGGGTTGGTCCTGTGCTACCAACAGCTACTGCGACCTTTTCAGATCTATTGTAGCTACAGGAAGTAGTAAGGACTCAAAGCCGACCCTTGATGCAAGCCTTCACCAACACTAAACTAGATTAAACCACATTAAACCAACCTAAGACAGATATAGACCAATGATAATAAAAAAAAGGGTAAAGCCGCGGGTAACCGCTAGTCTACATATGCATATACGAAGTTTTAATGAAACCTCAATCAATTGGTACATCTTTTGTTCAAGGCTAAATTGTCTGTGGTTACATATCTTGCCTTCCCTTCTAGCAGTTTGGTCGAGGGGGAAGTGAGCATGTTCAGGTTAAAATCGGCGCGCGATCTTGCAAAACCGTATTTAGAGCCTTGTGTCGTCTTTCTTCGTATATGTCTCTTGTAATGTTTCTTGTGTGCAATAAATGGTTAATAATAATAATAATAATAAAAGTAGCAGAAAGCGAGAGATAGAAAAGCCTAGACTGTAAGCTTTCGATCATTGTTCCCATATGACATTGTTTTGAGCGGGATGTAAATAATAACGTTCCCTTCTCTAAATGACCCACCCTGCGCAAGTTGGCTTACCGCGCGTACTCCCCTAGATAGTAAACAAATGATCAACTTTAAAAATTATAACTTTAAGATTTGCAGTTGTAGTGAAATGAAAGAGGTAGAAAACTGGAGAATGAATGACGCCATCATCGACATAGTATAAAGAAAGGGGGGAAGTAAGTTATCTTAGAACAACCGCACCGCGCGCGGCTTGTATGTGTGCGCAATAGTATCTACGCGTCGCCGCACGCACACATCTAATGGCGGCCCCTACCGAGGGTGCCCGAAACATCCCGAGATTTGTCAGTGTGTGGCGTACAGATATATTGCGCACACATACAAGCAGCGCGCGGTGCGGTTGTTCTAAGATAACTTACTTCCCCCTTCCTTATACTATGTCATCGATTGTGCCTTTTTACTGTGGTTGGTCAAAAATACTGTAGTCAAATTGTATGCAATTTACCTACCTATTGAAAACATTTCATTTTAACGAACAGAAATACTCAGTAAACTTGTAAGTATTTTATACATGACACACGTGTATAGCAAGATACTAAGTTTAGGCCTGTAACTTTAGGAATGAGCAATATCTATCTAGATTCTATACTACGTGATATCCAGAGGCTACAAATATTTACTGTTTAATGACTATTATTTATCCTTAGCACTAGAACAGCAGTATAAATGTTATACAGAATGTGATAAAACCTCGCCCAATGATACGGGTGTTATTTTGATATTCAGAGTAGGTACTTTTCATAAGACGATTTCGAAATGTATTAACTGTCTTCTATAACGCTACTTTTATAATATCGTGTGGTGCTGGCTTAGAATAGCATTACTCTATTGAATAGGCCTTTAAAAACCAAGGGAAGGTATCTTTGAAACAAAGACAATAAAATGTTTTTGTCTCGCAATATTTGCTTTTAAAGGGGGCGTTTTTGACCCATAATATGTTCCAGCTGTAACTTCTAAAGTATAAACGCTAAAAATTTGAAAAATATATGGAATATAGTTTACAATCTGAAATTATCATGCAAACTATTAGTAACGGATACTGTAGCGGATACAATAAAGAATTCAGAAAATTAAAAGTTTTTAGGGTTTCGTAGTCTACTAGAAACCCTTATAGTTTCGTCATGTCTGTCTGTCTGTCTGTCTGTCTGTCTGTCTGTCTGTATGCCGCGCCCTCATATCTTCGTCAGTTTTAGAGCTATCAACATGAAATTTGGTGAGAAGATAGATTGTGTTGACCCAAATATAGAAATGTTAAGAAAAAAAATATTTTAAATGTGTTTTGGACCCCCTCCCATACAAGTGAAAGGGAGGCAAAAAATTTTTTTTCTTCTGTAATATTGAGTAGGGTATCGTTGAATAGGTCTTTTAAAACTTAGGTGAGGTTTCTTTGAAACAAAGTCACTAAAATGTTTCTGTCACGAGATATTTGCTTTTAAAAAGGGCGGAAACTATAACGGATATTGTACCCTTAAAGGTTTCAGAAAAAATTGAGTTTTTCTATTTGCGGTTGGTCATCATACTGCTGCTAACAAACCAGCAACAAAATTAAGTTTGTAATGCTGTAAAACCTGATATTTAAACGTTGACTACGAAACCCTATTTGTGGGCGTGTCTGACACGCTCTTGGCCGGTTTTTGTATTTGCGGTTGGTAACCATACAGCTGCATACAAACCAGCAACAAAATAATTTAGTAATGCTGAAAAACCTGATAAACGTTGACTAAACCGGAAACAGGAAACCCTATTTGTGAGCGTGTCTGACAAGCTCTTGGGCGGTTTTTTCAAGTGATTTCTTAACGAACCACAGTTATTGCTTATATTTGGTAAAATATTAGTATTTATACACCTATAAAAGGGTGGAACAAATTCTTGTAAATTGGAGTAAAGGGTCTTTTAATATATTTAAGATTATTATTCCTGTGCGACTTCTTTTTTGTCGGCAAAATATTTTACTGCTTGACTGCGGCGGCGCCATTCAGTGCTTAAAAGTGTGACCATAATAATGACCGAGCGTCATTAAGTGACATCTTTATTATAAGTTGTCGTTAAGTCATTAAGTATAAGTGCAAGAATACGCAGTCGGTTATAGATAAAAGACGCTCATTAACGCACGTAAACTTGCCTTAAGGCGACGTCTGTATAATAAAATTACTCTTCCATCTATTTCAAATAAGGCCCATGTTCGAGAGCTGCTTGCAGGATTATCTATATTTCCTTGCCTATTACTAGAAGTAGGGCCAACTAGACGAGATAAAAAGTGTAAACAAATCTGAAAGAGACAGCTGACATTATACCATATGACAGATAAGGACAGATTGTACTGTCACCGAGTCATACAAAAGTTCTTTACATTAATTATCTCGTTTCATTGGCCAAACTTAGTTGATGACGGTTCTAATTCGGATTGTGGATAGTCCAGCTGGACGTGAAATATCTGATATATTGTTTAGTTTAGTTAAGCATGTATTACTTGTCTTTATTGTATTTAATCTACAGATCATAGTACTGTAACGCATTGTTTAAGGTACTTCATTTTAGATAAATTTAGATTATTCTAGTTCATTTATTTAATAGATAGAGTTTGTAGATTAAAGTTCCTTAAATATTAACCATAGTCAATAATGTCTTTATACTTAAGTGTGTTTTGAATTAAATATTTTAAGCTATTGTATTATGCAAATACTACTTATTAATTTTATTCATTGAAATATTATAGTTAAACCAGAACAGTTTTCGTTATAGGTATTTAGTTATTTACCCACCTAATACCAATTTCCAAAAGAGGGTTTACACTTTCTGTCTTCCCCTTAAGAGAAGACTTTCGTGATTGTACAAAAATGTCTCTTTCAGGGAGTTAATAATTGCACGTTTTGGATGCCTTCGCCTTAAGGATTTTAAAATTAGTTGGGAATTCTTGTACGGTGGTCTTATCGCCCTAAGCGATCTATACAAAACTGGTGTAACTAGTAAAAGACTCATTTTTGCAATTATGATGCTATAAAATTCATTTTTTTCTGTAAGCGATGTGCTAATAGCTAGAAAACGGAAAAAAGTCTTTTAGACTGATGAGATGATGTTCAAATTATTTTATGTTAAGCTCACTAGGTAAGTAAGATAATATAATCTTGGATTCAAATTCTGTCAACATTTCTTTGACATATTTACATCAGTAAAAGAAAATTAATATGACATTAGAAATACGTCTTGTAAAATAAATTTTACTCTCCGTCTTGAAAAACGATAATATACGAACTTGAAGGTAAATACACCTCATAAGAATATTGTAAACTAAATTTTATTTTTCCTGTTGGCTAACGGGACTAGAACTAACTTGAACTTTTAAGAGCACAAAAGTACCTTGGTAGATACTGCTACAAAACTATAATCATTTAGAAACAATTTTAATACTTCTATTGTTTTACACCCAATCAGCAATCTTGATACTCGAACCACAAATCAATGCAACGCTGAAACTTGCCATTCTCTTGTTTTAATTAGAAATCCAGCTATAAACCCGACAATCATTTAAATAAAGCACAAAAAGGTCAACCTAGGCGCGTTAATAGTGTTTAATACATTCTGATAAAACAATTTTATTTATTCAGCTATTCCACTCAACAAAGGTGAAATATTTCGAGTGCTAGGCTCTAAATACGAGTCTTTAAAGGCTACAATTACAAAGGGATCGTGAGTGAACAGTAACATAATTTTGTCAAAGCTGTGTTGTCCCAATAAGTAGGTGCATAATTCGTAGCCAGATTAACAATAAATTGTTGTTAACATATCGCTTTGCGTTCTACCCAATCACTAGAAATAGTGTTGTTTTATGGTTCGGTTATTGAAATACCTAGTATTCGGGACTGAAGAATTTTTCATGTAGCCTCTTTTATGCCCCATTGCAGGACAAAGGCATCCCCTGTTGCGCAATCGATTACAAAAGATAATTTCAAAAGTGCTCTAGTTTCTTCTGACATTTAATTATTTTTTCTATAATAAATAACATTACACAGGCTACATAAAAAAAGTATTACCATCCACCAATGAAAGAAGGTCCAGGAAAATAATTTCTTCAATATTATAGGTAGCGGCAGTGAATATGGTGAATTCTACGTACTATTCTACTTACTTATCTATTTAAATGTGGTACTCGTACAACATGATACAAATTGTAGGGACTAGGGACTTAGGTACAAATAAAAATATAATTAGTGGAAAATTTAATTACTTAGGTACCTATATGATTGTTTCAATGAGCTATCAAACTGGGGAATAAATGGCGCCTGTATCAACTGTTGGCCTTTTTCTGTGAGCGGATCGAAAATATTTCAGATTCTCGTCTGCTGCCATCTGCAATAAGCTTTGAGATTTTCTTCCAATTGGGATTTATTGTATTGGGAAATATGAACACCACTAGTACGAAACGCATTTCACAGGGTTGGTACGATTTTCATTCGATTACGCACTCTCGTTGTAACTATAATGTATTATAACGCCGATAGTGTAATAGGCATTCTAATTCGATACCTATATATCACCTAGGCTAAATCTAACGCTTATACCTAGGTTCACAGGCCCTGCCTACGGGTCTAGCGTGATGATTAATCACATCAACAAAATTAGATATTAAATGTTGAAACGAGGACTGGTGTAGGTAGAGTAATAGCTTAACTAGGTGTTGCCGTGTTGCGTATGTACCTACTACAGCTGTACCTCCAGTTACTCAAGAGAGTTTACCCGCAGGATCACTTTTAATGTACAAATGGGACAAAAGTCACCCAGTTTCTGACAAAGTTCACAAAAAAATATAGATTGACCAAACGGCAACTGGATGGGATGCTGACTGTTCTTTATTTATCGTGTGGGTAGGTACACCTAGTCGACGAACGTCCCGATGAACCCTGGCATGATGAAACAGTATTTTTCGACCGCCTACTACTAATAGGCTTTTGACATGTTTGTGTAAAACCGTAACCGTGACCGATGACTTAACGAAACCTCCGAAGTACGGAAACATGGAACATCCGTTTTGGTAAATTCATAAGTCACATCAGCCAAACATTCGTTCGCGGAAATTTCGTACATCTGAAAGGATTTCCAGTCGAGCCCTCATCTCCTAGCAAACAGGAAGTGCACCGCTAATGGCATCCTGGTGCATAGTTGTTGCATAATGTCCTGGATAATGATAAACCGCACTGCATCGGCCGGAGATGGGCCGCCATGTTCTTATGTAACTAGCCGTGTTGATTGATTGCCGATTTGACGGTACTTAAGGACTTCATTCAATTTGAAACACTATCATTGGTTTACCTAGTTAATGGTTTGCACCACGACTCTGATTTTGTCTACACCTTCATGCCAAAGCGCTTTATCCCGTGTTTTGATAAAATCTTTGATAAAATCTATACGAATTGAGACGAATATTAAATAAATAACCTACGGTCAAAGACTGCAAATCATTGGTACGGCAACCATCATAGCCTACTGAGGTATCCGTCAGAATGTGCCAGATCATAGGAAATAGCTACTTTACTCGATCACGCACAGATTCCCACAAAGCAACGGATAACCGCAAAAGCCTACTATTGAATTGCAATAGCTGACGAGCTGTCCCAGGAATTAACTCCTCATTAAGAGTCGTCAAGCCGACTGACAGCATAATGGCGTCTCTTCAATCGGATTGTTTATATTTATTGACTTGCCAAAGTTATACAGGAGCTGAATGATGAAAATTTTGTCTCATTGAGGTAATCCGAAGCTCTACCTATGCCACCCGCCCGATGTCTTACGTAATAAACGATCTGTGCTGTGATGCAAAACGTATTTAATGTTGGTAATAATATAATCTTGCATCATCATTACTTGGTTGTAGACATTTGATGCATAAGCATAATTTGATCTATAGTAGGAGAAAGCAAAGTTCCAAAAATGTGCTCTCTTTATTTTTGCCATAATAGTGAATGTCAGTTAGCGTACAAATGCCGACAAATGCGACAGCCGATGTGGCGCAGTGGTTAGTATGCCTGCCTGCCACGCAAAGGTTCCGGGTTCAATTCCCGGTGGGGTCACTCACAAAGTTGATATTTATCACTTTGTGAATTTGTTCCCAGTCTGGTTAGGACATTGCAGGCTGAACCACCTGATTGTCCGCAAGTAAGATGGTTCCGTGCTTCGGATGGGCACGTTAAGCCGTCGGTCCCGGTTGCTGTCTATGATGGCGGTCGTTACACAGCCATGTCAGAGGCCTGCTCTTGCAGTAGGCGGTTGAAAAACTCTGACACCAGGGTTCATCGGGTCGTTGAACGACTCGGTGTCCCACACGAAAAGAAGAAGAAGCGTACAAATACTGAACGATTCTATAGTGTGACTTAATGTCTCTCTTCTTTCGCGTTTATGGATAATGGCATGGATAAGAAAATGGCAGCGATTGGTAAGAATTGACGTGCTGCCAAAATCGCATGCAATGAGACACAATTGTTAACATTCTGCTCCTGGACTATAGGCTCCCCTAACGGCTAGTTAGTTTGCAACGAGTTAATTCGAAGGTAGTTTAATAGATTTAACTGTTTAACTGCTTGATTGGGTTGTGAGTTTGTAATTTGAGGTGTGGCGTGAATTTTAATCGCGCTCGCTGTAGGTTTAGCTAATTGGTGATTTACGGTTCAATTAGGTTGAAAAACGCACTGGCTCTTAAGGAGTGATGTCTAAAGACAAAATATAACTCCCTTATATTGAGGGGTATCCGAATAACCCCTATGTATGTTCCGCCATTTTTTGTAGTTTCAGAGATATTTGACGTTTAAAGTTGTATTAGAAAAAATCGACTGTAAGTAGGCATTTTTCCAAAATTGACAAATAGACTCCTGTGTTGTGCCGTCACACGTATGATATATTATTTTAGACCTTTTTGCACATAACTTACTTCTGACTTAATTCATTTCATACCACTTTTATGCTTGCACACGAAATCCGGACCAAACGCGAGAATCACTCAGGTATATGTAGGAAATTGACAAATATACTACCTACTGTCTGTAACTAGCACTGCAGGTGCATTGAAGGTTTTGATAAATCACTTGTTTCGTTATTTAACTTACAACCTACATAATAATAAATAATATACGATGTGATAAATTAACCCTTACATACAGGGTGTACTAACTAAAGATCTTTTAGCGTAGTAGCTAAATACATATCTACCTACGTAATAATAGGTATGTAAGTCCCGGTATTTTCAATTTTTAGTAAGTAGTAGGTATAAAATTTTCCTCTCAAATAGCCTTAAAACAAATTGATACCTAACATAGTAGAGGTATCAATTTCAGTACTTAATAGGTCCTATTTCTATTTCGTGCAAAAAAGCAGAACTTCCATTAGCGCATTGTAACTCTGTAAAAGGTGCCAAAAGCCGGCGGGGTATATCGGCATGGCTAATCGATACTTAATGAGAATTGGCATGATCAAAGAATAGATACATGTAGTAGCTATTAAAGTTACACACCTACCTACGGCTAAAAGCTTTTTCAGTTTAAATTATATAAGGTCCTATTAAATTCACTGCAAATATTTTAAGGGCATGCGTAAATATGTATAAGAAAAACATCAAAGGCATTTTTTTAAAAAACTTAATGCTAGATTTTTTTTTTCATTTTCAAACTAACTTTTTAATTAATTATGTGAACATCCTTTGACTGACCCGACTGACTTTCCACCACGTAGACAGGATTCACTTACACGGCACGCACACTAACAACCAACCAATCACAGTACCTTTTTTATGGCGCGTAATTTAAATTCATCGAAGTGTGTGTTTCAAGAACAAACAGGGTGCACGTTTTTCGTTTTGTTTTTATTTAGTTAAAGGCAATTTTCTCGAAAACTAGCATGTAGATTTCTTTAAAAATTTGCCTAGTACATGCTTATATTTTATTTGATCTGCCCCTAAAATATTTGCAGTGAATTTAATAGGACCTTATATAAAGATCCTGCATTCAGCGCGCACTGTTGGCTGATTACTGTTCCGTGTCGGTGCTAATTTACAGCTCAATAACGCGTTAACAGCGGAAACTTCTCACAAATACAACTTTCCACGTGCTCTTCAAGTTGAACTTGTTTGTTTGAAAGTCAGTTGAGGCCGGCACACACCTAGCTAATTGTGGCAGAAGCTGTTTTTATCGAGAAATTTTTAGTGTACTCAATTGAAACTAAAAAAGAAGTTGATATTGACTGTAATGTTCCACCAGCTCTGGCGGTTAGTGGCCGTCCGAAAACGATGTCCTAGATTAATAGCGTATTTACTATAGACTGCGATTCTCTTCGGGGTCTTAAAACGTGGTGTAGTTAGGTTATAAATCAGTAATCAGAATACAACCCTTTATAACGAATAATTTTTAAAACTCAGCTAATTTGTACTATTGCTATGCTATTAATAATTAATCATAAAGGCGGTGAGGCAAGGGAAGTATTTATTACTCCACGTTTTATGACCCCGACTGCAGCGAGTCACAGACTATAGTTATGAAACGAACATTGTCCAACCAATTGTTCCTTTACAGACCATGAAAGGGGTTTTAAACCAAAACACAATAAAAGTTATTTGGAACAAGTGAGCTTTTACTTTTTAATACTGGCTTACAGATTTACAGTTTGCATAAAAAGACGAATCACCATTTTATAGAAAATGCGGTACCCACAACAACGAAATTGAAAGGTTACCATAATTCTAATTTTGTTTATACTTAGTTATCTCGCGAAACCTAATAACGTTTTGCAATACGAACACCCAAAGGTTTAGTTCCAAACCGCTACTTATTCTAGCCTATACTTACAGCTGGATATTACGAGAGTATTCCGCACCGTTGTAAATGTCCTGTCACATATTATCTGGCGGACTAATCCGACCAGTTAAATTCTATAAATCATACGAACACACTGTAATCTTGCACGACATTAATCCATTGGGAGTGTATTCTGGAGGCTGGGGGAAATATAAAATGGCGGGCGAGTAAACGAGGTGTGATCGTTACTGATCGTAAGCCGTGAAAAATGCCACCAAGGAGATTATGGTGGCTGGTGATATTGGCACAATCAGTTTAAATAGAAAATCTAGTTATATCCTCGTATCGAATCACCCTGGTTTGTACGTACAGTAACGACTGACTGTGAGTAAACCCACATGATTTCGCATAGTAAATCCTTTTTTGCTTTAGTACTTAGTATTAGTACTTAGTATGAAACTTCGTAGAGTTTCTATTCTTTCTTCTTGCTCTAGCTACTAATAAACTACTTCAGTGAATGTTTACTATTTAGTAGAATTTTTCCACAAGGTAGTAATTTTTGGAACACTTGGTACTTCAGTGAAACATTATAGTACCTCATTATTTTGACGACTTTGAGTGTAACTGTATAGCGTTAAAAAATAAAAGGTATTAATTTGTTGTGTTTTGATAATAACCCCCTTATTTGGTGGTCCGCTCGGCCATCATTCAAGTGGGTTTTCATGTTTCAGGCTGAGCATTGTTTTACATTATATCATTGTAATTCGCCCAGAAATATACCAAAACAGTGCTAAAATAAAACATTTTTCTACAAAATTTGGTAAATGGGTGATTTACGGGAGCTTCACATTGCGAATAGATATTTCATATTTTTTGGTCGCTTGTAGTAAGTACTTATTACGTAAAGTTTTTATTCAGATCAATAAATAAAGTTCCGTTCTTTGGAGGACAAAAGCTGTCCGTCCCGGTTGCTGCTTATGTAGGTATGTATTTTGATAACTTTCACACCCACCGCGAACCGTCTCCCTAATTTGTGACCTGATGTCAGGGTTGCTGCTGGTACTATATGCGGTTTTAATACCCATCAAAGTTCATTGGATAGCTCGTTCAGTTCTTTAATGTTACTAGGTACAATCCATGGACCTACACACGACAAGAAGGAGTTTATACTATAGGTAATCTAGAAAATGCATCATCGTATTGGAGTGCAATCATCAAATTGAAATTCGGGCGGCATGAGGAAACCTTCGCGTTATTGCGAAAAATGCATAGAAAATGTCAATATTCGCTGCTGACTCTAAAAGTTATTGGGTCTCTAATGTGATCGAAATTTTCTGAATTTGAACACCCTCTAAACACCCGTAACAAGGCTATGCCATAGCATATTTATCTACATCTTATCTACACCTAACCATTCATATTAAAAACATGTAAAATAGTTTGGTAAGAGTTCATAAAGAGTGAAATTTAACTAGTGACCGATAGCGAAATCTTAAAACCAGCTAGTGATGAAAAAGGAACAACTTTCCTTAAGAGACATAGACCAAATTATGAAAAAAAAAATTGCCCCTCCCATAGTCACGATAATTAGGTGATCGGCAACTAGTTATGTATGGGAGGCACAATTTTTCTATGCAATAAAACTGTTTTTTAGGGTTTCGTAGTCTACTAGAAACCCTTATAGTTTCGTCATGTCTGTCTGTCTGTCTGTCTGTCTGTCTGTCTGTCTGTCTGTCTGTATGCCGCGCCCTCATATCTTCGTCAGTTTTAGAGCTATCGACATGAAATTTGGTGAGAAGATAGATCGTGTTGACCCAAATATAGAAATGTTAAGAAAAAAATATTTTAAATGTTTTTTGGACCCCCTCCCATACAAGTGAAAGGGGGAGCAAAAAAAAATTTTTCTTCTGTAATATTGAGTAGGGTATCGTTGAATAGGTCTTTTAAAACTAAGGTGAAGTTTCTTTGAAACAAATTCTCTAAAATGTTTCTGTCACGAGATATTTGCTTTTAAAAAGGGCGTTTTTAAACCATAATTTGTTCCAGCTGTAACTTTAAAGTATAAACGCTAAAAATTTGAAATAAATATGGAATATAGCTTACAATCTGAAATTACAATGAAAACTATAACGGATATCGTACCCTTAAAGGTTTCAGAAAAAAATGAGTTTTTCTATTTGCGGTTGGTCATCATACTGCTGCTAACAAACCAGCAACAAAATTAAGTTTGTAATGCTGAAAAACCTGATATTTTAACGTTGACTACGAAACCCTATTTGTGGGCGTGTCTGACACGCTCTTGGCCGGTTTTTTGTTTGAGTTTCCTATATTCTGACGCTATTTGCAAGAAGTCGTTAGATAGGTGACTATGATAGGTAGAGTACGATAGACTTAACAACCGCGAAAGTTTAAAATGTTGTGTAAAACCTGACCGTTGACTACGCCTTCTCTTTTGTACGTGCCTACTTGATTTTCCTTAAACGACATACAGATTTTGAAACAAAACTTATCTAACTTTGCCTACTATCGTCTGGCAAAGTTGGAATTGAGCATTATGGCACATTGCACCTTATAAAAGCCGAAACGGTTCTGAGGCAGCTTTGGAAGCCTCAAGTTGTTAGAAATTTCGCGGGTAGTTGGCCACCCTGTATAAGTTGGCCGGAGCACAATGCTACCAGATTTCGGAATGAATAGCTACGATGGAGAATATCTACAGAATTTACTGATAATGGGAGCTCTGTCAAAGGATCTACAGTGTGATACCTACATGGTTACTTCCAACGAGTGTAGACTTGAACAGAATCCAGGGAATGGGCTGTGTAGTACCTAGATATCTACTTATCTACACATTAAAAAAAACTGAAAAATGATGTACCCGTAACACTTAAATATACCGTTGATACGTAGTTCATTATTTTCATACTGATGTGATAGAAGAGTTTTAGATTACAGACCGCTATTGCACTGCAGCAGATCTGAATAGGTTGTAAGTATGAATTGTATGTAGGTACCTAGGTGTTTAATTACAATGTCCGTCTCCAGCAAGATGTTACGTCCTTGGTTTGCTCTGTCTTCCACCTGCATGTGCTGTCGTGACCTAGTTTCAGTAATTGTGCCCGTTAAGATTGTACCACGCGGGGACGGTTCAGTGTTTGGGATGGTCGACTCGCAAAATATATGAACTGGCCAGTGAGACTTGACCCACCGTCACATTCAGTGCTATCTGCACTGCACATTTCGAGCAGTAAGGAGTAGGTAGTTCAACTTCTCTTTTTTAAAGTATAATAAGCCCGCATTTTTCTGCTATCTCACCTGTTGGTAAGTGATGTGATGATGCAGACGATGTTGGAACATGCTTGCCTAGGTATTGCTAGGGTTGCCAACCCTACTATATAATATAGTATTCTACTATATTTCACCTGAAACTACTATATACTGTTGGACAAATATATAGTAGCTAAATCTACTATATTTTGGGCAATTTTAAAATCAATGCCTTGTCGCCAGTTTACAGCGTACAGCGTAAAAAGTCGAGCTCGCTTCGCTCGCCACACGTTTGCCTGCTTTAAACTCGCGACTATTGTTTAGATTCGTCGCCCGTTTTCAGCGTGAAAAGTCGAGCTCGCTATGCTCGCGATATGAGTATCATTCAGCCTGCTACACATTCGTTTAGACTCGTCGCCAGTTTGCGGCGTGAAAAGTCGACCTCGAGACGTGCGTGTCATTTTCAGCTTATTTTCCATTTGTAGCGTGAAAAGTCGAGCTCGCTTCGCTCGCGACACAAACAGATAAGCAGATAGTTGTGGCCTATCATTAGTAGAAAAAATTATTTAAAAGGCAAAAGCCCTTTAAACGTGATGCTGCTGGATTTACTCTTAATATTTTAAAAAGAAATAAAGTGATACTATATATTTTGTAAAACTACTATTTTTAAAAGCTTTTATTTAACTTGCAGTGTATGTATGTAAGTAAAAATGTTTGTTCGGGTCAAATCTTGCAACTCAATTTTGAAGCAGATATCCTCAACCGATTGAGCTGAAATTTTGTAAACACGTTTAATTCGGATGACAATGCATGACAAGTTAGGTGACGTCATTCTAAATCTATCATGGCGGAATATCCAAGATGGCCGACAAGTAATTTTCTATGCACTCCTACATTATGGATGTCAAATGAAAGGGCCTGCTGAGTGCAATTTGGAAAATAATATGGCGGGCTTCTAAAGATGGCCATCTAAGATTATTTACAATATAAATGTCATATGAAAGGGCTTGCTGAGAATAGCTCGAATCATAAGTTGACGTCACTCTAAATTAACTATAGTGGACTTCTTAAGATGGCAGATTAACATTTTTATGTTATTTTACAATATGGATGTCAAATGAAAGAAATTTCTCAAAATAACTCGAAAAATAAAGTGACGTTTACGTCACTCAAAACAAAACCTGATATGACGGACTATACCTCTAGATGGCGTATGATGTTTGTTTGTTATGTTTTCTTACTAAAAAAAAACAAATGAAAGGTAAATACTGTAGTGAAGTAAATGACGTCGCTTTACACTGATTTTTATATTTGAATGGTTGTTGTGTTGGGGTTTTTAGTCTTCTGATCATGGCACTCATGGACATAAGGTCCATGAATGTAATAAGTAGGTACTATCGCACAACGTTCATAATCAACTGTGACATAACAAAAAAAACCTTCCAGAGATTACTAAAAAGCAAAAAATAAATTATAAGTAAAAAACATTTTTAAAACAAGCTTTTATTTGGATGCGCTAAAAAGTATAAAATAATTAAACTTTAACATAAAATTATATTAATGCTACCTCTTCACAATTTGTATGATATAAAAGCTTGTCGCGAGATTTAACCTGTGTATAAATCAATAAATAAATTAGGTAACCAGTGTAAATTATCTTGAATAAACTTTTATACTAAGTCACATAAATCACACAGGTTAAATCTCGCGACAAGCTTTTATATCATACAAATTGTGAAGAGGTAGCATTAATATAATTTTATGTTAAAGTTTAATTATTTTATACTTTTTAGCGCATCCAAATAAAAGCTTGTTTTAAAAATGTTTTTTACTTATAATTTTTTTACCTCTGGCTTGGTTAAATACTATATTTGGAACAGAAATAGTTGGCAACCCTAGGTATTGCCCATTCACTCTTGTCTTAAATGGCCCAAGTTATAATGTTCCGTAAACAGTTCCGCCGGCAGAGAATTCCACTCCTACTACAGGTAATAATTCTAAGTAGCTGTGTATTGAAATCCAGTATAAGTTGATCCCCTGGAACTCTAATTGCTACTCTGTAGATCCTACTAAGTACCTAACTGCTTTGTAGGTATGAATGAGGTCCAGCTGAGCCCTCCCTCCAGCCTTAGGTACTGCACCTGCATGCGACCCAGTTACCTAAAGCTAAAGTAAATTTTAGAGGATACAGTCGAGTTGTTGTCACAGCATTTGACGCCTTTTATGCAAATCCCTTCTAGAGGATTTACCTCAGTGTGCCTTAGTACGTTTTACGATTACGATTCGCATTTTTCGGGAAAGTTCATCGTTTGGTCGATGCACTGGGTACTCTCGGTAGCATCCTGTAGACGTAACTCGGTAGCATCCTGTGTGTAAGACACAAAATAGAGAGTTTACAGAAGATTTACTCGACCCTATTCAGGATTTTTACGATTGTCACTTGGTCCATAGTCAGGTTTGCTACTGTCAAAAATCTCAAATATATGTATATATAAAAACAGCAAAATCTGATACAAGGACATAATTATGATATCTCTGAGATTTCAGTTATTTCCAATTAAAGTCAGTAAGCGTCAAAATCTTTGCTAGTACTGAGTGAGTCTTAATTTTTATTAATTTGTGCCTAGGTATCGAATCTATGACACTTTACAGCGAATGCGAAAGCGTCTTCCTCGGTTACGTCACGGCGCCATTTCTAAACTTCAGCGTTCCACATTCGAAATTGAAGTTTTCGCGGGTTTTTGCTATTCGCGGAATCCCGCGGTCGCATCTTGCGTTTCGGCTCAGATTTAAAAATAGGTAGAAGTAGGTAGTGTTGCAGATCATCAACCTAGCCTGCCAATGGATCAAATCATAGTTGGTCCCATATCTGGGAAGGTTGATGTGCTTGTGTTTATAATTATTCACGCATTCGATTATATCATTATGATCATGAAATAGACCTGCTAGATTGTTGCTACCTACTTTCTACCCCTAAGTATCTACCTATCGAAAATATGGCTAAGGGATAATACATGCGCGAAATGTGTGAATACAACATCTTCCTTGCGCTATTGCTAATCCACCCGTTACCTATGGCAAATACCCAGCCTGCCCAGTAGTAGACTGTTGTGGCTGTTGAAGTTTGGCTTTTACTCGTATCGTAGTTTCTTGCTCTTTGTTCGTGATTCGCCCTAAACTACCTACTCGCTCGATTCTACTATTATGAAGTCCCATAATAGAATAATAGATATCTTCACAATAATCACAAGTTTCGGTTACCTACTCACAACAACACAACGCTGCTCCTACTATAATACTTAGGTCTGAGATGTTCCAGATATAAAATTCAACTGCGGTGCGGCTCAATTTAAAGGCATTCAACATTCAATAGTATTTCGATTTTCTGTGGACTGGTAAAAGGGAGTAGGTATTTTATTGCTATAAATTCCATTCGCATTTGAAGACAGGTAAGCAACCTAAAGAGCTATGCAAATATGCCTTCAGCTAAATAGCTTCTATTATGCGCAAACCAAACTAACCTAATATTTCCTTCATTGTACAAACGCAGGCAATTTTCGTCTATTCGGGAGCGGTTTTACTTCCTCTTCTCACATAATACCACCACTTACCAACAACTTTAGTATTCTCTGCCTATGTACACGACAAATTTTAAACGCGACTTTCGACCCGCGTTTTCGTGAAAACCGACGAGATACGCATGCGAATTACGAACAGTTGTTGACCTTTTGGTACTTATAACGTTTCTGCCAGCAAGATAGGACCGAGTGACTGGAGCGGACCGAGCATTCCGTGTGCATAGGCTTTCAGCTTAGAGGTTTTCAACACCTCGCGTGCTTGACATCATACTCCAGGCCGCGTGCGTCTAAAAACCCGCCATACCCACCGCACCCACCACTCAGCCCGCCAAAGGTGTAATTTTAACATCTGTAATGGCCTCCGTACCGGGTAATCGGCAGATCAACGATAGATTAATGTGGCTGAACTACCTGTTTAAATTACCTACTCGTATAAAACGGTGCTGGAGTTATGAATGTTATGCAACTCTTGCTCTCAGAGCTAAGAATATCAAACGAAGTGAATCCAAAAAAACTGGTTGAACTTAGCTGTTCGCTTCCATATTTTTGCGACGAGTTTGCACATCTACTCTATCTCTCTATCTACGCCAAAGTGAGAAATAGAGCCGAAAAAGAGTGAAAATCCCACAAAGGCACTGATTTGATGACGAACGGAAAACAACGCAAGCTGGGTGGTCAAGGCTAAACAACTTAACTGCACTGTATTATGCACCTACCCTAGGTAGTCTTTTTTACAGACACTCCTAACGGAGATACTGGATAGATAACATACAACCCAAATTATTAAAATTGTCCGTATCCTTCTCTACTCTTTGCTCTAAGCTGTAGCTGTAATCACAGCCCTGCAAAGTCTGATAGACTGTCCTATTATTGTGCGACAGTTGAAGTTAATAGAAGTGCAATAAATATGGGACCCAATGGCCACTTTACCCTATCTTTGTATCAGAGTAGAAATTGCAATGAAAAAACCGGTCGTCTTTAGATTGATAAAGAGTCACTTCTCTAGTCCCTAGATAGGAACTACTTTGTTGTTTATAAGCTGCATTTTAGGATTTGTGTTACGACATCAAACTTAATAGCTTCCTGATTAATCCCGTTAGGCATCCTTAATCTTTGCAGTTTCTTGTCGGCAGAGAAACTTGGATATAAATATTTTTTTGCTCGTAAAACACATGTAGTTAGGTTAACCGACATGATTGAAGATAATGTCCCTTGCGTAGACATCTAAAAACTCAATTTAGGTATGTTTAACCTACTCAAGTTATTCTACGAATGTAGGTAAACTTTTAAATTACGGCTTTGCAGATGTGAGTTCAATCATTGTGAGTACCTTACCAACCTTTGCGAAATGTCATCACCCAGCCTTGAGAATAATCTGTGTGATTATTCTCAGCCGAACTGCAAAACTAACCCGATGGTAGCTAGGTCCCATCTATTGATCTGATCACCGCACCGAATTCAGTTCCCAAAGTCTGTGCCAAAGTCCCAAACTAACCCACTTTAGCTGCAAAGCTCGGCAAACGTGTCACAGTGGAAGCTTTCAATCACCGTTAGAATCCAATCCACATAATGAACGGTGCCAGCACAAAAATACACCCGGACGTCTGCATCTGCAATGCTTTTATGCAATTTCCTAAGTGCAGCTAAATGCAAAAAAAGTTTGGTAAGCGCGATTTTAGAAATGTCTCGAGGGTTCGGGACTAAATTTACAGTCACTTTTATTTCAGTAACGTAGTGTGGCACGGTAGCGTTTCATACTTAAATGTTTGTAGGTTCAGATACAGAATAAATAATAGTACTAGGTACAGATAAATAATTTATAATGGTATGCTGACTGAGTGTTCAAATCGCTAGATATTTCTAGGTCTAGGGCTTTCTGACTTCTCTGTGTTCGCATCGTCGCAAAGCTCCCTCTACCGTATGTATTTTTTTCTCAGCGCAAATCGAGTATCTACTCGTGCGTAGGTACTAGAGTCTGGCTAGCGAGTCTTTGGACGTCAAATAATTCAAATATTTCAAATGGCAATATGTTAAAACTGAAAAACTACAATAAAACAATTTTGATACTTACTATTTTTTTGGAGTAACAGAAAGGGTATAACAAGCCAAAAGGAGGTCAAGGTACTCATGAAACTGAACAACTTTCCCCATGAAACATGGGTCGATATATGAAAAAAATATTTGGACCTCCCATACAAAATCGCAGATCAGCTGATTGATTTACTCTGAGAGGTCCAAATTTTTTTTCATATTTCGTCTCATGTTCCATGGGGAAAGTTGTTCAGTTTCATGAGTACCTTGACCTCCTTTTGGCTTGTTATACCCTTTCTGTTACTCCCGGTAGATACATCATACATACATAGGTACCGGTAGGTAAGGTAAACACAAACTAAAGAGCAGAAAACAAAAAAATAGTAAGTATCAAAATTGTTTTTTTGTAGTTTTTCAGTGTTAACATGTGAAAGATTTTTAAAATTGGCGCCATTTCCGTGTCCAAAGACTCGCTGGCCAGACTCTACGTACCTACGTAGTCAAGGTTTTACCCATAAAACCAAGGGACCCCTAATCCCCATAAGAAACAACGATATTTTTACTCGTTGCATAACAAGCTCTGGGCTAAACGTTCCTGGATTTATTTCGCCTTGTTTTTTACCCTCATGAATTATGACCGACTAACCGACTAGTATGCTACACTTGAGGAATTAATTTCCCTTTTGCACGCTGGCTTTTTTATTCTGTAAAATTACTTCTACCTACTGTAGACTAGAAGTAGTAAGTAGTAGTTTTCTCTGTATTGGCTTCATACCTACAGCACCATAGTACCTAGTCATGTTTCATACGATTCGGCTCCATTCAGAATGGCATTTAGATATTTAAGTCGTAACTCATGTTAACGATGATAGCCGGCTTCGTTCACAATAAATTTATTTTTACTGATGACATATTACTTTAGGAAAGATATCGCCAGGATATCAACCTACCATTTAGGTAAGGGATCAACTTTGTACTGATTTTTAACACATTCACTGCGGCAGCCTCTGCACCTAGTTTTACTGCCAGTGCTATACGAGTCATATAGTTCCCGTATGAAGAAAGCCAATCTTGCGTTACGAGAAGTATTTTCCCGTATCATGCCCTGACTTTGAGTTTTCCTACAGGCGTGGAAAATCAAGATTTTCACTTTTTTTTTTCACAAGCTTATAGGCAATATCATTGTTAATATACAGCTTTGGTCGCACGGGGATCTGAGTAATAATGTAGAAATTATAGGCATTTTTCAAAAACACAAATTTTACGGGAAATTACTTCCCCCGCCGCATAGAACACAAAAAGTGATAGGGATGGGGTAAAATAAAAAAATACGCACTTATCGAAGTGTTAGACGGTATTTGTTGTAATAGGTGTCATTTAACCAAAACACACAATTTGAATAAAAACAATGTAAACAAGAATGATCCTTATGGCTTATTAATGCAAATGAAGAACAATCTTTTTATGATAAGCGCCTTTTCAATATAAGTTATACATAATTACTCTATTTATTTTATTTTATTTTTATACTTTATTGCACATAGTACAAAAGGCGGGCCTAATGCCACGCGGCATTCTCTACCGGCCAACCAGAGGGTGAACAGAGAGAAAAAGATACGGGTGCACTCGGGTATGAAAACATCAAAATAAAGAAAAAAACAAATTATGCCTAAGACAAATACATACCTAGATACCATACATACCTACATATTAGTTTCTAGAATAAACCTACACAAATACTTCTTAAAATAAACTAACATAAATACCTATATATAATATATATATTTAATCTAATACTCTATTGTAATCAGAAAATAAATACTTAATACCAAGACTGAAAATACTGCCAGCGCCATCTAGTTTCTCTAATATATAATGCAAACTTTCACATGAGATCGGAGTTTAATAAATTATAATAAATACTTTACTTTACCAATAACAGCTGTCTTAGCAGGTATGTTTGCGTTTGTTCACAAATTTAATATAAGGTCGCCGATTTTTGATAAAATCAGGTTCTTGATCAAAAAGCTGAACTAGTTTAAATTATTGATGAAATTGCAGAAGCGCAGCGTCGAGAGGTGGTCACTGCGCACAACACTAGACCAAACTGGTGCGCCGCGTACGCGCCTCGAAGTGCTATACGGGGTTGTGATTACGACAACATAGTTCCCGTATAGCACTGAACGAAAACAAAAATCATCCAGTGCGATACGACAAAATGTTTCCCGTAAATTTTTTCTTCAGAAAAAGATAATAATTAAAAACGCAATATCAGGAATATATTTGTTTCACTTCTACCTATAGATGTAAGCCCGGTTTAAAACCAATTCAACCAAATCGTTTTAAACGAAAAAAACCGTTTTAAATCATAAACAACCGTTTTTTTCGGTTTAAAACGGCGGATGGTTGATAACAATGTTTTATTGATTTTAATACATTTTCGTAATATTACAAAGGTAAGGATCACTGAAATGGATTAATGATGTGATTTTGCGGGTTTATTACCTAGTTTGTCGCTCCGAGGCCCGAGCGTAGGTAACCTATGATGAGCAAGTCAGTGTAAAATCGTTGGAAACACCGAATTTTGTATATACAGGGTTATATTAATAATTTGGATGTTCCATACAAAAATTCATACCTAAGTACCTACTCGGCAAAAATTTTTTTGCATTTCGGCACGATTTTTCTACAACGGCCCTGAAATATTAGTCAGACGTGGCGATAGCGGCTGTATTGTAGGTACCTACGGCTGTTTACGCTCTGCCTACCCCGCAAGGGATAAAGGCGTGATTTGTGTATGTATGTATGTCTATGTAAAACACAGAACTTTTTTTTTTTGTAGGCGAGTTTTAAACGGTTGAAAACGGTTGATTTCAGGTTTTAAACCGCGAAATTTGGTTTTAAACGTTTTAAACCGGTTGATTTACATCTGTACTTCTACCTACACAAGAACCTAGGAAAATACCCCCCGCACCGACGGTAAAACAAGGATAGCACGCTGCCGCACAGGCGGAAAGTCAAATACGGCCAAATACTTCCCGTAACGCAGGGAATGTGTTAAGTGCTCTAAGAAAAGCAGTATAAATAGAATATATGGGTGCTGAACCTATAGTGCTGAACACACCCGAACACGCCCGAGGCCTGATGATACGACTTCAATGGGTACTTACTAGCTTCCTAAGCGAATAAGCATTAGGCATATATAGGGTAAAATTTTACTAGTGATTGATTAGCGAAAACTCAGAACCGGCTAGTGATAAGGAACAACTTTCCCCAAGAAACATACCTAGGTCGAAATATGAAAATAAATTTTGGTCCTCCCATAGTAACTCAAGTCAGCTGATCGGCAAATTTGTATGGGAGGTCTTAATTTTTTTCCTTGGGGAAAGTTGTTCCTTATTACCAGCCGATTCTGAGTTTTTGCTATCGGTCACTAGTAAAATTTCACCCTATATACAGCGAGTAACAAAAAGGGTAAAACAAGCCGAAAGGAGGTCAAGGTACTCATGAAACTGAACAACTTTCCCCATGGAACATGGGTCGAAATATGAAAAAAATAATTGACCTCCCATAGTAAATCAATTAGCTGATCGGCGATTTGTATCGGAGGATTGGAAGGTCCATGTGCCACGGGGAAAGGTGTTCAGTTTCATGAGTATCTTGACCTCCTTTCGGCTTGTTATACCCTTTTTGTTACGCCTTGTCTATCTGGGGGCACGGCAGTGCCCCCACCAAGTCGAGCTGAAAGCGGCACGGCCGTACCATCCTTTTCTCGAACCCGTTCAGGCCATTTTCGACCCCCCCATAACTCCCTTGTTGATAAGTTTAGAACCCTCATTTCAAAATATCTTATCAAGCAATGCATAGACACGATAGATTTTAAATTTCATCTAATTTATACCAGTACTTTAGAAGTTATAGTTAGTCAAAGTTTCTTAATTTTCTGCCTGACTGACTGACCGATCATCAAAATTCTAAGGTACTTCTAGCAGACTGAGGATCTTCAAACTTAGAATACAACTTGTATTTAGTGTATGAATAAAGGAAAAACTATAACATTATGCAAATTCGGTTGCAACCGCATAATTAACTTTGTATTTCCATACAAATATATAGGATTACAAAGTTAACTTTGCGGATGGGCTTTGAGGACCTGATGATCTGTAGCTGAGACTTAAGAAGTCGTTCCAGAAAAGAGAAAGAGGAAGACTACCTACAAAAAGAAATGAGATCCCACCAAAAACATTCACTTGTAAAAAGAACCAAGTCTCGCCTCTCAGTTGTTCTACTGTAAAAAGTTGTGAGATCCATGTGATGCCAAGTCGGTTATTGATTTATTCAAGGACTACTTCAGGGAACTTTCATCTTAAGCTATTGCATAATTAGGAAACAGACATCATCTTACAGTAACCATAGCGATATTTAAAAACTTTTATATTAACAATAACTAGAATGACTTGGCAATCGCACACTATTTGCTTGTGAGATACGATAGTCTGGTGCGATGGCCGGGTCATTCTAGTTATTGTAAATATAAAAGATTTTAAATATCGATATGGTTACTATAAGATGATGTCTGTAACCTAATTATGCAATAGCTTAAGATGAAAGTTCCCTGAAGTAGTCCTTGAATAAATCAATAACCGACTTGGCATCACATGGATCTCACAACTTTTTACAGTAGAACAACTGAGAGGCGAGACTTGGTTCTTTTTACAAGTGAATGTTTTTGGTGGGATATATTTATAACGACGTATGAAACTGTAATTCTTCTTCTTCGTATGGAACACCTAGTCGTCCAACGACCCGATCAACCCTGGTGACAGAGTTTTTCAACAGCCTACCGTTGACATGGTTGTGTAACGACCGCCACCTAAGTGATCATAGACAGCAACCGGGATCGAGGGTTAAACGTGCCCTCCGAAGCAAGGAACCATCTTGTTTCGGAAAATCAGGTGGTTCAGCCTGCAATGTCCTGACCAGACTGGAAAGGGAACTTATTCACAATGTGATAAATATCAACTTAAGAGTGACCCCACCGGGAATTGAACCCGGAACATTCTGCGTCGCAGGCAGTCGCACTAACCACTGCGCCACATCGGCTCTCAAAGTGTTATTTATTTATTAAGCTATAGATTTGCGTTCATTTCGTTTTTTTTTCTATTGAGCGTGTATCGCCTCTCAACTCATACTACCCGGTTCACAAAAGAAGGGGACCCGAAATGGCAACATTATTGTTTGCGTCTTTTTCATATTACATGACATTCGAGCAAGACGTCAACAAGAATGTTGCCATTTCGGGTCCCCTTCTTTTGTGAACCAGCTAAGAGCAATACGTTTACCTACCTACTTATAATATTTTTCTCCGTTCACACATTCAAATATTTTTATGCGCTTCAGTATGAAATGTAAGAATGTAAATATTTTGGAAGTATACCAGAAAACTACAAGTAATAAAACTCCAGGATATTATTTAAATGTAGTTAAGTGTATTAGCAACGTTGGTACATGAGATTACTGAATAATACTGTAGTGTTAACACGAGGGGTCACTGACACCCTCATAACAATAGTGTCCATAATAAAAATACATAAGTACCTAGTAAATAAAAACGTGCATGCCCTAAATGCTCTTACATACTTCATACAACTTCATAATCACTATTACACCTATAAATTCAATAACTGATTATTTTATGTTAATATTAAGGACACTACTTGATAATAATACAAAACGTGAGCATTCGTAAGGAGATGGTCTTAAATATAGTTTCCATACAAAGACTGGTGCGAATTGGCTTGTGACATTCATACTATGCTTAATTAAATACCACTATTTTAACATTTCTATTCAGCAGCCAATTCAGACATGTTCGACTTGTCCAAGTACCTAAAGTTAAATACATGAATTTAAAATTTCGATAAAGATTTTTCTTTCGATCAAATGTAATTAGCAAAAGAACTTCAAACAGATGAATCATAAATTTCGTTTTTCATTTCCATCAAAGTGAGCCAAGACACATCACTTAAACTTCGTGCTTCATTATTTCGGCCCCATGCTGGGCGCCAAATATTGTTCACATTGTATCAGCTCTGTCAAAGGCGCCGAATAATGTAAATAGTATAATATCAAAAACTGATATTACAAGTGAATAAATTAGTCTAGTTATTTTAATATAACTCATTTATATTACTAAGAAGTTCTTACACACCATAGTTTCGTGTGGCTCACCGTAAACCAATCAAAAAACATCCTAGTTTGCCCTACGATAATCAATTATACTAAAATATTACTACAACATTCTCTATCAACGTATCCAATAATATTATCAGTAAAAAAGTACTAATTTAACATCTATAAAACAGTGTTAACTACGTAAAAAAAAACTACGAAAATGAAATCGCATGGAAGCCATTAACTAAACTATTGTAAGACTTAGCTGTTACATATTTGGTAAAATCCAAAATTCTTAATTCCATTTTAAGTCTCGATTTATTTTTACAAATCCTTTACTTTTTCAACATATCGTGCATAATTGTAAGATATGCAGATAGGCCCTTGTTTGCTGCAAAATAAAATAAAGGTAACAAAAGGAAATAAAAGAAAACAAAATAAAATATAAAAATCATAAATTTAATTCTCTGTGACGACTTAAATATAATAATATCTTGTTATAAAAGAGCATAAGTTCTATTAAAATCTACTTACAGCAGCGTGACGAGTGTCAAACTATGCGCAATCGCAAAACGTTTAACAAATAAACTGTTGCTATATAATTTTCAATATAAAACTTTAAATAAAATATAAATAACCGAGTATTACTGTTCCAATAACTCTACTAAGATAAACCAAGGAATATAGTTTTTCTTTTTGTAAATGGCAACACCTATACGAAAATTGCGTCATATTGATCGCTTAAATTTTCGTCCACAGTGTGACCTCGCTAAAAGGCGACATAAATAAAGGTTACGATCTCAGGACAGATGACACTATAACATTGAAATTTGAGATCTGTTGCAAAAAAAGTTATTACATAAGTCTATACAACAGGCCCTTATGGGATGATCTAATATAAAAAATATACTCAGTACAATAAGTATTCAATAAAAGTACAATATGATTTGTCAAATAATATCCCTAACAACGCTTAAAAATTGGCTAATATTCTCCTCTTAAAAGATAATGATAAATTAAGAAAGTAAAATATGACAAAAAGATTATAATATCCTTAACTCTACTTAACCAAAAAGTGATATCAATATCTGTGGATAATACAAAAAAAACGCTTCATAGAAGCGAGTTTGCCTTGGCAAGCTTATTGTTAATAAAAAAAATGTTGTACATTCTCTTAAAAATTTATAATAATAATAGAAATATCATACAAAAACTTACAAACACTGTCACTTAAATGATAAATAATGCACTGGATTGAGGTTTATTTTGTACCAGTTTCTCAGTCAGTCAGTATTCGCCACGAGACGACGTCAAATGCTATATTGTGCATCATCTGTATAAGAAGAAATCGCACAAAACCCTTACCACCTATCGTAATAAAAACCTTAGTAATTTGATTAATATAAAATAAATAGCTACTCTATGACATCGAGACTTAAAAAATAAAATTAACGTATCATACTATCCGTACCGTACATGATTTGGACCAATCAGATACCCAATTATCACGTGATGAGCAAAACGATCAAATCTGATTGGTTTACTAAATGTGCGGGATAGATAGCATGCTTAGCATAGATTATGAAACTAAATGTGGAGGGAAACAATAAAAATGATGATCACATAAAAAGCTGCCTTCCTTTCAAATACATAATCATTTACGGAGATCACTCATAAAGATAGCCGTCTTTTCACTCGCCAGTCAAATGGTAGGGTGCGTTACAATAAATAAACAAGAATAGCGTTGTTACTACTAATGCAACTCGATCTTGACTCAGTAGAAGATTTGGAATATTGGCCAGAAACCGCGACTTAAACTGACGGTCATCGGAATACTGTTCCTCTCGGATTACTCTCTACCAAAATTTACCAGACTCCATGGCTTCCAGCATCACTTTATTGCCATACATATCCTTCAATAAGATTCGTACACACTTTGTAGTAGGTTAGAATTTCTATACAAAAAAATTTTGGGAGTTCCCGTGCGTGTTCCAGGTCGGTTCCGCTTTGGAAACTAATCTTTAGGCTATTCCTTACCTATGCCGAACCGGGGTTTTGCTGGCCTACTTACAAAAAAAAAATGGCAAACGTTTCAAAATTTTTTCACTGGTCAAAATTTTGTTATTTTGTAATAATTCAAAAATGGTAAGAGCTACAAATAACTATTGTATGGAAGATATGTTAAGCGTAAATTTCTGCATATGAATGTTATCAATAACTTTTTCATAATCCAATAGTTTGCGAGAAAAACGTAGCACAACATGGCAGTTTTTGCTGAAAACTCACAAATTAGAAAGTATAAAGTAAGTAGTGAAGTTGGGGATTAAGAGTCACTCGCTGTGTGGGTAGACTATGCTACAATATCCTGCCTGATATTTAGTAACAAGCTTTCCGCCCAGCGGTTTTACCCGCTGATATATTTTGAAGTAAACAAGTTAATTTTATACAAATTTTCGTCCTTTGTTTTACAACCTTAGGTGATGAATTTTTTGGAATCCTTTCTTGATATTAATAAAGATTATTCAAATAACCTCTGTGCAAAATTTCAGGGTCCTAGGTCCAGTAGTATTGCCTGTGCGTGGTATACAATTTGTATGAAAAAAGTAGAGTTTGTTCGTTGTTGCCACATTTTGTTCTTTTTTGCTATCCTAACAGGACCTTGGGTCAGAACTATTAAAGAACAGCCTCAAGGGATTGCAAAAAAATAAAAATGTGGTAACTACGAACAAATTTAATATTTTTTTTACTTATTGTAAATCTATGCACAGGCAATACCACTGGACCTAGGTTCTTGAAATTTTGCGCAGAGGTTATTTTGGTTGGGTGAATTAACACCAGGAAAGGAATTTAAGAAAATCATCTCATAAGGTGGTAAAACTCAGAGTGTAAATTGGCAAAAATTTGCTTGTTTACTTGAAAATATATTAGCCGGTAAAACCTCTGGGCAGAAAGCTTGTTACTAAGTATCAGTCAGGATACCGTAGCAAGGTCTACCCACACAGTAAGTAATTCTTAATCCCCAACTTCACTACTTAATTCATAATTTAGATTTGGTGAGTTTTTAGAAAAAACTGCCATGTATTAAAGCGTTTTTTCGCAAACTATTAGATTATCAAAAAAGTTATTAGAGCAAAGTTGTGCAGAAATTTACGCGTAACATTTCTTCTATACAATGTTCATTTATAGCACTTACCAGTTTTGAGTTATTACAAAATAACAAAATTTTGGCCAATAAAAAAAAGTTTGAAATGGCTGCCATTTTTTTTTGTAAGTATGCTAGCAAGGCCCCGGCTCGGAATAGCTAAAGAATAGCCTAAAGATTCGTTTCCAAGGCGGGGCCAAACTCGGGAAAAAACGGGAACTCTCACTTAAGCGATCTTACCTACTATTGGTTTTGCAAGATGTGTACCAACCAACATAAAAAGATTGGTTTTTTTTTTTCATAAGAATAGGAATGATTTTATTTTTTTACCAGTTTTTCGAGTTGCACTAGAAGTTAATGAAAATAATAGTGTCTAAGAAACATAATTTTATTAAAGCTACCGAGTCCCACAATAATGCATCTTACAGCTAATTATAAGACGGATATTTCTTAAATATAGAGGACAATAGACACCTATATTACAATATTCATAGAGGGGTGTGGAATGAATACAAAATATTACAAAATTCTATATTAATAATTATGTAATAGTTAAAAACTATTTTGCCCTCATGCCATGCCGTGAGAATAAACGATATACAAACAATTTGTAAATTGTAAATTCAATTTATATTTGTAGAATATTAAGTATAAAACGCTCATATTTTGATTTTAGGAATGTTCTGATTTACTTTTTTTCTTCATGTTTAGTATACCGTTACACAGTTCTATAACATTAGGAGAATGTTTTTCGCTGATTAAAAATACTCAATATATGTAAATTAAGTTACATCCTTTTTTAATCAGTAAAATACGTTACAATTCTTGTTTTGTCAACGGCATGGGCTACAAGATATAAACACGTTAAATTAATAACAATTTATCCAAATCCTGAATATATGAAATGTCTAGAATAGCTTACAGTTAGTTGACTTTTTACTAACTTTAGGAAATACTGGTTATAATATAGAGAGATGTCGTAGATTATGGTCTATATTTGAAAAATGGTCATTGAACTTATAATAAAGTCAATAAAGTTTTTCGGATTTTCCTGTTCTATCTTCACTGCTGATTCCTATTTTAAAATATCTTTACAAAGACACAAGGTTTTTGAAATCTATAAAAAGGTATATAACGGGTTATTTCATTCAAATAAAATGAAATAACCCATACATTCAATTAAATGTGTATCAACGTTACAGACTGCCTTGTGAAACTATAGCCATCTCATGTTCTCCCAATTATAATCGAAAGACACGGCAATAGTTGAGCGCTAGCTAGATGAATATAAAAACTTCAATACACGATAACTCTACATGAATCCCTTATTATGTTAATATAATAATACATGAAATGGCACAACTATATACATGGGGAATTGACATTATTGTTTAAAACAACTGCTGCGAGGGATTCCAAAAATTTCGGAGTTAGGCCGCGCAAAGTTATGACAATATTTCGACATGAAACTACAAACGTTCTTTATTTCATAACAAATTAAACAGGGAGATGGTTGTATTACGAAATTGCCTAAATTGAAATAGGAATGGCACCATTTACCTATAATCATTAAAAGGTATGATAATAAATCTCAAAATATTGTCAATATTTACGACAGAAATCGAATTTTTGCGCTCAATAGTAATGTAAGTAGTGAGGAGTGAAAAGAAAATAATTGCTTATTTACGAAACGCTGTATTAAAAGGATTAACAATAATACTAAAATTAGTATTACTGTTTGTTTGTCATGATTTTGTATCCGTGTGTAGTGTTGTGAATTGTGGCCGGAAATTCACATAACAACATAAATACTTTTTCATTCATGGTTAGCTACTTGATTTAGTGTCATAAACTGTTCGAAATTCCTGTTTTGTTACATAAACCCTAACTTTCAGACACAGAACCGAAACACAGTACGAATCAAAATATCCACTATACGATTAAGGTGACGTGGGAATATAGAAATTCTTAATTATTTGTTATGATTATTAAGTTTAAATACATAATAATCATAAAGATATTTCCTAGGGAATGAAAGAACCAAGACATGGGCTATAACTGTCGATATAAAATCACAATGGCAGAATGAAAGAACTGAAACAGAATTATCTCTACGCCCACTTCACCTTAAAAAGAAACCAGTTTATCGATATAATAAGGTGAAAATAGTTAGCTGAAAATATCATGAAACTGAACAAGATTTCCCAAGAAACGTAAGGTCGGATTAATAATTTTCACCCAACATTCATAAGGAAAAGTTGTTTCGTTTCACGGGCAAGTTCGCCCAGTAAATTATTCCCAGCATATTTCAGAATACTTAATACGTGAATGAGGTCACGTGGTTAGCGACTGCTGGGCGGCGGCATTTGAGCTTGAACCCCTTGCAGGTTCATCGGCCGGCCGTTGGGGTTGCCCATGCCCAGACCGTCTTGGTAGTTGTTCGCATCCATAGTCGGCTCATCGCTCTGTGAACATACGCGATCAATTCAACAGTGCGTTCATGCTGTCAACTTTCGTAACTCTTTTATACTAGTCAGCTGTCAGTAGGGTTGCAAAATTACGTAATTTTACCGAAAACACGCGTAAAATACGCGCATATAGATTACGGTAAAAGTACCGGCTATTTATGTATGGTGTTGCAGGGCTGTCGCATAGTTTAGGGGGGGGGGGTTAGTGCCATCATTCGAATAGGCCATATTTGACATCTGTCAAAAATAGTCAAAATCATGTTAGACATGAGGTAATTTTTTTTGTTGACATGTTTCCTATAGTTTGACAACTTCGTGCACGACCTTCCTGCGGGGTACAGACGGTCGGGGGGCGCGGAAGCACGTCATTTTAATATGACGTGCAGCGTGGATGCGCGCGTCACCCTTCCCCGCTACACCTCCCGCTACCCGCTGACATCTCGCCCCCCAACGTCTGTCACCCCTAGGGAAGGTCGCGCACGAACTAGCCGGACTATAGTATGGGTAGCGTATGGTGAATGGGTGTATACTGGTAGGCTCCATCTGTTACACGGGCTCTGAATCTTTTAGTACTAGTTTAATTCGTTTTTTACCCAATCTTACCGTATTTTACCGCAAAATATTATATTTTACGTAAAATATCGTATTTTACCGAAAGTTACCAAAGTAATTTTACCGCTTTGCATCCCTAGCTGTCAGTTCCATAATTTCGTCGTTCGAAAGGTGTACGTTCAGCGACGTCATAGTATAAAAGAGCTACGAAAGATGATAGCATGAACGTATCCCAATACACGGGTACAAAAGATGGGTTGCATTCATGCGTGAAATGCAACAATTGATTTGTTAGAAATGTCGGTTTTGTTGCAGAATTTACAGAGTACCATGCATGAAGGTAGATCATGGTTTGTTTTTGTCAGATTCTAAAGTTAGAGGATTTACTTAACTTGCCAACAGTGATTCATTCTTATGATGATGAGTTTAAAAGCAAACAGCAGCATCTTATCACAAAGGCAGGTACAACAATCGTTCCATTAGCTGTGTTTTGACCATCATATCAAGTGCCGATGACATTGTCACACACCACGGCTGCGGGTGAGAATCCACATATTGGTGGATTTTTTCCTCGTACACCGCTTAGCTACCTCGCACAGCTCTGGTGGATTCTCACCCTAACCACCCCACATTATGCATGTGATCCCAATCACCTTACCCTAATACCGTACTTCTCGATGCCGTGCTCGCGTAGCCAGTGCCAGACGAATCCTGAGTTGTCAGACATTCCACTTGCCTACAGAGACTCAAAAGCTTCAGTCCTACCTAGGACACCCATGGATTGCCTAGACCTGAGTAATATAGTCCGACAAGTTCGTGCACGACCTCCCTGCGGCGTACAGACGGTGGGGAGGCGAGGAAGCACGTCATTTTAATATGACGTGCGGCGCGGATGCGCGCGTCTCCCTTCCCCGCTACACCTCCCGCTACCCGCTGACATCTCCCCCCCAACGTCTGTCACCCCTAGGGAAGGTCGCGTACGAACTTGTCGGACTATACATGTCTACATGTGCATACCTCCCGATGCCGGCGCATGATGCGGACCTCGTAACGAGTGCCTGCCGAATCCTGAATTTTCCGACATTCCACTTGGCTAGAAACAGAGACTTAAAGGTTCATGTGCGTACCTCCCTTGGCCGGCGCATGGTGCGGTCCTCGTAGCGCGTGCCGCCGGTGGAGGCCATCGGTCTGCTGAGCGTCGAGTTGGCGTTGCTGGGCGAGTGGGCGTGCCTTGACCTGACTACTACATGTGTACATGTGCGTACCTCCCTTGGCCGGCGCATGGTGCGGTCCTCGTAGCGCGTGCCGCCGGTGGAGGCCATCGGTCTGCTGAGCGTCGAGTTGGCGTTGCTGGGCGAGTGGGCGTGCCTTGACCTGACTACTACATGTGTACATGTGCGTACCTCCCTTGGCCGGCGCATGGTGCGGTCCTCGTAGCGCGTGCCGCCGGTGGAGGCCATCGGTCTGCTGAGCGTCGAGTTGGCGTTGCTGGGCGAGTGGGCGTGCCTTGACCTGACTACTACATGTGTACATGTGCGTACCTCCCTTGGCCGGCGCATGGTGCGGTCCTCGTAGCGCGTGCCGCCGGTGGAGGCCATCGGTCTGCTGAGCGTCGAGTTGGCGTTGCTGGGCGAGTGGGCGTGCCTTGACCTGACTACTACATGTGTACATGTGCGTACCTCCCTTGGCCGGCGCATGGTGCGGTCCTCGTAGCGCGTGCCGCCGGTGGAGGCCATCGGTCTGCTGAGCGTCGAGTTGGCGTTGCTGGGCGAGTGGGCGTGCCTTGACCTGACTACTACATGTGTACATGTGCGTACCTCCCTTGGCCGGCGCATGGTGCGGTCCTCGTAGCGCGTGCCGCCGGTGGAGGCCATCGGTCGGCTGAGCGTCGAGTTGGCGTTGCTGGGCGAGTGGGCGTGCCTTGACCTGACTACTACATGTGTACATGTGCGTACCTCCCTTGGCCGGCGCATGGTGCGGTCCTCGTAGCGCGTGCCGCCGGTGGAGGCCATCGGTCGGCTGAGCGTCGAGTTGGCGTTGCTGGGCGAGTGGGCGTGCCTTGACCTGACTACTACATGTGTACATGTGCGTACCTCCCTTGGCCGGCGCATGGTGCGGTCCTCGTAGCGCGTGCCGCCGGTGGAGGCCATCGGTCGGCTGAGCGTCGAGTTGGCGTTGCTGGGCGAGTGCGGCGCGCCGCCGGACATGGGCGTGCCTTGACCTATACACCAGGTGAATTATGTACAGTGCAAACCTTACGCTAGCTGTTAGTGGGACGGATGTCGTGCGGTTGAAGGATTTAAAAAATGAATAGAACATATTTCAAATTAAAATATTTCTTTCTAGTGAAACAGGTGTTTTTGTGCATCTTGTATCTCTCCTTACGTCTGCCACTTTACATAAATCGGTAAGACCTTTGAGGGTATGACAAGATTACAGGGCCGATAATAGTATAAGAAAAAAGGGGAGGTTGTCGCACTCCTTGACATCGAAAGTCGAAAAAGCAAATCATGTATGATTGGCTGGCGCGAATCATATCGATTAAATGCAACTTGTAGCATAGGTTTTTACCAGAGATACTACAGAATTAATGCAGCGATAGCAATTGTCGCTTCAGCTGATCGATAGAAAAGAGTAAACCGATACAAAAACAACACAAAAAAAATAAAATTCAAAAAGTTATTGTAAGTTTTCCATCAACGACATTCGTCCCATACAAGTGATATTAGGATTTCATATGGGGGAAAGTTATTGCAGTGAAGTTAGCGCAAGATTCACAGGGTACAGAATGGAAATGAAATTATGCACAAGTATACATTATACAAGACGATACATAACACAATACACACATACGGTCAACATTTACAACAATATAATGCAAGTGATTTTAGGACTGATTTACACAGATACATATTTACAATGATTTCCCACTATGTTGATATGGTTTGATGGATCTAATTTGTATGCTACTAACACTAAGTTCGCGATTTCATCATGTTTTCTTACAGGTTAATTTTGAAACCAAGTTGGATTTGGTAACATTGATGAACCCAGTCAAACAGACGAAGGCACCTTGCAGCCATAAATTTCATATTTAATTTTGTGGTCTCAGCTTATGTTTTCTGCTTTACATAACACGTTCATTTCATTTCATCCACTATTAATAAATTATTAATGATGGATGAAATTATTATTAACGATAGTTTTCTTATTACAATGCTTAGTTTGGGTCTAGCTAGAAGGACACCATATTACGTTCAAATCAACATATTCATCATCAAGCGCGTCCACTCCAAGCGAGGCTGCTCGCGCGGCAAACGACCAAAAAATTACGTGGCTCACCTGAGGCAACGCATCCTCTTGCTCGGGCGAACATCGAGCCAAAATCAATGCGCCTCAGAAGTTTGCCTATTAATTTATTAGGCGTCCAAATTGGATCGAACTTTGCTCGCCTGCGCACGAGCGTATGCCGCGCGAGGCAGTGAGCCAGTGTGGACGCACCTATCCACGAACTATCTGGTAATGCTTACCGCTGCTACTGGATCCGGGGCGCGAGTTGGCGCGCGCAGGCGTCAGGAAGTCGGCCTCGCGCCACCCGTGCTTGCGGTAAACTTCGCGAAGCTCCGCGTGCGACCACATCGTCTGCAGCACTTGCCCTGGACAAACAGTACAGTTTTAAAAAAAAGCGGCCAAGGGCGTGTCAGACACGCTCACAAATAGGGTTTCGTAGTCAACGTCTAAATATCAGGTTTTTCGGCGTTACAAAGTTAATTTTGTTGCTGGTTTGTTTACAGCTGTATGGTGACGAACTGCAAATTGAAAATCTTTAATATTTCCTTAATCTTAAGTGGTACAGTATTCGTTATAGTTTTCATGGTAACTTCATATTAGGAACTATATTCCATATGTTTTTTAAATTTTTAGCATGCATACTTTAGAAGTTAGAGCTGGAACAAATTATGGCTCAAAAACGCCCTTTTTAAAAGAAAATATCTCGAGACAGAAACATTTTAGAGGCTTTGTTTCAAATAAACCTCCCCTTAGTTTTAAAAGACCTATTTAACGATACCCTACTCAATATTACAGGAGAAAAAAAATATTTTTGCCCCCTTTCGCATGTATGAGATGGGGGCCAAAAAACAATTGAAATATTTTTTTCTTAACATTTCTAAGTTTGGGTCAACACTATCTATCTTCACAACAAATTTGATGTCGATAGCTACAAAACTGACGAAGTTATGAGGGCGCGGCATACAGACAGACAGACAGACAGACAGACTTACCGAAATGATAAGGGTTTCTAGTAGACTACGAAACCCTAAAAATGCGGCCATACGGACTACGGTGCCAATCTGCGAGAGACCGATTCACAAGAATCGCTGATTACTTAGAAGAAATGGATAGCAGAAATCGACGGCATAGAAATGCACACTGCTTTCAAGAATATAACCCACGTGATGTGATTGTTGCGCGCACGATTAATTGAATTTCAGAAGCAACATCTTTACTTTATGGTAATAAGTAACGGTCCGTTAGCTGTTTCACCCGTTGCTACTCATTTTCCCGCGGGAAATAGACGTTTTCCCGACATGAGTTATACATTTATAAACCTTCAATCCATTATAAAAAATCACGTCAATATCCGTTGTGTGGTTGAGGAGGAGATAGAGAATTCCACGAAAGAGTAACGCTACGTGTGGTCTATGCAACACGTACCTGCGAATTTGAGTACTCGTGGCGTATAGCGCTGGCGCTGTTTGGTAAGGTTCAGCAGCCGCTCCACTCCGCCCGCTTCTAACAGGGACCGCGACAACTCTCCGCTCTTCTTTATCACTTCGTTTAACGCAATGCAGTCTAATAAGCAACATCTTTTCTCTATGGTATAATATCTACATGTCTTCTATGGAACACGTACCTGCGAATTTGAGTACTCGTGGCGTATAGCGCTGGCGCTGTTTGGTAAGGTTCAGCAGCCGCTCCACTCCGCCCGCTTCTAAGAGGGATCGTGAAAATTCTCCGCTCTTCTTTATCACTTCGTTTAGAGTCGCGAGGACCGCTGCTATCGTGTCGTCCGAGGTGCCCTGGAAAATAACATCAGGTCATTTTAGTTTTTCGTCACTATCCACCCAATTTTCACATTTTTGAGTACATTTGGAGAAATATAAGTATATCATGTAAATATACATTTATTTTGTAAAAATTGAACCTTTTTTATTTATGTAGCCTGTTATGTGTCACACTGCTGGGCAAATTTATTCCGTTTACTCCAACTATCTCGGTCTGCAGTTTCCAACTCCCAGTCACCACTAAATTCCTCTGGGTTATCTAGCCATCTTCTCCGAGGCCGCCCTCGTAGTCAGCGACCGTCCTGTGGCACCTACCTCAGCCCACCTGTCGATCGATTTTATTGAACAATTTTTCTCTTATCCAAAGGACTTCATGGTGGTGTGAGGTACCTGGTCGTGCTGGTGGTTGCCGGAGGGCAGCTTCTGCACGAGGTCGCGCATGGCGTACTTCCCAATCAGCTCCTTGTTGGTCGACCACCAGGAGGCTTGTAGTTCGCTATGTATGTATTGATATTGATGGTGCATGGTGGTGTGAGGTACCTGGTCGTGCTGGTGGTTGCCGGAGGGCAGCTTCTGCACGAGGTCGCGCATGGCGTACTTCCCGATCATCAGCTGCTTGTTGGTCGACCACCAGGAGGCTTGTAGTTCGCTATGTATGTATTGATGTTGATGGTACATGGTGGTGTGAGGTACCTGGTCGTGCTGGTGGTTGCTTCTGCACGAGGTCGCGCATGGCGTACTTGCCGATCAGCTCCTTGTTGGTCGACCACCAGGAGGCTTGTAGTTCGCTATGTAAATATTGATATTGATGGTACATGGTGGTGTGAGGTACCTGGTCGTGCTGGTGGTTGCCGGAGGGCAGCTTCTGCACGAGGTCGCGCATGGCGTACTTCCCGATCAGCTCCTTGTTGGTCGACCACCAGGAGGCTTGTAGTTCGCTATGTATGTATTGATGGTACATGGTGGTGTGAGGTACCTGGTCGTGCTGGTGGTTGCCGGAGGGCAGCTTCTGCACAAGGTCGCGCATGGCGTACTTCCCGATCAGCTCCATGTTGGTCGACCACCAGGAGGCTTGTAGTTCGCTATGTATGTATTGATATTGATGGTACATGGTGGTGTGAGGTACCTGGTCGTGCTGGTGGTTGCCGGAGGGCAGCTTCTGCACGAGGTCGCGCATGGCGTACTTCCCGATCAGCTCCTTGTTGGTCGACCACCAGGAGGCTTGTAGTTCGCTATGTATGTATTGATATTGATGGTACATGGTGGTGTGAGGTACCTGGTCGTGCTGGTGGTTGCCGGAGGGCAGCTTCTGCACGAGGTCGCGCATGGCGTACTTCCCGATCAGCTCCATGTTGGTCGACCACCAGGAGGCTTGTAGTTCGCTATGTATGTATTGATATTGATGGTACATGGTGGTGTGAGGTACCTGGTCGTGCTGGTGGTTGCCGGAGGGCAGCTTCTGCACGAGGTCGCGCATGGCGTACTTCCCGATCAGCTCCTTGTTGGTCGACCACCAGGAGGCTTGTAGTTCGCTATGTATGTATTGATATTGATGGTACATGGTGGTGTGAGGTACCTGGTCGTGCTGGTGGTTGCCGGAGGCAGCTTCTGCACGAGGTCGCGCATGGCGTACTTCCCGATCAGCTCCATGTTGGTCGACCACCAGGAGGCTTGTAGTTCGCTATGTATGTATTGATATTGATGGTACATGGTGGTGTGAGGTACCTGGTCGTGCTGGTGGTTGCCGGAGGGCAGCTTCTGCACGAGGTCGCGCATGGCGTACTTCCCGATCAGCTCCTTGTTCCGTTGGTCGATGGCGAGGTTCCGTAGAGCCGTCGCTACAGCGCACACGACGCGATCCACCTCCATGCGGAGCAGTTCCACCAGGATTGGCAGACCTGGAGATGAATGGAATATTCAATTATAAAAATATCAATTTTCGAAAACACCTTATCTGGGGGCACGGCAGTGCCCTCACCAAGTCGAGCTGAAAGCGGCACTGCCGAACCATCCTTTTCTCGAACCAGTTCAGGCCATTTTCGACCCCCCATAACTTCCTTGTTGATAAGTTTAGAACCCTCATTTCAAAATATCTTATCAAGCACTACATACACACGATACATTTCAAATTTTATCAAATTTTTACTAGTAGTTTAGAACTAGAAGTTATAGTTAGTCAAAGTTTCTTAATTTTCTGCCTGACTGACTGACCGATCATCAAAATTCTAAGGTACTTCTAGCAGACCGAGGAGCTTCAAACTTAGAATACAACTTGTATTTAGTGTATGAATAAAGGGAAAACTATAACATTCTGCAAATTCGGTTGCAACTGCATAATTAACTTTGTATTTCCATACAAATGTATAAGATTACAAAGTTAACTTTGCGGATGGGTTTTAAAGAAATCTGTAGCTGAGGCTCATGAAGTAGTTCCAGAAAAGAGAAAGAGGAAGACTACCTACAATAAGAAATGAGATCCCACCAAAAACATTCACTTGTAAAAAGAACCAAGTCTCGCCTCTCAGTTCTTCTACTGTAAAAAGTTGTGAGATCCATGTGATTCCAAGTCGGTTATTGATAAATAGAATGACTTGGCAATCGCACACTATTTGCTTGTGAGATACGATGGTCTGGTGCGATGGCCGGGTCATTCTATTTATCAATAACCGACTTGGAATCACATGGATCTCACAACTTTTTACAGTAGAAGAACTGAGAGGCGAGACTTGGTTCTTTTTACAAGTGAATGTTTTTGGTGGGATTACTTTTTCTATACCAATTTTTGGAGTTTCGGGCTTAGAGTATAAGCAAGCTAAAGGGCGCGTTTCGCCCCGCGCCGTACTGTCAAAACGTAAGCCAATGCTCCCGAGATACCTAAGTCAAATCTATAAGAAGTTATAGAGATTCAATAGTGTTGTCACTGGCGTTTTGCTACTAATGGATAGATAGATTGTGTTCTTACTACTGCCACTCGTTCTTACTTTTAAGGCGCACTCTAAAGCTTGCTTATTTATACTCAAAGGTTTCGGGATTTTCACATCTTTAACATCTGCGTAGTAACTCCATCTATTATCAACCCCTGTGAACTACTAAGAGAAATGACCTTTTTCTTTCCTGACGGCGGCTCGTATGTCAATGCTAGGTTGCCAGTAGCAAGCGGCCAGGTTTTGAAGGGCGCCGGCCGCCGCTTCAAGAGTTTCAGGATTTGAACATCTGCCTGGTAACGCCATCTATTGTCAGCCCCTGTGAACTACATAGAGAACTAACCTTTTTCTTTCCTGACGGCGGCTCGTATGTCAATGCTAGGTTGTCAGTAGCAAGCGGCCAGGTTTTGAAGAGCCCCAGCCGCCGCTTCGAGTTTCAGGATTCATCTGCCTTGTAACGCCATCTATCGTTAACCCCTGCGAATTCCTAAGAGAACTAACCTTTTTCTTTCCTGACGGCGGCTCGTATGTCAATGCTAGGTTGCCAGTAGCAAGCGGCCAGGTTTTGAAGAGAGCCAGCCGTCGCTTCGAGAGTTTCAGGATTTTAACATCTGCCTAGTAACGCCATCTATTGTCAGCCCCTGTGAACTATGAAGAGAACTAACCTTTTTCTTTCCTGACTGCGGCTCGTATGTCAATGCTAGGTTGCCAGTAGCAAGCGGCCAGGTTTTGAAGGGCGCCGGCCGCCGCTTCGAGGGTTTCAGGATTTGAACATCTGCCTAGTAACGCCATCTATTGTCAGCCTCTATGAACTACTAAGAGAACTAACCTTTTTCTTTCCTGACGGCGGCTCGTATGTCAATGCTAGGTTGCCAGTAGCAAGCGGCCAGGTTTTGAAGGGCGCCGGCCGCCGCTTCCAGAGTTTCAGGATTCGAACAAGTCTGTAGCAGCGCCATATACAAAGGTACCACCTAAAAGAAGCATTCAATAATTAGTTAGACTTGCTAGTTTTCTCATTTGTGTTACATAAGAAAAATTGCCTTTTAGACATTTTGCGAAATGGTAAATGCAATGGAGAAATATTTACCTACAGACTAATTAATCTAAAGCCGAATCACTTGCTTGCGTGTTTTCCAAACAAAACGGAAAACATTGATGTACATTGCGACGAGGTCATTCACATTTCTATCTATATTGACGCCGCAATGTATATCGAAGTTAGGTTTTTTGTTTTGTCGGATGTTTTGAAAACATCAAAACCACGAGGAGGAGACTTTTCTGAACTATATTTGAAAAGTAGATACAGGAAGCTCGGTGTAGGCAACTCAAAGCCCACTATAAGGCGATATGGCGATAACTACGCCCCTGCAGTTTTCAAATACTTACGTCAGGCGACCAGAGTTGTTCAGTACCCTTCGGTACAGAGTATCCCAGCGCCGTGCCAGGGCTGTCTCCCAACGGGTTGTGCTCGTGCTCGCTCTTGCCCAGCGGACTAGTGGAGTTGGAGGAGGAAGAACCGTCTTTCTTCTTCTTACTGCCGCCGAAACAGCCGAGGTTCTCGCCTGGGGGTAAACAATCATTAGTACGATGGGAGGGGGAACATAATATTATAGAAAGAAAGAAAGAAAGAAAGAAAATACGTTTATTTTAGTTACAATCATAAAATATTTTTAAACTAAATTACACATTAGTACCTACTTAATAATGTAACTAAAAAAGGCCTCCACTCAGCATAAGTTACAAGCAGTGGTAAGCTGCTTGCAACGCTGGTCTTCCGTGGAGCCAGATAATGTACGCACAGTAAATCTATGTTCTTCTAATATTAAAACTATACTTTACTTTAGGTATTTAATATAAATAATATGGCAGTGTAACTTACAGTATAAAACTAAGTCTAGAATAACAATCTGACACAATAAGTTTGTTTTAAAAGTTTTTTAAAATATTGTATTTTTTTTTATATTGCAAATAAAATTTAGACATAATGAGATCCAGAAATCAAAACTAGAGTAAGTATTATAAATTAAAATATTCAATTAGAATTATTAATTATTTGTACGACCCAATACGGCTGCATGGGGAACTGTTTTTTGTAGGAGAAGAAGATGTTTCCTAAGTGATTTTTTAAAAGTAAATAATGACTTTGAGTTCCTTACTGGTGGTGGCAGGTTATTCCAACATTTCGTGGCAGCGTATTTAAAGCTGCCACGAAAAGCAGCCGTATTATGCCGTGGGCAAATTAGACGAGTGGCAAATCTAATATGTCGATTTGAAAACTGAAGTTTTTCGTATAAATAATGCGGTTTGTGATCTTTAATGATGCCAAAAAGAAGAGAAGAAAAATGCAGTGTATGCCGAGCTGTCATGTTCAGGATATTATGCTTATTTAAGAACGGTGTTATATGTGTACGGGGTGGGATGGGAAAACAGAAACGCGCGCAAGCATTCTGTACACGCTGTATATGTTTTTTTGTGCGTTCTAGCAAACACTCACCAAATACAGTGTGCGCATAAGATAATTTTGATAATATGAGGGAGTCGCACAGCTTAACACGAAGGTCAACATTTAAAAAGTTGCGTGCCCGGTACAGAACCTTTAACCTATAGAAACAGTTGCGTACGATTTGCAGAACATGATTTTCAAAATGCAGAAGTCCATCCATCACAATTCCCAAATTCCTAGCTTCCGATACACACTGTAGGAGCTCTCTTCCTATAGACACGGCTGGATTAAGAGCCATTACATTATTTATCTGATTTTGGGTACCTAAAACCAGGAACTTGGATTTGGACGGATTGAGTACTAAGTTATTATTGTTTGACCATGCGGCTATATTATTTAAATCGCTATTGAGTTTATCTACTGCATTATTGGTTTCCAACGGTTTAAAAGATATGTACAGTTGTATGTCATCTGCATATATATGATAATTACAATATTGAATCTTTTGAGTTATATCAGCACTATAAAGTATAAAAAGAATCGGTCCAAGAATGGAACCTTGTGGTACTCCTCTTGTTACCGGCACTGAAGTTGATATCATTTTAATACCATTTTCATTTTGCAACTCAACTAATTGTGATCGTCCACTCAAATAACTGTCAAACCATTTAATGGTGTTAATATCAAATCCATAGTAAGCCAATTTTGATAGAAGTAACGAGATGTTGATCGAGTCAAAAGCACGTGAGAAGTCAAGTAGGGCCAAGATAGTACTCTCACCTACATCTTGTGAGGCTAATATATTATCAACTACGTCTAATAGTGCAGTTGACGTACTATGTCTTTTTCTAAAACCGGATTGCTTAGTAGGGAGAATGTTGTTATTTTCTAAATAAGCACTTAGCTGAATACTGACAACTTTTTCGACCACTTTAGACAAAAAGGGTAAAATGCTAATTGGCCGCAAATCTCCAAAACCAGATGGGTGACTGTTTTTTGGTAAAGGTCTTACAATCGCTTTTTTCCAGGCTTCAGGGAAACAACATGTTTGAATTGACTTATTCACTAAGGCAGTAATAAATTTTAATGTGTGAGGCAACGTTAATAAAATCATGTCAAGAGAAATATTGTCACAACCTTCCGCCTTGGAAGTAATTGATGTTATTATTTTAGAAACCGTTATTTCACTGACTGTTGAGAGACTGAAAGTAGTATTACTGTATCTATTAAATTCATAGTAAGTCAGATTTGAAATATTAGTTGTATTATCGCCAGGAGTATCTAGAAAATGTCTATTTATGCTGTCAGGATCTTGTAAATGTGTTGGGATTTCGGAGTTTGTGTCTTTAAAATTTACAATATTGCGCTTGATATTCTTCCATAATGAACGTGGACTTCGGTTATAGTTAATATGTTTCTGGAAATAAACAGTCTTTTCAGTGAAAAAAGCGGCATTAACAATCGTCTTTAAACTCTTATACGATTCTTTGTGACTATCAAGATTAGTTACTCTATATCTATCATGGGCTTCATTACGCTTTTGAATCATTTGCCTAATGTTATACGTGATCCAAGGGTATGAATGACTTTTAAGACATATTATTTTTGATGGAGCATGACGATCATATAACATTAAAACCCGTGCGCTAAATGATTCCACCATTTCGTTGACATCGTCTGAAATCAAACTATTCCAGTCGATAGAAAAAACATCAGCAGTAAACTTTTCTAAGTCTATGTCCTTGAGAGGTCTGTGAACAATAAACTTTGGCGGGGTTTTCGGTTTTTTAACATTCAGTTTACAAGTAATAAAAGCATGATGGCTTAAATCGGGGTTGTAGTCTACAACAATATCCGTCAAATTTGTAGTAGAACATAATAAATCTATCATTGTTGCGCTATGGTCGGTAAAATGAGTATTTTCTGTAACAAATTGAGTTAGGCTCATAGTGCTTAGAAAATCAGTAAATTTTTTGTAATATCTGTCTTCGGGTTTCAGCAGGTTAACATTAAAATCTCCGGCTAGTATAATATGGTCGTAAGTAGAAAATGAGGCAATAGAATCCGACAAGGCATCAATGATCGTATCTACATCGAGCCAAGGTGGACGATACGCAGTGCCTATAGCGAATTTGACACCATTTGCGTTAAAACTAAGCCACATTTGGTCAACGGAAGGAGTTGCAGGATGACTGAGCAGACGCACGCTGAAACCACTTTTAATGTAGAAACCTACGCCGCCGCCCTTTTGACGCACAGCATCAACGCGTGGCGTGTGGCGCAGACGGTAACCTGGCATCGTAGGCGCACGTGCATCCTGTCCTATTTTTAACCAAGTTTCGTTGACAGCTAAAAGATCTACCTTATGTTTCAGCATTGCTACAATAAATTCATCATGATTATTGCCAAGCGATCCAGGGTTCAATAAGCCAATTTTAATATTTTTAGAGTTTAAGAATTGAATGACATATGAGTAACATTTCTGACAAAATTTACAACGTTCCAAGTTTGAAGTAAGATACGAAACATGACGCCAGTCGACTATATCCACTATTACTGAATTCTGTCTTAAATTATATCTATAGCTTAGCGTATCATAGTAACAAGTATATCCCTTACTAATTTCAACGTACAATAAATTCTTCATACAATATAAACATAACAGTATAAGCTCGTTGTGTAACGAATTATAACACTTAAGATAACATGTGAAAACAGAGCAAGGTACATTGAATATTAACAGCATTATTAATAAAAAGTAACTGGGAACACTTTGAGTAAATAATAGCATATTGGAAGTAAATTGCATGGAAAGAAATAAGGTATTTTTAAAAACATCCTTATTTGTGTGAAAATTACTTGCAAGCTTACAGGACGAATATATTTTGCGATAAATCAAATTTCTCGACTGAGTTAACTTATCATAAAAATAAATACATTTTTGAAACCACAACATAGCCTTAAATAAAATAAAATATATCGCCTTACTATAACTGAATATAAATAAAAGAAGTGCTAGCGGATGGAAATTAGTTTTCACTAACATTACTCGCGCCAAAAACCCTGACGACATCGGCCTCTGTACGAACACGCAGCACAGGAGCGTCTTGGTCGCGCCGCACAAGGATAGACCCGTCTTTGGTCCAGGCGTATCTCCAGTTCAGGCGCTTTTTCTCCTCACGAACACGTCTAAATAATTGCCTGTTGAATTTCGTAAGGCGCTCGTTCACATAGAAACGAGTTATTGGACCAGGTAAGCCGAGACCTTCGGTGTTAACGTTGCGGCGTACGCGTGCGGCGCGCAAAAGATCGTCACGTTGAACGCGGCGCTGCAGGCGCACCACCAGCAGGCGTGCACCCGTCGCGGTCTCCCCATCTACAGCCTGGCGGCCGGGCGCTGCGTGCGCGGTGCCGGCGGCGGCGGCGCTCGCGTAGTCCCGGCGCACGCCGACGCGCGTCGCGCTCACGATGTCGCGCTCTTCCAACTGAACTCCGAGTTTGCTGCTGACTATGGTGGCGATGTGGACAGCATTTTCTGCACTTGTTTCTGGGATCCCTGAGATCTCTATTTCATTCAAGAGAAGTTCTTGATCTCTATCATTGAGCTCGCGCGTCAAACGGTCAACTGTAGAAGCGAGGTCATTATCTAATGGCGGCGATAGAGGAAATCCGTTAAAGCATGCAGTGACGTCGATGGGCAGTAAATCCAAACCGCATCTTCAAAATGACAGCTGATATACCGGAAGTAACAAAAAGGGTATAACAAGCAAAAGGAGGTCAAGGTACTCATTAAACTTAACAACTTTCCCAATGGAACACGGTTCGAAATATGAAAAAATATTACCTCCCATAGTAATCAGCTAATCGGTGATATTGTTCGGGGGTGCAAATATTTTTCTTATTTCGACCCATGTTCCATGGGGAAAGTTGTTCTGGTTCATGAGTACCTTGACCTTCTTTCGGCTTGTAAGCCGTTTGGGGTTGAACTCCTTTCGGGTTGTATACCCTTTTTTGTTGTTTGAATACACGTATTTCGTATGTTACCTTTGGAAGCGCTGGCCTGTATCCTGGCTTGTCCGGTGGATTGTGTGGGCGGCGCTCTCGTGTCATACAATGGATCCTCGATTTCTTGACACCTTTGAAATGAAAAGTAACATAAGAACATAGCTTCACAATCTCTTGATTACAAACCAAATGTTACTTATATGTATGATCTTCGATAAATGTTTGCCTCGCTGCGCTCAGTAGATCGAGCATTATCCAAAAGCACCGTCAAGAAAATCGTACCAAAAATTTGGGTAACTGTCAGATGTATGTTTGATTGCGTTATTTATACAATTACGCCGACTCGAGCTACCGAGCCCAGCGAAGCAATCATTTATCTAAGTATATGATATATTTATCACTGACCTGTACGACAAATTCCTCAGCACGCAGACGCAGTTTTCCACAATCTTCGTGCCGATGGCGTTGGCGGCGATGGCTGACCGCACACTATGCAGCAAAGCTTCAGTAAGACCGGGCAGGCACGCCCTGATCTTGTTACTAATATACGGTATTTATCACTGACCTGTACGACAGATTCCTCAGCACGCAGACGCAGTTTTCCACAATCTTCGTGCCGATGGCGTTGGCGGCGATGGCCAACCGCACACTATGCAGCAAGGCTTCAGTAAGACCGGGCAGGCAGCGCAGGCGGCGGCGCGCGTATTTGCCCTGATCTTGTTACTAATATATGATAAACACTGACCGGTATGACAAATTCCTCAGCACGCAGACGCAGTTTTCCACGATCTTCGTGCCGATGGCGTTAGCGGCGATGGCCGACCGCACGCTGTGCAGCAAGGCTTCAGTAAGACCGGGCAAGCAGCGCAGGCGGCGGCGCGCGTACTCGCCCTGATCTCGTTACTAATATATGATGAACACTGACTTGTATGACAAATTCCTCAGCACGCAGACGCAGTTTTCCACAATTTTCGTGCCGATGGCGTTGGCGGCGATGGCTGACCGCACGCTGTGCAGCAAGGCTTCAGTCAGACCGGGCAGGCACGCCCTGATCTTGTTACTAATATATGATATTTATCACTGACCTGTACGACAGATTCCTCAGTACGCAGACGCAGTTCTCGACGATCTTCGTGCCGATGGCGTTGGCGGCGATGGCCGACCGCACGCTGTGCAGCAAGGCCTCAGTAAGACCGGGCAGGCAGCGCAGGCGGCGGCGCGCGGACTCGCCCTGATCTTGTAACTAATATACGATATTTATCACTGACCTGTAAGACAGATTCCTCAGTACGCAGACGCAGTTTTCCACAATCTTCGTGCCGATGGCGTTGGCGGCGATGGCCGACCGCACGCTATGCAGCAAGGCTTCAGTCAGGCCGGGCAGGCACGCCCTGATCTTGTTACTAATATATGATAAACACTGACCTGTACGACAAATTCCTCAGTACGCAGACGCAGTTTTCCACAATCTTCGTCCCGATGGCGTTAGCGGCGATGGCCGACCGCACGCTGTGCAGCAAGGCTTCAGTAAGACCGGGCAGACAGCGCAGGCGGCGGCGCGCGTACTAGCCCTGATCTTGTTACTAATATATAATAAACACTGACCTGTATGACAAATTCCTTAGCACGCAGACGCAGTTTTCCACGATCTTCGTGCCGATGGCGTTGGCGGCGATGGCCGACCGCGCGGTGCAGCAAGGCCTCAGTAAGACCGGGCAGGCACGCCCTGATCTTGTTAATAATATATGATAAACACTGACCTGTACGACAGATTCCTCAGCACGCAGACGCAGTTTTCCACAATCTTCGTGCCGATGGCGTTGGCGGCAATGGCTGACCGCACACTATGCAGCGAGGCTTCAGTAAGACCGGGCAGGCACGCCCTGATCTTGTTACTAATATATGATATCTATCACTGACCTGTACGACAAATTCCTCAGCACGCAGACGCAGTTTTCCACAATCTTCGTGCCGATGGCGTTGGCGGCGATGGCTGACCGCACGCTGTGCAGCAAGGCTTCAGTAAGACCGGGCAGGCACGCCCTGATCTTGTTACTAATATACGATATTTATCACTGACCTGTACGACAGATTCCTCAGCACGCATACGCAGTTTTCCACAATCTTCGTGCCGATGGCGTTGGCGGCGATGGCCGACCGCACACTATGCAGCAAGGCTTCAGTGAGACCGGGCAGGCAGCGCAGGCGGCGGCGCGCGTATTCACCAGCCGATGATGCGTTACGCAGGACTCCCGAAGCATTGCGAAACACTGCGGGGAAAGGGCGAGGAGTACGTATGTGTTAACGGTGGGAAACGAAAATGAAACGAAACAATAAAACAAATAAATAAATGATAGCAAAAAAACAACCCATATTTGCAATAATTAATGAACAATATCAAAAATATTTAATAATAAAACAAAATCAAAGAACTCAGGTTCGTGATCGTTAAAAAAAAACACAAATGAAGCATAAAAACAATAAATAAAATCAAAATAATAATGATACATTTCAATACATTTCAAAAATTCTAATAGTTTAATGAAGAAGACACAAACCTGAATACCTTAAGGCGTTCTGGTATACCGATAGATGACGTTCGCCAATAGGATAAATTACGCTACAATTCTTTTTCCCTTAGCTACAGAAAACTAATACAAATAATAGCTAAGAGATCAAACAGGGAATTTAATATTGCAAATTCACCAGTGTGCCTCAGAAAACGAAATCTTTTCTTTACAACGCCATCTATCGCTCACCCCCAGAACGCCCAACCAGAACGCATATTTACCAGTACCTGTCGACCAGTACGTATCCCCAGGGTTGGTGGGGTGCCAGCCCGAGTGCGGTATGATGATCTTGTTCACAATCACGTGGGCCGCGTCGTCTATGATCGACTGTTTCAGGTCCTCGCACGAAGACATGTTCCAGATTATGCCGGTCACTAGTTCTTTTATCTGTTGGGATTGATTGTCGTTTGAAACCGGTTCACAAGGTGCTCGATAACTCTACTAAATGTAGCGCAAATTACAAGTCTAAAGTTTACGTCAATTCAAGTTTACAAATATGTGTTCCTCGCTGTCCCAGGTATTCGTTTCCTCGGTGAGCGGAGACAACAGGATTGTATTAAAATAAAATGTTAAATTAAATGTTTCCTGTTGTCCTCGCTAAGCGTATTCCCCTTGAGGGTAGGGCATGATAGGGCAGGCTGGGGCAATATCTTTCCATGTCATGTATTGCCCCACCCTACCAAACCTTGCTTCGAAGGTGAAGATGGTAAACCCTTTCCCCTTTGGCCCTAGCCACAACGGAAAGTAAAACCTATGACGTCTCGTTGACAACGTTGACACGCTCCCCGTGGACAAGGTGAACACATGCTCTAAAACTAAATTACAGGACTTGGGGCTTTATATTAATTTAATCCACACACCCAAAATACGCAATTAGTTATGCAGGCATTTAATTATTACAGAGTTTTGCAAAGTCAGCCTTTCCTTCTATATGAAATTTTACTAGTGACCTTTAGGGAAAACTCAGAACCGACTGGTGATAAGGAACCATTTTACCCAAGCAACATGGGTCAAAATATGAAAAAGAAAGAAAACGGACCTTCCATACAAAATTACCGATCAGTTGACTTGAGTTATAAATTTATAGTAAAATTTCACCCTATATATCCTAAAGTCCGTTTTCCCCAAATTTTAGAACACAGAAAGTTACCTCCATCTCAGTAGACCGGCACAGCAGAGCCATGAGCGCGGGTATGCCCCCGGCGTCCCTGATAGCTCTTTTGTTCTCGTCGTTCTGCCTGCCGTAGGAGAGGTTCCGCAGGGCGCCGCAAGCGTTCCTGCACACCTCCGGCGTCTCGTGGGAAACCAGCCGGACTAGGGGCGGGATGCCACCTGTTGGGATGAATAACACAAATTCAGTAAGTTCTATGTAGAACAGATTTGTTATACAACTCTTATTTTTTGTTACATAATTTATCTAGCTGTTTAAATAAAAACGTAGATGCGTTTAAAGTAATAACTGTATTTTGATCACTCAAAGATCCTACGGCCATAAGACTAATGAAACAGTATCGCCATCTCCGGCTGCCCTGCAAATTACCTAAACTCCTGGTCTTCTGTTTGTTGGGGTCGTCCATGTATGTCAAGTGCTGGAGGTAGGCGGCTGCGTTTGCTTTGACGACATCTGACGGCGAGTTGAGGAACCCGATGACTTCGGGCAGGTTCGGGTCGCGCCATTGTAGTCCGGCGTCTTCGCGGACCGGCACACCGCCGTGCACTGCAATAAAAAAACATAATTAGTAGTTAGCGGCCAAGATATATTCGATGAATTCGCAGGCTAGGATAGAACCGCGATAGTCCACAGTTGGTAGTGGCGCCGGCATTACAGGTACCGAAGGTCACCGGTTCCAAAAATATTCCAAAAACATAATACAAGATTATATTTAGTCATCCGTCATAAAAATATAAGTATTCTGCTTCCAAAACGGTAAACAAACAGTAAAACAGATACAGTTTTCGTTCAATATTTCAGTAGTTCATTATTTGGTTGTCTGAAGAGCCGCCTACTAAATTGCCTTGGACGGCTATGGGGCTCGGCTATTGAAGGGTATTTCCCACAGACAGCAAGCAAGTTTGGTAAAGATATGGTAGTTTTTACATACCTAGCGACATGCCCGCCATTTGTTTTTGTAGTTCCTCCTCGTCGCCATACATCGACTGCCCGCCCGCGCTGCCCAGACTCAGCCCGTTTTGAGAGTCCTGTAAAAAACAATAAAAAATATCATGTTTTTAATGTTTCCATTCCAACTAGTAACATGTGAACTTTGTCGTGTGATCTTTTCTTTTCGAGTGGGCTCCGAATCATTCAACGACCCGATAACCCTTCTCTCTAATTTTTGTACAGTTAGCCAAAAGGTTCAATCATTCGCAGTAGTTCCATTGAGTATCTAAGTTTGAGATCATACATAACTTCAGAATAATGGAGTTAAGTGTTTTCCAAACCTGAGTTTTGGAAAATTATAAAGGCTGCTGTTTGGTGGTTATTTGATTAAAGTACGGCCGTTCAAATTGGCCATATTTTACAGCTATTAAAAATACCAAATTTCATAGTCAACAAAGAAAAATAGGCCTTATGATATGACACATTATTAACATGATTATCAGCTGTCAAATATGGCTTTTTCAAAACGGTAGAACCAATTTGTATTGAGGGGTTTGATAGGGTATTCGTACCTTGAAGGGTTGCTGGGCTGCGTCGTAGGCAGCGGGGTAATGCTGGTAACCGTACGCATCGCCGGCATACTCCCCGCGCGGCGACGTCACGCAGTAGTGCCGGCCAAGTTGCTCCAGCGATGCCGAGTCGTATCTGCAACAGTACTCACTTGATTACTTTACCCCATCATTGGTAATTATTTTGAAGGCGCTTAGAGTTATTACTTCACCCCATTATTGATCATTTATTTTGAAATCACTTCGAGTTTATTTTCGCAATAGCGCACTTTCTAGTGACTAAACTATAACTATAATACACAGTAAACATACATAGAAGTACATACAAGGAGTTAATATTTCACAGTATTTATTTGTTTTAAAAACGTTAGACAATTTAGACATACAGGTTCTACAATGTAGGCCACTTGTTTATTTATTTCTAATACCATGCCAATATTTACAAAATTGTTAATGAGAGGCCGCATCACGCATTTTTTAGCAGTATTTGTAACAATATAACAAGACCCCAATGCTGCAGTAGAAGGTGACTAAGGGAATAGATTCAGACAGCTGTCTTTCCTGTGAATGTTACACCAATCGCCATGCACTGCGCTCCCCATCTCGCCTGCCAACCGTGGTGAGTATGGCAAACACCCGAAACCTTCTCCCTCTTAGCCTATGTCCAACAGTAGATTAGGTTACGGATGTTGGTTTGATAGCATCTCTTTTGCCAAAACGTATTTTTATGTTAAAGAGAACATATAATGTTATAAATTGATAATGTTACACAAATTCGCAAAGCTGTTTAAAATCTAGGAAAATAAAATAAAAAGTTTTAACAGGAAAGCTTTTTACTAACAAGTAGAATGTCGAGAAGCGAAAGAGGTGTGTCAGGATCGTAGTAAGTGGTAGGATGTAGTCTCTGTCTACCCCTCCAGGAAAGAGGCGTGATTATGTATGTAGTATTTAAGCCTATTGAATTTTCCTATTTCTGAGAATTAGTATTGAAGTAAGTGAGTGTATTTAAATACTTAATTTATTATAGATAAAGAGGAAACTTGTGTGTCTTCTCTACTGATAAATTAGTATCTATCTGATAATTCTGAAATAACTGAAGTTCAATAACTGCGTGAGTGGGTGGTTGATAAAGATCAAATTAGAATTGGAATGAAAATGAATGAGGCATAATTTCTAGTCGAGTTAGATGAAAAAATTATCAGATTTCGCAATCGCTAACATTCGCATTGATGCTGTTATAAGTCGGCAAACATCTAGCACCGTTTTCAGTAACAAACTAAAAAAAACATTCGTAATCGAGTTGACTAATCCAATGGCACTAGGTGCGCACCAGCCCTCAGAAAAAGTTATTGCATTCGCCAGCCGGATGTAAATCTCGGTAAACCGGCAGTTCAGTTAGAAAAGCGAAAGATGGAAATTCTATAAATGCAATTCCTGGCCTACTTCGAATCTAACTTTTCATTTTTCAACGTTTTATTAACAACATTATTGATAAAACCTTGGTAGACCGGTAGTTCAGCCAGTAAAGCGAAGAAAGATGGAAATTCTATAAATTCAATTCCGGCCTACCTCGCTTTTGATTTCATTTTTTAACGGTTTTATCAACAACATTATTGATAAATCCTTGGTAGGCAGGTACCGCAGTCAGCAAAGCAAAAGAAATTCTACAGTACCTAATTCCATTATTTCTTTTCTAATTTACTTAACTCTTAATTAGCAACATGATAAAATGGAGTTATTTTTACAGTTCGCTAAAAGCCATTGTTAATTAATTAATCCAAGAAACAACAACGAATGATCTCGAAGTCGCCATAAGTAGAAAAGGGTCCCCTAGAAACAAGTAAATTTTTATAATTAGGATAAAGGAAAATGAACGTACCTTTGTTGCAAATGTAGGTTGTGCTGTGAAGGTATGACGCCGGGAGGTGACGCGCTCCGAGGAGAGGCACTGCCTCCCCCTTCCACGTACTCCTGTAAAACATACAACAGAATGTGTAACTAGACGAAAATGTAGTTGGTATTTAAACTGACAACGCACAGTAAACTGAACGATTCTTGAATAGCAACCGCGTATTTATAAACGAAGTGTAGAACACTGTCCGGCCAGATGTGCTGACGACCTAAAGTAGATGGCAGACAGTGGCAGAATAGAGAAATACCTACGTAGTATACTGTGGCGCACCTTGAGGTGGCCACTTCTTTAGACTGCTTAATTTTCAACAAAAAGTCCTGTAGATCTTGAGTTTCATCTGACACCCGACCCATGTTTGGTATCGTTGGATTCCTCTTGCGTGATGTCCTGAATCAAGAACCGGAGCCGTCAAAAGTAATCTTGTGGTGGAGGGGGGAGGAAGGGCGTATCAAAGATAGCGAGTAGTTTTTTCTGAATCATATCATGTGGGGTATCAAATGAAAGAGTTTCACAAGACAATTACAATATTGTATCGCATTAATACCGGTCCGGTTCCTGAGTCAGAGCATCACGACGAATCCTCCGAACATGGGTCTATAGCCGGGTGTGAGAAAACACGATCACCTAAGGAGATACGCCCTACTTGTGGTGAACTGCTGTAGGCTAAAACATGACCCACCTGTCCCATGTACGCGGGAACCTGCGGTGGCTCCACCATGTACGCAGGCTGCGCGTTGAACGCCGTCGCCCCGTAATGCCCGTAAGTCCCGTAATGCCCCGCGCCTGCCCTGAACTACCCTGAACTGCTGCACACATGACCCACCTGTCCCATGTACGCGGGAACCTGCGGCGGCTCCACCATGTACGCTGGCTGTGCGTTGTACGCCGTCGCCCCGTAATGCCCGTAAGTCCCGTAATGCCCCGCGCCTGCCCTGAACTACCCTGAACTGCTGCACACATGACCCACCTGTCCCATGTACGCGGGAACCTGCGGCGGCTCCACCATGTACGCTGGCTGTGCGTTGTACGCCGTCGCCCCGTAATGCCCGTAAGTCCCGTAATGCCCCGCGCCTGCCCTGAACTACCCTGAACTGCTGCAAACATGACCCACCTGTCCCATGTACGCGGGAACCTGCGGCGGCTCGACCATGTACGCCGGCTGCGCGTTGTACGCCGTCGCCCCGTAATGCCCGTAAGTCCCGTAATGATCCGCGCCTGCCCCGCCCGCGTAGCTGCCACCTGAGGTAGCCACGTCTAGTGATGAACTGCTGCAAACATGACCCACCTGTCCCATGTACGCGGGAACCTGCGGCGGCTCCACCATGTACGCTGGCTGCGCGTTGTACGCCGTCGCCCCGTAATGCCCGTAAGTCCCGTAATGCCCCGCGCCTGCCCTGAACTACCCTGAACTGCTGCACACATGACCCACCTGTCCCATGTACGCGGGAACCTGCGGCGGCTCCACCATGTACGCAGGCTGCGCGTTGTACGCCGTCGCCCCGTAATGCCCGTAAGTCCCGTAATGATCCGCGCCTGCCCCGCCCGCGTAGCTGCCACCTGAGGTAGCCACGTCTAGTGATGAACTGCTGCAAACATGACCCACCTGTCCCATGTACGCGGGAACCTGCGGTGGCTCCACCATGTACGCAGGCTGCGCGTTGAACGCCGTCGCCCCGTAATGCCCGTAAGTCCCGTAATGATCCGCGCCTGCCCCGCCCGCGTAGCTGCCACCTGAGGTAGCCACGTCTAGTGATGAACTGCTGCAAACATGACCCACCTGTCCCATGTACGCGGGAACCTGCGGTGGCTCCACCATGTACGCAGGCTGCGCGTTGAACGCCGTCGCCCCGTAATGCCCGTAAGTCCCGTAATGCCCCGCGCCTGCCCTGAACTACCCTGAACTGCTGCAAGTAACCCACCTGTCCCATGTACGCGGGAACCTTCGGTGGCTCCACCATGTTACGCAGGCTGCGCGTTGTAAGCCGTCGCCCCGTAATGCTTGTGTTACACACTGAGGTGGCCAGGTCTAGTGGTGGACTGCTGCAAGTAACCCACCTGTCCCATGTACGCGGGAACCTGCGGTGGCTCCACCATGTACGCAGGCTGCGCGTTGAACGCCGTCGCCCCGTAATGCCCGTAAGTCCCGTAATGCCCCGCGCCTGCCCTGAACTACCCTGAACTGCTGCACACATGACCCACCTGTCCCATGTACGCGGGAACCTGCGGCGGCTCCACCATGTACGCTGGCTGTGCGTTGTACGCCGTCGCCCCGTAATGCCCGTAAGTCCCGTAATGCCCCGCGCCTGCCCTGAACTACCCTGAACTGCTGCACACATGACCCACCTGTCCCATGTACGCGGGAACCTGCGGCGGCTCCACCATGTACGCTGGCTGTGCGTTGTACGCCGTCGCCCCGTAATGCCCGTAAGTCCCGTAATGCCCCGCGCCTGCCCTGAACTACCCTGAACTGCTGCACACATGACCCACCTGTCCCATGTACGCGGGAACCTGCGGCGGCTCCACCATGTACGCTGGCTGTGCGTTGTACGCCGTCGCCCCGTAATGCCCGTAAGTCCCGTAATGCCCCGCGCCTGCCCTGAACTACCCTGAACTGCTGCACACATGACCCACCTGTCCCATGTACGCGGGAACCTGCGGCGGCTCCACCATGTACGCTGGCTGTGCGTTGTACGCCGTCGCCCCGTAATGCCCGTAAGTCCCGTAATGCCCCGCGCCTGCCCTGAACTACCCTGAACTGCTGCACACATGACCCACCTGTCCCATGTACGCGGGAACCTGCGGCGGCTCCACCATGTACGCTGGCTGTGCGTTGTACGCCGTCGCCCCGTAATGCCCGTAAGTCCCGTAATGCCCCGCGCCTGCCCTGAACTACCCTGAACTGCTGCACACATGACCCACCTGTCCCATGTACGCGGGAACCTGCGGCGGCTCCACCATGTACGCTGGCTGTGCGTTGTACGCCGTCGCCCCGTAATGCCCGTAAGTCCCGTAATGCCCCGCGCCTGCCCCGCCCGCGTAGCTGCCGCCGCCGCTGACGGAAACTGAATCCATCACCTGAAACAAATCACAATTACAATGGACTTTCATTGATTAAGATTCATCGCCATTCATGTTTACCTAAACATGCATTGTTGTGTTTAAATTAAATAGTGATATGATCGTTGGGAATGCAATCGCAAACAAACAAACAAATCTTCTGGGCGATGGTATTGAAATGGATTATGTTCTCTTTGCTGCTATTTCAATTAGGAACAAGCCTAATACAATAATTAATGATAAAAATGAACTAAAAATAAATTCAAGCGTCAACCGGGGCCCGAATCTGGATATTCTCACTCATATCAAATAGCAAATTGTGCATTAAAATCCCAATATACATGCTAATACAAAGGCATTTGATGGCAATCGTTATTTCAATGTGTGTGTTAAAACATAGCTTATTACTAAGACATCGTTATCTTTGGAGCACGAATGACGTTTTCATGTCATAGAGATGAGTTGCGGACTTTTATCGAAGCACAAGTTATCGATGTTTTCAAGCTACTAACAAACATGGCCTTGACATGGTGTAAAAAAAGCCCTTGAGAATATTTTTCTAAAATTTGAATTGGCTTACTTTTCCTGGGAAACGTATGTCGGAATAGGGAAAAACATTGAAACTTGCCAATTTGAAACTTAGGTACTTATTATTTACAAGCGTAGTGCGTAGTTACATAGCAGTTAGCATAGGTAAGTTCTTAATGATTAAATACAATCTTTTAAAAAATAGTATTAAATAAGTTACCATATTAGCTATATAGGGTGTTAGGGAAAGAATGGACATAATACGAAATAAACATTATGTTTTGATGACTACGACTTTGATTCATGCTACAATGATAGCGCAAAACGGCCAAACCTACCATGACTGCGATTTAAAACACGTGGCATTACCCAAATTGGTACGTTGATACTTGAATATAATCTGTCGATATCTAAGGTGTCGATAAAGTACGCCACCTCTACGAATTTTTTGATCGTGCTCCAAAACAAAAGTAATAAGTTATTACTTTTGTTTATTGATTCTTAACGAGCAACGTTGAACGGTCGCGACACATTTAAAATACCGATTTTGCTTATCCCTAGGATACTGTTTGTAAAGAAAACACTTAAACAGTCCCAGAACAAATACACATCAGATAAATTCACCAACAACAGTTTCCTGGTCAATTACCAATCAAGTGTAACCCTATTGAGACTTACGTAAATAATCCACACCACATGCCTACCTATACTACCTATAGGTACACAGGTGTGCATCACAAAAGTGCGTTCAAACTTGCTTGCTTTTGCGTGGCGCGGTTTTGTTTGTGATTGATAAAGAATAAAAATCCACATTGAACCAATCCACCCATAGGCCCAACTGATGAAAAAGTTTTTAAGGGCTTTCTATAAAAAGTAAAAAATTCATTAAAAATGTAGAAATGCATGCTTAGTAGATTTTGAGCACTAGCTTCTCTCCCCACCGCACGATTAAAAAGTATAATTTAATATTATCTTGCGATTTACCTCGTCTTCTCTTGTTGTCATTTGGACGGTACCCTTCTAGACGGAGATCAACAGATCACGAACGCCCGCCCTTTAGCTGTGACTGCCGAAGACTGAATAATTCTAACAATTATCTCAACTTTTAATTATAAGAGTATCCTGTATTGATCTCATGCCCACGCCAAGATCGAAAACTAGAAACCTCTACCTTCACAGCCATAACAGTCCACTGCTGGACATGCACCTTCTACTATCGGGGGTATATTGCTCTTACTTGGCAAGAGGATTGGCGAGCGCAAGATGTTGCATTTGAAAAGGACGTTACTGCCCATTCCCTGGATGATTATCCCTTAGTCGCTTTTTACGACAACCACGGTTAGAATTGGGGTGATGCTATTTTAAGCCGTCATCACACGGCACATCCGAAACCTCTACCCTTGCGAAAAACCAACAAACACACATCACATTTGTAATACACATAGTATCGAACACAAATGTATCAGTATGAGGTGAACGCACTGCGTGAATGGCGTACAATTAGCGGATGTGAGGTCGGGCCTATCAGTCTTTTCAGGTATATCCAACAGGTAACAAGGTCGAATCACAATTACTTCCATTGAAGCGTTTTGTACGCGTTCGTGCGTTCAGAGTTATGCCACTTCTACATCAGTTGGTAGTATGAAATTCTGGGATGACTATTTATACAGGGTTTAAATCAGAATGTGTGCTTAAGGGCTTTAAAATTTCACCTTTTTTTTTAACAAGAGAGCATGCGACGTGCTGCGCGGTCTGAGTGGCGCGGCTTTGGCTAACGATGTCGACAAGAAGGCAAATTATTTTTTGTCCTGGATTTTATTCAATATTTTTACTGCTTCCTTTATCGGAAGTGAACCTACCCTTACGCTATGGCACGCATTTAAATTAACACCCCCCTGAATTTATCCACGGATGAGATATTGGTAGGAGACCTATACAGAATCAAAGGGAACAATGAATGCTCACTCTAGCTCACCCAGAATACCAAAGCGCGCTGGCATTCCAATACAACTACGGAACAAATCACAGTACGCTGTTTGACGCTGGACTGCGATTGTCAACGCAAGTGAATGCCATCTTTCTGCAGTCAAATTACGCTTTATGTGCGCTGGTACGAATTTATTGGAACAAAGAACACAAGATCTTGCTGTCGAGTTGCTAGACGAAACACCTACTTATTGTATAACTGTGGTATAACTAGCTATAGGCTAGTCCAACAATTTAACCCGCTTCTCACCGTTTTTCTCGTGGGGATAAGATTTTTTCCGGGGTAAAATGTAGCTAATCAGGGATTAATGGAGAAAGAATTTCGGAAATCAGTTCAGTAGCAGTTTCGGAGTTTATCATTTACATGTTTGTACAAACAAAACTTTCCTCTTTATAATATTTAGTGAATGCTTATCTGCGGTATGGTGCCTCACTCTATTTCTAAAGTTGTGTGTCGTAAAACGCGGCTTTGGGATGAATCCAGGTAGTGGAGAGCAGCGTTCCCTTAAATGCAACGTCTTGCACTACGTTCGCCAATCCGCCTGCCAAGCGTGGTGAGTACGGCTAGAGGGCCCTTTTCCTGTCATGCGTATTTTCGCACGCGCGCGGATCTGGTCCGCATGCGGATGATAGCACGCTCCTGGTCACACGCAGGACAGGGATTTCGTTTGCGTCAATCCGCGTTCCGCGCGCGTGCTAGCCGCATGATAGGAAAAACATGTATCAAAAGATAAGATGCGTGCGGCCCGCATGCGGACCAGATCCGCGCGCGTGCAAAAATACGCATGACAGGAAAAGGGCCCATAACCTCCATCAGGAGAAGGCCCATGTCCAGCAGTGAACTTGATGGATGGATACTTACATGTGGATACTTCTGTGAAGGGGCCATAGTGAGATGGCCCATGTGGTTGTAGTGGGAGGCCGGGGAAGACACGTATTGACCGTAGTCGGGATCCACGCCCGCGCCCACCACTGGGTAGTCGCCCGCCTGTTGGGAAAAGTAACAGGATTAGAGTTAGAAAAAAAATCCGGGTCCGATGCTAGTTACAGTGGCATATTAACCCTAAAGAAACTAAGCAATTGCTTAGGACATCCATCATTCGTCTTAGGGGGCAACAGGACTCCGCGACCGATTGGTGCCCCCATTTATGTCACTTACAAGCTGTTCCACTTTAGTATTAAATGTCGAACTCTCTTTTTTGTCCGTGCATTATTATAATTGGGCCCTTTATGAAATAAAAATTTCGCGCTCACTATGCTAGCGTTCTTTTTCTAATCTTCACGCGGCTAACGGTTAGGTTCTTCCGTAATTTAAGAAAAAATGTCAAGCTTGTTTGGCTCGCTTTACTTGGCTGGGGATTGGGGGGCCAGAGGCGGCGTGTATCGTTTAGGGCACCAAGCAGTCTTAATCAGCCCCTGGTTAGATAAAAATTACTAATGAACCCTGGTGTCAGACTTCTTCAAGCGCCTACTATAAGTAGCAGACCAGTGACATGGTTACAAACAATCCGCCAATAAAGTCAAAGCTTTGGCTAGAACAAAAATTTCATCACAGCAGACACAAATCAAACAACGCCAGTTTGTCTTCAAATCTCAAATCCAAACGAATAGACGCCATTCAAAGATATTGGTGCGATCCTTTACAAAGGTGCAGCGGTAGGGAGATATTGCATAGTTTTGGAAACCATCCAACCCTAGGGGCGATGGCAGAGATTCCAAGTGTAGCCATCCAGGTTTAGTACAGGATTACAATCCTTATCTTTAGGCCTAACTAGACTAAGAACGCCTCAGATTTCGTTGCATAATTTACTCAAGTTAGGTATTGCCGTCTAGCGCCGGCTAAGAATAGCATCACACTATACGTATATTCACGTGTCAGTCATAAAAGATGACTGTTGTGGTTTTCATGATGCAGTATTCCAAATTGCTGATGTATGTTTGATTTTTGCTTGTGTATTTGTCATAATTAGTCACGATTTTACGAAGCTTGCTTCGTATTGGAGTCAGAAAATTTACTCGATTTTAACAACTATAGGTAGATGTGAGATAAGCAATATTTAATTATATCTTTGATAGCCATTACCCATTGGCTAAGTAATTTACCACCAACATAACACTAAGTAATTTATTTTCCCCTTTATCTGTAAATTATTCATGTGGCAAAATTCACGGCATCAGAGAATATCATACCATGAGTGACGTCGCCGGCAACATTGAAGAAATCCACTTTTACAGCGGGATATCATCAAAATATTCAAATAAATAGTTTATCGGTACGTTTACAATGTTTGGTGCGGAGTACAAGTATTGCAAGGTTTGGAAGCCGTCCAAATCTGAACCACGGTACTGAGATTGTATGTCAGTAACCGGTTTAGCTAGATTTATAATACCCTGTCCTGTGTATTAATGATGATTAGAGAACACATTAAGATCACCTGTAGGTATGCATTCCTGCATAACTTCTTTTTTGTCTGCGTGGACTAATGAATCGACGATCGACCCTTTGAACCTCAGATCTAAACATGGTTACAGTAAAGAAAACTATATAGCGTGGATCAAGTTATTCTGCCATCTATGTCCAGAATTAACGCGAGGCAGTTTCTTCAGAATTCTACAGAATTTATCACTAGAATAAGTACCGATAGGCTCACGTCATATCGGTACTCATCTGTGTCATACGAGTTATCTAGTCTTGGACATTATACAAATCACCAAGGCAAGAAATGCATTATCTAAGTGCAACTGACTGCGACGAAATGTATTGTCAGCAGCGGCAGCACCTCGAGTTGTTCACTTAAGGGATCAATCTACAGTGGTTTATTTTATAAATGTAAGTAAACCAGTAAACATGCACATTGTTCCTTGTTTAGCAGTCAGATATAACAGAACACTAAGTTTGCAGCGTGATCAATGACTTTTGAGATAATCGCCGAAATTGTGAAAGCGGTACCAAATGTGTTAGTTAATTTTTTAGATTAGCTGAATTGTTTTCAATATTTCTGCTTATAGGCCTGCTAAAAAATATTTATACCTACTGTAAAAAAAACTTGCTATGCGCCCGTCCTGATGAAAATAGAAATAATCCCTCCAATGAGTACTCGAGGTGCTGCTGCTAGTGCCTACTTGAGCTCTATCATTATGAGCTTTCGAGCCCTAGAGCAACACTTAAGCACCTATCAAGTAGTACCTGTATCTTGAGAAAACTCGCAGGAAACTGGGTCAACTGCACTAGCCGCGTTAGCGAGCGGTTTTTATTCGCGGCAACTGTCCTTTTAAAGTAAATGAGGTGGATCAGATGTGTCTGAGTATTTGGGGTGAGCAGTGAAGATGTTACGACTCAGTTGGGGTCAGATTAATTGCCCACTGAGGTCTCTAATTGGGGTAATTTCGTGGGAGAATGCGGTGTTTGAATAACTCATGTTGTTGTATTTTTGTATTATATTCGTTTGTCCGAATACAAAAACGCCAAATCAAGAGTCAGTCTTTTCGGCAGGATGTAATTCAATATGCAATGCAACTAAAGGATATTAGGCAAGCAAGATTAAGGACGTCTACTGCCAAGCCCTAAAATTCTAAGTCGAACGAAGTCTAAATGAAGTTATTGGAATAATTATTCAGAACTGCTTTAGATAAGGCACACTCACATTTATGTCCCTTATATAGGAAAGGAAAAATGTGCTATTAAGCCGGTTTCCCTACATCTTTCATATTTCAGGGCTCTCATGTATCGAAATACTTTCCTCGTTCTCGCTGAAGTTGGAATAGACGCAAACAAGCCCTCTTATCCTTTAAGAAGCTTTATACCAGAGAGTGAATGGCCTGCTCACACAAAATAGTAGAAGGTAGGTTCCACTTCAGGTTTCAAATCATTTCGTTACACTAAAATGATTTCATAAAACTTTTGTAGATATCGTAAAATGAATACCTATCAATTACTCACAAATCTAAAAGAGCTTCGTTGACGAGTTTCCGAAACGAAAAATACGAAATTTACAATATCGTACTGCACAGGTACAGGGTTATATTGATTCAAAGAAATAGAGTACGAATTTCAAAACCACTGCACGTTTCACAAGATATTGTATTTTTTGACAAAGTTTTAGCTGCATACGCGCTGTTTGAACAGTTTTTACGGATCCGGATATGAAAAATACGGTTATGAGAGGAACTCTTTCTGTATTTTCGTATTTCATATTCCGATTGCTTCCACTACTCTTTTAGATCAGGAATTCTGTGAAATCAATCTATGGAACTGTGGGTGGTATGGCGATGTCAAAGACTAGGTACGCCTGTTTTATTAGTCGTGATACCTCTGAGTTTGCTGTTCAATTCCTAAAAAATCGGCCAAGTGCGAGTCGTAATCGAGAAGGAAGGGTTTGTTACCGTCTAGTACGCAACAGGCATAATATTTACCTTTCTTGTATAGGAGCCCCATCAAATACTAATTCTGTTATTTTAGTATTTTTGTTCTGGCAGCAATAGTAATACATGTTGAGAAGTTTCAACTGTCTAAATATTACCTTTCATGAGGTATAGATAAAATCGAGCAACACAACACTGCTCAATTTTTTTTTGTATTTTTGGCGGCAATAGAAGTTCGGCATCGGAGATAGGTAATTTCAACTCTATCATAGTTTATGTTATGAGATACAGCCTGGTGACAGACAGACAAGAAAGTCTTGAATCTTGATAATAGGGATTCTTCCCATCTCCACATCACCCTCTCATCTTAAAATGTGACACAGATTCATCTGTCAAATCCTCACTTACGCCTTTAGTTTTCATATCGTATTTTATACAATCCATCCAAACTTTTTAGGCCTTTTATACAATCCATCCAAACTTTTTTAGGCCGCCATCCAAACTTTTTTAGGCCTTCATCCAAACTTTTTTAGGCCTCCATCCAAACTTTTTTAGGCCTCCATCCAAACTTTTTTAGGCCTAAATGTGACACAGATTATAGTGTTTAATTTATTTTGCCTCACGCGAATGCAGGCCTTTAACACGAGTTTAGGCACATCACGCCTTCACAACGCAGGCGGTGCTAACCGGATTTCCAGCGATATTTCTTTCTTCAGTTCTTGCAAGGAGCATATTCTGCTCTTATCTCATTTGAGGGCTGGTGGTGCAGGTGCGCGGCGGCTGACAGCTCCGCGTCCTCGGTGGACGCGTCAGATCGTGACACCGGGCTGTGCTGACACCGGCCCTGCTCCCCACTGCTCTAGGACGATAGCCTACCTGCATGCTGAGCTGCTGGTGCTGGTGGTGCAGGTGCGCGGCGGCTGACAGCTCCGCGTCCTCGGTGGACGCGTCGGATCGTGACACCGGGCTGTGCTGACACCGGCCCTGCTCCCCACTGCTCTAGGACGATAGCCTACCTGCATGCTGAGCTGCTGGTGCTGGTGGTGCAGGTGCGCGGCGGCTGACAGCTCCGCGTCCTCGGTGGACGCGTCGGATCGTGACACCGGGCTGTGCTGACACCGGCCCTGCTCCCCACTGCTCTAGGACGATAGCCTACCTGCATGCTGAGCTGCTGGTGCTGGTGGTGCAGGTGCGCGGCGGCTGACAGCTCCGCGTCCTCGGTGGACGCGTCAGATCGTGACACCGGGCTGTGCTGACACCGGCCCTGCTCCCCACTGCTCTAGGACGATAGCCTACCTGCATGCTGAGCTGCTGGTGCTGGTGGTGCAGGTGCGCGGCGGCTGACAGCTCCGCGTCCTCGGTGGACGCGTCGGATCGTGACACCGGGCTGTGCTGACACCGGCCCTGCTCCCCACTGCTCTAGGACGATAGCCTACCTGCATGCTGAGCTGCTGGTGCTGGTGGTGCAGGTGCGCGGCGGCTGACAGCTCCGCGTCCTCGGTGGACGCGTCGGATCGTGACACCGGGCTGTGCTGACACCGGCCCTGCTCCCCACTGCTCTAGGACGATAGCCTACCTGCATGCTGAGCTGCTGGTGCTGGTGGTGCAGGTGCGCGGCGGCTGACAGCTCCGCGTCCTCGGTGGACGCGTCGGATCGTGACACCGGGCTGTGCTGACACCGGCCCTGCTCCCCACTGCTCTAGGACGATAGCCTACCTGCATGCTGAGCTGCTGGTGCTGGTGGTGCAGGTGCGCGGCGGCTGACAGCTCCGCGTCCTCGGTGGACGCGTCGGATCGTGACACCGGGCTGTGCTGACACCGGCCCTGCTCCCCACTGCTCTAGGACGGTAGCCTACCTGCATGCTGAGCTGCTGGTGCTGGTGGTGCAGGTGCGCGGCGGCTGACAGCTCCGCGTCCTCGGTGGACGCGTCGGATCGTGACACCGGGCTGTGCTGACACCGGCCCTGCTCCCCACTGCTCTAGGACGATAGCCTACCTGCATGCTGAGCTGCTGGTGCTGGTGGTGCAGGTGCGCGGCGGCTGACAGCTCCGCGTCCTCGGTGGACGCGTCGGATCGTGACACCGGGCTGTGCTGACACCGGCCCTGCTCCCCACTGCTCTAGGACGATAGCCTACCTGCATGCTGAGCTGCTGGTGCTGGTGGTGCAGGTGCGCGGCGGCTGACAGCTCCGCGTCCTCGGTGGACGCGTCGGATCGTGACACCGGGCTGTGCTGCGACACCGGCCCGTACGCGTTCTCCACTGGACCGTTTCTGTAATAACACGAAAAATATCACTCTCATATTCCCACTATGATGTCATTATGGTCATACACAGACACACCGCGAGAGACACGCACAAAAAAATCATCAATTAATCAGATCAGATATCATTCCTTGCCAGGAGCCGAAGACCAAACTTTCAGCAATAACCAACCACTGCAGTCGGAGCAAAGAAATTCCAAACTTCGTAAACGATGAGAATGGTCTTCGAACGAAATACAAACACACATGACGCTGCCAACCCAACGGATGGAAACAACGTTTAGGTAAGCATCTTAAGTCCAATCAATAGCAGCAGTAGCTAGAAAACTTAGATTTTCATGTATCGAGATAAAATCTCTTCTTAGAGTCTTAACTAGAGCCGGGATTTGTTCCAACGTGTTGACAGAACGTGCCACTATCTACGTTCCAGCACTATACGATTTTATTATATTGACCTTATCGCATTAAGATAACGTGTACCACTTTAAAACGCATACATGTTAATAGGTTAAGAGTTTTCTAAATATATAAATTATATAAAATATACTTTATGTTGGAAAACCAGCATTTTAATTAAGCTTCGCGTATTTCTTAATTGTTATTTTATTATTAGTATTCAGCAGTGGCCAAGGGTTGCATTTTAACGGAGGTAGGCCGGAGCGAAAAATGTACTAATCGAAAGTAGATTAATTTGAGAGAATCGTTTTTTTTAAAGGGATGCCGATGGGAATCAGTATGTATAGACCCTTCACCACTGGTATTCAGTCATTCCCTGTCAGTCCAATGCAGGGGCCTAGGCCTAGTAAGTAATATCGGGGAATATTTGCCATATTCATCAGTGTAAGATGTTGCATTCACGTGGAATGCTGTTGAACCGATTACGGAATTAATTGATAGCAATTGAAACGACAGAGATAATTTAATCATGAAACAGATGTCCACCAATCATGGGCCCAATATAATAACAATCAATAAAGTCAATAATCAATTGGAATTACATCAAAAGACCAATTAATTTACTGTTTCAGTGTAACAAGGGTGGACAAATAACGTCAAGAGCGTCCGATATGGACGTTGGGCAGGAAATAATTAACTAAAAAGGGGATTGTGTCGTTTATTAATATTTAGTTCATTTTGAAAACAATATCTGAAAAAGCTTTCCATATGACTATAAAAGGTTACGTAGTAAAGTTACCCACTGATGTATTTTCTGCCGTTTTTATTTATTTAAATACCTATAGAACAGCTGAAACGGTAACAGATTTTTGAGTAAGTTCAATATTTTTCTAAAATATTTTTCCTTTTTTTAGATAGGTATGGAAATTGGAACTAGAGTTTGCTTAGATAGCACACAGGACTTTATTTCCTTTTGCTTTTGATACAGCCTGATACAGCGCTTGTGAGTTTTTTTACACAAGCAACGTAAGTAGCAGTGAGATTAAAGGTATTGACACGATTTTGGGCAATAATAATGATAATATTTGCAAAATTTACAAAAATTTTATCAATCGTGGTGAATATTGAACTCCGCCTATGAGGGGGAGGCCCTGTCCGGAAGTGGACTCTTGTGGCTGGTAATGTTTTCCTAGAATGGTTAAGGCTTTGCAGATTAAACCTGCTGGTATTATGTAAAAAATAAGTGCTTCAGACGACACGTTAGTCCGGTCCGGTTGCTGTGTATGATTGATTACTTAGACGGAGTCGATTTCGAATTTGGGCCGTACGTAGACTCAAAATTTCTACATTAAATGCATGAATGCTTCAATACCGCAGCGTAGTAATCTCCTAGTTAAACAGTCAGTGGGCAATACAAACCAAAACATGTCAACTGATTGAACCATTTCAATTATTGAATTTAAAAATAAAGTCAATCAATAATCATTCGTGTTTGGGAGACAAGGCCCTTTATTGTCTGAATTAAGCTGGTTTTAAATGATGTTATAGACTGTTTACGTCGTGTTTATAGGATACTAACATCAATTGATAAAGATGGTAAAACACGACGGTCTGTTAAACTTTAAAATATCGAAATATTATTAAAATTCCCGCCAAGAAAAGGTAGGTATTTCTCTGCAATACCGTCGGACTATAAAAAGGTAATGTTATGCAAATTCCTATTGATTTTAGAACACCTTCCTTGTAAGCTCATGTTTTTATTTGCTTTGCAAAGTTCTCAAAGACTTACCTGCTTCTAGGAAAATAAGGTTTACTTTATTGCAGAATTTCATTATTATGATTTTAGAAGCACAAGTTCCAGGAAAGCTTAATTCCAGTTCCTATAAACAGTTTGTAAGATGTAGGTACTATTGTTATGGCGCATGCAATAAGAAACGATTTACCGGTCCTCATCATTATTTTCTACCCAACAAATTGCCAAATCGGAGCTGATATTATTCAAAATAAAAAAGCACAATACCATGGATGCTTCAAGGCTCTATCAAAATAACAGGTTTAATATACATAAAATGCTCTTGAGTAATGTGCAAATATTTATAGAGAACTCTGCAAAAGTTAATTTCCTAATTGAATTGAGTGAGGCCGCCATCACTGAATATTTATTTTACTGCAGAAAGTCAGTGGCCATATTTATTAAAGTTAATAAAACAAAAAACTACGATACACAGAAATACTTTTCGCAAATATTAAAGCAAATAAAAATAAAAAGCATCGATTCACAAATGTACTTTACGCGAATGGAAGTCATAGACCCGCCAGCGGTCAAACGATTGCTGCCCTATTCGATTTATTGTTAGCACAGTGAATTGTTACATCCTGCGTTGATGAATAAAATGTGTAAAGGGAGTCCTTATACCAGATTACCAGCTGTCTACTTAGATGCAGAAACTTCTGCCTAGAAATCCGTGATTCCGAATGCATACAAACCGATGTCTTCAAAGAGAGGTAATCGGATTTAGTCCGTAAGAACTCGTAGACGTTCGATCGTAAACTATCGTACCTGTAATCTCTTACCTAGACTTCCCTAGACGAGTGACAGGATATAAGAAAGCCGACTAGAGTACTTATCGATTTTACTACTATGACTGTTATATGTGAGATGTAAAAGCCACAATGATAATGATGGGGTGAGCCCACAGAAATCGCATCAGCTGACCTTGGGCGGAGAAATAGACGTCTACATAACGATGGGTGAGTTTTTCTGACGATCCAAAAATCGACAGAAATTGACCTATTTTTAAGGATTCTTTGTCCTATGTTCTCTATTCTTTTGCCTATGCGTTTGTGTTATATTTTTGCATGAAAACATGGGCGTAACAAAACATATCAAAACATTCATCACGTTTTGACGCGACAGCAATTTTACCAATGGCGATTGCTCATTCGTGATTTATTTGTTATTTTTTGCATATAATCTGATATTGTCTATCCTACTATAATGTGTTTTTACGAGGCGAGAAAATAGGTTGTATGTACAGACTTAAAGTATATATTATGTTGTAATCTAAAGTAGGTACTTACTACCGCTTTAGAATACCAACGTATTTCTCCACAAACTGTTCTCAGCAAGACCGGCCAGAGCTGAACAGACAGACACGAAGTAAGATTGATTACATAACGAGATCCTGTGTATTTTTCCTTTAATTCCTACCCGTCACCACGTAAGGCAAACGTTCAAGTAGCTCTTCTCACTAATCAAAGCGGTCTCGATGTTTGAGTGGTAGAACTTAACTTTAAGATCTAGAGTCCTAAGGTTTGAGTTTGATATTCACTTGAACACAATGCGTTGGTACATTTACCGTTCACGCACTTCGTTTTGGCTAGTAACATAATTCTACGCGCTGGGCACATATTATTTCCTAGTTGTAACATGTAAAGAAAAACATGAAAAGCTGCTAGGACCTTGGTGTCGCCAGGGATCATTGGTGAGTCGAAACTACATTGAATAACAAACATTCGTAATCAAAAAATAGTGTTCTCCTAACTCTTCTAAATGTTTTCCGATTGCGTGCGGGCGTAATTAATTGTATTAGTATAAGAAACCCTCCTAGTGTAGTGCGGTCGAGTAGGCAACGAATAAACGATATCAAATAATGTACATGGGGAAGTAGTTTATACAACTTCTTAGTAGCAAGCGTATGTAGGTACCTATAAAGTTGCAAGCTGTAACTATTCTATATTGGGTTTCTCTAGATTCACCAAATGACATGAGGTGGCCGGCTATAAAACACTTAATCTTAAATTGGTCCCGTTCCCGTTTCTTGTTGTAATACTCGGTTAGTCCTAAAAATAGCGCAAATCTCAATCAAACTGATGAATTCACAGGACGCAGCTGCCACTTTTTGTGCAAAAAGTACCCACAGGATATAGGACGGGAGTATGCGATGCAGATTGATACGGTTATGAGCTAAATAGGTTAAACGATGTATTTGTTAGAGCATTTGATGATAGACTCTATTGAGTAAAATAAATAAGCAATATCGCCAGCACATCTACCTACCCATTTAAGGGTACACACAAATACTAAAACAAAAACCCCAAATTAGGGAAGCGGCGCGCGGGGCGCCTACACAGATGGATCACTCAGTACCAGCGTCGATTTTGACGCTTACTGACTTTAACTGGAAATAACATGAATCTCAGGGGAAGTCAAGGTAACTAAGAAGGTGGTTGAAACGAACGTCATGTTTCTAAATCATAATGACGTTCTTTATCAGATTTTTCTGTTTTGATTTTATACTTTGAGATTTTTGACTGAAGCAACGACACAACACCTTGCCTTGCTCTGTAACAAGTGCCACTCGCGAAAATCCGAAGAACCTTCTGTTTTGTGCAAAAACTGTAGCAGTTGATCCCTTAAATGGGTAGGTAGATGTGCTGGCGATGGTAATAGTACGTATGTAGGTATGCTTGTAAAACCTTGCATGAATAATAATTTAAATTCACTCTCTTAGAACTAGGAAAGAAAAATATTTATAAAAATACTAACAGATATGGTTGAAAGGCAGAAAGGTTGTTTGTTTAGGAACAACTCTACAAATCTAGACATACTCATTTTACGGAGATCGTAGTGGAGTGGATATAAAAATGCAAGAGATACTTTGCTCAAATTCAAAAGTATGTATTTTTATTTCAGTAAAGTACATTTTCTGGAAAACACATCGGCGTCAGTTGCTTTAGAGCGACTTCACATAGACTCTTCAAACAAGGCAACGAAACGAAATATAGTCTGATCACAAACAGTGATAGCCACCAAACTGTATAAGAAAATAAAAACGACCTAGAAAATGCGAGCTTTATATCAGACCACAAGGCTAAAGTATTGTATAACTACGACAAAACATCTCTAGAAACTAATTAGTTCTCATATCACCTGACTGAACTGCATATCCTAACCAGAACTTCCCGGTATAGACCATCCATTCATACAACGACATCCGAACGCCAGTAGCCTAGTTTCTGATTAAGACGAAGTAGTGAACAATATAGCATTATGAACTACGAACTAACAGAACTAACTAATGCAACTACAGATGGTGACGACTGCAACCGATGGACATCTTGAATCTATTTCTCATTTGTGATGGGTATTCTTTTGACTTTATTCTAGATTTATCTCTCTGTCTCTACGTGTGGGACACCGAATCGTCCGACGACTCGACGATCCCTGGTAATCTAACTTTTACAACCGCCTACTGTAGCAGGCCTCTGAAATGGTTGTACAAGGATAAGGCTGAGGAAGATTGAGAAACTCTTGACCGACCATTGCAAGTCGTTTAGCGTCGGGTGGTAGTAGGTACTTAATACTGCTAGAAAGTAAATCCTACTAAGCAATTTGTTCTATGGTAGACCCCATACTCGTTCCATACCCCACTCTATCCCACACAGATTTCTTATAGGGGAATCCTATATCATGTTTAACTAACGGAACTAACTCTCAACAATAGTTGTCAACTTACCAGTTCCTAGTAACTCCTGGCAATATGTTATTCGTCGCCACAATCGAAATACAGAGCCGTCAGCAGGGATTTAGCGCCCCTAACGCTTTTAGCATTTATCATGTCCTATGTCCAATTTAAAGCTAGTGAGCTTGTGTGTCTGCAGACAAAAGCTATGTCGAGTAGGTAACACTATTTAAAGGTACGTTACGTTTTTGGGGCACTGGCTAAGTGGCTGAAAATATTTGATGCTCGGTATAGTTTTTACTCGTGATGTGAAATCAAAAATTTGTTTCAGTTAAATATTATTTTTGGCGCATTGATGATCTTTCAGGCATCCTTAAAACGTTACCTTGTGGATTTTGAAAGAGAGCACAAATTTCATGTACCAAAATATGGACATGTTCAAAGTAGAACACAAGCCTTGCCACCTCTTCTGTTTCCGAATGCACACGATCACCCGAGCTTCAGTAAATAACGTTGCAAAGTTTACTTGTGTCGTGTTATCGCCAAATTGGACTCGCCAAGTTCCTCCCTGTCCACAAGGCAGGCGTTCATTAAGGCAGTTGCACTAGTTAGGTCGTTTAGGTACCGTAAGTTATGTACGCCCGTTGGTTGCCGTACCAGCTAATTGTCCACTTGTACGTACGGTATTTAATATGACCAGTGGGCAGCGACGAATGCCAACCCTGGCAGCTAGATTTTACAATAAAGCATAGCTTTAGAAATGTTTCCGGGAGTTTGTTGGCGACACGATCATTGCACAAAATGAGTTGCTTTATTACTTTAGTTGCTGAAACTATAGCTTCCTTTTGACAATACGACAGAAGAGAAATTGCATTCGAGTCTCATTTGCGATCTGCTTTACAAAGTACATTGTTCAAGTCCTCAAAAGTCCGTTGCTGGATATTGGCCTTTCCTGTAGTCGTTGCATTTATCATGCACATCAGCATCACGCATCACAGACGTTTTGGCGAGCGCCATTTAATACGTAATATTCAAAGAGAATTCTGCTGTTTATTACCTAGATCCGCCCCTTAGTAATCTTTAGCGTCGCCCGCTAGAGGGATTTAGACAATGCGATCTCTAGATCATAAGCACATACAAATCAGTCATCTCACCTCTATCCAACCAATCCATCTATCTATTCGTACCTACCATAACACAAACATTGTTGTGTGAGATAGATACCTCCTCGTCGATCAGATCATGACCCCACCATAGTGATCGATCTCTCGGTCGTTACTCACGACGCCTCTGTATCTAAAGTATGCCAGTTCACATTTGTATGCAGTGCATGGTCCCGTCATAAATACGTATTATTGAAGGCCGCATACTTAGTCGCATACGTTTATGCTGTGTGTACGTACATTTCTTTGTTTACAGATTTCATTGAGAACACCTCAGAACCCATTATTATTATAGTAGACTTTGCTTTTGGTTCAGTCGTATTGCCTTATGTGTAACGATTTTTCTCTAGGGCGCCTCGTGCGCCGTTTCCCTAGTTTGTGCCAAAGTTATCTCAAAATTAAAATATCTTTTATCTAAGATCTTCAAAGGCTGCTATCAATGTATAATAAATTGTGTTATGTACTTATTTGTCAAATTATGTACCATTTTTAGAAATACTACTACAGCTACAACAGTCCACTGCTGGACATAGACTATTTTCAGAAAAATAATAGAAACACTTATGGTCATTGGTTAAAGTGTTTTTCAATGAAAACTTATCTGTTTGTATTGTAGGGTACTAAGAACAATAACTAAAAGTAGGGAGTAAGTTGAGATCGATTGAATCAATTTTAAGAAAAAAAAACTATAGAAAAACAAGCCCCCAACAAGCCATTTGAATTTATGAGTTCAACGAACAAATCATGACTGACAGTAAAAATACCAAAGAATAGTTTGTCCAAAAAGAAACCAATAATAATCCAAGTTTTAAAGTTAGTAGCTACAAAGAATCCAGTGAATTCGAAACGTATAAAAATGTTATTGGAAAACGGAAGAGCGAAATATTAGTCGGATCTGTTGGAAAATCCACAAAGTTTAGACTCATTGCGAGCTGGCTGAATCTAATTTGGAACAGGCGATAGAGACGAACCGCCATTTGCAGTAACAGCTATTGAACCTAGTATTTACTATCCTCTCGTAACAGGAAAATATTAATCAGAGCTGTTTAAGAATTCACAAAGTTGAGTCTCAGTGCTGAATAAATTTTCAGAGTAGAAGTTATAGGGTTGTACAATTATTATTAGTAACAGCTAGTTAATAATGAACGTACGCGGTATTTAACGATCTGCGAGAGTTCAACAGCGAATTGAAGGAGAAAAACTCCATTCAGTAAGCAGTAACTAACAGTCAAAAGATGTATTTTAATTCAATTTGCAGTTTTAATATTACGTTTATACGTGATTTTAAATATTGTGACTTAAACATATAAGCTTTTTCTCGACGGTAAGCGTTTATTTGTCAGTTTTAATTTACTTTTCCGGGCTACACACACGCACCCCTTTGATACCTTCAGGAAACATGAATATAACAGAAATAACAGGTACGGTCCAAAACAGAACATCTCTAGCAGACGCTGAAGAAACTTTCGAATTCGTTCAACTTCCATGTTTTATACGTAGTTAAATAATTTTACTGACTCTCTTCGTCCTGAGATTCGCGAGCAGAGCAAGTGTCATAGCACTATTCAACTATAAGTCAAGTAAGAAAAGATAATTGTTATGAGATGATAAAATTGCCGGGTGATGCCGCTGGCTTTGCAATGTGATACCGGCTGAGAATAGCATCACGCCATTTCCACCCGTAGGTAATAACAATTTCTACTACGTATAAAATAAGGCGACTAAGGGATTGATCCAGGGAATAGGTACCAGTGTTCCCTGTGGGCACAACACCTTTCACTGCACTCGCAAATCCGATTGCCAAGCGTGGCGAGGGTAATACTCCCAAATTGGTGGAAGCCCATGTTCAACAAAGGACTGTTGTGGCCGTAGAAGTAGTAGATAAATATTGTAGGAAAGTTTTTATGCTTTTGCGGACTGCAAGCAGGACGACTGCATTGTTAGCACAGCAGCGTAGACATACTAAGAAATGGTTACGTTAGTGCATGGTTAGATTACTTTGCGATTACAAGTAATTGTAATTTTGATCAATCAAAATTAGTAATTAATCACGTATACGAATATTTTACCAAAGTATATAATTACTTTTAGTAATTAAATCTATTTCTAATTGAATCCTTGTATTTTCTTCGTGGAAATGGATTCCACGAATTGTAGGTTAGTTGTTAATAGACCATGTGGGTAGTACATTGTAGTTAAAACAATAAATATAGGTATATGATTAAGGTGAAAAGTCCGCTCAGATATCTTTACTTTTGGCAACATAGGTTATTGATCCCAAGCATTTTGGCCAAAGGTCACAAACCTTAATCCTGCGTATCTGCGAGGTACCTATACAATAACTTGTAACACCCAAGATTAAACTAACAGCAACTAGACTTACCAAAAGTATTATGAGTATCTATTATTGCGGATTAACGTGTTGAGTGGAGAGGTATTCCTATAATATACTCATCTATTGAGATTACGATGAGAGGTCGATGACCGCTCTTTACGCTACCTACATCTACATTTACAGGCAGATAAAATCACCACCCTGGCTTCACCTGAAAACAAAGCCTGGTAGCGGTATTCATAGCCAGACGACTATTTTAAGAGGGTGGTGTGTATCCTTCCTGCACTTAGGTCGTAACTCGACTTGAGAGCGACACTCGGGAACCGAGCCACTTTGAGACACACGACAAATTAACAGACGCAAATACGTAAGAGAATATAAAATGTCGTCTTCATCTGACGATCGCGTGCAGGCATTTAGTTTTCCCAATCAATAGCAAAGAGCTTTAATCGGAACCGATAAAATCCTTCTACTGTGAACGTGTTCCCGATAAGTTGTTCAGGCTTTTTGGTATTAAATTCAGTCTCTAATCAAGACCTGGGAGAATTAACCGTCGAGCAAGATAAACTAAGCCAAAAGCTTTGGCAGAGGAATTAGTACACTAACTACGACTGACCACAGAAAGCTTCTTCGCGCCGGACTCCTAGATATCTAACATACCTACACTACATACATATACCGGGAGTAACGGAAAGGGTATAACAAGCCGAAAGGAGGTCAAGGTACTCATGAAACTGAACAACTTTCCCCAAACAAAATCGCCGATCAGCTGATTGATTTCTATGGGAGGTTCAAATTTTTTTTTCTTATTTCGACCTATGCTCCACGGGGAAAGTTGTTCAGTTTCATAAGTACCTTGACCTTCTTTCGGCTTGTTATACCCTTTCCGTTACTCCCGGTATAAACCACAGCACCTCCTTGCTGCACATGGGTTTCCTTCTATAAGGGAGTAGGTATTGCAATTCTCACCGCGATTGACAGGCGGGTTAGCGTGCTCAGTGCAAGATGTTGCATTCAAAGGGAACGCTGCTGCCCATTCTCTCAATACACTCGGACAGAATTTTTACCCGACTGCCTCAGAAGGAGAGTTATGTTTTTCGGGAGTATGTATGTATGTGGTCAAGAAAATTCTATTTCACGGGCTACAGCCCAAACGGATAGTTGAATTTTGACATATGAGGTGTCGTTAGATTCGTCTCAGCAGCGCGAGTGACACTGGCTATATTAAAAAATTATAGATTCAAGATGGCGGATTTTTACAGCAAAATACTACTTTAAAATTACCGCAGTCGGGTTTTTTGTTTTTTAACTCATCTACTTGTAGTGATTCATACGGCTCCGGATTAGGAGCTCCAGGTACAAGAGAGCGGCAATGAAGTCAAATAAAAACATTGTTTATAATATCTCATTCCGTATTCGTATTCGCTCTGGATTCAGGAGTTATTCATTACATCCCTCGAGCGAGATAAGCTAAGATTGCACAGTTTAGGCAGACGAGCTGTAAATTAGCTTGTGATACAGCTTATTGCCTTGTTTTGGCTGAAGTATCACTTAGGTAAGCATGATATGATTATGAATCGCTCAATCTTAACTTGGCAAGCTTCCTTGTGTATTATTATAAGACGCCGTAAAATGTTCCTGTTATGAAATTGAAAGATTAATAAATTAACAAAAACAAATTAAAACTTCACCAGATTTTTGTACACAAATAGTATTTAGCTTAATTTGTCGCACCAAATCTTAGAACAAAAATGTATATGGGCAACATTACTCACTGTCCAATCGAACAATATGACTAATTCGCGATAAAGCACTACAATAATGAGCTGTTCAGTTCTAATTACAATATTGATTATTGTCTCTCTCTTACTGATACAAATACAACAAATACAAATACAAAAGCTTTATTATCAAAAATACATTTCAACAAATGTTTGAGTCTTCCCAGTAAGTAAGAACACTACTTGTGTAGGGAATGACTCGCTTCTTCTTTGGGTAGTAACAAAGCTGTGCGTATAGAAACAAACAAATTAAAACAGAATTTAAACCAAAATTTAAACAAAATTTAAACAAAATTCAAACCAAAATTTAAACAAAATTTTAACAAAAATTTAAACCGAATTTTAAACAAAAAATTTAAAAGATAAGAAAATTAAATCGTTAATAGTTAATTAATTTTACAAACTTAATTAGGTAGGTACTTATTCTAAGAAACAAGTTATTGTGTGTAGTATGCGTGTGTGTGAATGTGTGTGAGTGTGTGTGTGTGTGTGTGTGTGTGTGTGTGTGAAAGTGTGTGTGTGTGTGTGTGTGTGTGTGTGTGTGTGTGTGTGTGTGTGTGTGTGTGTGAGGTATAGCAGCATGTTTTTGTTGGTTACCATTTGCACCTGTATGCCCTACGGAGATAAAATGCTCCTTGGGATCGGTATTAAGTGGCCACATACAGGTGATTTGATATTATTCAAGACAGTCGGACTAGGATGCTTTCAACTTCATCATACGTTAGGTCCATTAACCATTCTGTAACTTTAATCTTGCATATGTGTATATTCAAGGGGTAAATGTTTAAAATACGGTTAACTTTGTTATACACATAACCAGATTGGGCAGCGAATTGACGCTGTGCAAATACGGTTCTCGTGCGATATTGCCGGGCTACCTGGTAGCTTCTTCTTTTATTTGATAATGTTTGGTCATAGGGAAGAGTTTTGTGGAGAGTGATGAATTAATAACGATACGAAGCACAATCAATCAGGTCGCTGTCCAGGAAACTCATGTGAATTTGTAATTAAAGGCCTCAAACATGAACTACTAGCCTGGCACAGTCAGCACACCAACGCACGAAACCTATCAAAATTTACTGGTTGTACAAAACTATTACGGGCTAACATCGACTGAGCGAATATATTTGAATAACCCAGCCAAGTTTGATAGGGTCCGCACGTTGGTCAAGTTTGTTTAGCAGAGTAGTGAGCTGGGGGCTGGACAGGACAGACTTGCATGCGAAAATCAAAGGCGATCCATTTACGTTACGTCTAATGTGCAATAGCCTTTAGCCGGAAATCATGTTAGAACACAGCTGTCTAGTGCACTCACTGATAGTCGTGTAGGTATAGGTATCTGTCTTGCCATATGCTAATACCTTATTAGGAGACTAACGCCTGACCTGAGTGACGTACCTATTAATAACATGAATGGGATCTAGTTAGATCTGGCTAAGCGAATAATGGAAATTCTACTAAAAGGAAGCTGGGAGAAGTTCTGTGGAAGGTGCCTTAGTTACTATACCTAACCTACTAGCAACGAGTACCATCATGATGACTAGGAAAAGTTTGGAAATCTTAATACACAAGTTACAAAGTTGAAATCTTTAGGTTCTAGAAATTTCTTCGATAGCAGAAGCTGCACTGAAAAGTCAGGTATTTCTAAGTAGATTTAAATTACTTGTCGAAGGAATTCTATTTCCTGAAGGTGGTGTTTAGCCCGAGTTCAGCGGAGAAAATCTACAGACAGAAATTGAATTAAATTGAATTGCTGTTTGCCTCTTTACTGCCGACGTAAAGTTAGCTAACCACAAGCTTGTAAGCAAGCCGTGCAGTGACAGCTTAGAATAGCATCACTCCATTTTTAGCACCGCGCGCGCTAATCTGCCTACCAAGCGTGGTGAGTATGGCAAATATACCCTAATTGAGAGGGTCCATGTCCAGCAGTGGACTGTTGAATCGAGCTGAATTGCAAGTAAATGTCACCCTATTTGTAACGTTACACAACACACTGAAATTGCATAACATATGCACCTTCTGTGCAGTCGAAGAACGCAGTTTGTAAATGGTTTGCGAAGTGCATTGCATTGCAAACATAATTTAATCAATCTCATTCATCCGAGGTATGTCCAGATATGCTGAAAACTTAGGATAATATATTCCTTTGAAATTCCTGCTGTTCCCAGTCTGAACATAGAAAGCAAGAAATAGAAAGACGAGACTGGCAGCAATAAACACCTAGAATAGATATTCAAATTCATCTGGAATCGAATCCAGAACTTTGCATAAATATCACGCAAACGAAAGCTAAGAAAAGAGAACGGATATAAAAAAAATATAGGTACTCCGCGGATTCCTAAAGCAATCAATATTTTCCGCGAAAAACGTGTACACAGAACTTATTTGTGTTACAATACAAAACAGAACGGAAAATCTGATAGCGCTTGCATACTTACACAAATGTGCATCTATGTAGGCATCTACCTATTACAACATTTCAACCACATTTCAACTATTGCATTTATCAGATTTTGACGCAACCTCAACAAAACACGCATGTCGGTTTGCAAATAGCGCTGATTACTGAATGCATGTCAGTTATTCAATATTCATGTACCTATTTGAAAGAATTAATGACTTTCGGTCTACGAGTCGACAAAGATAACTAAATAGGTTTCGGCAAAATTTTACGTAGATGCCAAGAATTAATACAGCGCGCAGCACGCTTGTTTTTCGCGTAGAGAGTCAGTAAAATCTATTCACCCTACGTAGGGTAGAAAGGTACTAAAATATTTTATGACAACTTACAGCAGTTGTACGGTTAAGAATATTAAAATTAGACCCCAAGTCCATTTACTAAATGAAAGTTTTTCATAGTCCATTGAATGTATCGTCACTGGTGCGAATAGCTTCTGCACTATTTTTAATAGATTCGAATCAACGACGCGCCCCAAGGAAGACGGGTTTCGTCTGGAAAATAACATGATTTTAAAACCGTCTAACAATAGGGTTGGACGTGATAATATCAAGTACTTAGTCGGGGGAAACTACTTCTTATTCAAGTAATTCCGCGTAAAAACTCGTAACTAAATTGAAAACTAATAATAGTAAGAACGTGAATCATTTTGGATGGCACTTTGTTTTTAAACATCAACAAACCTATAATAATTACTTTAAGTTAAAGTAATTATTATAGGTTTGTTAATGATTAATTATTATGTGTGAAAGTAATCGCGAGTGCTTTAAAAGTTATATCAACAAACCTGTCTGTCGTGCAGTGTAGAAAAAGCACCAGTGAATTTAGGCCCACTCGTAGCTCGCTTAGTTAATCCAGTTGACTTATTTGTACTTATTTCTTAGTCGCTACTGCATTAGGGTCTTTCTCTATACCTGTTATAACTTAGGTGAACTTTCTTTACTCAACATGTTACAAGCCCAAGTCGTTCACTATTTCATGCAATAGTCATGCATTTTACTATCCCGAATTCATATGTTTAGATATCGCCCAGTTTATAATGTTCCGGGTAAGATGCAGAAGCAGAAAGCCACGTTTTAGTTTTACTTATGATGAATGTTGGACGAGGAACTTAACTGCAGTGAATTCATATCTTATATCAGAGGTTGAATTTCATGCAGCGGATAACGAACACCCCTCATTCATCAGAACTGGTATAAAGTTCGTCGAGTGAAATTTCAACACAAATAGAAATAGATACGGTAGCACTTCACTTCAAATGTTGAGAATCTAATACTATTCCATAATAGGTCAAAGTTAAAATTACCTCTCCGCTCTCATATTCATGTAAATTCGACGATTCTGTGCATGCAAAGTCTAGACTTTAGTCCAAATAAAGCTAGGACATGTGAAGGTTGCCGTCTGATGCTGGTTTAGAATAGCACGACCCAATTTCCACCTGTGTGGTGTCGTAAAACGCGACTGAGGGAAAAATCCAAGGAATGGGTGGTAGCGTTTCCTGTAAAATACACCACCTTGCACTATTCGCATGCCATGCGTGATGAGTGGACAATCTCACGTCCAGCAGTGCACTTTTGTGGCTGTTGATGTTATAGCCGTAACATATTCGATGGGCTAAGAACAAAAAACACCCAGATAAAAACCCAAGCAATAAACAAAAGAGCGCCGGCACCCGTGGAGATTTTCCTCAGGGTGACCCGCTAGGAGGTTAAGTCATTCATTTATCACCCCATTACCTAATATATAATAAAAATAAATAAGACTTTATAATGTGACAAGGTCCTTTGTCTTCTGTACCTACCAGAAAAGTTCTGGAGGCAACTAGCAAAAGGCAAAACTTCAGTCACTTTTCGAACAACTCCCAGTTATCCAACTATAATAATGGTATGGGTGAAGTTATTAAATTATGGATGAATACCGAGAAGTCAGATACACGCGTAGATATAGATATAGGAATACTACTGCCAGTTCCTTTAACGATTTCTTTATCTAAATATAAAATAATTGAGGAAGATAGAGCAAGGGGTTTTGGAAAATCTGCAAGTAGAGAAAACTAAGTTATGTGTGGCATGGCAGTAGCAGATCTCACCTCGTTTCAGAAGTAAATGAATATTTTTCTTCATCAAAGCGTACGCCAGATGCAATTAGCAGTTCTAACTTCACTATCGTTTGATATATTCAGGTCACAAGAACATCGTCTTACTTGGTTAGAACGTCCATTTGGCCAAGCGTGGTTCTGTCAAGGGTCCATTTCGGAAATTTGTCGAATATCAAAGGTCCGTTCGACTTCAATAGAGTGGTTGACTAACACGTAGTACAAACCAATTACTGGTTCAGACAGCGTGCAAGCAGAAACTTTTGATTTGTTTCCCGGTGTAACAATTTTAATCAACACAATAGTAAAAAATTAAGTCCCTTTTTGCGTTTCTCTGTCTATCTGTACTGGACACTGCTAACTCGTCCTAAACCACGCAAGGGATGTTGATGTGTTTTGTAACAGGTAGAGTAATTCAAGAGGAAGGTTGATAAGTTTAAATTGTATAACTTAGCCAGGAAACCTTATTATTCCCATGGGAAAACGATTAGCAGAGTGCGCAACCACTGGGCGGGTCGCTAGTTACGACTATTTTACAAACTTTGATATAATTTTCCTGCAATAGTTTTAGTTTGTAGCCGGATATTATGAAACATTCGTTCTAGAACGAGTTTCAAATATGATTAAGTATTTAGCCAGTAGATACTCGAAACTAAATAAATGCCCTATGATGTGCTTTTCTATTTTTGCTTTATAAGTTCAGTTTACAGGATTCCTTAAAAGTATTATTCTTTTGGCGCAGTTAACCGCATCTGTGTGCAAGGAATTACTACTCTTAGTGGCCTTGTCTAGACGTGGAAGGAGTACAAATACTCTTTCGCATTCGTAGTTCGGCTTGGATAACGATTATTGTGGTAAGAACATCTTGCTTTCGAAAGAAAATACTAATTTAAATTTCCACTGCCAGCAAACGATAAAAAGTCGTGATGTGATACAAACAACAGACCTTCCAACTTAGAAATTCTTAAACGATTTTTAATTCTATTTTCTTTTGCAGTCGAGGCTATGAGCATCTTAACTATGTAGACTAAATTATAGCCAGGCTGTACTGTACAGCGAACGGTCTGTTAACTGGAAAATAGGTTTATCAGTTTTCAATTAAGTGTGAAACGCGGTGCAGTATACAAATACGTCAGCAGGGAGACGGAAAAAAGTTGGAATACTATTCTAAGATTTCTAAGCCGATGTCGCAAACTACATTCACATACTACGAAATATTTCTACATTTACATACTATAACTACGAATGTTAGGTTGGTTTCAGTCGCTTATGCAAGGTTTACGTTCATGTTATACTGTACCTCTTTTCTGCTGTGACGGGCTTGGTGCCGTCTCGGTGGAAACGAAGTAAATAACAGTTTGCAATCAGTTCTGTTTATTATAACTTTTACATTGTACCTACACTTTAGGTACTAATACATATATCTCATGCGGGGTATCCAGAGCGTAAAAGGCTGTAAAAAGTCTATTTACGCGACGTCTAACAAAAGTTTGAGAGTCATTCAGAAAACTGTAAATCACCATAGTGACAGGTTGTTAGCATGTCGAAAAATGTTAAAATTGCAATACTCACTCAGATCCCTTAGTCTTACGACACCCCACACACAAATTCACAATGCAATTTTCAGGTCAATAGGAGCCACAAACGGTGATAGAGTTTTCTAACAATATTATGAAAACTCAGTGGTCAGAGCGCCGGCACCAACACGAGTCGTGATTTTTAGGTATAATTTTCTTACATAGTATGTACAAAATTTACATATTCAGTGAAAAATCTGATAGGTTTTGTCCCAAAACCTTGAAAATCTTGTGTCCCGTTTTAAGTCTTGACGCGGCGCGCCGGTCCACGGCCAAGTTCCATAATCAAAATGTGTCATGTCCCGGAATCCCCCGATATGAGGGGCTGTCTGGGATTTCCTCCGTACGTTGGACAATTTACAATGAGGCTGTCGTACTGCTACAATACTATATTCAGCCTGTCATGTTGAAGGATCCGATATAGGCTGGTTTTAGAGAAAATACATACTACAGTCCAGGGTGCTGCGTATTAGTTTGTACACTAGAAGCGTATTCAGCAGTTTCAGCTGGTGCTACTCGGGGTAAAGACTATATTAGTAATCGATATTAGCGAATAATGGTTTTTCGTGTTATTTGTTCTTTGAATTAAATAAGGAAACAAAGAATCACTAAAAATGAGACTTTGCTGTTATTAAAGAAATTATCGGTATCCAACGATCAATCAAGTTCTTTTACAATTCTAGGAACAACAGGGCACTCATTCATCATTATTAAATTACCACAAAAAGTCACTAAGTACGAACTTATGACCTTGTAAACTCATACCTACATCGTTTGTATACCAATAAATCTAAAAATCAAAAAGTGAAAAGGTCATTTACGATTATTTTACTAGCAAAATATTCCTAGATTTTACATGTGTATTTTTTAATGTCATTTGGGAGTATACTGCAAACCATCCGGCCAGTTTTTGAGTCTTTATTGTTTTATACTGTGTTCATGTGAAGCGAAGCGAAATAGCACACAAAAACCACTGCAAAGTGAAACAGTTTCATTAAAATAAACTAAGACCAAATATTTAAATTACAGCTGAAACTTGATAAATATTCAAACGAAGAATAATAAACCCTATAGATGGACTTTAAAATACAATCTTTCGTTTAATAGTCACTATCGAGACACAGTGTAATTTTAAACACTTAAGAGGGATCTATAGTCATTATTTTTCATACAAACGCTTTCAACGTATCCCTCTGCCAATTCGCAACCGATCGACTCAATTTTTGGCACGGTAACTCTTCTAGACTAGATCTATGCTCCATATTCTTTTTCTGGTTGTAATAATGCATTTAAAAAAAGATATGGCCGTGGCAAAATGCTCTAAAATTATCACCAAGTTTACGCCTTGGTATCTTCTAAATATGTCAATAATTTCAGCAAAACAAATGATGCGGGCATAGAATATTTTATTGGCAGCAAAATAATGCCACTATCAACAAATTTGGTGGCGATTTCGAACGGGGAACCTGGTAAACCCAGAACGCAAATTTTCCGGTAGCGAGCTATAACTGTCTCTTTTACGGCTGGGGTACGGGTTGGATGCATAAATGAGATAGAAATATTTTTATGAACTGACAGCTCACGAACTTTCAGCTTGGTATAGTAGCCTCTTAATCCTTTAATTAAGACGATTCCAGCAATCTAGGGTATGATGATGAACCATCATTAGCTGGTGCCGGCCTATGATTATAAAATTAAGTATTTACTTAGTAATAGTCGCCTGGCAGTTATTCAAGTGAAAATTGACATCGATATCGACCGAAGACCGATCAAGCAGCTATTATCTCTGACAATACGGTTCATCGAGTTATTCATCGACTCCCACTTGAAGAAGGCGAAGGAAAAGGATGACTAATCTAGGAAAACTTTCCTGATCACTTGTCTAGGTAAATAGAGATCAATGAACCAAAATAACAAGGCGTAAGTCACATTAAACGGACACATGATCATGTATTTTTTCCAAGCTATTGAAGTACAAGACATCCCTACTCGTAACTGTCTCGTATTTTAGGTACAAACAGAAACCTGGGATGAAAATAAACGGATCGATGTTAAGTGACGTATAATCGCTCTGAGAGTCAGGAACGGAACGTTATTAATAAATCCTGATGTCAACGGTCGAAAATACTTTTGAATGACACTTGACGAATTCACAAAGGGAAGCTGACCCGTGCGACTCGAGCGAAATTACAACATAATGAAATACTTACGTATACGTACTGCTATTGCTATTAAAATATGATAATAAATAAAGGGCATACACTAAAAGGGAACAAATGTTAGGTAAAAACATTTGCCAATTGAACACTGCAAAACTGATTCCAAAAGAATTTTTCTATCATTTTCGAAAAAAGAATTTTGGTAAACTACGTAGGTACGTAACTACAACAATAAACCGTTTCACGAGAATTTCAAATAGTGTTGCAGTCAATAATTGGTATAGAAACAAAAAGTTTTATCGGTTTTGTAAAAAAGAATTCGCTTTTTTTTTGGAAGCACGGGAAACTATGTTTTAATTAGCGAGGGCTTCTGATCAATAGCTTTTCTTTTAAGCACCTGGCACTTGAAATCTCCCATCACGATTTTTCAGGGATCCATTTACTTTCTGCTCAAGTTATACAAACAGTTTAGCCTGATTGATCCAAAATTCAAAACCACTTTGTATGAGGATTATTGCTATGGTAGGGATATTCTGTCGTAAGGAACAAGTAGTTGACGGACAACCCGGTCAACACTGGTGCAGTAAGAGATCTAAGCCGCATACCACTTTACTTACTAAGTAAAGAGGGGAAGAGGAAGACCAAAAAGTTTATTCAACTGAAGGAGAAATTGATGGTCATGCATGTCATATAGGGAGGTCAAGGAGAAGGCGGAAGATAATACAATTCGGCGGATACTCCACCGACAACAGTAAGCTCTAAAATTTATGAAGAAAGAGAAGACTTGTTACTACATAACCACATGGTCGATGGCAATGACGAAGGCAAACAATTTATATGGAAATAAATAAATAACATTGTGCACCAGACCAGAAATGCATTAAATAACGTAAGTAAATCTAACCTGAATGAACGCGATTCATTGTATTCGTTTACTGATCAGTGGATTGAAAATACAGTGCATTGTGAACTAAAAGGATGGCAAAATGCAATATTTCAAACCTACAGACTCCAGCTCCCGGCTTAAATAAAAAAAATATTTTTAATAGTTTTTTATACTACCATATAAAAGGTATCAGAATGCTGATGTGTGACGAGTATTCTAATACGAAATTGCAATGCATTAAACACACACTTTAATCTTAAGTGAAAACGTTTTTAGGGTTTCGTAGTCTACTAGAAACCCTTATAGTTTCGTCATGTCTGTCTGTCTGTCTGTCTGTCTGTCTGTCCGTCTGTCTGTCTGTCTGTCTGTCTGTCTGTCTGTCTGTCTGTCTGTATGCCGCGCCCTCATATCTTCGTCAGTTTTAGAGCTATCGATATGAAATTTGGTGAGAAGATAGATCGTGTTGACCCAAATATTGAAATGTTAAGAAAAAAATATTTAAAATGTTTTTTGGACCCCCTCCCATACAAGTGAAAGGGGGGCAACAATTTTTTTTTTCTTCTGTAATATTGAGTAGGGTATCGTTGAATAGGTCTTTTAAAATTAAGGTGAGGTTTCTTTGAAACAAATTCTCTAAAATGTTTCTGTCACGAGATATTTGCTTTTAAAAAGGGCGTTTTTGACCCATAATTTGTTCCAGCTGTAACTTTAAAAGTATAAACGCTAAAAATTTGAAATAAATATGGAATATAGCTTACAATCTGAAGTTACAATGAAAACTATAACGGATATCGTACCCTTAAAGGTTTCAGAAAAAAATGAGTTTTTCTATTTGCGGTTGGTCATCATACTGCTGCTAACAAACCAGCAACAAAATTAAGTTTGTAATGCTGAAAATCCTGATATTTAAACGTTGACTACGAAACCCTATTTGTGGGCGTGTCTGACACGCTCTTGGCCGGTTTTTTATTTAAACTATAATTTTAAATACGAAAAAAGTACGAACTCATTCCCATACAAACGCTTTGAAAAAGTTCGTAAGTTTTCATATTTCGATGAAACGTTTAAAACTAAATTTGTAATATAAAAATTTTGCTATATTTTGTATTTTAGCTACATAAGTTTTAAATGACATATTTTCATTAATTTCGCCTCAATTTCAAAGTACTTCCTAAACAAGAAAGTCAGTAGTTTTTTTTTGTTTGAGTGTCTTATAAGAAAATGGTTTCGGGTTTTTGACCTTTAAGATGCGGGCGATACGTCTGATCCTGGGGGAGCAACCCTGAGATTATCTGATTCCATTTATAGAATAGTTTTTTCGAGTGTGTTAGCTTCGCAAGCCAAAACGGTTTACCAATTTCACGAAATTACTAGTCAGCAAGTTTCATATTTCGGAACACTTTCTTTTCTTTACGTCAATGATATATGAGACAGCAAAAGTTTTATCATTATAATTTTTTATTCAAAAATACTAACAATTAATGTCTACAGAGACCGCGGTACAGAACGATAAGTACATAATGTCAAATTCTCAAATTGTCCAGAAAGCTACAAGCCTTGCAAAGCGCAGTGAAGGCGGGTAGGAAAAACTACATGAGACCAACCAACGATCGTGCTCTGTGGTGCAAAGTCCTATATCCAGTGGGAATATAGTAGATCCCTATGTCCAGCAGCGGAACAACCAGAGTCGATTCCATGTTTGAAACTTAAACAAATCTCTCACTCAAACCTCAGCGATCGAGATAACAATCGGCATTCAAATATAGCACTGAAGTTTCATCTCGATTCTGGGTAGAAGTACTTTCGAGTAATCGATTTCGAGCATTGAGCTGCGTTTTAGATTATTGCTTTTGATTTCGGGTGGTGTTGCTCTGTTGGTAATTACTACTCCACTAAGCTAACTAGATTAACGAAACCCAAATATAATATGTGCAACATTGCTTCCGCGTGCTTATTCCTACACTGCTTTACATAATCTTTCGATTCCCTGTCGCTACTCCCTAAAATATCCTAAATAAAATCGACAAAAAGATAAACTCAGAATCATTGGGCAATATTTTGGTCTGAGACTAAAACTACAGCTTCCATCTATATCTAGGTACTGAATCATTTGTCGGTATGTCGGTTGAGACACCATTGGCACGCCAAACGCTTCCGAACCGACTCTTACTACTGCTTGTTTTTAGGGTTCCGTACCTCAAAAGGTAAAAAACGGAACCCTTAAGGATCACTTTGTTTTGTTGTCCATCTGTCTGTCGGTCTGTCAAGACCCTTTATTTCAGGAACGCGTTAAGATATCGAGTTGAAATTAAAACCATTTACTCAAGTCTATGGTCGCTAGTAGTAGTTTTTTACCCTCTCAAGGGAATAAAAATTCAGACGATACTTCCCGTAGACCTAGAACAACGAAACCGGCAAGTAGCTTCAATTTATTAAGTAATAAATTTATAGTTTTTATGGGGGCCGAAAAAGGACAAAATTAATAAATTTGGCTAGTTGTTTCAGTGGAGTATCATATGAAATATAGGTTTAAATATTTACAAACATTAGTGCGGAACCCTCGGTGGGAAAATCCAACTCGCACTTGGCCGTTTTTTTTATTTATTTAAGAATCCGCAACGCTAGTTTTCTTTCTGTATTATCGAGCTCTGGTTCAATACCTTCTGGTTTTCGATGCTAAGATTTTTTGGTACCAAACCTATCATGGCATGTAAAATAAAATCCCACCAAAACATTCACTTGTAAAAAGAACCAAGTCTCGCCTCTCAGTTCTTCTACTGTAAAAAGTTGTGAGATCCATGTGATTCCAAGTCGGTTATTGATAAATAGAATGACTTGGCAATCGCACACTATTTGCTTGTGAGATACGATGGTCTGGTGCGATGGCCGGGTCATTCTATTTATCAATAACCGACTTGGAATCACATGGACCTCACAACTTTTTACAGTAGAAGAACTGAGAGGCGAGACTTGGTTCTTTTTACAAGTGAATGTTTTTGGTGGGATCTCATTTCTTTTTGTAGGTAGTCTTCCTCTTACTCTTTTCTGGAACTACTTCATGAGCCTCAGCTACAGATTTCTTTAAAGCCCTTCCGCAAAGTTAACTTTGTAATCCTATACATTTGTATGGAAATACAAAGTTAATTATGCAGTTGCAACCGAATTTGCAGAATGTTATAGTTTTCCCTTTATTCATACACTAAATACAAGTTGTATTCTAAGTTTGAAGCTCCTCGGTCTGCTAGAAGTACCTTAGAATTTTGATGATCGGTCAGTCAGTCAGTCAGGCAGAAAATTAAGAAACTTTGACTAACTATAACTTCTAAACTACTAGTATAAATTTGATGAAATTTGAAATGTATCGTGTCTATGCAGTGCTTGATAAGATATTTTGAAATGAAGGTTCTAAACTTATCGAAAAGGGGGGTCGAAAATGGCCTGAACTGGTTCGAAAAAAGGATGATCCCACCCAAAACATAAATGTGAAAGGCTGCCAAGTTCGATAATATTGGAATGCTTCGCCTATAAAAGAAGTGAGATCTAAATAAGTACCAAGTTCCATACACAGACCTCAGTTAAAAATAGTTACAGGAATGCACACTTGATTTTTCGCAGTTTGGAAATAACAAATACTTTCTAAACTGCGAAAAATCAAGTGTGCATTCCTGTAACTATTTTTAACTGAGGTCTGTGTATGGAACTTGGTACTTATTTAGATCTCACTTCTTTTATAGGCGAAGCATTCCAATATTATCGAACTTGGCAGCCTTTCACATTTATGTTTTGGGTGGATTTCATTATTTTTGTAAGGTTTATTTTCTTTTTTTCTTATGATTAAGTAAGGTAAGGAAATATCTCATTTATACTTTACTTTGACTAAATACAAACCTTCGTAACGAATTTTAGGTCGGTACGACGATTGGAAGATATAGATAATTTTTTTGTTTTAGTTCCTTAGGGGTATGAATTTACACCTTCATTATTTTTAAAACCGACTTACACTTGGCCATTTTCAGATTTTTTCCTTTACCTTGACCTAAAGACCTACCTCCATGCCAAATTTCAAGTCAATACGACCGTTGGAAGTGGTCTAGGTTTTTGATGAGTGAGTCAGTCAGTCAGTCAGTCAGTGAGTGTATAGTAAAAATAGCGATTTTCTGACGTCAATATCTCAAGACCTACAATAGGTACATTAATGAAATTTTGTATTTTAGATAAGTAAGTAGATCTCGACAGATGCTAGAAATTTCATATGCGTAGATAAAATAGATTTTGAGTTATAGGTGGGTCGAACTTGGCCCGAAATGGTTCGTGTAATATAACCCACGGCCGGTGTGTCGCTTTTTTTGCTCGAACTTGGCGGACACACTGCCGTGTGTCTAGATACGGCCGTGCCGCTTTCAGCTCGACTTGGTGGGGGCACTGCCATGCCCCCAGATACAATAGGTACCGAAAGTAATTATGGTGACATTGGTGAGGGTGACAGATTTTAGTTTTTTCCTACTTTACCATTTAGTCGCGTTTTTCTAGTTTTTCCAAAAGTTTAATCCGTATAATTTTATATCAGAATTTTTTTATGAGTGCAGTTACCACTTTAGTAATAAAGTTATGAAAAGCGCAATAAAACTTTATCTGTGTTTATGAAAGTAAAAAGTTTATTATGGTTAGATTAAGCTTTATGTGGTTAGTTGCCACATGGATAAGTGGAGCTAGAAATAAGTATGGAAATAGACGTAATAGTAAGTATGGCGAAGGACAGGACACGTGTTTGTCGGGTGGAGCAAAACTTTGTCCCAGTGGTTGCCAAAAGTAGGGCGTAGAAGCGTAGGTGGTTCCACAGCTAGATGGGTTGACGGCATAGTAAAGGTTTTCGATAGAACCTGGACTAGACCAGCACATGACATGGATTTTTAGCATAAGATGAAGGAGACTTATACCTAGTGTAACAGTGTGGGATACGGCCTGAAATTATGATAAACTTTATTTACGTAACCGATTATATGTATGATAGGCAGCCATGCATGCATGATACCTATGCCCGGGCTAAATTTTGCGCGTATTTTGCCGAAAATCCAATAATATGTTCCGGTGTAGGTGCTCAAATAATGTGTGTGCAATGGTTTGTTTTGCTACAAATATTTACTCAATTTTGGTAAGGCCATTGGTAATATAATTTTATTAAAGAGAATTTTCCGTGCTCTATAACCTAACCTACCCATTTAGGGGATCGACTTATACTGATTTTTCTTAGGATTTGTTTGAATAAAAATTTGATGAATCTAGACACAGCTAAATGTAGATAATAATGCTCCCATTTATAGAACTGGGATCTAAATGTCGCCACTCACGGTTGGTCATAAAATCTATAATTTCAAGTCGTATTAACTTCTTCCTGGTTTATAGTAATATCTAAACAGTTACCATTAGAAATTAGCGTTACGTTGCCAATTAGAATTCTGTCTTTAAATAGTTCCTCTGTAGATACAGGGGTACAGTGTTTGGGCCCAGTATTGTCGAACCCTAAATTGATTTTACCCGAATTGAGTCAATTTTCTGCCCGACTTACTAGGAACAACAAACTAAAAGCGTTTACAAATTTAAATATGGCGACCTTTCCAGCTTCAGATAGTCGACGATTTTCACCGCCCCCACACGGAAACACCGGTAAATTACAGATCAAACGGTATAACGTTATCTGTGAAAAACTACAAACGAAAGCGAATGAGAAGACGGTCTAAAAATATTAAGCTGACGTACCTACTGAATATGTTCCTAATTGATTTGTATGAACTATTAGAACAGCGTAGGAGTAGATCTACCTAACTAGAAATTACGTTAGAGTGTAGCTATCAAGATGGTAAAGATTAAATATAGATAATTAGAAATAACTGCTATGGTTGCAGGTTTGCCAATGTAACATAAATATCTGTACGCATCGACTATAAACGCCACGCAAAAAATGGTCAACAAAAAACCTAAGCTCAATCTTACATTGCACCATCTTAATTTGTATAGAAAAATCAGCAGGTTTTCCACACTGCCACTGTACCTCCCGTGCGTTCGCGGCGGACCCAGGTCTCCGGCCGGATGCCTCCGGAGACACGGTGCGGTCCGCAGGGTATGACACACTGAGCGCTGCATTACCGCGTACAAAGGGACGGATGGAACAGGGGGAGAGAATGCAAGACATCTTGCACCGGAGCTCCGAACGGAGGCACAGAAAGATCCTTGCGGTATTCTCTATCCGTGTCTCCGCAACCGCATCCGGATTCTGTTTCTCCGCACGCTAGAGCGAACTGTGCCAGTGAGAGATTTGAGGCTACTCGCTGCATTCGCCGCCAAATGACAGTTGTATGGCGCTCCCTTTATCACTAAGAAGAAAAGAGAGCGCCATACTTCCATTTGGTGACGAAAGCAGCGAATGACGTTCTCAACTATAAGAGTCCGAAGACAATGTAGATAACCAGAAGCTCTGAGTTACAAAGCAGTTATGGTCGGCACACATCAACCCATCAACTATATAATTGAGTTCGGATCACAGTGCGCACTTGAATTGCATATTGCATAATAGGTGGAATTACATCAGCAACCCCCCGGGATGTTGAGGGTGTCAGCCAAACTCACCACACTTGACAGGCGGGTTGGCGAGCGCATTACAAAGTGAAATCTGTTGGTGGGTGGCATTATACATGGGGGGGACCGTTCAATGAAGAATCTCGTGATGTACATGTCAATAGGCTGAAATAATATTGTTAAAAATGTTATCGCTAGAATAGGTTCTAGCTCGATGCAAAACTGACTGTCATCCATTTTATTTATTCAAAGGCAAATTAATTTATTTGCCTCCAATTTTAAATCTGCTCGGGTTGACCTGAATAATGCCTGACCTAACATTTATCTGCTTTCAAAAGTCTATTTTAATTATTTTTAAATGTCTATGTCCAATTCCCGATTCTAACAGTTCGCAATTTTATACATTAAATTAATTTTATCTCTTTGTGATACGATACTTATTAGGTATGTCCAGTTTGGTCAGGGCACTAAAGGAATATTCAATGTAGGTTTCCTTGCAACCTGAATAATTTTATTATTTTATGCAAACTGATGTAACGGACATGTCTGGAAGCGTAGCAAGCTGAAGTGGCAGAGGGCTGGGTGTTCACTTTTGTCGTAGAACGATGGACGGTAGAGAGAAAGCGGGTTCCTGAGTAGCCAGGTCAAGTTTCGGCAAGCGTAGCGTTGGACGGACACCATTCTGCTATATGAATGGACCGATGACTTAGAGGTCGGCTCGTAGCGACTACATTATTGCGAAAACATGAAACCATGTGAAGGCCTAACTTTAGCAGTGGACTGTTATACACTAATGACGCGATAGCTGCTTTAAATCAGCCTACGGTTACACAGACAACTTATACCCATGCTTAAAGCTTGACAACCAAAATAATACAAGATGTTTTGTATGCGACTCAAATGTGAGTGCAGTAAAAAAGCGCAAAGTTTTCGGACGTGTCTAGCATGCTACGGATTAACACGTTTACTACCAACAGCTGCTACGAAGAGCGTAGCAAATGCATTTTGAAAATAAAGGCAACGAGCTCAAAGGCTAGCATGAATACAACAGAATGTGTTACAAACTGCAGGTTGAGTTTGTTTTACTTTAATTCCGGAGGGCTTGAAGCCCATGAGACTCGATCCCGCGCACACAATAAACGGTGTTATAAAGTTTGCCATTATTACACATTTTACGACAAAGGTAGAACTTTTATCTTGTCTACGTCAAAGGGTTGATTGAAACATGATTGAAACCCTAGGACTTGATTAAATTTTTTGAGTACAAAACAGACTTGGGTGTTGGAACATACGAATATACGGAAAAGCCAGTAAAAATCGCAAACGGTCAGGTCACTCACCTAATAAACTCATCACAATATCATTATCATAAAGCGAGATGCAAAATAAAGTAGGCATGAAGATATGCAAGCTACAAAAAATATAATATCCATAAAGGTAACAGATTACTCGTTATAATACTTTAGTGCAAGGCATGGCATCAAAGTGGCCATGAAAATGTGCACTTGATACTTCATATCTCAAGAATGCATCTTAATCGCTTGTCGAGTCGTATCACGATCATCTATCATCTCCTGGCATGCAAGTATCAAGAAGTGTTTCGAGATACCTGTACAAATAAATTTAAACTCACGAATGTCCCTTGCAGGGTAGGCAGAGCATGTACGTGTAGTATGGAGGGCGTTTTCATCACATCTCCATGTGTATTAGATTTTCGCTTTTCCGCGATGCACTTGAATTTCACTGAATTGAATTTGCTGTGGAACCACGCTATTCTGCCTGCATATTTCTGTCTGCCAGCATAAATCCCAACCATACCTGTGTGGAATATGGGTTTTGATCCACAATTCATGGAGATTAGGCAACAGACGTTTAAGGAAAACATTATTAACCGCTCGTGTGTGATCACAGTTGTCAAATCAGTGTTAACCATACTATAGGCGTCCGTCTCAAATCAGACGCCTCACACACGAAGGATAAATGCATATAAGCCTACCTACTACAACCTAATATCACAGAGGGATTCGCGGATCGAAGCAGATAATCTATAAAAAAGCATCTCCGCTATTGTTATACCGCCCTAGTACTCAGAACGAGGATAATCAATGTTGCGGTGTCGCATTCAAACGACCGTACACGAGATGGGCAGCCACTATCAACCGTTTTTGTTCCAGTCTGTTCTACAGGTACAGAGGTTTGTATTTACAGGATGATGCAAAAATTGCTTCTCCTTCATCGAGTGGGACACCAAGTCGTCCAACAACCCGATGAACCCGATGTTGTCCGAGTTTTTCAACTGCCTACTACAAGTAGCAGGTCTCTGTCATGGTTGTGTAACGACCGCCGTCTAAGTGACCGACGACGGCTTAACGTGCCATTCGAAGCACGGAACTATTTTTTACATTTTCGGACAACCAAGTGTTTCAGCCTGCAATGTCCTGACTAGACTGAGTTTTTTTTTAACAAAGTGATAAATATCAACTTTGTGAGTGGCCCCACCGGGAATTGAACCCGGAACTTTCTGCGTCGCAAGCAGTCGGCACTAACCACTGCGCGACAGCCGATGTTGGTTAGTACGACTGCCTGAGTCTGTCGCCAAATTGCTGAAATATTTAAACGGGTTCATGTGCTGAACTATTTGTGATTCAACTCTAATTCCTGAAAAAAGAAACAATGTTAGATAACGCTAATACCGTATTGGCGAAACGCAGTGAAACGGTGAGATGGGCGGGCAGTGCCTATCTTCTATTATTGTTCAGCTGTTCATACTACCCCCACTACGCTACGATTTGTATAGGTCCTTCCACTGAATAGCTCTGTTCATTCATGCCACCCTACTAGGTGATGGGTTCTTTATTCTGTGGCGATACGCTTTGGACGCACTGAAGTATAAATCCTAACAAAATATCAATGTAAAAATGGAGGCCAAGTATTTCAAATTACCTAAAAATGTTAATACTAAGCACAGGCAAGCTTATGATCCAAGTATTTCAAATTACCTTAAAATGTTAAAACTAAGCACAAGCTTATGATAAGGAAAATATCACTCACCCGAAAGCATTTTATAAAAATATTTTTCAAATTGGTTAAGTATATATTTTTAATTACAAATACCTAAATTATTATAAGACGTAAACAAATTCATGAAATTAACAACTTTCAGGCCCGGCCGACCGACCTACATACAAATAATGGTATTCCTTTTTTCATATTTCGTTTCGAATTACGTTCCCTGTTTAGTTTTACGGACTGCACAACGTCTTAAAATATTTTTATTTTATTACATGTAACTTCGAGCTCTTCCGTCCCGTTCCGGCCCGGAGTCCAGCGTTCCTTCAAGATAGGTAATTAATAAATAATAATGAAAACACTTCTTTTTCCATCATGTAAGTTTACTTTTTGCCATAAATAAAACTCCATTTGTAAGTAAACGTTTGTGAAATAATCCAATGAAATGGCGATCGATTACAGACGCGATAAAACGTAATTGATGCACCGATCCCGCGCGCGGCATAACCGTGTCATGCAAACTCATACTGCATTCACATAACCAATGCAAATTGCAATGAATACGAGAGCCCGAGCTGTCGGCTTCGATGGCATGTCTACCTGACTCGGTCCCGGGTCGCCACAGTGCCGGTTCATCACGATCCGCGGTATAACCCACAGTGTTTGATTTGACTCAAAAAATTTCCCTATGCTGTTTATTGCATGAATAGATCAAGAAATGCATTAGAAATGCATGTAAGAAGGTCCCGCGTGTCTATTTCAAATACTTTTTTTTATAAAAAACATTTTGTATTTCGTGACCTTGAAGGGCAAAAACTATACAAAAAGCTTTGTAACAGTGTGTGATCATGATATATAATTTTTATTTATACAATTTAATAAAGCATCTTTAGGCACATATTTCTCCGTTTTTATTTTCAGAATACCACTTATACTTACCGAGTTATGTACATTTTTTCATAATTTTGTTTTAATTTTTTTTCTCCAAAAATACTCAAATGTGGGACTTGTGACTAGGACTGAAATATTGTTCTTAATTAGGTCTATTATTGACAAAAAAGCCACGTTCCTACTTGGAAGCGTTTGGGAGTTACAGACTAAGGTCAAATTGTACATTTTAGGGTTGTCACTAAAGGTCACACAAATAAATTCACAGCGTAAGTCATTTAACATTTTTTACGGGTGATTCAAATAATGTACTTGAACATTATAAGGAATATTGGTCCGGAAACGAATAAAATGTGTTATCTTCGTCTCACCTACTTTGATAAAATAGTAGTTTGCGTACTCAGGGATGGAAGTTATCAATCGCAACCGAGGTTTTTTGACGCCCGAACGCAGTGAGGGCGGCAACTTTCCGAGGTTGCGATTGATCTTACACCCGCGGTACGCATACTACTTTACATAACGAATGGAAAATAAGTAAAATAAAGCGATAAATACAAAGAATAATCCATAAACGATTATTGTATCGTCTGGTAAGCAAATGCAAAATGGAACGTGATTTAATCGTAATTTTTACCTTTGTTGTCGTATTATTGTGTAGTAATTCGACAAAGTAATTTTTTGAGGCTGTAAATTTAGGAAAACGTGCAAAATTTTCACCGCAGGCTGGATTTGAACCAGAGACCTTCGCCATCTATACTGGCTCTACCAACTGGGCTACAGCGGCGCACTCCAAGCCCGCATACGTAGTAAATATAAAATGAAGTCGCTTTTTGCCTCTGTCTGTCGTGGAATTCGCCAAATTCTCCTTAACAACGAAAAGGATTTTGAAAAAGGTTCTGGTAGGTATTAGATAGATAGAGTGATTCAAGAGGAAGGTTTATATATATACTAGCTTTCCGTCCGCAGTTTCACTCGCGGTATTTAGCTGTTTGGTCTAATAAAAATTTTAAATACATTGTATTTCGAAACGCAAATCAAATAATCGTTCTGAATGGAGTTCAACTATTTGACAACAGATGGCGCCACTTTACTTAATTTTAAAAGTTGAGGGATTTGAAAAGCCCTTATATCTTTAAAAATACGCCCTTTAATTTAAAACGGGAACTTTCTTGTTCGAGGGGAGATACAGGACTATTGCACTATACGGGGTGTTAGGGACGGTGTAACGAAAACTTTGCAGGCATGACCAGACCATCAAACTGAACAACTTTTACTATGGAGCCAATGGTGGGAAACGAAAACAAATTTCCGACCTCCCATACAAAATTCACGATCAGCTGACTGACTTTGTATGGGAGACCCGAAATTTTTTTTCTTTTCCCACAATTGGCTCCATAGTAAAAGTTGTTCAGTTTCATGGTCTGAGCACGCCTGCTAAGTTTTCGTTACACCGTCCCTAACACCCTGTATAAGTCCAATTATTGTTCCGGGAATCCTTTTAAAGTTTTATCGGCACATACATTTTATCAACTTAGTTTTATTATATATAATGATTACACTCACCCGCCCGATGAAACTTGTACCTACATAGGTACTTACTTCTATCATGCCGTGACGCCATGGGGCTAGTTTAACAAGGTACTAAAATTCAACAAAATATCTACGTAAATATTAGTGCAGGTAACAAAATAGCATAACAACACTAACATAAGAAAATAATTTAAAGGTTTGTAATAGTAGAAAAAAATTACGAATTTTGGCCAAAATCAAAGGTCAAGTTGAGTGGCAACCCTGACCCAATATTTTGAAATTCAATAACTCGTAAACGCTTCCAAGTAGGAAGATGATTTTTTTTATTAATGATAGGCCTAATTAAGGACAATCTTTCAGTCCTAGTCACAAGTCCCACATTTGAGTATTGTCGGAGAAAAAAAATTATAACAAAATTATGAAAAAATATACGTAACTCAGTAAGTATAAGTGATATTCTGAAAATAAAAACGTGGAAATATGTGCCTAAGGATGCTTTATTAAATTGTATAAATAAAAATTATATATCATGATCACACACGGTTACAAAGCTTTTTGAATATTTTTTGACCTTAAAGGTCACGCAATACAAAATGTTTTTTATAAAAAAAAGTATTTGAAATAGACACGCGGGACCTTCTTACATGCGTTTCTAATGCATTTCTTGATCTATTTATGCAATAAACAGCATAGGGAAATTTTTTGAGTCAAATCAAACACTGTGTAACCGTGTCATGCTAACTCATACTGCATTCACATAACCAATGCAAATTGCAATGAATACGAGAGCCCGAGCTGTCGGCTTCGATGGCATGTCTACCTGACTCGGTCCCGGGTCGCCACAGTGCCGGTTCGTGACTATCCCGCGCGCGGTATAACCGTGTCATGCAAACTCATACTGCATTCACATAACCAATGCAAATTGCAATGAATACGAGAGCCCGAGCTGTCGGCTTCGATGGCATGTCTACCTGACTCGGTCCCGGGTCGTCACGGTCCCGTTTAGTCACTATCCCGCCCGCGGTATAACCGTGTCATGCTAACTCATACTGCATTCACATAACCAATGCAAATTGCAATGAATACGAGAGCCCGAGCTGTCGGCTTCGATGGCATGTCTACCTGACTCGGTCCCGGGTCGCCACAGTGCCCGTTCGTCATGATCTTAACAACGGTATAGCCGTGACATGCAAACTCATACTGCATTCACATAACCAAAGCAAATTGCAATGAATACGAGAGCCCGAGCTGTCGGCTTCGATGGCATGTCTACCTGACTCGGTCCCGGGTCGCCACAGTGCCGGATCATCACGATCTGCGGCATACCCGTGTCAGACTAACTCATATTGCATTCACATAACCAATGCAAATTGCAATGAATACGAGAGCCCGGGCTGTCGGCTTCGATGGCATGTCTACCTGACTCGGTCCCGGGTCGCCACAGTGCCGGTTCGTCACGACCCCGCGCGCGGTATAGCCGTGCCATGCAAACTCATAGTGCATTCACATAATCAATGGAAATTGCAATGAATACGAGAGCCGAGCTGTCGGCTTCGATGGCATGTCTACCTGACTCGGCCCCGGGTCGCCACAGTTCCGTTTCGTCACGATCCCGCGCGCGGCATAACCGTGTCATGCAAACTCATACTGCATTCACATAACCAATGCAAATTGCAATGAATACGAGCCCGAGCTGTCGGCTTCGATGGCATGCATGTCTACCTGACTCGGTCCCGAGTCGCCACAGTTCCGTTTCGTCACGATCCCGCGCGCGGTATAATCGTGTCATGCAAACTCATACTGCATTCACATAACCAATGCAAATAGCAATGAATACGAGAGCCCGAGCTGTCGGCTTCGATGGCATGTCTACCTGACTGGGTCCCGGGTCGCCACAGTGCCGGTTCGTCACGATCCGCGGCATAGGCGTGTCATGCAAACTCATACTGCATTCACATAACCAATGCAAGTTGCAATGAATACGAGAGCCCGAGCTGTCGGCTTCGATGGCATGTCTACCTGACTCGGTCCCGGGTCGCCACAGTGCCGGTTCGTCACGACACCGCTCTTGGTATAGCCGTGTCATACAAACTCATACTGCATTCACATAACCAATGCAAGTTGCAATGAATACGAGAGCCCGAGCTGTCGGCTTCGATGGCATGTCTACCTGACTCGGTCCCGGGTCGCCACAGTTCCGTTTCGTCACAATATCGCGCGCGGTATAACCGTGTCATGCAAACTCATACTGCATTCACATAACCAATGCAAATTGCAATGAATACGAGAGCCCGAGCTGTCGGCTTCGATGGCATGTCTACCTGACTCGGTCCCGGGTCGCCACAGTGCCCGTTCGTCATGATCCCAACCACGGTATAGCCGTGACATGCAAACTCATACTGCATTCACATAACCAATGCTAAATGAAAACGAGACTTCACGAAAAAGTCCTACGTCGCCACAACTTCAATAGGAATTTGCTTAGTGATTTGTCTGAATATACTTTAGATTTGACAATAATAAGTCTCAGTGACAAACCGGAATAAGATTTTTATGTGTGACGAGCCGGTACTGTCCCAAATTGGGCACAACTCCATGACACACAAACGGCAGATCGCGATGCAATGCAGCTTATTTGCACTGACAACAATAGCGCAACAGAAACAGGACGATGGATACTGAACTTTGATTTGGAGTTCAGGTACGAGTTTGATCATCGATTGCTGTCTAGGGAAGCAGTGTGCCGTATCTCATAGTCCCTCGTACATTACAACGTCAAGGCACGCGCGTTGTCACGTGCACATTTACGCATACGTAGACTATGTGCTCCACCCTTTAATGTCACTCAGGCCAATTTTAACCATGTTTGAACCGTACAGTACACACTGCACTACAAACACTAAACAGTCGAACACATAAGTAATTGTAACTTATGGTCCGAAAATAGTCTTTATGATAAGGCTATGAAGCGGCCCAAAGTACAGGTTTGCCCATGGCAGACTGTACGGAGAGATACAAAGCTATTGTTTTGTGGTCAGCCTCGCGAATCAATGCGATACTATTTTTACTCAGGTTGAAACGTACACCTACGTTTGAGGCCTAAATAGGGTTGGTCAGTTCCCATTTAGAATATACTCGTTTCTATATTTGGCGTTTATTTCTGTTGATATACTTTTGGAATAAAATGCTATGAACTTTTTTAATGAAGAACCCAAGCCGAATGGCGGTCGCCATAGCCTAGCTTTCCTTAGAGAAAAGCGCATTTAAAATTCATTCATACTAAAATAGACAACTTTAATACAGTCGCGTCTTTACGTTGCTTTGCAGTTGAAGGAATCATACTTCATAGGAAAGTAGATTTTATTTTAGAAATCATCAATATTTTTCTTTAATGGAGACTAACTTCTGCTTTTCATTTCTCAAAGAAGAAACTCAAAAGGAAATGAAATATTTTGCCCCTAGTAACATCGTATTAAATTATGAAGTAAAATATCTTGTGATTTGACACTAATTAATTTTATGAGGGAGGGGGAGGTCCATGTTCAACAGTGGACTTTATTGTGGCTGTTATGATGACGATGATGATGATGAATTTTATGAGCAGTTTTTTAATAGTAATAAAATAGCTGGATATCTTCGGAGTCCCTCTGTGTAGCTTACTATTACTGCTTGTATGTGTACCGATTACGCTGCGAAGTAGGTACTTATTTTTAACCAGATTAGGAAATATTTAAAAACTTTCAGTAGCGCTACATATTTCACTCCATATATTAACGGTGTTTATAAGTTATACCACGGTAATAGAACAAAACGTAGTTTGGCTTGAATTTTATACTATTTTCTGTACCTATGAACCGCTAGTATCCGCCTGAAAACTAGTTATTAGCTCTTCAATCAAAGAGTAAATAGAACCTTTTAACCGATGCCGTAACTATTAAACAGTCATGTCAACTGAACAGGTACTTTAGACTATGTAATTACAAGGTTTCAGTTGTTGGTTGGTTGGTTGTCGAAAATGAAAATTGAGTGTTCATTGTTCATTCTCTGACTAAAGCGACTTGTTGGCAGATATTTCAAGCACGTTAAAAAACAACACAGAAGCTTTTAAAATTAAAAGTACGGCCATTATTGTACAAAGTCAAAACAGCACGTGTACACAGCGAATTCTAAGGAAACCAACTCTAATTTAAGAACTTTATTTTATAGAAGTCATAAAAAATCCTGCTTGCTTACAGAACAAAAAACAAAGCAAAGAAAAAGTTCATTTTGTATTTATTTAAAACCGTCTCCTGGAAATAGGATATTTCATTATAAACAACCCTTCAATAAGTAGGTACTTGTTTTTTAATGTCTTTCTTCGAGAACTTTCCTTAAAAAATACTTTAAAGATTTTTGCCCTCGGTAACAAAATCTGAAGATTAATTAGGGTCACTCGCGTTCGGCATGACAAATCGGATACTGTACCTTTATTTACATTCATAAAAATGCAAGGGTCTTATGGCAATGCCTTTTTTTAAAATTTCATGGCGTCGCTCAATTTATCATTGTTATTGAGGTATTATGCTCTTGAGTACAGAATTTTAAATCTTCACACGAAAACATTTCAGTTCTTTAGTTGACCCTTAGGTCAAAGTCTAATCAGTTTTTTAAGTTAGTACCATCCATCAAATAGGTAATTCGAGTAATTCGACCAAGGACCGAGGACCGAGGACGGAGGAGCTATTGACAGTACAACGTACATTGTTTAGCAGTGTTCAATTGGTGTGTTAGGACGCTGGTAGCGCTTTGATTTGAAGCCTGCTGGGGCTAAGTAAACTTGATCCTTCGTCGCATCGAGTATCGCGTTAGGGTCGACGCAAATCGAGTTGTATTTGGCCTGAGCCTATCCGGTAACAAAATAAATTGAAAATAAACTGTGTCACTAACAAATGAAAGTTGATATTGATCGCCGTGAGCGAACAGCTCCAGTGTTGACGACAACTTATCTACAGTAAAGTTTGCTTTGCTACCAAAAACGGACTGCGCCAAATGACGCTAGATATGTGACGTCCCTAGACTAGACTAAAGCAAATACCGTACAAATGTATATTAAAAAGTGGCTTACAACCGCAGCACCATAAACATCCCTTACACTTACCTATCCGTACATATCCTACATTGTTTCACAACGTTCGCGGAGCGTGCACCGATTTGCGTTTATGAGTTCCATGACGTCATCACGGTAATGGCCTCCAATAAGGCAAGTTTGCAACTGCGATTATCAAACAATTCCCCTGTAAAGACCGCGGATGACGTCATCGAGAATAATCGAAGAGCCGACGGATTTTACAGACCTTGGTTTATTTGGTTAGAGATGTTTGAAATCTGGAGTCTTTGTATAGTTCGGCGCAGACAAAATTTCCCATCATCGCATCGCATCGCATCGCATCGCAGGCATCATCATCATCTCCAGCGGCAAAAAATTAACTACCGTACTTACAAAGTCTCCCCGATTACGGGTATCTTCGCGCGTCAACCTGTCAAATTAAAGGGTCAATTTAACCTGTAATTGTTATTCTTTACAACTGTTAGAGAACCGCCAATTGGATTATTTGAAGAAGTATGGCCGAACTATCATTAGATTTTATACGAAAAACTTCTATAGGGCTTTTCGAATGGCCAATCGATAGCTCGAAGTGCTACTGAATCTAAACCCGTATTAAATTATTTATTTTTATAACAATGAACCCTTCTGCTCACTCCCCGGAATAATCTTTTTAGGTGTTAGAGAAATAACAAAAAGAAACTTAACAGCGACGGCGACTGTACATAAAGTTAATTCAATTCTGCGGCCACAGTGACACCGAGCCACGCAATAATTAACATTTCAATTAACTATTTCCCTAATTAACATCGTTCCTGGGTTAATTAAAACTAGATATACTACAAATCAAACTATGGCTGTCCTGAATGTACCCCGCCAACCGCCAATTGAGTTAAAGTTAACTAGTTATGTTCTATACTTGGAATTTGTAGCTTTTGAAATCAGAACTTGGGTTTGCTGTGATTGTTAGCAAGATTTCATATGCTTGTATTAATTATATTTGTGGCTTCTACCTACTAGGTATTCGTACGTATGTGTCGAAATGCCAAGAAATGGACAAACTCATATTTACTTATCAATAACGCGTCCAACACAGATATGAAAGAACATCTTCTAATTCAGCAAAAACCGGCTTCATAGTAGATAAACTAACAGCTACAACCACTGAAACATTTTCATAGAAATTGTTGCAACTCTCAAGATAAACATTTTTTAAACCAGGAAAAAATAATCATCGTATTAGGTCTTGATATTTTTATGAATTGCTGCTACATTATATGCAGACTGCAGATAAAAAATACCTTCTCTTTCAAAGGCGGTTAGGAAGCTGGTTGCGAAGTTCATTAATACTTTCATACTTGGTCGCCTCGGCATGTCGGGAAAATCTAGGAAATCTGAGCAGATTATCCCAAGGGTTTCAACTCCAGTACAGACTGTAACTTTTCCGTATATATAGATTTTCCGCACGACTCCTAAAGAAGAGAGCTACTAACGAGTTATTTATTGGTTCCTCTCCTATCAGCCTCATTACACACCGAATGCAATTCCAGTACAGTCAGACGCCAAGAAAATCTACAGCTTTGATGCAAAATGAATGTCTTATTAAGATTTTATATTTTTTGGTCTAATGGTAGGGTGGGGGTGGGACAGAGTCAAGCCGATGAACGGTGTTACTAAGGAACTGTCCGCAGAGCGAATATATGTCGGGCAATTTTGATTAGCGTTGTATGTTTTTTAACAAGGGCCTAAGAATCATTTCAAACTCAAACTCAAACTCAAAATAGATTTATTAATATTGAGACTTAAAACTATCGCAGAGTTGAAATTGGGATTGTATGAATAGGCTTACAGCCCGAAACATACCTACCAAAACGAAGTGAGACATGCCGCCATAAGTGGCAAACCTATTAGATTGAATAGTTACTTAAAATTAAGCAAATAACGTAAAAAAAAACATTAATAGAAAAAAAAACCGAACAGTTGAGCCAAGAGTGTCGAGATAAAGCGATTCATAATAATAATAAGGGGGTGATGATATTATTCTGGGTGCGGTATTGAACGTGGCTGGCCACTCCCACATACTTTGAGTAAAAAACATATGATATTGAACATTTTGATAATCAGGTGACTGAGGTGGATGGAGGATTCACTTGTACGGAAGATGGAAGATTCCGAATTGAGTCATTAGACCATTAGATTAAAAAGAGGCAAAAAGTGCATTTAGGTATACGTCTGACTGCGAAAGTTCGTAGCTGGGGGGTGACGGGTGACGATAAGATTATCGTCGACTATTACGGCTGCAATTAAAATCGTATTGCATTTTTATCACACTGTTTTCATAGTTTGTCACGTTTCATTATGCAAGCAAGTAATTCTATTTCAAATACTTTAGCTTTTAGTTATCGTATTCAGGACTGGTAGGTATTAAATACCAAATTTTAAAACACTTCCCATGTTAGGTATGCAATTCTTGGAAAACTTTCAAAATTTTCCACCGTAGGCAGGATTTGATAGCAGCAGCCTTCAGCATCTGTACTGCCGACGCCACTATCAACTGGGCTACCGCGGTTCTATCCTAGCCTGCGAATTAAGCTTCAAATGCTGCGAATTAAGCTGGTTCAAATCGTGCATGCGGTGAAAAATTTTGCAAGCTTTCCAAAACCTGGTAGGTATGTCATGAAGACAGAAAGTGTAGGTGTAGGTTGATCAACTCTGGGGCTTGCTGCTAATAGGTACCAGATGAGAACAAAAATAGATTTCGAAATTCGAGTCGAGTATTATTATCTCAAAGCATTTGCGCTGACGAATTCTTTGAAAGACACGTATCCCAGCAAGCAGGTACGTTTTGTTTTAGATTCTTCACCTCGAAAACCTGCCAATAAACAATACAACCTTTTACAGAAAACTTACAGGCTCGTGTTACCTGAAAACCCCAACAAACCTGTCAATAAACAATACAACCTCGTATAGAAAACTTACAGGCTCTTCATTGTTACCTGAAAACCCCATCTATTTCACACAAAAGAAACCATCTTAATTACCCGACTGCCTCAGAAGGAGGGTTATGTTTTTCGAGAGTATGTATGTATGTATGTGGGTGGACAAGAACATTCTTTTTCACGGGCTACAGCTTAAACGGATAGTTGGATTTTGACATATGAGGTGTCGTTAGATTCGTCTCAGCAGTGCGAGTGGCACTAGCTTGAATAAAAAATTATGGATTCAAAATGGCGGATTTATACAGCAAAATACTAGGTACATGTTTTTTAACACATCTACTTGTTTTTCTTAACAACCCCTTTCAATGTATGTATTTTAGTCTTAGGACGACGTACCTAGTGTTACTAAGTGGGTGTAGACAACTACGGAGGGGGGAGGGGGGGTAGACAAGGCATTAATAGTCCCTGTGTACACCGACACGGCGACCTAGGACGTAGGGCGTCTCAATGTGACTGGAAAGCGGTGTTGCCAGATTTTTTCAAGGCAATATTTGTATTGAGTGTTTATAAAATCTGTATGAAATCTGTATGGAGCAAATTCAAGAAAATCTGTATAAATCTGTATTTGATATATTGTTTTCTGTATAATTTAATCTGTATGCAGCTTATATCAAGCCATTTTCAGGGCCATTTTTAGCTAAAGAATTTTGGCAGACATTAGATCAGGATCCTACGTAACGGCCCAACGCTGCGTGCGTCGCGCGTATTTTGCACGCCGGCCATTAGCTTTGGATGGACTGCTGTCATATTTGGCCTAATAGGTTAGGATAAGGTTAGGATTTAAGGAGTCAAATAAAGGTACGATCCCCGTGATTTTACTGTCAAAACTGAATAGTGTTGCCATTTGGGTCTAAAATCTACCACTTTAGGGACATCTGTATGAAAAATCTGTATGGTTCTAAAAATCTGTATAAAATTTGATTTTTTAATATGTATGGCATGTTGAAAATCTGTATAAATACGGAGAAATCTGTATATCTGGCATCACTGCTGGAAAGTCTAGAAACGCGAGGGCTCAATGACGCGCTTCGCTGGAATTCTTTTACTAGCCCGTGCTTATCATATTTCAGAAAATTTAAAATACCAGACGAAAAATAAGTTTTGTTTTTCGGACTCATTTATGCGAAACACGATAAGAATATTTTCAAAACAAATAAGTTATTAGATTTAATTGAGCGCAATGTTAGACCAGTGCTGATGCGAAAGTCAAAAAAGATTCTAAGGCCCAAGCTCCACAGAGGAGACGTGCGACATGAAATCTGTCAGAAAGTGACCGTCAGCCGTTATCGATGCGACGCGCGTCTCACGTGTGTAGCTTTACCTCTTCTGTTTTATAAAAATTGTAAATGGAAACGGTTTCAAGCGTCATCTGATGGAAACGTGGATGGAAAGTATAGAATTATGGATGGGTACCATGTTATACACCACATCACAGAGGGTTCATTTCAAACACTTGCACTTTAATGACGCCTAAGGTGCTTCTAAGCGCCCTTTTTAAACGACCGTACGTAATGAAAACTTTGATTACCCTCGGTGAAAAGGGCTTGCTTTTCTTAGCTTATCTTTTCGTAATCTGTGGAAAAGGTTATCCGCCTCATAATCTTTTAACTACGAACGCATAAATCCATAAAAGTTATTAATTGCAATCACCTATATGAACGATCAATACGCAAATAGTGCTCACAATAATGCCTCAAGTAAAAATATTTGCACTCTCATCGGAGTCTGAGGTCAGGGTTCAATAAACGCAGTAGGTCAATTTCAATGACGAAACTTTCTGGAGAGCTCGCTTTTTATACTAGGTATCTATTTAATAGTTACTTATTATTTTCTTTCCATGCACTAAAAATAAAAAAAATACCTCCATGAGGACTGAATTTATTGTTTATTAATAGCCTGTGTCGTCTAGCAGGGCAAAGGACTCTCTTTCTTCTTGAGGACAGAAATAAAGTTTTTTTATAAGTTATTCGCACTGCACAATAACGATATGTAAGGGTTTCTGTACGCAAAGGGACGCGAAAGAATTGCTCCGACATGAAAACGGAAACGTCGACCTACATGACGACGGCGACGTCTTGCTTTTCTTTTGACCTCACATTTCCACATTTGTTCCAAAAAATGCTAAAAGAATTTATGTTTGATAGCTAGTCCGACTGTCAGTACTTGAAGAAAGCGGACATATTCTGCTTCACAGCCACGAAAGTCCCCAGCTGCAGATAGGTCTCCAAAGAAGACTCTCCACCTATAAGGGGCGTTTAAACCATACTCACTACTCTTGGCAGATATCTTAGGGAGCCCTGCTGTCCGATTTTTGGTCCATCTCCATCCCTTGTTCTTGATGAGTCGCTTTTTACTACACCCACGAGAAGAAATGGGGTGATGCTATCCGCATACACCTTCACATTATCACTAGCACTTACCGATACAGTGTGCCGGAATGTATTTTCTTCACGCCGTCCATGTCTGGTGTAGTTGTGTGTTCATGTCCCAGTCGTCGTTAGTGGCGCGGTAATGTACTGCAAACTACCACCATTTTGCAGTTGATACCTGGAAACGGGTGCACGGTTAATGTTTTGCCACAGTTCACGGTACCGGAAGATATTTTGGTTTTGGTCTTCTATGGCACAATTTCTAAACACAATATTTCCCTGTACAAGGAGTCAAAAAAAAAGCTGTGAGGTCGAAGTATCTTCCCAATTAGATTTAGTAGCGGATCATACTTTGTACTGCGAGTGAAGAGGTTAGTGTCCTCGACTTTGCAAATCTTTAAAATAGGAATAAAGGTGCTTCCTGTCCTACTGTTCAAACTAAGGGGTGTGATGCGATAAAATAGGCAGGGGGATGGTGCCACCCAGCTTTGATCAGTAGGTCAAGAATATGGTCAATAAGTACATTCTAGCTGATTTTTAGCTTTCAAGCTGAATATGCAAAGCTAAGGCTCTTTTTCGACGCTAACCTATTATAATCGTTCAACCGTCATCGGGACCCTTGCATAGCAAGCAGACTCACTACCAATGCGACATATATCTATCAAATACCAGATTTTAAAACACTTCCCGTGTTAGGTATAACATTTTTGGGTAAAGACTGGGAGGTAGAGGCATCGTTGGTAGTACTGTTGCCGAAAGTCGCAGGTTCAAATCCTGCCTACGGTGAAAATTTTACAAGTTTCCCGAAAATATATCTATCAGTCGTATTGTTATTTGAAATCGAATTTAAAGCAGACACGTTAATAGGTATGTTCATAATTTATGCCATTAACATATTAAAAACACATTTCACCGATACAAATAGGAAAAGCACCACCCATTACCACAGTGATAAAAGTAGGGACCAATTACATGCTTTTCGAAGCATGGAAACTGTTAGTACTTAAACTAATGGTGGTGAAATAAATGTGTTTGGATGTTAACAGCTGTAAATTAGCAAAAATAAAACTGACTTCTCAGACTCGGTAACAATAAAATATAGTAGAACTAGTATTCCGCTCCGTGGTTTCACTCGTTATCGGTTTTTTGCGGTAAAAAGCTTACGTACCTGACTAACTACCCATCAAAACTTAAAAAATTAGTAGCTACGTTGCGACGGGAAAGAAAGACAATCAGACAGATAAACAAACAAACACACTTTCCAATTTACAATATTAGTATGAATTTTACATTACTGGACTTAAGTAAATTTAAAAATATACATCCATCAATAGCAAAGTGCCAACCAATAAAAACACTATTAACATCCGTCACCGTCACTCATCACATCACATCAAATAAAATAATCATTACGTTAAGTGCCACCAGTAGCCCCCACTTGTTTAAATGTTAACAAGCAGAACAAATACACAATTTCATCAAGTTTACGTCACAGAGCGAGGAAATAGTACAGAGGGATCTCTGCGAACGATACAAACAATCGGAATGTAGCCGTGGGAAAATCAGACTTGGCGAGTGCTGGCTGAATGAACCACTAGTAGAAGAGTAAACAACCTTATATGTTTTTGTTTTTCTTCGGTTAAAATGAATTTTTAGTTTAGTGATGAATCCACAATTAATTCTGTGGGAAGACTAGTCTGGGGACCAAAGTTCCGTTGTGAAGTGATTTAAATGAATTAGCTCTGATTAATTTAGAATAGATAGTATTCTGTACTTGTTCAACATCAGTTTAAACTTTTAAATTTATTCAATAACAGTGAAACTGGACTGTAACGTCCACATCGCGCGCGTGGCAATCGACTGAGGCGTCTTCGGGTAAATCGTTTTGCCGTCACTGTTTGGCTCGGTCGCGCAAGCGCCAGCCCGAGGCTGACCATGTACCGTCCACCCACACCGACTGCACCGCAAGAAGCATGCCGCGAGATGCTGCTTCGGCCGAGACTACTCGTACGGTGTGGACCCGCCTAATTCCTGCCGGCGACGAGTTTTTCGCGGCTTCACGTTGTTACTTCTAAGGAAACGCTCGCTTGCTTTGTCGGAGTTTACATGCGTCTTTTTTATAAGTTTAAATAGAAAGTTGTAGTTTAAAATAATGGTGGGAAATGTGACTATTAATTATGCTGTATAAAGAAAGTAGCATATTGTTATCGTTTTTTCGATGTGAAATTGGGCTAAAACGATTATAACATTTTCATTCTGCGAGTTTTTTTTAGTTTTCTATTGCCAAAAAAGAATAATCTATCATATTGACATGATAGGAAAAATAATTATACTCTCCTACAATAAATTATAATAGATAGAGCAATCAAATCATATTGTTTTGAGTATTTGGACACAGATCAAACCAAAACATCTAATGGAAAATACAATTTTGCTTTTTACTACTTTATTGTCATCATTTCCTTCTTGATATCAAAACAAATAAACATTATCGCCAGCAAGTCCTGCTTTTTCTTAGTATTTATATGAAAAATCCAGATAAGTTGGTCCCTTAAATGGTTAGGTGGATTTGCTGGCCATAGTACATCTGATAATTTTGCAACTGAAATGAGATCAATAACCTTCACTTAAAAAGTAATGAAAAAAAATGTCCCTAGCAAATAATAACTCGCACAATTCCAAAGTTCTTAGAGAGGAAAGCTATGATAATTGTTCATTGTAGTCTCACAGAGTAGCTAGTATGTTCACATTGGTGATATTGAGGCTAATTACTCAAGCAATTAAGACAGTAATGTTGTATTGATAGCAGTGAGCATTCTTAGCTTGCTTGAACAGTTAGCTGGCAGAATTTTATAGCTGGTAGAGTGTCAATGAGCTAGGTATACTGGGTGTTACAAAACAACCAATAAAGCTGGAAGGGGGTCAAGGTACTCATAATACTGAACAATTTTCTCCATGGAACATGGATCGAAATAGAAAAAAATATTTAGACCACCCATACAAATTGAACTCAATGTATATGGGCGCTTTATTGGTTATTTTGTAATGTATACAGCAGTGGCGAAGGATGCCATTTATCGACGGTAGGCCGGGGCAAGAAAATGTACTAAATGAAAGTAGGTTGATGTGGGAATGGATTTGTTAATTTATGACAGGGATGCTGATAGAAATTGCATATATGGAACCTTCGCAACTGATATACAGGCTAAAAAGCAAGGATTTGCCAAAAGAAGAAACCTTATAGTGTAGAGAATAACGTCAATAGCCGGCTATAACTCTTCAGATTGACCCAGGAAGCTGAAAATCGGCTTGTAGGTACTTCTTGACCTCCTAATCAAAATTAGAGATGGAGCCCAGCAGGACCTACCCCCCTTAACCTTTTACCGCCCTTCCTCCTTTACAAGGCGTAAGTTTTGAACAAATTGACTTGGAGGGTAGCTTTTTAGGGTTTCGTATTCTACTAAAAACCCTTAACATTTCGTCATAGCTGTGACGTTAATCTCTACACTATTAGGGTAAAATAAAACAACAGAAAATTACATCACACTACAAAGCACAGTTATAGAAATAATAAAAAGCTGATTTGCAAACTAAAAAAAGGGTATGTGAATAATAGATGATACCAGTTGAATAAGGGCAAGCAGATGGTGATGAATCATCAATCATTGATCATCACTGATGGATGATGATGATGAACAATGATTCTGTTAGGAAAATATTGATATCAAAATTCAAAAAAACTTCCAAAATTTTACACTGCAGGCAGGATTAGAGCCTGCGAATTTCAACATCTGTGCTGATGTTCAATTCTATAGCCTTAATCATATCAATATGAACAGATCTAAATAAAGTACTCATATGTATAGTGTCAATGACCTTACTCTATATCAAATAACTCAGTAAATAGATACTATGAGCAGCACATCAGGTTCTTTACATGGTTTCTATGAGAGACTCATTACCAATAACCAGTATATGCTGATCTCTTGAATAACATGATGTGCCGCTGATAGAACTTTGAACCCCCTCCAGACAGTCTGTTAGTTGACTTGACCTTATTTAGTTATCATATTGATTTGAACTTTAAATTATGCATTTGAATCAATTATAAATCTATGTCCGTAAGTAGCATATGATCCTAAGGCGCTATCTACACACGTGTTACGTAAGACGTGAGAGGTGACACGTGAGACGTGTCCCGGCCGTCGGCGATAAGACGCGCGTCTCACAATAATTACAATTTATATAAAAACCGTTAGCGAGTTTGCGTTGTCTTTCAAATCACGCCTCACGTCTTACATCTCACGTCGTACGTCTCACGTCTTACGTCTCATGTGTGGAAATAGCACCTAATACGTATGTCGCGAATCCCCCCAAAGTATCTTGCCACTTTCAGATGCCGCGACTTACTTAAAACAAGGAGTTTGGCAAGGGTTAAAGGAGACATATTATGTGAAAAAAGCAAATCAAGACATAATTAACAGTAATTTGTAAATTATCACACTCGCTTTGCTCGCATTATGCTTGACTAATTAAGAGATTAATGTCAGCAACACCCAACCCAATGTAAGCATTTTAGGGATTATCAAGTACTAGCAACCAGTTAGCGGTTTCATCTGATGCAACTCATTTTCCTGCAGAATAAAAACTATTAATTAAATAAAGATTACTTAAAACTTCAAAAAAAGTTACTAGTGCTGCTTTGTTGAATCTTAGGAATAGTTAAGGAAGGATAGCAAGCTGTGTGACTACACATCTGAACATTTCATAAATAATTTGCAAGTGGAACATACAAACTTTGCAAAAAACACTTTAAGGAAATTGATAAAAGGCAAAAAGAAATGTGAGAAGCAAAGCAAAGTAGTAACTGTAGTGTTTTTATAAATGCAGATAATGTCAGCTTGTTATGTTATAAAAATAAATAGACATGGACATGAAGAAAGCACGGCAAGATTAAAAAATAAATTATTCAACATTGAAGACGTAAAATATTGGATGACCAAGGCCCACTGCAAATTAGACTAAATTTACAGACACAAAAACCACTGGTTATCTATAGCTGTATGCAAAAAAATACCAAAAAAAAGCCTTGTCAAGAAAGATAGCCTGCAAGGAATGCCACAATCACCAATTTATAATAGGAATATAGGAATCTTCTGCATATGTATCATAGCCAGGTAATTAAATTCTCCTCCTCAATTTAGAAATACTATACAGGGTGTTACGAATAATAGGAATCTCCTTTAAGTCATGAGTTCTGTAGGTAAACTATGCATAATAATTTAAAAAATATTTAAAATGAAACATAAATTAGAAAAACTTTTCATTAAGTCACCTACGAAGGAATGATGCAACGTTGTGCGGTAATTGACTGTAGTGTAGTTTTGTAGCGTGCTGTGTAGGGTTGAACAATTTAGGGCTTTAAAAAGTTTTTGAAGAATATTCCTATCTACTAACATATTTTTTATAAAATGTATCATTATTATACCTAATGTATGGTTGAAAGGAAAGTACTACTTTTCATAGCACCCTGTAGTCCAAGTAATAAAAACTGGCTAACACTAGCACTCTGCAAATTAGGTACTGGCTAGGAACTACTGAAACCTATGGTACTCTATAATTTCTCTAACATATTTGATAAAGATGATGATATGATAATGATAAACAAACTTGCAAATATCATAGCTAAAATACACACAAGTACATGATTTAAAAATTTATGTCATGACCCACTCAAAGATGACCATATCCAGATATAAGGTAAAAATATGCCATCAATATGGTTTTACAAAATATGCAACTATTGGTAAGTACATGGCACAGTCATGTTTGATTTTGTATAGAGATTTGAGGCCAACATGTATTACTCATCACAAAACATGGTTCTCATTCTTACAAGAGTAAGAGGCTGTTATCAGACCAATAGGATTCACATTTTCATGACTTAGCAAAGAAATTTTACCATCATCTGATCACTAATGTGTACAAACCTCGACGTCAGCGGCAGTTTATCACGTACAGCAGTTCTAAACGACACGTAAATACTCCTGATTGCGAACACAAGAAGTATCACCGAAAATGGCCTACACAAATATTGCGCGTGCTCGCTATCACCTCCTAACGACATCAAATTAGAACGTGGGACATTTTTACATCGCCAATTTCCCGTGTGCACTTTCCAACAGCTTTTACTAGGCCGCTACTATTGCTAGTACTACGAAATGAAAATACTATGCGCTTGACGTACTGAAGCAAGGGAGCGGTCGGATGGTCGGAATGTAATCAACCGCGATACGTCCAGATTGTACCGGGGCAGTTTATATACTTACACAAACTTTTGAGCACCAAATAACTTCACTTTTCACAATCCAAGTGCAGGGGTTTTATCACAAAACGTAGGAAAAATTAGAATTTTGGCGACACGAAGCGAAATTTGTCCGTACACCCTTCACCTGCACCACGAATTTCAAAGACAACACTGGCAATTTTTCTGGCTGTTGGCGTTAATGCCAGCACAAGAAATAAAATTATTCTGCCATCATTTTCCTGGTGTCCTTATCAATCATACAACGACGACAGGATTGTAAATAAACAGGATTTTTCTTCATTTACCTAGTGAACGAAAGAAAATTATTAAATTTTCTTAAAAACTACCGTTGAAGAAATTACCACGTTGCGACTTTACTCACCTTTTCACATAATATTTTACAACTTCTCTTTTTAGCCAGGCCATGCACTGGTGTGCAAGAAAGAGAAAACAACATTACATAGTTTCGAAATGGCGGTGAACTACGAACGAGTTTCAGATGAGTTTTGAGCGAGATCGTAAAATGATCATAGACTAAAAACGAGTTTGAAATCTAGTCTATGGTTTTAGAGATGCGAAGAAGTACGGAAGTGCAAATTATCGACATTTAAGTAGTTCTTCTTAGACCTTCTTTCACAAATTGATAAAGTTACGTATAATTACGCTAATAGATGTAGTTAAACCAAAGGCACGCGAGGTCTAGTAAAAATAGTGGTGAATGCAATGAAACTTTAGGCTACAGTTCTACAGACGAAATTCGATGTACATGTGATGTGATGCCGGTTAGCCATTATGATATGATTCCATTATGAAACCGGAACACAGTGAACATCGAAGTTTGCCTGTAGAATTGTAGCCTGTAGTTCGATAAAATCGGGTACTGGTAGGTAGTGAGTAGCGGGTAGTGATGCGTACTGCTTTTTTTTATATGTTTTTGCAACCTGCCAGAACGTAATTTCTTGATGCTTTTACTTTCTTTCTTTTTGATTGTCATGCATGAACTTAACAATCGTTGAACCACTTAGAACATTTTTATAAATAGCTGTCAAAGCAAGCGACCTTATTGATTATTGAGGGCGAACAAAGCCAATGCTGACCAAACGAAGCACGCGTGCGTTCGTGCAGAAATAGACAGTGATGACAATTGCTGTCTTTCTGACTGCATCCTGTCAGCTTGGCCTACGAATCTTTGCGTCGCCTGCCATCACACTGCCACAGCATCACATCGGTCGTCATAAAACAACTTAAAAACCTTGGTCACGGTTTACTAGGGAGTTGACGATGGGTTTTGTAAGAAAAGTGTCCAGATCTGATGTGCTTAGCTTTAATACAGTAGCAGAGCTATCACTAAAAATTTGTCCACTACACTGTTTTAGTCCTATACTTAGTTACTGCAGTCATGATATTTTATAATCCAGGGCGAGAACAGGTATCTTGTCTTTTTTGATGTCAGTGACATTCATCATAAGTGTGGGCGACACAATCAAGCGCCGACAAGTGATAATGGTTAATATTCTTGCAAAATTTCGCAGGCTACGATTTATTCAGGGTAGCTCAAATGGGCAAAGCGTCGCCAGTGCTAATGGTGAAAATCTTGGTTGCGGTGCCCGCGGTAGAAAATCTTGCCAGATTTGTAAAATTAAATTCATTTAATGTAAAAATACATTCAATTGTTGAGTACCTATTTAATGCTCTAAACATTCATCCACAAACTCCATACTGTGACCTCCTAAAATAATCAGTGCCATCTCACATCACATCAGCCCATAGCAGTCAACTGCTACGCTTGCCGCCGAACCATACTCCCCACTCGAGTGCCATCTAGCGATATTTTTTATTTTAATTAACAATTCTTGATGAGGCAATATGGCCATTGTAAATTAATGTGACAGACAACACTCGCCCGCTAGTTTTGTCGGTCGGTTTACCACCGCATTCTTTGCGTTTTAGTAAATAGAAGATACCATTTCTACCTCTAACAAATAGAAAAAAATATCGATATTTTTGTCGACCTTGGTGCGGACTCTTTTGTAGTTATGACATGTGTGCATGTGTGTGTGCAAAGTGTGAAGTGTGCATGCATATGTATGTTGTTGTGTTGTGTGTGCGTGGTGATTTGTGTTAAATGCTGATCAAAAGAAATTAATTAAAATCAGGTATATTTTGACGATGAAACTTACATAAATGTGAAGGAGAGGAGTGTTTTGTGTTATCAAGCGCTAGTGAATCCGTCGGGAGGCGGTAATCGTGTACGTTTCTTTGCTATTCGTGGATTCTGGATGTCTTTGATGTATCTACCATAAACAAAAATGTCAGCGCGATCCCGATTTTTTGTTTCTCGCTGCATACCCATCGTTATACCCTAATTAGATCACAAGAATGATATAAAATAATGCTTGACGCTTTCCCTGGCGGCGCGTCGCGAACGGCACAGCGTGCTAAAAGCAATAAATCGGCCATGAGACGCGCGCGTCTGGTGTGCTCCCAATGTCTACACCCGATCTAACTCATTGTTTATGTATGGAGAATAAACCAGGAATTTTTATGGGATTTCGCGGTGTATTCTGGTTTTAATTGAATATCTCGGTTGGTTTAGACCGTAGCTACTGACTGACGGGCGGAGGTGTTGTAGGCGATAAACGGCGCCTCCAAGGTTTTACTCTATTTATATTAGTGGTATCGCATGCAGTGTAATGACATTCTTGTAATGAAGTGCCGCGGGGTTTCTTGGGACTTGTGCCAATTGCCATTCCCGTGACGAAAGGTACTAGTATGTGTACAAATGCACGGACTGTTTGTATGAATGAACCTGGTTTGTGTCACTCACACACAATTGTTGGGGTTGTAAATATTTTGTCCCTTTGCCTTGTTGTGTTCATGTAGATTGTATTTACACTCTTTTACCATGAAGGGTGTTCACATTGGCCCGATTCAGGTATGATAAAACTACCAACTTTTTGTGCTGTGAACTTTATTGATTTATTAGATATTTGAAAGGAATGAAAACACTGTCTACAGCCCATGTTCATATGCTAAAAACATATAAATGGGCTTTTGTTAGGAGGAATCATTTTGGGAAGGGGGATTTATTATGTTTTTGTCTCCTTAATGTGCTATATTGCTATGCGAATGTCCTTGTATCTGTAATTGTCGTCAGCATCATCATAATGTATAAATGTCCTTTCAGTGGCTATCATGAAAATGCACTGAATCATAGCCATGGGGGCATTCCATGAAAATGTCTGTATATGATACCCTGATTCTTAATATTTCCATGTAAAACACATAGATATTTTAATATGGCATTGAAAGTAATTTAAGGGCATCAGGTTCTACAATGCCTGTAACTTTGTATCTTAAGCGTAAGTGGGTGCTGCCATACATGTCAAAACAGACAAAGTTGACTTTTTCATGGAATGTCTGCACATTTTTCTGTTAGGTACTATTGCCAGTACAACTAGGTGCATTAAATGAGTGCACATTGTGTGCTGGCTGGATAGTACAAACTAGCCACACTAGATAATCAAGGGAGATATCACTATGTAAACAAACAGCTACACACTAGAAACTTAATAGATAACCAACAATTTACTATGTCTATTAACTAAAGGTCACTATTGTTCATTATTATTATTCATATTCAAACTTACCCAAGGATAAAAAAGTTATGACCTTGGGGTTGGGTGTGAGGAATAGTTCTGTACCATTTCATTTTAATTTTCAAGACCATAGTTACTACTACCCAAAACTACTGTTAAGGGTTGTCTTGATAATATTAGAGACATTATTAGCATAGAAAATATTTATTTTTCATCAAACCAATCAAATTAAAATAAGCTCAGAAAAGACATTTATACATTAGGTATCTGCTACATAATTTTAGTTACATACAAATCTGAATAAATGATGTTGTAGATTACTTTTCCACAAACAATAGTGAGAGAAGAAAGGTATTAAAGTACCACACTTAATCTAGTACCAACATAAAACGCGTATACCATATTATTAAAAAAATTGTTTTATCAATATTCTATAAACTACTAGATCAAGGCCTAGTAATATTATTATGTGGCACTTATAAACATAGCTACAAGTTATGATAATAACTAGATTTATCTAGATAATTATATCTGAATAAGAGGTTAGTTCATTTCATTTGTAACAAAATCTCATTAGGTATATTTCTTTTATACTTGTAAAAGTTTGTCTTAAATTAACCTATTCTGTCCAAAATTTTATCTAGGCAAAATGTTATTTTCTATTTATATTATGCTAAACATATACTATTTTTGAATCCATTCCAAAATTCTATATTTGTCCTCAATATCTAGTTGAGAGTAACAACCTACACTTGTCCAACATTACAGAAGTTCATTAGTACATATCTTTACAATTCAGGACCATATATATTCATACTCCATTCACAAAAAACATAATTTAACATGCTTTTTATTTATTAAACCATAGTAATATCATTCAATATTGTAGAAGTATAAATAGCTTCACCTGTTTTCCCTTATAAGGAAGGTTGTTTTTCATTTATACATGTAAACTGCAAACTAGAACATGAATTGGCTATACTAGAATTTATTTGTATAGTTGCATTTAGAAAATAATAGATTACAATAATTGTCATTTACAACTTATATGTAAATTAGAAACCTGATTAGAAATACAAATTACTGCATATTCATGATAAATGTTTGTCTATTAGCTACATAGTAGTAAAGTAACATTTTACTTACATAATTTATTACCACATTAGTTGAATAATTATTCAATATAATCAATACATACACAGTAATTACACACTCAATTAATTTACTAAATTAAATAAAACTTAATTTCATATAGTTACTATGAAGTTTACTAAAAACTTAATAACAACTTAATAATAACATCATCACTTACTTCTGAATTTTCTCTGTTCAAAATCATTACTTTATCAGTTTTTTTGCTATCGCGAACCAAAAAATATACATAAAATTCAGCTTTGTAAAATAATGTCACCATATTATATGCACTATTAAAAGTGCAAATTAATGACTATCATAGCAAGTATGGAAAGAAAATGAAAATATCAGTAAGCCTTAACAATAGAACTGTGTGTTTTTGATGCCTTAGTTGAACAAAAAGAAGTTCCTATTAATGACGGAAAGTAGAGAAAAGAAACCAGAGAAAATCATTCCTATGTTAAGGTGAAACAAAAACTGAACTTGAATCAACTTAAAACTTGAGCTGCAAAGTAAAATGTGTATTTCCTTCACAATACATTAAAATCAAATGTATGTATTGCAGCAGTATAAATTTTAATAAAGTAGCGAATCTGTTTATACAGAGAAATCTGATGGTTAAAAAATATTAATATTATTTTTCGAAAATGTTTTTCTAACACGGGACTTCCCATTGGCTTTTTTAAATCAGACTTTTGTGTCCTTACAGATATAAGATCATTTAATTTTTGTATGGGAAGCGTCCCGCCTTAATATCAAATACATTTACTAGGCACCTTTTCTGTTAAAGTTACCTCATATATTATAATTTCACGGCGTGGTGAGCAAAGCGAAAAAATAGTAATTGTATTTCTTGCCCATATAAATAAAGAATCTGTAAATGGCGGCATTTATTTAAGTGTGAGGGGGAAAAATCACCACATATGTGAGAGCCTCAGTGCAAGCGAGCATGATTTACAGATCCTTTCTTTATGTGCACTGCTCCCTAATGTACCTATTATCCAATGTGTAGAATGACAAGTAACCGGAGGTTGTTGCTTTGCAGTCAAGTTGGCGAAGTCACGCAGGAGTATGATCAAGGAGAAGGAGAAGGGCGGCGGTGCCCGGCTCAAAGATGAGCCCAGCGACCACGCCGAACCTGGTAAGACTCTTTGTTTACTATGGTACTGTAATGTCCAGCCTCCTTCAAGACCCTGGCACCTCATCATCTTCCTGCCCTTATCCCAATTACTTGGGGTCGGCGCAACACGTTTTGTTGAACACAAAATTGTGTTACAAAGGATTTGGCTTAATTTTACGACCGGCCGCATACCAGACGTCAACCCTCCTTGGGAATGCTTCTGTGGTGAATTAACCGCCACCATACGGTTGGCCCTGGCTGTTTGGGTCGGGTTTATCCCTCAGTCGCCTCTTACGACCCCCACGGGAAGAGTGGGGGTGGTGCTATTCTACTCTGCCGGCACCACACGGATAAGAGCCTGGCACCTCATGCTTTCTAAATTCCAATTATTTTACGCGTCAGCGGGACAAGTCCAGTAGGCAGTATAGGGGTCGTTAGCAGGTCGTCCCATTCGCAATTCGTCCCGTTCGCAACTCGTCCTGTTCGCAACTCGTCCCGTTCGCAACAGATCCCATTTGCAACTCGTCCCATTAGCAACTCGTCCCATTTGCAACTCGTCCCACCAACTTAGAACATAAAATTACAGATTTCTAAGTGGGTAGGACGAGTTGCGAATAGAACGAGTTGCGAACGGGACGAGTTGCGAACACGACGAGTTGCAAACGGGACGAATTGCGAATGGGACAAGTTTCTTACGTGGGACGAGTCGCGAATGGGACGATACTTTGTTCACGGTAACGCACTAGTAGAGCGCCATCTCAAGCGAATTCTTGCATGTGAGTGAAAGGGACAAATGACAATTTAGTACTACCTCGTTAAGGTGGATCGTTACGTCATACAAATGAAAAACTGCACTCCAGCCGTGTTGTACATGAGCTGCAAAGCAAATTTTTGAAAAAACTTCATGTGAAATGATGAAGACGCACGTAAATTTGTCGCAAAACTACTTATGGTTAAAAGATAATAAGTATTTTCTGCACAATAAAATTAAACGTGTTTATTGCAGCAATAGCTCCATCTATTTTTGTAAAGTGGCGACTAGCTTTTTACGGGGAAATCTGATGGTTTAAAAATTCTTTTTAGGGTTTTGCGAAAATTTTACATACCCACGGGACTCCCTATCAAGTTTTTTAATCAGACTTGTGTCTCCTTTACAGACATACATAACTCCATTGAACTTTTGTATGGAAACGGAACGCCTTAAGGTGGCTGTTATAAGTGGCGAGGATAAAGAACATATCCCGAATTGGCAATATTCTTGTTGACATCCTGCTGGTATGTCAGAGGCAAACAATAATGTTGCTAATTCGGGATCCATTAATTATCTACACAAGTAATACGTGTGATACTCCCTGGCTGGACCACCATTTAGTACTCACTTAATATTATCGTAAACATATGCTACCTTATCTCTACCTTTATCTCATTAGCATGAAATAAATAGTTCCTCAAAGTTTAATTAGCTAGAACTCATTTTTTGTGGTCCGGCCAGGAAGTACTGCTCTACAGCCGGACCACCATCACATCTCCGAAACTTCTTTATGAACCAGATCTTTTTATTTCCCTAATAATGGTACCGAAAGTCTACCTCAAGATATACTTATAGATGAAACAATTCAAAAGTATTCTCACAATAACGAGCTAGTAAAGCGCCATCTTTTCGAACGATTCTTTCGACAGATACTAACATAAATATGCTGAAACGATTATTAGGTTATCGTATCGTACGTTTTAGTTTTTATTTAATTTCTGGATAATACGTTATTGGCCCCGGAGCCACAAAAAATACACCTAACTATTTGGTGGGGATCGAGGGCTTACTTGGAAGTGTGTTTAGCAATCGTCATGCTACAGGTTAAGATCAAGAAAAGAGTGCATTAATTTATCTTCCCATGCGAATTGAATGAACCCTAGCGTGTAAAGCCAATCGCTTCTAGGCCCCGCAGTGGTTAGTTAGGCGTAACAATAAAAACTTATCATACACAAACAAATGTGTGATCTGTGCAGCGTAGAGAAAAGCAGCGTTACGCTCGATAAACTATATCAGATCGATAGCGAGATAAACGCAAGTGTAGAAATTATTACGTACTCACATTTGCCAAGCAGTCTTCACATTTAAGCGCAGAGCACACCGCCTGCGTATTCGTGCACGACATCATCACGTACCTGTTGTAATTTATGTATAGGACTGGCACTGTATGAGAGGCGGTACACTGCCTACGTATTCGTGCACGTCATTACGCACGTCGCATGCAGTCCAACACTACGTCATAGTGGCGCGCTTAATGATGTGTATGTCACGAATACGGAGGCGGTGTGCTCTACCCTTTACTGTGTGAAACTGTTTCCTTATAATCTTGCTGAAACTTGATGGAGTCTTTGAAGTTTGAACACATGGTTGCGTTCAGTGGTGCTTTACTTGAGGAAGGACCTACGACATGGTGAAGGGAATACTGAAATTGGTCACATCGTAAGACTTCTGATTTGAAATAGTCGAAAATTTCCCAATCTAGCAAGAGAGAGGAGTCTCTCTGGGATAAGGACTTCAGCCGATACATATTACAAATAGCTCGAAACTTCTAGTCCCCTTCCCCTCTGAAGTTTGGCGTGATCTGTAGGTATATACATTCAGTCAATCTTTCAGCACGCCTATATCCCTTGAAGAGTAGGCACAGAGTAAACGGTCGTACATTTGTACCGCCGCTGTTTACGCTGTCTGACAAATTAAAAACTAATGCAATAATAAAGAATGTTGTTAGACTTCTAATAAAGAATAATGCCTTTTAAATATACCCAGCGAAAGTAACAATCTAATGAGCCATGAAATCAATTCAACTCATTTTTTTCCATCAATATTTGTACTATTTATTGAGAGAAAAATGAACAGAACATGAACAAAATCTTAGACTTTTTTGCGTATCTAATGGACTTTCTTTATCTGTACCGGTTTATGGTGGCCTATTTTACTACAGTTATTAAATCTCCCCCTCGTAAAAATTATGTCTATCTATTATACCATACAAGCTATGCCCTTTGTATCTATACAAAAAAACTGAAATGGTTACGATGATTTCATTTTATCATTACAATAATTTCAGGTTGTATTCATCCACTGTAATGGCTCTAAGTTTTGATATACATATTTATATACTATTGTAGGCCAGCCACCTCCATTTTTGCTTTTAACTCGTTTATCAGCAAAATGTAAAAAAACTGCTTAAAAAATTTTAATGGCATGAATAGTTTTATGTATTTGGAAATCTTGTCCGAAAGGAAAGAATTAGGGCTAATAATTTTATTTACTATCGCGGTCAAGATAATGATTTTTGAATTTTTACTTCTTTCTGTTTTCATATATGTATGCCAGCAGTCTCTATGTTCTGTTCCCTTCATTTTCGAGAATCGGTTAATCTTATAATACTGAAAATCTTTGCTAAAGAGATGCGCTTAAATGCGTCAATAATTTGATTTTAGAATCGCAATCAAGATAGAGATGTCTGAATGTTGATTCTTCCTGTTTCCCCCAGGCCACGGTTCCCGGCCGCCGTCAGCGTCGCTGCCGACCCCGGCGACGCTGAAGAAGGAGCCCGACGAGCACAGGGTCAAGATGGAACCAGACCAGGAGGCCGGCGAACTTGGCGTCGACGGCATCAAGACAGAGATCGACGGGTTGATGGAGAACGAGGGTAAGAGTTAGTAGTCCTTTGATTCCTTATTACTTCTAGTTTAAGAGAACAAGGTCAAGACGTAGCTAAATCAAAAGGGAGGAAATCTATGAAACCAGACCAGAAGGCAGGGTAGCTTGGAGTCGACGGCATCAAGACAGAGATCGACGGCCTGATGGAGAACGAGGGTAAGAGTTAGTAGTCCATTGGTTTCTTTATTACTTCTAGTTTAAGAGTGCAGGGTCAAGATGGAACCAGATCAGAAGGGTAGCTTGGAGTCGACGGCATCAAGACAGAGATCGACGGGTTGATGGAGAACGAGGGTAAGAGCTAGTAGTCCATTGTTTCTTTATTACTTTTAGTGTAAGAGAACAAGGTCAAAATGTAGCTAAATCAGAATGGAGGGTGTCTATGGAACCAGGTTAGAAGGCAGGGAAGCTTGGAGTAAACGGCATTGAGACAGAGAGCGACGGCCTGATGGAGAACGAGGGTAAGAGTTAGTAGTCCATTGGTTTCTTTATCACTTCTAGATTAAGAGTACAGGGTCAAGATGGAACCAGACCAGGAGGCCGGCGAGCTTGGCGTCGACGGCATCAAGACAGAGATCGACGAACTCATGGAGAACGAGGGTAAAAGTTAGTAGTCCATTGGTTACTTCTTTCATTCTATAGTCCGTAAGTAAAGGGTCAATATGGAACAAGACAAGAAGGCAGAGTAGCTTGGTGTCGACGGCATCAAGAGAGAGTTCGACAGGCTGATGGAGAACGAGGGTAAGAGTTAGTAGTCCATTGGTTTCTTTATTACTTCTAGTTTAGGAGTGCAGGGTCAAGATGCATGAATCAGAAGAGGGGATCTATGGAACCAGACCAGAAGGCAGCGGAGCATGCTGTCAAAAGCATTAAGACAGTTCGACGGGCCGAAGTAGAACGAGGCTAAGAGTTAGTAGTCCATTGGTTTCTTTATTACTTATAGTTTAAGAGTGCAGGGTCAAGATGGAACCAAACCAGGAAGCCGGCGAGCTTGGAGTCGACGGCATCAAGACAGAGATCGACGGCCTGATGGAAAACGGGGGTAAGAGTTAGTAGTCCATTGGTTTCTATATTACTTCTAGTTTAAGAGTGCAGGGTCAAGATGGAGCTTAATCCGAAGAGAAGGGATCAATGAAACCAAACTAGAAGGTAGAGGAGCTTAGTGTCGACGGCATTAAGACAGAGATCAGCTGATTGAAAATAATGGTAGGAGTTGTTATTTCTTTTTTATATCCTTTTTGATGTAAGTAGACTTTCATTCCTGGCGTCGTGCAGTAAAGTTTTTGCACATGTACGAAGACGCATTAAGTAACTTCATTCCAGGTAGCTTTTTAATTGTGCCCAATAATGTACACTGGTGGAATTAAAGCAGAAGGTTGACTTAGCATCAGTAACCAAAAAACCAGCGCGTGCCGTGAGTTAATGAATATGTAATAAAATATTCCATATAAGGCAGATTCTTACCTGAAGTAGCTTGATTACATGTAAAACGATTCATATATTATCTTTCCTGTTATTACCGTAAGTATTCGTTGAAAAACTTACGCAGACCACTAATTTAACATTTGGATACAGCTGGTGACACAAAATCGCCATCATGCGAGCTCGGAGGGCCGGGGTCGCTGAAATCGGAGCGGCTTTCTTCAGACTCACAAGATATACTAGACCCACAGACAGGACTGAGAGGATCTACCGGAAATATGCAAGTGAGTGTATGAAACAACTGACTTATAAAAAACACTGTATGGTATGAAAGGGAATCTGATTGTTTGCAATGTCTCTGCTAGAAAAATAAAGCATGTTCAGAGTAAGGGTCTTATTTTCGCGAAAAGCAAAAGTTTGAGGTGTTAGGAAAATTACTGCTTTCTTTCCGTCAATCTTGCTCTTTGGAAAAAAATATGTATTTCACAAGTTAATCTAATTAGCATTCCTTGAAAGGGTAGCAGTATCGAAAATGTTTAGTATTATCCTAACATCCGGACTAAATCTTACAACAATTTCAGTGCCATTTCATAGATTTACATACAATTTGCATAAGTAATATTCACACGCCTTTTTAAAACTGAAATGTTGTTTGTAAATAACAACGGGGTTATTATTTCTTTAGGATGGCAACCAAAACTGTCGCAACCCAAACAGTGGCCCAGAAAACATGGGCTCATGTCGTATGGGGCCAGGTGGGGCCATGGGTCCTGGGGGCCCAATGGGGCCTATGTCAGCAAGCGAGGCCCAAACGCTGCCGTCCAATGTCATCAGCAAACAGGCTGGCAGTATGGAGGTAAACTGTGTGACGTCATAATATATCAGAGTTGGATAAAAGATTATTCGCGAATATCGCCCGGCGAATATTTTTTCTCATAATATACACAAATGACTATGTCCCATAAAAAAGATCATTGAATAACGAGACTTGTATTAACGAATATTAATTTTGCATTTTATTCGTTATTCAATTAAAATCTTAAATCGAAATTTTATTCGCGGGACTATTTATATGCGAATATTTTTTGCCCAACTTCTGGTGAGTGGTTATTGTTTATTTATGAAAGTCCCGAAGCAGATTATCATATTCTTGCATAAATTCCATATGATATGTTGTGCCGCGTCCTTCATGAAATCTATACAGAGTGTTAATTTAAATGAGCGCTATAACTTAGGTTAGGTTCAGTATCGATAAAGGAATAGCAAAAAAAAATCCTACTCCTTTTTTTAGCAAACTGGTTTTGCGGCACAGGTTGTTCACACGCACGCGCGTTCGCCCGATCACAAGCATCCGCTTTCTTGAGCGAGATAGGTCCAGAAGCGCTCCATTATTGATATTGAATTAAACCTACCCTTAAGCATTTTAATTAACACCCTGTTTGAAATACTATGATATGGTGTCTTAAATGTGATTGCCTTTGTAAAACCGTCCTGTTTTGCCAGCAGCAAAGCCAGATCTTCGTGTTCTCAACACTGCTTGCCAACAAAGGCGCGGAAGCGGTTCTATCCGGTCAGCACCACTCTATCATCGCGTATCATTGCGCCCAGCCTGGCACTAAGAAGTATTTGGAAGTAAGTGTTTATTGTTAACAGTTCTTCGTAGAATGTCCTGAAGATCCGCAATTTCAGTGGCTAAATCTGTGATAACACCTACTTATTTTGCCAAGTGACCGACACCGATGGCACTCGAAACATAATGAATGTAGAATTTTTAAGTAGTTCCTTCTTGTTTTCTTTGAATTGAATATATATCTAACCAAGCGAAAATCTTTGCAGAAACACCCCCTGAAAATGGGACAATTCAATAAACAGAGTCCAGCACAATGGCTGAACAATCTCGCCATGGCCAAGACAAGGGGCGGCATGCGAGGCGGCCCAAACATGATGGGGGGCCCAAACCAAATGGGACACATGATGGGGGGCCCAATGGGACCGAACATGGGCCCCATGGGTCACGGTGGGCCGATGGGACACATGGGTCCGAACATGATGGGCCCAAACAGAATGGCTGGTCCCAATCAGATGATGATGATGAAGGTACGTATAGGGATTCAGTTTTAAATAATGTCATGTCTTACTTTTATAGTCGTAGCAAGGTATAGACCCAAGTATTTTCTAACTGGAGAATTATTTATGCTTATAATTTAGGTATTCAATCAAATCATTTTTTTTTAATAAATACCAGAAAATAAACATTATAATTGTTTGTAGGGTGGGCCAGGCCCTGGCCCGATGGGTCAGATGGGCCCCGGAATGGGCCCCATGGATGGGTTTCCAGGGGGCACCCCGTCCTGCGGTGTCATGGACGGCCTCGGTGCTGATGGTGAAATGCCCTGGGACACCGTAAGTTAACTATTTTTATCCAAAAACAACTTTTTTTTTATAAGACAGATCAGAGAATTTGATTGCTGAAGATAGACGAACGAAAGAACACCCCTAAGTGTAATACAAGGAATATCATATTTGACCCAATCGAATTAAACCCTATTTTTCTGTCGTAGTATGAGGAAAGTCAATAAAATTGCTACGAGCTTAGGTTACGAGGCTTTCGAGGCGTGACTCCGTGACATTGATTTTCCTAAGTTCTTTGCTGTCATAAGCTTCATATCAGCCTACATCTACCCACTGCTGAGTATAGGCCTCTTCTTTTTCTCGCCATCTACGCCGGTCCTGTGCCTCCCGCATCCACTGTTTTCCGGCAACGGCTGCAAGATCGTCAGCCCATCTGGCGGGTGGTCTGCCTATTCTATTCTATTTCAGCCTATTGCAGTCCACTGCTGGACGTAGGCCTCCCCCAGGGAACGCCATAAGGCACGATCTCCCGTTTTTGCCATCCAGTCGCTACCAGCCGCCTTTTTTAAGTCATCGGTCCATCTGGCCGGAGGGCGTCCAACGCTACGCTTGCCGAGGCGTGGTCTCCACTCGAGAACCCGCTTACTCCACCGTCCGTCGGTTCTACGACAGATGTGGCCAGCCCACTGCCACTTCAGCTTGCTACACTTCCAGACTATGTCCGTCACTTTGGTCTTTTTCGGATGGCCTCATTCCGGACTTTATCCATTATAGAGATACCAAGCATAGACCTTTCCATAGCTCTCTGAGTGACATGTAGCCGGTGGGCCAGTTTTACTGTCAAGTTCCACGTCTCGGCTCCGTAGGTCATGACTGGTAGGACGCATTGATCGAACACCTTGGTCTTGAGGCATTGTGGCAAAGATGATTCGAGGATATGACGCAGCTTTCCAAATGCTACCCAGCCAAGCTGCACTCTTCTGGTGATTTCAGCCTCAAAGTTGTCTCTTCCCATCTGCAAAGTTTGCCCAAGGTACACATATTTCTGGACAACTTCAAGGACTACACCTTCGACGGAGACCGGCTCGGGGACTATGTGTTGATTGAACATGACCTTCGTCTTATCCAAGTTCATCCCAAGTCCAACACGTCTCGAGGCAGAGTTAAGACTAGATAGCATTTTTTGCAGGTCCTGCAGCGATTCGGCCATTATGACTATGTCGTCGGCAAAGCGGAGATGCGTGAGACTTTCGCCGTTGACGTTGATGCCCAGTCCATCCCACTGTAGAGTTTTGAAGACATCCTCCAATGCGTTGGTGAAGAGTTTCGGGGATATAACGTCACCCTGTCTTACACCACGGAGCAGTTGGATGGGTCTTGTATTATGGTTTTGTACTTGAACGGACATCGTAGCCATTTGATAAAGGCTTCTCAGCACCTCCACATACCGCCAGTCGACTTGACACCGCTGCAAGGACTCCAAAACAGCCCAGGTTTCGATAGAGTCGAAGGCTTTTTCGTAGTCCACAAAAGCCATACACAGTGGTTGGTTGTACTCCTCTGTCTTCTGTATAACCTGCCTTACAGTATGGATGTGGTCCACGGTACTGAAGCCCTTACGAAACCCGGCCTGTTCCGGTGGCTGAAAGGCGTCAAATCTTGATGCCAGACGATTCGTGACGACTCTCGAGAACAGCTTATAGACGTGGCTCAGAAGTGTGATCGGCCTATAGTTTTTGAGAAGCGTTTTGTCTCCTTTTTTGAAAAACAATGCCACTACACCTCTGCTCCACGCCTTCGGGGTTGTCCCATTGGCTATTACAGAGTTGAAAAGCCTTTTCAGCTCCTCAAGCACAGGTTTTCCACCGGCCTTAAGTAGCTCAGAGGCCACTCCGTCTTCCCCGGGAGCCTTCCCATTCTTAAGCTGTCTGAGAGCCGCCCCAATTTCGTCTATATCTACGTCCGGGAGATCTTCTGTAAAGTGGCGGGAGAGGAGCTCTTGGGTCTGGGGTCGCATCAGGTGGAGGCTTTTTCGCATGCGAGGCATACAGACTTCCATAGAAGTCCTCAATTTCAGCGAGAATCTCTGGAACCGATGTGACAGTTACACCATTCGAGGTAGTTAGCTTTGCCAGATGACTCCTTCCCAGTGTCTTGGTAAAAACTTTCGAACCTCGGTTTTTCTCAATCGCCTCCTTAACGAGTCGAGTGTTATAGCTTCGGAGGTCGCGTCTTACCATACTTCGGATCTTTTTGTTAAGTGACTGGGGATCTGGCAATGCATCCTCTGGTGTTTCCCGTCTAATTCGCATCAGTTCCAGGGCCTCGCTTGAAAGTTTGGACTTCTTATCTGTTCGCCTTTTACGAAAATGCTTCGTCCCCACTTCGCGAACAGCCTCGACTATGCCCTCTAGGTCCTCATCAACGTTTGTCGGGGTCTCCAGGGCAGCGAATCGATTTTTCAGTTCAAGTTGGAACTCCTCATGTCTGGCTTGGGGCAGATTGGGACGGAGAACTTGCTTCACCATGCGGTTTCTTTCTAGCTTGAAGTTGATATTTAGGGTGCCTCTTACTAGTCGGTGATCACTTCCGGTATTGAACCTACTGATCACTGAGATATCCCTAAATATATGCCGTTTATCCGTCATGATGAAGTCGATCTCGTTCTTCGTCCTGCCGTCAGGGCTCTTCCAGGTCCACTTCCGTTGGGGCTTTTTCTGATAAAAGGTGTTCATACAGAACAGCCCCTGCCTGCTAAGGAAGTTGACTAGCATTTGGCCCCTCTGGTTTCTGCTCCCGTAGCCATGTGGTCCCAAGCTTGATTCGCCGTGCTCCTGTCCCACTTTAGCGTTGAGGTCCCCCATGACAACAGTGAAGTGGGTCTTAGTGGTTTGGTGTATGGCCTTCGACACGTCGTCGTATAGGGCCTCCACCTCTTCATCTGAGCTGCTCGAAGTCGGCGCATATACCTGTACGACCTTGAGAGAGTACCTCTCGGTCAACTTCAGTACGAGGTACGCTACTCTGTTCGAGACGCTGCTGATCTCCTTCACGTTGTCACAGAGAGCCTTATTGACAAGGAACCCTACGCTACGCCACCCTGGGATTGTGCGCTCCCTTCCCTGAAGTAGAATAGGTGACCTGATTCTAGGGTTATCGTGTCCTCCCCCTCTCTTCGGACTTCTGACAACCCAAGAACATGCCACCGTATCTTATCTAATTCCACCTCAAGGATTTGGAGACTTTCGTCCAGCCGCAGACTGCGTCCATTATACGTCGCCAGGGTCAGTTTATGGCAGCCGTCGTCCGTAGCCCGGGGATTCTTCGCACCCCCTGCCCTACTATTACCCGGGCCGCTACCGTAGCCCGGGGTAGTAAGGCGGCCGGGAACTAGGGGCCGTTTCTTTATCGACCTATCCATGGAGGGTTTTGCCCATAATCACCACGCTGGGCAGGCGGGTTGGTGACCGCAGTGTGTGTTTGTGGACTATGTTGTCAACACGGGAGGCGCTGCTGCCCACCTCCCGGAAGCCCTTTATCGCCTCTTACGATACCCACGGGCAGATTTGGGGTGGTGAAATTCTACTCTGCCGACACCACACGGCTTGTCTGCCTAATGGACGTTTATTTGTTCATAAGCTTAGTTTACGTAAAATTTCTTTACAAATTGGTGTTAACCAGCACATTGTCCCCCAGAAAAACCCCTCCGTAATGGCGAACGGTATGCCGAATGGCTGCGGGCCGATGCCGCCTTGCTCCGAAAGCGGGGGCTCCGCATCCGACCCGGCCACCAGCGGAGCGCCCACTGACTCGTCTAACTCACAGTCGGACTCCTGTCAAGGACCCAAAGGTAAGTGCAAAACATGTCTTTCTGGTATTTCAGTAAATTCATCTTGGTTCCAAGAACCAAAAAATTGATAGCTACTGTAATACAGCAGCGATACTGCTTTGTTCTCTTTCTCTTAAATTAAGTATAATTTAGCTAGTAGTTATGACTTTAATATCCAAGATATATTGATTCCACATAAATCAATACGTATTTGACAAAATTAAGGTCAGCTAATCATAAGCTAAGCCAAACAAGTTGTGTAGCGCAGCTTATGATTAGTCAAGAAATATACAACACAGATACTTATTGCAATGAATGAGGTTTTGATAAATAAAGACTTAATGATTATTTCCCTTTTTCTTTCACGGTCCTTCGTTTACGTTTCGTTTCTTTTTCCTTTCTATTGCCCTCTTCATCAAATCTATACCACCACATACTTTCATTGAGTAACTTTTCCTGCCACGGCTTACCGTTTCAGTTACCCTTCGCCACTGCTAGTTACTGATTACTGTTTTTTTATTGAAAAGGTGTGAAAATACCGGACGAGAACCTGACGCCTCAGCAGCGCGCGCACCGCGAGGAGCAGTTGGCCACCATACGCAAGATGCAGCAGATGCTGTTCCCCGAAAGTGGAGGACCCAACCCCAACCAGGTGAGATACACGGAATAGTGGGAAGTGAAAAATTCTAGACGGAAAAGCTTGAAGCCCATAATTTTACGACGGAGCTTTGCTGGGGCTAGTTGGGAGATTAACATACTAAATTACTTCATCGCTGCGAGCCATCCAACGCATAGTTTTTTGATAAAGTGAGTGAAGCGCAGCGCAAGTCCTGCAATTAGACATCCCCACTCGCATACCAGAGTCTGCAGTCTCTTAGCTATTTGCTTGTTGAATTATTTATTTTATTTATTATGAGCCAGACATGCCCCACTGCAGGACAAAGGCTTCCCTATCATGAGCCACTTCCATCTAGTGCTGGGCGTGGGCATGTATCTCGATTCACCACCATTTTCTTGGGATAGCCACGTGCCCCTTTGGCGTTACGGACTTATAACAGTAAAAATTAGTAAATTATATCGTTTTATAATACAGTTACAATACAATTTTAAGTTAGTAATTCAATAACATTAGTTTTAAGAACCATTGCTCAATAATAAATAATTCATTACGTAATTATTTTACCAGGGTCCCAACGATAACCAATCGCCGGACATCAATCAACCCCCAAACTCTCAAGCAAACATGCACTTCCCACCGATGTCGGGGATGGGGCCTAACGGACCCATAGGCCCCGGTAGCGGCCCAATGGTATCCATGTCCAACAGCATGAACTCCGGCCCGTCTTGCACTATGTCAGGGCCAATGGGACCCAACGGACCCATGGGCCCCGGGCCAATGGGACCTGGAGGGCCGATGGGAGGCCCCATGGGAGGCATGGGCGGGATGGGAATGGGACACGGCAACGGGATGATGGGGCCGAACGGGCCTATGATGCCGGGTATGGGGCCTAACGGGCCGATGGGCCCGATGGGGCCTTGTGGCATGAAAGGCATACGGGGTCCGTGTGGGCCCGATATGAAGGGAGGGATGTGTACAGACATGCATATGGGAAGAGCGTGCGGCGGCCCTATGGGTGTAAGTATGTTTTATAGCTCTCTATCATTTTTTACACACGTGGTGTAAGGGACGGTGAACGAAAACTTTGCAGGCGTGCTCAGACCATGAAACCGAACAACTTTCCCATGGAACATATGGTGGTAATAAAAAAAGTTTTTGGACTTCCCATACAAGGTCAGACTAGCTGATCGTGATTTTGGTATGATAGGTCGGAATTCTTTTCTCGTTTACCACTATATGTTCCATGGGGAAAGTTGTTCAGTTTCATGGTCTGAGCACGCCTGCAAAGTTTTCGTTACACCGTCTCTTATACCCTGTATTTTCATTCAACAAAACTAAAGTTCGAATTCTTGCTATACTTGAACGATTCATAAGGTATCTTTGTTTAGTGTAAATAATAAATATGATTAATTATGTGTTGTTTTTGCAGCGCATGCCTAATCCTATGGGCGGTATGGGTGGGCCTAATCCTTGCATGAGGGGTGGGCCTCACATGGGGCCCAGAATGATGCCGGGGCCCAACATGAATGCAATGAATGGTAAGAAAATATTGATTTACTTCACAGATAATATACAAATAACATGTTTTTTACCCATCTGCTTTAGGAGGGTTGTTTTTCGTGTCGTGAGTACATGTAGTATAATAGTGTATGTAGACAACAAATTCGTTTTCGCGGGCTACAGCCCAAACGGCTGGGAGGATCTTGATTTGTGAGGTATTGTTAGATTCGTCTTAGCAGCGCGAGTGACACACTGGCTATATTAAAAGATCATAAATTCAAAATGGCGGATTTTTATCGCAAAATACTACTTTGAAATTACCGTAGGCGACTTTTTGTTTTTTAATACATTTGCCGTGTGGTGCCGGCAGAGTAGAATAGCACCACCCCCTCTCTTCCCGTGGGGGTCGTAAGAGGCGACCGAGGAATAAACCCGACCCAAACAGCCAGGGCCAACCGTATGGTGGCGGTTAATCCGCGCCGGTGGGGGTTGACGTCTGGTAGGCGGCCGGTTGTAAAATTTAGCCAAATCCTTTTGCAACACGATTTTGTGTTACGTGTTGCACCGACCCCAAGTAATTGGGATAAGGACAGGAAGATGATGATGCTTGTCAAGGCCAAAAATTTGAATAGTGTTTCAGTACTAAAGTTGGTTACCCTTATTTGTTCCAGGTGGTATAATGATGGACGGCAGTATGATGGGAGGCATGGGGCCGCACGGCCCTGACCCCCACAGCATGCCCAACGGACCGATGTGCGACGAGTACGCAAGACGCAATGTAAGTAATATTGTTCACTAGAAAGTTCGTTTGCCGTGTAGTCCCGGCTTAGAATAGCATCACCCCATATCTTTCCTGGAAATGTCGTAAGAACGACTAAGGGGTGTGAGAGTTGATGTATATTGCAATTTTAGGGGACAGATTGAAAATCTGTCACTATGGTTATACACAGTGTTCTGAATAGAACTCTCTAACTTTTGTCAGACGTGGTGTAAATGACAGGTTTTTGCCTACAGTGTGATGTATGTATGTTCTAGACCGGGAGAGTTCATAATCATCAACAACAAGTATCGAATAGTACCCCTTGGGAATCAAACAGGGTCCTCCGGATCTGACACCAATGGTGATACCGCGAGACCGCGGCAAAATATTGCGACTACTATCAAATCCAATGTTCTGTTTGTTTGTAGCAGATGGGCCCAGGCGACCCCGGCGGTTTAGGCCCCGGCGGGCCTGGGGGTCCAGGGCCGGGCCAGATGCACAAGGGCCGCATGGGCAGCCCCAAGAGCCCCGGCGCTGCGGACATCGACTGGCAGAAGATACACCACCAGTTCTTCGACGATCCCAAGTCCATGGACAATGATATGAGTGAGTACAAGTGTAAATGTTGATAGGCGATTCTTAAACCAGACTGGCAAAATATACACCACCAGTTCTTCGACGATCCCAAGTCCATGGATAATGATATGAGTAAGTTCATATATGTAAATGTTAATCGACATCGACTGGCAGAAGATACACCACCAGTTCTTCGACGATCCCAAGTCCATGGATAATGATATGAGTAAGTTCATATATGTAAATGTTAATCGACATCGACTGGCAGAAGATACACCACCAGTTCTTCGACGACCCCAAGTCCATGAACAACGATATGAGTGAGTACAACTGTGAAAATGAATAGGTGATTCTTAAACCATGGAACAGATGCACAAGGGCCGCATAGGCAGCCAAGAGCCCCGGCGCAGCAGACATCGACTGGCAGAAGATACACCACCAGTTCTTCGACGACCCCAAATCTATGGATAATGATATGAGTAAGTACAACTGCAAATATGAATAGAAATTTGTGCAGTTTTTACTGTCTTCCGGAGAAAATCAATGGTATTTTAACCTGTAAGCATATTGGATAAGTCTGGAGCGGTGTCTTATTTCTTGATTATCCATTTCTAAAGCTGCGCTTCCAGGGAGTTCCTACTATCTCATGAAAATAAATTGATTTCATTAGATGAACTCCGAGAACTCATAGGTTCCAGTGGAACTACAATATTTACAAACGTTTTTAAGGCAATGTTATTTTCTCTGAGTAGGTACTGTAAAAAAATACCTTATATTCATGGTAGGTCAATTTTCGCGTAACATCTGTAATGTTTTCTATTCCTAATGATGTATGATCGTATTCAGGTACACAAGTGAAATCTCCTTGCTCCGAGCGAGGCGGCTGCCTGCCGCCGCCGCCATACGGTGCCTCTCCTCTACACAGATCCGCCTCTGTGCCTATAGGTAAGATCAAACTATGTGGAATAACAGTGTTTTATCATATGTTAGGGTGATGCGATAGCATTGGTCGCAATTCGGGAAAAATAAATCTCTTACTAACCTTAAATTAATGCTGTCACTTTCTGTTTAATAGTTTAGAAGAAGATAGGAGATATTTTTAAGATTTGTCATTTTAAAATATGACAATGGGTTCTTCGCCATTTGTAGTCAATTTAGTCACTATTGCTTTCACCGTAGTGTTACGTGCCGCGCGGTCAACTTGGCTGACTCCAAAGCAGTGAATCTATTTTTTCAATCGGAGCTGTGCTCTTGTAGGTGGCATAAAGGTTAGTACAGTCAAGCTCACATCCGGATAAATAGACACTCAAAACGCCAATGTATGTCATAAGCGCGCGGCATAAGAACTGTTCAATGTCCAAACTGTCTATCCCTGCTTGAGCTGACTGTATACTTATAATATCTATCAACCTTTTTTAACTATGATAGTGACAGAATTTACACACCTGCTTCTTTTTTGAGTCTTCGTGACACCTTGCCACAAATTTGAACTTTATACGATTCTTTCCCCTTAGCGACACAATCTCCAAGCCACGGCTCGGTGCAAATGCCGATGTCCGCGGAAGCGTCGCGCGCGAGCTCCGGCCTCAACAGCCCCGCGCATTGCAAGCCGGGCGGGCAGAAACACGACGCGCCAGGTTAGTAGGAATGAGTGGAGCTTACACCGAGCCGCAGTAAAACCATGACACACAGTTACCAACAAACAATTCCCACACAATCGCAAAACAATCGCCATACTACACTACACAATCACCAAACCACCCGGCCACAGAATCACCTAGCCCCACAATCACTACACCATACCATGACCAAACCACACTCTCATCCCGCCACGGGACCACCTACTCCCACAACCACCTATCTCTACAAACACTCTGCCATACAATCGCAACACTATCTACACAAAACAATTACCAAAAAAACAGTTACTTAACATCACTACACAAACACTAAGCCAAGTTTATTTTACTTGAATACTGCTCTATCAAGCCAATTGAAGAAAATAAGATAATCTCCAGACAAATAATGACCGTTATAGCATTTATCAGTTTTACGTGGTCATATATTGACTTGATGGGGCAGTAGATCATCTAGGTAAGTCGTTTCACGACAATCGCATGTAAAAACAATATTTTGTTCGTGAATAGAAGCCATAGAAGTAGAGCATGCCGTCTTTATGATTTGTGTTAGACATTTTCCCAACCACACGACACGATTTTCTTCATTTTGCCACAATTTCATATCAACTACGTTTGAAAAGGATCGATATTTTTGTATGATGAAAAATCCCTGAACACTGTTATTTTTTGTAGATCCTCGCACAGATGCAACACAGAGAATTGAATTTTACTGCGTTAACAAGCGTTAATTACAATCTTACCGTTATTGTTATCCATAAAAAAAGTTAATCTATTTGAACATTGCCCGCCAATCAGGTATACCAAGTGACTATACCTAGATAATTTGAACCAAAAATATCACGGATGTGTGCAATATACAATCGAAGTTTGCATCTCGCGCCGACTAGTTATACAAACAAATAAAATATCGGTCAGATATTTTGGTAGTCTCGTAGAGTTGATATGAGATGTGGCTTTTGTTTTTTTTTCTGTAGTTGTAATGCGTATTTTTTGTTTTCCCCCCTCTCCCCCGCAAATCGCTTGACGCTTGAATCCCATCGTGTGACGGCAAATAACACACAGAGATCCTTGAGAAATTAGACGACGGCGTGTTCGTACGAACGCTGCAGTGTCTAGCGGCGCAGCAGCAGAAGAACCAGGCAGCGCACAATAAGGAGCCCAGTTTGATGCCCGTGCCGTCGCCACAACAAATATCCTATCTCAACCAGTTCGAAGGTAAATTATTGAGAACCAACGGGAATGTGCGACCGATTCTGTACTTCCGATTCTTTTAATTAGCCTCTTTTCTTATCCACGAGAGTGTAGAAGTGTTATGTGCAAAAATCGGAATAGAATACAGTCGCTACGTGCTTATTCTTGTTGGTTACTCTTGGGGGCTACCACTGGTATTTTGAATTTTCCTATTCAGTGTTGAAAAACATTTCAAACATCTGTAATATTTCATTTTGATTTCATTATTCAAATATTCTGGTGGCAGCATCCCTATCAAACCGCTATCTATGTATTTCCTCTAAACCAAGTCTTTTTTCTATTTTGTTTTTTATTTGTGTATTGCATAGCTTGCTTTTTTAAGCTCTTTCATATGCTACAAGATTGCTGTTGTATGTGTAATATGAGAGGGCTTTTTGTAAATATATGTACGTTTTGCAATTCATGTTTTGTGTTTTATTTTGTAGTAATATTTGTGTGTTTCTGTGTTTTCATATGGGTGGTGGTTGGTGAAAATGTGCTAACATGTTACCTTCATACTCTATGGCTAATTGTTCTATCACTCTACATTGTTTTGTGACCATTTGTGATTAAAATTCGTTACTGCGCGTGCCGTATTTCAAGTGTGTGTATTTCAAGAACTTTGCTATCTGTGTGCCTTTATAAATTTCCTTACTAAAAATATTCCATCGATTCTTTAAAAATTGTAGTCTTTTACCTGTATTAATCTCCTGTTTTTCACAAGTCGGTTTTTTGTGCCAAAAAGCATCGTACATCAGCAGATGTTCCGATAAGACTATGGCGGTAAAATTCGAAGTTTGCTGCATCAAATGCAATCTACGATATCAAATACCCCCTCTGGGCGCAGCGTGAAAAATGTCTACTAGATAGGTATATCACAATGATCAAAATATCAGAAATTCACAACTTAGTAAGTACTTATTGCTTCCATATCACTGATATCACTGACGATGCATATTTCCGTTCTCTTGAAATGCACCACGCTTGAAACGGTTCACCGAAAATCCTGTCTTTTTCTGACCAGCAATGCCTTCGTTTATAGGTCAAGAGTTGACGATACAGAAGCAGCCCAACACATCGCTCAAAGACAACGGCCCTCCGTCTAACAGTGGCGGTCAGACGCCGCAGTCCAGTGGCAACCAGAAATCTCCTGCTGGGTAAGTCAATAATTTACTACTATCAAGTCAGTCATAGGTGTTACTTACAGTCCTCTGTGCAGAGCATGCATGGAAGAAGAAACGGCTGTCCATGTGGTACTACACTGCAAACATACCGGGCAAAGTATCTCGGAAATCTGAGGTCAATCCCTGAGGCACTCAGTGGTTTGGTAGGGTTACTGAGCTTTCTCGGGAAACTAGGATGGCTCGAGTAGTGAGCCCCCACCCTTCACACAAAATAGTCGCATGTAGACGTTGAGTTGCGGAAATCAACCCATATAACCATTACTATTACCATTATTTTTCGAGTCACAGTTTTGAAACGAATAATCCAGACAGACGAAGCTACACGTAGTTTGTGGAAGTAATTGAAACGAGCAAGCAGAAGTGAATTATAACGATCATAACTTAGTGTACCTATTAAGAGCGAAGAAAATTTAGTTTATTCTCATTTTATCGCCCCATTTTAGAGATAACTGAAACTAAGGCGTGTGGGCCACTAATTCGATCGACTCAATAAACCCAGTGTTGCACGCAGGATGTTCTCATGACAGCTACTACCAGCGCTGTTAACATCGCTAAGTTCTGGGCCGGAATCTTATAAGCAGTGCCTGCAATAGACACGCTAAGAAAAAGAGATGCAAACAAAATAAAAATCGAGATATACACTGCCTGGTACTGAAAGTATTTGCTTTTTTTCAGTGCCACATTACAGTCAACAAAACTACACTGCACCCACTTTAGACTATAAGTCTGACCAAGGTCTGACCGTATTGTTTGTTTCCAGCATGATGCCAGGCACGCCCGAGCCGCACTCATCCCTGTCTGAACAGAGGTCGGGCAGGTTCTCCATGGAACAGAGTCCGTCGTTCAACAACCCACAGACGCCCACCTCACAAGCCAGCACCAAAGGCGGTGAGTAAAACATTAGACGAATAAGCATAACATGCGAGATGCCTAGTTTGCCAGCTCTTCGCAAGCAATATCATATGACGCCTAGCACGCTGGCTTGTTCCAGGCATGCTAACTTGCAGCCAAAGTGAACGTAGGCGCCCCGCCGTAATAACAGCCTACCCATTTTTGTCCTGATATTCTCAATATTCGCAAATTGAAAACTCAGTCGTTTACTGGGGTTATGAAACGTTAATGCAATTTGTATGGGTATTTTTCGTTCCACTACACTCTTTGCGTGCAATGCGGAAAACCACGCCGCTTCCGTTCGGCTTACATAGCCATGAAAAATCTTGCCTCAGACACTGAATAAATCGTCTGTCACATTTCACAGTCGTATGAGGCCAATGATGACACTCTTTAACATTTCCTCCTATTCCAGATGAGAAATCGCGCCCGAGCCCGCAATCAAACCGATCGAGTCAAGACAACGCGTCGAAAACCCCACAGAGAGACAACGGCAGCAGTCAAGGGCCCTACGCACCGGCGTCGTCCGCGTCGTCCTGTGCTGGCAGCGTGAAGAGCAGTTGCAGCGTGGCCAACACGCCGCAAGGGAATATGGAGGACAATACAGAGGTAACTTTTATTATTAAACGAACAAGTACTCACTCATTATGTAGGTTTACGCGACTTGATTTTTAGTTGGCGGAAGGTGTAACCCTTTACGTATCGGCTGGTTACGAAAGCCTTCTTCACAATAGACACGTCTTTTTCAATACAGAGGTACGTAATGAAAGTGAGGTACAAACTAAGCGGTCAAGGGCCCTACTTCGCTAAATGTGTAACAAAATTGAGATAAAAGCTGATCCCTTATGGGGTAGGCTGAGTGTAAACGGCTATAAAAAACAGCCATTTACACTATATCTGCCAAAAGTTTGAAAGTACCTTAGTGACAGGATGTCAGTCTGTTTCCTAAAGTAGCAATACACATCAACTCTCAAAACTCCTTAGAGTCCCACGGGAAAGATATGGGGTAATGCTATTCTAAGCAGGCACCACACGGCATAAGATTACGAAAGTAAATTAACAGGTCAGAAACAGATGTAAAGCTCCCCGATTTGACTCATCATTCTATCCATTGACTTTGTTGCAGACGACGCTGTCCGGCGGTCCGAACAGCACGAGCCTGCCGGGCCCGTTCCCGGGCTCGTGCACCATGTCCAGCCGGCCGGACAACATCCCTATCAACCCCAACCAGGGCCCCAACGGCCCGATGACCTCGGCATCATCGTTCGACCCCATATCCTCACTGGCGCAGATGTCCCAGCAGCTGACCAATACAGGTATTACCCCATACAACATCCCCATCAACCCGAACCAGGGCCCCAACGGCCCGATGACCTCGGCATCCTCCTTCGACCCCATATCCTCGTTGGCGCAGATGTCCCAGCAGCTGACCAATACAGGTATTATACTGGGTGTTACAAAACAACCAATAAAGCTGAAAGGAGGTCAAGGTACTCATGAAACTGAACAACTTTCCCCATGGAACATGGGTCGAAATACGAAAAAAAAAATTTGGACTTCCCATACAAAATGAACTCACTTTGTATGGGCGATTTATTGGTTGTTTTGTGTGTTGTGTGTGTGTTGTATAACAATCATATACAACATCCCGTCAACCCCATACAACATCCCATCAACCCGAACCAGGGCCCCAACGGCCCGATGACCTCGGCATCATCGTTCGACCCCATATCCTCACTGGCGCAGATGTCCCAGCAGCTGACCAATACAGGTATTATATTAAACATTACATCAACCATATAATAACACCCCCATCAACCCCATACAACATCCCCATCAACCCGAACCAGGGCCCCAACGGCCCGATGACCTCGGCATCATCGTTCGACCCCATATCCTCACTGGCGCAGATGTCCCAGCAGCTGACCAATACAGGTATTATATTAAACATTACATCAACCATATAATAACACCCCCATCAACCCCATACAACATCCCCATCAACCCGAACCAGGGCCCCAACGGCCCGATGACCTCGGCATCATCGTTCGACCCCATATCCTCACTGGCGCAGATGTCACAGCAACTCACTAATACAGGTATTATATAAAACATTACATCAACCATATAATAACACCCCCATCAACCCCATACAACATCCCCATCAACCCGAACCAGGGCCCCAACGGCCCGATGACCTCGGCATCATCGTTCGACCCCATATCCTCACTGGCGCAGATGTCACAGCAACTCACTAATACAGGTATTATATAAAACATTACATCAACCATATAATAACACCCTCATCAACCCCATACAACATTCCCATCAACCCGAACCAGGGCCCCAACGGCCCGATGACCTCGGCATCATCGTTCGACCCCATATCCTCGTTGGCGCAGATGTCCCAGCAGCTGACCAATACAGGTAATACACAACAACCCCATACAACATCCCCATCAACCCGAACCAGGGCCCCAACGGCCCGATGACCTCGGCATCATCGTTCGACCCCATATCCTCGTTGGCGCAGATGTCCCAGCAGCTGACCAATACAGGTATTATATAACTATCATATACAACATCCCGTCAACCCCATACAACATCCCCATCAACCCGAACCAGGGCCCCAACGGCCCGATGACCTCGGCATCCTCCTTCGACCCCATATCCTCACTGGCGCAGATGTCACAGCAACTCACTAATACAGGTATTTTTTCCCTGAAGAACAACGAAACGAAAAACATTCCTACCGATTTCACTTAACAAAAGAGACACAAATCTACGTCTGTATGTTTTTCGTTCGCACTTTTATAACAAACTTTTCTCCATGTCACCTTTACTTTCTTTATTAGAATAGAAGAACATCATTTCTCGTTCCGATTGCGTATGTAGTACTTTTATGCAAGGCTATTGCAAGTTACGAAATTCATACGCCTCTATCTATTAAGTTATATTTCGTGCAAATGAACACTGTTTAACTTTTGCAGTCGGTGGTGGCGGGCCGGGCCCAGGTGGTCCTATGGGGCCCAATGGATCCGGCATGGGGCCCTTCGGGTCAGGGCCCCCACATCACATGCAACATCACCATGGCATGCATCCGCACGGACATCCACACATGATGATGAATGATTTAGGTACGTTTTTTTTTTCATGTTTTTGTTGTTGAGTCCTATCAAGCTTTTGTTTTCATTTTGTAATGTTATTATATGTTAATTCTGGTTTAGGATGCCATATGGATAACATGGGCGGCCCAGGCATGGGAGGCCCTATGGAAGGAATGATGGGCGGCGGAGATTTCCCACCAGATATGAATCTAAGTCCAAAAATGGGTGGAGGGCCCATGGGTGGACCTATGGGCCCCATGGGCCCCGACGGAATGATGGGTCCCAGGATGGGTGGCCCCGGCAAAATGCCACCGTTCAACGGCGCTAACGTTCAAGTGAAAGCGAGTGCGCCAAACACGATACAGTACTTACCGACGAGGCCTCAAATGCCCTGCAATTCGGGGCCAAGAGGACCCCCCAGCTTAGACTTCTTGCAACGCGTCACAAATCCCATGCAGATGGACAGCAGTAAAGGCGTTCAGTATTTCCCAGGAGCGAGAGGTATAAAAATAAATAAATTAGTGTATCATTAATATCTCAAATATATTTTTAGATTTGTGTTATGTGTAAAACTACTGTAAAATTTACAGGTATGGACATGGAAGGTGGTATGAGAGGAGTGATGAGAGCGCCCGGAGGCATGCTAAGAATGCCTCACTACCCTGCCGGGTTCAACTCACCCCCCAAAATGGGGGGCCCCGGGGATCACTTCGGGGGCCCTGGACCCAATCCTATGTGCGGGCCTGGGCCTAACTTCAGAGGCGTCAAAGGAGGTATGGGTCCCGGAAATGTAAGAATGGGTACTGGACAACCTTTACCGCCGTCTATGGGCGGTCCGAATCCTGGTTTCAAAGGGCAAGGGTTCAACGTGCCGACGCCAGCGGATCCTAACTACGCAGCACAGTTTCACAATTTCCAGCAGCAATTATACGCGACAGGCAGTAGGGCCGCTCAGCCACATCAAGGGTACCCCCCGTATCAACCGAATAAGTGATTACTGCCTATAGTGACTATGGTTTTATGAGAGTATTGTGAGTGTAGTGATTCAAGTGATACGGACGCTGTAAATTGGCTACAATTTTAGTCACTCAAAAGATTGGATTCCGCGTTACCGCCTAAGATTGCTAAATAAAAATAACTATGTCACTACATTTAAATAGGGACAAATACAACAGAAAGTAACCATGTCTAAGGTTGTCTATGGTTTTGGCGCCATTTCGAATATCCTGTCTAGAATTGGGTGTGATTTCGCCGCTATTTTCTCATTACGTTTTGCTGTCATCTTTTTAGTCGCTGCGAAAAATGTGTAAAATTATAGACAATTTTAGATCCGATTATCTGCGATCCTTTTCTAAACCTATTTAACTGAAAGTGACAGGGCTTGTTTTGATTTGCTATTTTAAACGGTAACGGCGAATCGAATCTAATGGTACCGATTCAACCATTTTTTGGCACAATTTTTGATACCTCTGTCACTTTAGGAATGAAAAATTGCATGCCTAATCTAGGTAAATTCCTCCAATATAACAGTTCAAACTTTGAGGCAGTCTAATAAAATAAATATACATGGTATGAATAAAATCATAGTCATATTCTGCCAGTCCTTAGATCTATCAGAAATCTCGAGAAACTCACTGTTACTTTAGCAAATGACGAAGATAGTTTTACTGTCTATTGATTTCCTTAAAAATCAAGAAAGTGAGGGGGGTGTCAGAGAATTATCTAAAGATATGAACGACAGAATCGAAGCCAGTGGCTACACAAACGGATCTACGATTATGGCCTGTCGATACTATTAAGTTTTTATAATTCATTTACATTTTGCAGACTGAGCGGTGTTACGTATTTTTCGTAAGGAAAGAGTGTACTTAACGTATTTTTAATTATACACCAGTGCATGAAAAATTGATATCAAATTATTTTTGTTAGTGATTTTAGTTCGTCCGTGTTTTATTTAACTTTTTTATAATCACATAAATCACGTTTTTTTCGGTTTATATTAGTATAGTAATATCAATTTAGGTCATTATTCTAGGTTTCCTGACTGATGATGATTTTTTTAGCGAATGAAGAGTGTTTGTACAAATTGTACAAAGGTTTTAGGCGTGTTTAACCTACATAATTTAAAGTACATTTTTAGATATATTTTTGCTTGCAGCAATAACTTAGATTTTAGACGAGTTTTTTACAACAGCAATGCCAGAACTTCAGTGTATTGGTTCCTTTTACTTAGCTATTTTATGTACGATTCCTATGCACACAGTTATCTAGTCAATTTTGAAATTATGACGCCCGGCCTGTCATCCTTGGCAACTGATACCCCAGTTTCATTCCTTATACAGGGTGTATCTGAAAAGTTTAAAATAGACATCAAATAACATTTTACTTACCATGTTATAGCTTGCAACTACGACTTTTTGTGTGTGCTTTGGCAGTTTACGAACTTGGACTTTTTGCAAGTACGACGTTTTGCAACATTATTATTTTGTGACTGTGCCTTATTTGTTTTTTTTTTTATGGTGACTACTAAATAAATTCGATCTGACAATCTAAGGAAGTTACAGTAGAGCATAGGCTATGAAAATAGCGAAAAAATATTTAAAATATGCTTATTGTTTTTTAATTTGGTTTTTAGTCACAATATCAAAAGGAAATTCACGCTTTTTATAGATTACCCCTTTCAGATACACCCTATATAGTAGAATTAATCAAATAAATAACACAGAAGTACATACTTTAGTAACAGTAATATTTGTCCTTTCTAGTTTAAGGTTTATTAGTTAAATTGGTTTTTGTGTCGTATTGTAATTATTTTGGCTATGTGGCCAGTCTTAAAATAACTACCCAGTTGTCTCAAAGCAATGATTAAGGTAGAGGGGAGAAATCTGACTAAGTGAAGCCAGAAAAGAAATCAAAACCCTTATAAAATAAGGGAGTGTGACGCAAATTAGAAAATAGTCACTAACGTGCTATATGCCCTATCTAATGATTTGCGTAAATAAAGTACCTAAACTTAAAAATGTTACGGAATGTTTTCCCCTGAATTGAGGCCACTTCATGTGTTAGATTTACAAGTAGAAGAAAACTTACTTTTCTGGCTTCACTTTGTTCGGAGGTTTTCTATCTACCCATTATTTGCTCTATTCTATAGGTTTATGTGTGACTGTTTTTTTTCTCTATTATCTGAATAGCAATTATTTTCTGTCTTCCAATACATTAACTTTTACAATTAACAAACAGTTTATGTATACTCCTTGGGTCAGCTCAAATCAGGTCGCGTTTTTCAGTAGACATACACTACCCCTGACAATGGAACTTTATCACAATAAAAATAAAGCGGCCACTAGAATCTGTTTTATTTCAATTGTGATAGAGTTAACTGAAAATTGCGCGTGGATTTGTCCCTTCCGTGTGCGCTGACCTTTATATGCTTCAATTAATCTTATCTTACTTTTACATACTTAAAAGTACTTAACGTCTGATGCCATATTGTTTGCCACATATGAATTTAGTTCGGTGATATTTTTAATGGTCTTTATTGTATTTTCAAGAAGCAACAATCTTTCGTATGGTTTCCTCGTGACCGCAGTAAAAAGTCTATACTACGTACAACTTCGATATTCATAAACAAGATTTCAAAACGTAATCTTGATGCAATGACAAAAGAAAGAATATTATAATTACAAATAATTAATATCTTTTAGGCCGTGTTTAACTTTGTCTTGTAACTGGTTACATATAAAGATTTGTTTTTCTTTTCTTGTAACCTAAACAAGGAAATAATTTAATAATTCGGAATATTTTTTAGAAGCTATCACGAATGAATGTAGTCTATTTGCAACATGTCTATATACATCGCAAAATATCTCTGTAGCAGAATGTCCCTTTCGCAAATGTATTGTCCTATATCGTCAAAAGATGGCAATATACGAAAGGAACATTTTCCAACAGAATCATATTGTGCAAAAGATATTCCCAAAGGGACATTGTGCTAAATAGACATTTTGTGAAGAATAGAAATTTTGCGAAAAATGCATATATGCGCCTTCATGTGACGAGAGAAGAAAACTCTTTCTTCAGCTGTAACCTCGCAGCGGTTACAAAATTGATGTAGTTACAAAGAGAAAATCTTTTTAGTTTGTAACTAGGTTACGAAAAAGAAGACCAAATCATAATTTGTACCTAACCAATTACAAAAAAAAGTTATGTAGACGGCCGAAAGGAATTACTTGAAATACCGAAACTATTATTTAAAACCTTGTCACAATGTAAAAATAAATGAAATAAATAAATGAAATAACTCGACCCCATACTCTGATTAGAAGACTGTATTAAAATACTGTTGAACGTAATATAAACTTTTGCTGGGTATACTCTACAGGTGTAAGAAACAGCTTTCCGAAAACTAATGGTTTGCTCACACATGACATACCTATTTCAAAACATATTAATTCAAACAGTCTAAAAACTATTTATTGAAATTTGGCAGCTTGGTAGGTAATCTTACTTATTTTGTCGGGTATTTTGACATACTTTGCGTATAATTTACTGACATGTCTGAAAAAAAAACCTGATACAAAAATGTTCGCGAATGTAGAAAATTCTAAAGGTTTCGATTAATAATTATTCGATTTTTTTATAGACTGAACTATTTTTATTAAACCTGTTTTTTGAGAAGCTATCCCTTACACTCTGTGGAGTTGTAGACTAGTGCATATTTGGTATGCTAGTTAAGTAGCGCACATTGTGGCCGGTACAGCGGCCTTCTATAGATACTGCCTTGTTTATATTGCGAGAGAACCCCGGGGTTGCACCCGTGGCTAGGCTGGCTATACACGTGCAACTTTCAGCTTGCGTCAGGCGCACATGACGTTTTGGACATGCATTATCAAATTAAAATAAACTTTATTATTAATGGGTCCTAATTAGTATCTTTATAAGTTTTAAACCATAGGGTTTTGAATCTGTTAAAAAGGCTCATTAAACCTGCCTTGCATGTGCAAAATTGGAATACCTTCGCTGCCCTGTGCAGCAAAGCAACGCAGGACGAAAGTTGAAAGATGGCGAAATTAATAAGGCCAAATAAAGTATGCTCAGGTCTATTACATACTCGCGGTTGAACGGATAAAAAAGCCGCAACTTATTAAATTATTAGAACGAATTTTTATATTATAAATTAGGATACACCAGTAAATACACAATTTTCTAAATGAGTTCTAAAATGTGATTTGTTTACAAAAAGTATTAAACTAGGTCGATCACTTATTCTTTGAAATTGATCAGCAAATACAAAGTCGACTAAGCGCGCGTGTTGGACATCTAGCTTATTTCGTCAATTCGATTGAAAAAAACGTACATTCGTACTATTTCGTACGGAAAGCAAATTCTACAGCAACACGCGCACGGAGGGTAGAGTCGCAGTTTCTCTCAATGATCTCCTTCCGAAGACTGCGTTTCCGTCGTTTTGCGATTGATCGCAAGTGTGTAAGAAACCTTATCTTGAGATTAATGTTGGGCGTGGCAATTCGTGAGGAAACAGCACAAGTCCAGTAAGAAACACCCGCTAGCAATTAGATAGTGTTAATTTAAACATAAGTATTTGTAATTTAAGGTAAACGATGGTTCTTGTTTTAGTGTAAGCGAAGAGCAATGATATAAAATAGTTTGTGTAATATTGATAAGAGATGAAATTAAGATGCAAACTATTGGTTGTGATTCTGACACAATTTGTTAAGTTATTAGTAGATTTGTCACAGTAGTATTTTGTGGAATTAGCGTCTCGACTTGACATACTAGCGATAATGGTTAGAATCGTCGGTTGCCTTCTGTATCGCAATGTAAAATTAAACTGACTAAGCTGACTAGTTTTCAATTGTAATTTTGCTGGAAATACATCGCTAGTGTGTGGAAGCCATTTCGACTTCACAAAAAGGCCCTTTTATTTCTTATATTTTGTTTTTGGATATTTTTACTTGTCGTTCTCGTTTGTACATCGCTAACAATACCTGTACAGAGTACTTTTGGACTTAATTTAAGGCAATAAATGTATTTATTTTATAACTCGTGATGTAAGAATTTACTCTTAATTATTATTAAAAAAATATATGATATGCTTGTATTACACATGTTTCATTTAAGTTCCTGCGAAACATGTTGCGCCGACCCCAAGTAATTGGGATAAGGGCAGGAAGATGATGATGATTTAAGTTCCTGTTTATGAATTATAGGGCTATAATTCCTTCGAATGATTGGCTCCAAACTTGGGCTCCAAAGGTTTAGCAAGAATCCAGATGGGTAAGGTACCGTAGGAACAATAGAATAGCCTAAGGCCTAGGGTACGCCAGCCGCTGACTGCCTGACCTGATCCCTCCAACGAACAATAATGAAAATTTTAAAAACGTTAGAATTTTCCAATAGTTGCGTCCACACTGCACGAGGCAAATGCTCGTGAGCCATACGCTCGTGAGGCTCGCGAGCCAATTCGGCCCAATTTGGACGCGTACTTAGACGCGTACGTTTGAGTTGCCTGCGCGCGCTCACCCGAGCATGACCTTGGGTGAACCCGAGCGTATGTCTCGGCAGTTGCCTCGCGCAGTGTGGACGTGCCTAATGATGAAAATGACATTTAGGAATCAGGTCACGCAGTCAGCGGCTGGCGGAGCTTAGGCCTAAGGCTAAGGCAGCTAATCTAGTGGCCACATTTTTTAACTTCTAGTGCAGCTCTCCTCGGGCACTTTTCCAAACTTAGATTCTATTGTTCCTACGCTACCCTACCCCATCTGGAGGGGGCTACTGGTGCCCTGGCCAGTAGGGGTCAATGGGAACATAACGCCGTCCTACCTAGTTGAAAACAAAAACAGGAAAAGCTTGCTTGCCTACATAAATAGCAGTGTGAGCGAGGTGAGATTATCGACTGTACATGACTGACTACCTGTAATCACGATTACGATTTAAAATCCGTGATTTGTCTTCTGTCTTCATGAACAATGGTGCTTTAAACTTCCCGCCATAAAAGTGGGCGGACCGGAAGTTTTGTTTGAGGCGTAGCACGCTTCTGGTATGTTTTTCTGTAATGGCAACTATAAGAAAACAAAGAATATATTATTTTTTAAATATAATCATTTTTGTATAGTTCAGCAAACTAATACCATTAAGGTTATGAGATAATTATTCTTCATTTAGAACAAAATAACCTGATTTATTAAAAAACCACTAAAAATAATTTCAGTTTTTATTTTATAGTTAAGGTGTGGTATCCCCATATTCCACTGCCCATAGACAGGGCGTTATTTTTTTTAGCAGTGGTACCATGAATCCCTTGTGTCAAAACTCTTGAACATTCTCGAAAATAAAATCACTTGAAAATCACTGATTTAATATGATTTTGTTTTGTAACTTTTATCAGGCTTTTGCTATAGATGACCAAAACAAATGAAATAAGTTCTTTTCCCTGCTCATGCCTGGTAAACACAAAGAAAATGCGAAATACGAATTATGAACAGGAAAATAAATCAAGAGAAAGTACATTCAAGTGTAAAGAGTACTCATTCATAAGTCGAAATTAAAAAGTGAATGAGTTTGTCTATGGGAACACAGAACGGAATCTTGTAAAAAGATTAGGCCATTTCATAAAACAAATGTATAGTAACTCGCAGAAAATATCTTCGGGACAGTTGTATTTAATTCAGCTTTGCATTTTATCGTAAATTGAACTGTGAGCCGCATCGTAGGTCCACTGGAAAGGATTCATCTTTGACTCGTGCGGAAGGGTTAGCAGTCTCGTTTCTGCAATAGAAAAGATTTGCATTGAGTGGAGACGTAAGGTAAACATCGATTTTATATTTTCACTTATATCGTAATCCGTTAGTAAAACTAAAATCTAGACCATTTGAAACGCGTGTAGTAGTCTCTCGAGTGTTTATAATGTATTTTTAGTGCATCCTTGTACGAAATGAAAGTTTGACTTTTGCCACATATTCTTTTGAATGGCAGCTGACGGACGTACTCCTTGTTACGATAGTAGGTACAAATCTCTACAAATACCGTTAACTCAGTGTTTAATCGTGTTATTTGGCATATTTTCGGGATCCGGACCCGTTTGGTGGGGTTTTTGATGCTTGAGGAGGTGGTGGCTTGAAGTGTTTTTTCCTTGGTAAAATGTCAAACCGTGAATTTGTCAAAGCTGGGTTGAGTCATTGTTACGATCCGTGTATCAGTCGGGGTTATTGTGTGCTTCCATTCACTGACTACCTGTAATCACGATTATAATTTTCCAACCTCACTTCTTATTGCAATGATAATATAATCATGGTTCCTTGGCCATCTCTGTTTCCAATGATATTTTCACTATAGCCTACTACTTGCTTGTCCTTTTACTTGCCTGCATGTTTTGCTCTGGAAGATTTTTGTTTATTCTTATAAGTGAATCATCATATCTTAACAATTATAGGTATTTGTTTCCTTGACAATTCCTTTGTGGCATTCAACTCTAGAACCAGTTTACTGAGAGTAGGTACATTTTGAATACCAACAGTCTTTCTCTTATGTACTCCTTATGTTTTGGTTCTTAGAACATTGTTGGTAATCAACTGGAAGATAACATTTTATCATGTTGCTAAATAGAATCTGGAAAACATGTAGTAAATAATGTACTTACTGTAGATAGTGAATCAAAGCAATATAGCAAAAAGAACTTTGTAATAATTGTTCTAATTGGATTTGCAATATGCCAGGTTACTGATATGCTGTTATTGAATATGTCTAGATTTGATCAACATAGGGTAAATATGCCAAATCCCGGCACCCCGGATGCATTTTTCAACTTTGACTCTCTTTAGCTTCTTCAAATAATGTCCCATAAATATGTTTGATACATTTTTAGGTAGCTTATTTAACCTTTTTTCAAAAGTAATGCTTAAACTTTTGTAAAATATGAGCGTTAAAAAGAAGGAGGCGTTTAAACTCGGGAAGGGCGAAAAGCTCTAATGTCGGCCGTTTTCAGTCTATTTCCGGCCACGATTTTGTCAAATCCCGGCCGTGTAAAGGGTGCTCCAGAATGAATGGATTAAATCCATGTTTTATTGAATAATGGACTTGAAAATACTTTATTTTGTTAGTTTCGTAACTACATAATATGACTTACATGAAAATAATGTAAAAATTAATAAAACACAAAGAAAACAAATAGAAACTCTTTCGATGTTAGTTTCGAACATCCTGTACATCGCCCTGCAAGTAATTGGAGACGGCCGGCTTTACGTTGTTCGGGATATCTAATGTCGGCCGCATTTTAAGATCTCAATTGCTATGAAACTAGACCATGTAGCCCCGGCCGGTTTTTGAATAGGAGATGCATAAACAGTAAATCTACAATACGACATGAACAATTTCATCTTTACAACGATAGCCTTAAAATAAATGAAATTATAAAAATGGAATCAAATAGCTTATACTCGGCCACCGGCCGAAATTTGAAAATTTACTGAAATCTTAATCCCAATACCGGCCCCCCTAATTTATTCGTAATTAAGCAATAAAATAAATTTAAAATGCAGTTAAAATATAGTTTTGACAATCTTCTAATAGATATGATGCAATAAAATTGTCAAAACCATTTCCTTCCCTTCATAAATGCAATGCCCAGAATGGACGTGAAGAGCTTCGATCTTACTTCTTCTCGAACAAACTGTCCGATCCAGCACCTCTGTCACAACTAACGTCTATTGCTCGATGTGTGAGGTGGGTAACGGATTACCAATGTTTTTTTAGGGAAGCAGATATAATCAGGTTGTAAATAGAGTGAACAAGTTTTAAGTTTATCCAGTATTTTGGGAATGCAAGCCAAAATTGTGAAAAAGGCCGGGATTAGGCGGGGGGCCGGAATTCGGCATATTTACCCTAAATGTGGAAATAAGTTTCTGTGAATACAGTTGTTGCTGGGGCTACATAGAAGTGCAGCCTCTCTACTATACGATCATTTCTAATATCAAGATTTCCTTGGTAGTTGAGATGGATTTTCGAAGTACCTGGACTTTACTGGATTTTAGTGACACATGGAAGAATTTCAAAGCCCAGTATGTTATATTTTCACAGACTGTTTTGGTTCCTGGCCTGTAAGACTTTAAAAAACTAAAGTAAAAAAGAGTCTCCACTTCTGAAATGCTTCCATGCCCCTCAAGGACCAGTCCTCTCAATCTTTTGTTGTGGTGCAAGCTAGTGTTAGATGTTTTCCTGTGGTTAAAAGTATCTGTATGAAATGTTTGCTGTTCTGCTACCCCGGTTTCATTCTAGTGCAACCCGCAAGTGCTACCCCTTCTATTCCCCACCTCCACCTCATAATAAAGCCACTATTTAGAAAAGTATAAATAAATCTACTGGTTATGTTTAATTATATGTTTTGTTGTGGTTCAGTATTGCTATGACAAAAGGTTAAATTCATATGGTGATAGATATGTATTGAAAACAATAAAAATAGCAGCTGTTTATTGACAACAGAGATTATGCATGTTTACTTCATGTACATATGTTCACTTTACAATTTATTGTAATGTACAAGTTTTTTGCCTTGATATGAACTGTTCTGTTTATAAATATTGGACATTTACATGCACTGATTTTAAAAAGTTAGTTTACACATATAATAAATACATGGTACATACCATATAATAAGATGGCAATAAAATATGCTATCAATATATTTATAGTTTCAACAAATTCGTAAATATGTATACTACTCTTGATAGCCTACATTTACTTACATATTTCTTTTAACTATTTGGTAATATTCTTGATTAAACTAACAAGCATTATTACTATATGTACTTATTTAACAAACCTATTATCTCATTTGTGTAGTAAAACAAATTAATTGACTGATATCAAGGTGAAAGTAAACTAACTAGTAGGAAAGTAGCTTTACTGCATAACATTTGCTATAATTATACATACCTATAGCTTCATCTAGGCGTAGCATTTGATAATGATTAGGTAATCGTTTTATACTACCCAATTTCCCATGGTATGACCTGCATCAATATTTTAGTTCTCAACAGCCTTTAGGAAACATGACTTACCTAAGCAGTAACATATACTTATAACATGCAACACATTGTTAATAAATAAGAAAGAAAGCTTTACTTCCTTTATCAAATTATTTAATTTTTTACTGTAAATTGGGAACACTTGTTATTTTCGAGATAGAAAGTAATGATTGTTTATATAAGTAAATTTTGCCGCGGTATATCCCACTAAGGAATGGATCTAGGGAATGGGCAGCAGCTTTCCCTCTGAATATCTTCAACACCTTGCACAGTGCTTACCACCAATCAGTCTGCCAAGTGCGGTGAGTATGGCAATACCCACCATTTGGGGGAGGCCCATATCCAGCAGTGAACTGTTGTGGCTGTAGTAGCAGAACCCACTATTCCTTCAGGATAATGAGATCAGATCAGCTGACAAAATCAGATGGCAAAACAACTAACTGTTAGTCTTTACCAACAAGAATACGCAAAATACGCATGTCTACTATATCCAGTCAAGTTGGTTACGTACGCCTTTTCCTGTCATGATGATGACCAATGATTGTTGGATTAGTAAATTACCTTCTTGATGATTTCTGTACTTAAATTTTTGACTTATTTATCATCAGGGAGGAAATATACTAGGAGAGTCAACATAGAACAAAAAAAACGTAATTCAAATATTGCTGATAAAATCCGGATGGTGCTATAAATAAAAATTGCAGTGAAGGCAAACTAGCTTTTTCACAAGTTTCATAAGTTATTATTACTAAATGTAAATATTTACCAACCAAATTATATCAATTTATAGCCTTTAGTTTCATATTAACACGGGGCACAGGAGTAATAATAATAATAAAAAGCTTAAATCTGGTTTACTAACGCCATCTGTTATAATAAGAGAGTCAATCTAGAACAAAAAAACGTAAATCAACATTTCTGGTAAAATCCAATGGGATCTCTACCAGTCAACCTAATAATAATCCTAAAATAAATATCTTAAATCTGGTTTACTAACGCCATCTGTTATGATAAGAGAATCAATCTAGAACAAAAAACGTAATTCAAACATTTTGGTAAAATCCAGATGGTGCTGTAAATAAAAGTTGCAGTGAAGACAATCTAGCATAGTTCCATAGTTCAAAAAGTTGATATATATTTTGGTTAGTAATTTTACATTTAGTTACAATTTATGAAAGTAAGCTAGTTTACCTTCACTGCAACTTTATTTACAGCGCCATCTGGATTATACTAGAAATGTTTGAATTACGTTTTTTTGTACTAGATTGACTCTCCTCCAGCATACTTCTTCTATGCTATCATGCAATATCTACAAACTTGATTGTTTTGTTTTGCCTGATTAATCTGATTATTACATACTGTTGTATCTGTGGTGAAATCCTAGATTTGATTTTGATATTTTCTATTCGTGGGTATTTTGTTGCAAGTAAAAGTGGCTAAGAGCGTGTCGGGTTGGTACAAATTTTTGTAAGTCAGGTATGTATATTATTCGTAAACAAATAGCATGTTGAGGTTAAGTCGATGAGAATACCTTATCATTACAAGAGTCGATTTTGTGATATGAAATATTTTGCAGTTTTATAATGACCTGTATGTTTTTGTATGTACTTTTCTGTCGGGAGAAACGGACTGTTTTGAGTTTATTTTGGTGAGATAAAACAAGTCTATATAAAACACTATCGAGCTGTTATCGCGTCTTAATTCAGTTTTATCAATATTTTAAACTCTTTATCTTGGGATAACCTCTAGAGAATTTTGTAACAAATCAATGAATATACTATCAAACTTTAATAGACATTCGACGTCATTAAATTACGCATCAATTTTACACAGGGTGATTTATTTCGGTAATTATGTTTTAAAATGAAGAATACCTCCTATTTGAATGAAACAGTAGTCGGTTTTATAAATATTTTATAGAACTATGGGCTTTGTAAGTTTTTCAGCTGCTCATGTGTCATAGTGCTAGATTAATGATGCTCTTATGATTTGACCCTTTAGCCGCCTTACATAGGCCGTCGCCGTGTTTTGTAACTGGTTACAAGACATCATGTTTTGCGTAATCCAATTGTTGACTGATTGATAAGGGTACAGTAAAGGTACTTACAGAAATATAAAAGTAGGCATGTTGAAGATATACCTATACAGTAATGTGTACCATTTTATTTATAAAACTAGAAGATTTACAACTTTAATCGTCGTATCTTGTTAAATGTTAATCCTCTGTCAGATCACTAGTATCGCGCCCAGCGGTTAACCCTTTTCCCTTGGGATTCGGATCTTTGCCCATTGTAAAAAGTCGATTACTACGTACCAGCTGAAGTGACTCATCATGTTCAAAACCTTTTTCTATAAAGCCTTACCCATATCTCCAACAGTTAAGCTAGCTTCTGGTGTTCCACTCCAGGTCTTCCACATCCTCGATATCTAAATGCCGGCAAAAACACTTCATCTTGCGAAACAACTTTTACTTTTAAACAATTACCGTATTTCTTATATCTTAGAAGGGATGCTGGAGGTCTACATCAGGTACTCCAGACCCTCGTAATCATGTGCCAGCAGAAGCTTCCCGTCATTCTGTACAATTATGAAGCCATTTTCGTATTTCGTATTGTTTAGCTGTGGTGTTTTGGTGTTTTTCATCTGGTACTTCAGATCCTCAAGTGCAGCAGTAGTCCATGGTTGTCTCCGATATTCTAGCAAACTTAGTGCCAAATTTCGCAAAGATCGATTAAGCCACTTGGCTTATTTTGGTAATAGCCGCTAAATTCCCGGTTTCCCCGCTGCTAATTATTTTTCAACCTGAAAAAGTCAACATCGCCATCTAGTTCGGACTCGTCTGGCTGTCAGTCTAAAAACTTCTCATTTGAAAAAGGCGCGCAATAAATGCGGTGCGTCAACTATAAAATAGACATGTTTTTTGCGAATAGAAAAACACGCCTAAACGTCTTTGTATTTTAAAGATAAAAAACACGCCTACAAATTAACCAAATATAGCGTACCCTGCAAAGAAGCATTTACATAACTTTACTATCTGTGCATGATTCTGAATACATCTCTGCCCAATTACAAACTTAGTATTTTAACTTACTTTTTCCTGTTTCCTTTTCGACTTTGTTTTAAATGTTTCATTTCTACAGATGTTTTATTTAAAGCAAATGTAACACGTCTGACTGTCCGTCTTTACTTTAGCACCATGTACATTACTCGCATCTTTGGATGGGTTAATTTCACGTTCAAAAAATAACCTTCACCTAATAGTCACAGGAAAACGCAGGCGATTCCGCACTTTTGATAGCAATGTGTAAAAAGAGAAAAAGTACGTAATGGATAACCGTAATATTTTTTTAATTAGTTATCGAGCAAAATCAATAAAGTAAATAGGTACTCTTAGTACTATTGTGTCACCCTTGGTACTTAGTTTGGGACAATGTCACTAATAAGTAGTTATGGTATTGTGTGTTAGTATTACGCAAATAATCTCGAGAGATTTCGCTAGGCGATTACAATTATCAATTAATGTTCAATATAATGAATTTAAGTGTAAGAAAATAAAATAATAATATTTTAATAATAATACTTGTTTATTATTTGTTTGGGGCTCGTCCAAAAGTGAGGTACATAAGTTCATTTTTGTAGCATCTCCCTTTATTGTAATTTTTTAACTAGTCTAACATAGAAAAGTGGAAATTGATTTATAAGATTTTGCGTAATTCATAATTTCTGACGTGGGGTATCACCGTGATGCACTCTAAACCGTCTCTGTCCGTCTATCTCTCACCAGGCTGTATCTCATAAACTGTAACAGAGAGTTGAATTTTTCATAGATCAAATAAATATGATGGGGGCTCTCATACAAAAAACGTGATTTTAGCCATTTTATACACAACAATACGGCACACTTCGTGCACGAATCCGACCCGCACCTAGCCGATTTTTAACCATTAATGTTTCTTTTGTCCACAGATTACAGTAGAGGCATATCTAGTGTAAGCTAACGTTTGCTTGGCTGGGAGGAGTCTACCATTCGCCCGTCGGACTAACATGTCAGTGCTGAATCAGAGTGGAGAGGAGCAGGTAGGTCTTGGTCTTCAGTTCGCTTGTAGTTTGTCAAGTGGTTGTCCCAACCACACGACCAAAGAAAGAAGACAGCTTTTAGTGCGCAGATTCAAAACATTCGCCTGTTAATCACTGTGTAATTTTAGGTTTTAAATTGATACCGGATGTTTCCCCATTCTTTCATTCTATGACAAAAGTCTTGCAATACAAAAATCTGCGCAAGCACTAATGATCGACCATAGATAAAACGAAGTAAATAAGAAATGAACGAACACAATACCAAGCAAAAACTGGAAAATTAGGCATTGTTTCACACCGTCACATCGTTCCGAGTTTTCCACGTGAAGTTGTTTGCTGCAAACCATTTAGTGAAGAATGGTATTGGCAAATTATTAATAAAATATTTCATAATTTTCCTGAGAAAGCAAAAGTTTATTGCAATATTACTGTAATTGGAAAATATTAATATTGTATAGGTTTGCTCTGGATTCGAGCAAGGTTTGAGCGCAAGCTAAGGCTCGATGTTGGGAGCGAGCTCACCCGAAAACCAAAGATAGCTCTGGCGTTCTATTCCTTCAGGACGCTGGACGCATGATGATGCTTTTATGATAGCACCGGAACACGAAGGCACACAATTGATACAGAAGGATCACTCGACTCTATTTAGGATTTTCGCGATTGTCACTTGTCACATAGCCATGGTTGCTACTGTCAATAATCTCAAAGTATAAGAATATCAAAACAGCATATTCTGATACAAGAACTTCGTAATATGTTCTCCAAGAAATATGACGTTTGTGGCAATCATTTATCTTAGTTACCTTGAGTGCATCTGAGATTCCAGTTAAAGTCAGTAAGTGTCAAAATCGTCGCTAGTACTGAGTGAGCCATCTGTAAATGCGCCCCGCGCGCCGTTTCCCGGCTGGTTGGCAACCCGGCCGCGCCTAGCTCCTACCGCCGCTCGAGCGGGACGTTTAGTTGGTCGTATTTTTGTTATGTAATGTTTTATTTTTTGTTCTCAGGTGGAATGTCCCCTGTGTATGGAACCCCTGGAAGTGGACGATCTCCACTTCTACCCGTGCACATGTGGCTACCAAGTACGTATAATTTACCTCACATATTCTTTAAAAATATATCATTTTCACGGGCTCGTTTAGGTTTCATAGTGTCTGTGTCCTATGGACATACACAAAAAGAGGTACGCACAATAAGCATCCAGACCCAAGGACTGCTATTCAAACTAGAACCAGGAGCTCAATTTCCGAAAGTGTGATTCCAGAAATCGTGCACGAAGTCCGCTGCGACATTTTTAAAACATTTTCTACTACTCGATTAACATGTGTAGCTGGACTGCGTGTAACTTTATTGAAATGTGTGTGAATGGATTTTTGTAGTAGAATGTGAGATACAAGTTGAGAGACAATAAGTAGCAGACTAATGCATGTGAAAATACAGAAATCGAGTTCCTTGTCTGCAACTTGAACCCTGGAGCGTCTGCTCTGAGAGTATATTGCACTACCAGCATGCTTTTATAGCCTAATACAAAATTCTGCGTTTTTCTGTTTGTATGTCGGCCTGTAAATATTTTGAAACATATTTCAATTTAATAAACCTACAGTACATCACACGGTGATTGATTGATTAGTCACATCAGACGATCACCAATTTAAGCTACTTGTTTTATATCGTATTACCTATTTAGGTCACAACACAGCTCAACACTAGAAATTGGAACCAGCTGAACATGAAAACAAAAGGCGAACCCTAACAATAGCTTAAAATCAATTGTCTTATGTGAACGATACTGGTATTTTGATTCGGGGCTCTAAATATTTGTACGGATTTCTGCTACTAAAACATACAATAATAAATCTTCATTGGTTAGTTAAATAATACCTAAGGTTTCTTGTTATACAATAGTCTGAATTTTCCTAAGCAACTTAATGTAACAATATCGAATAGGTCAAGAAACATACATTGTAGCGCTTGTCAGTAAACAAAATTAAACAGTTTTAAGACGAATTGAAACGGCCGAAAAAGAATATTCAGGCATTGATACAGGCAGTTCATTTCCTAATAACCTGTACAGTTCTTTTTTGTTAACAAGTATTTGCCGTGTTGTACGGCTGTCAAATGGATGTCTACCCCACAAGGGACGAAAGCGTGATTTAGTGTCTGTATTGTTTACTCTTTGTAACAAGAGTCGCGAACTAATATGCGAGTGACCCGTTTACCTCAATTGACTTTATTTGGTAGTCAAGTGATGTGATTATTTGGAAACGTTGAATTGAAAGGTCATGTTAACATTTAGTTGGATGGGACCTTGTATTAGACAGGAAATAGATAAGTAAATCAAATAGGTATAGCAGATTAAGAAATGAATGCTAGGAGAAAACTTGAAAATACAAGGTGTTATTTAATAATATTGCCTGCGTATATTTCAATGAACGAAAGTAAGCTACATATTAAGCTAGTAGTGGTTCGACTCGTCACTCGTACAAAATGTCGCACTTATCATTACGCCATCTCCTTAGATAGCACCACCACCTCTTTTGTACTCTTCATCTTTCATATTTTCGAACTTAGTTGCCTATCGTTCCAAAACACATCCCACTTTTTGATTCACCTCTCCCCTCTCCCTTATTTGTAGATAATAATTATACTACTGTTTAACCTTCTGCGACTGAGGTGATTTTATTGATAACATTCGGCTGACGTGTAGTCTGACAGACGTCATGTTAATTTGCAATTTTTATTAACATTTCATAAATAAATTATTGTTTTAGATTTTTTACATTATTTAATGGAATATTTATTATTTATATTCCAACATATTTCTATGAAACTAAAAAAGGTAATATTTTAATTCATGTTTATTAATGAGACAGCTTTTTTGCCATTTCTTCTCTAAAGTACTTAAAATCTTTTATATTTTTTTTCAGTGAAATATCTGCCATAAAATGAAAGTAATATTATTTTTATCTTTATATGTTAAGTCTACAATCAATACTTTATTGAGATCTCATGGTTAATTTAGGCACAAATCAGTTTCAAAGTTGACCTTATTTTATCAATGAAAAATTACAATCTTCACAAATTGGAGATGAATATTGCAGGTGAGTTGGCTTCTTGCAAGCGCAGCACCTATACCTGCTTCTGCAAACTTAAAATGTAGTGAAAAAAGGGGTATGAGAATATTTAATTTAACGTTACATGAGGTTATGTCTAAGGGACACTATGCTGGCATACTTTTTTTATTGAGGTGATGACTGATAGACACTATGCTGGTATACTTCTTATTGAGATGATGACTGATAGACACTATGAACTTAAATAAATGTTTATGAGGTGACGTCTATCAGAATCAGGTCTTAATGCTGTGCTTACGTCTGTGAGACACCAAACGCTCGTAACGCCAAAAGTGTGCATCGCGTGACTGCTTGCGCCTGATTGTCCACCGTGGCGAACCATTTCAGGAAAGTACTGAGCGAGACAGAGCGGCATCACGCGTTGTTGCAATCTAGCGACGTTTTATTTATTTGACGGTGTCTGATGGACTACCACCTCAGTCGCAGAAGGTTGAATATGCCCATCCGACAACGTCCATTCGTAAATGTCCATATTATCAACCGTTTTAAGTTTTCCCAGGGTAATAAATAGTAAATAAAAAAAGCGGCCAAGAGCGTGTCAGACACGCTCACAAATAGGGTTTCGTAGTCAACGTTTAAATATCAGGTCTTTCGGCGATACAAAGTTAATTTTGTTGCTGGTTTGTTTGCAGCTGTATGGTTACCAACCGCAAATTGAAAATCTTTAATATTTCCTTAAGCTTAGGTAGTACAGTATTCGTTATAGTTTTTATGGTAACTTCATATTAAGAACTATATTGCGTAATTTTTTCAAATTTTTAGCATGCATACTTTAGAAGTTACAGCTGGAACAAATTATGGCTCAAAAACGCCCCTTTTAGAAGCAAATATCTCTAGACAGAAACATATTTTTTTCACAACATTTCTAAATTTGGGTCAACACGACCTATCTCCATGAAATTTGGTGTCGATAGCTCCAAAACTGACGAAGTTATGAGGGCGCGGCATACAGACAGACATGACGAAACTATAAGGGTTTCTAGTAGACTACGAAACCCTAAAAAGAAGTACTATACCATCGCCGCCGCCGGCATACCAGGTTATGTACTGCTTTCGTAATTTTTATCGCGCGTTTTTTGACACCCCTTGATATAGTTTTAGCACCATTTCGCGAGAAGTAAATAATGTTTGTCTTCCAGATATGTCGGTTTTGCTGGAACCGTATCCGGGAAGGCGAGAATGGGCTTTGCCCAGCTTGCCGGAAGGCCTATCCAGAGAACCCGGCAGACTTCACTCCGCTCAGTCAGGAGCAGGTAATTCACACGTCAATTGTATCATTATTATGGATCATAATTTATGTTACTCTATCCAGTGAGTCAGGAAGTTAGCTCAGTATTTTTGGCAGTAGCTTTTGGGGAGCTTGCAGATCTGCTATCCTAAGCTGCTGCTTCCGTTTACTTGAGTTCTGTTAAACAGGGAAGTAAAACATAAAAAAATGCTTTCAACATTTCAAAGTCTGAACAAGCCTATCTGTCAAAAATACAGCGCTATTATTATTTGATTCGCCGCAACTCGCAAATAAGAAGATATTGTAATGGGTAGGTAACATGTTATTTAATGGTGATTTGTGAACTTAAATCAAATTGACAAATTACCTGATGAAATACGGTTTTTGATGTTTAGATTTCGCTCATAGATTGTAGACTGTTAGCTTGGCACTATATCTCAACGTGGATTTTCCATTATCATGTTACGTGACTTGTGAACAGGTTACAGAGTCTGTAAAGTTTGAAAGTTTGAAACTGGGTGGAAAATAAACAAGTGGAACTTGGATAACATTAATATGGTTTCTCTTTGGAAATTTTACAATCTTCAGGTAAGAAGGCCAATTCACGCGGAGGCACGTAATCTAGTCGATCTTGGAAGTTATTTTTAAAATAAATATACCGGGGGAACAAAAAAGGAATAGCAAGCCGAATGGAGGTCAAGGTACTCATGAAACTGAACTACTTTTCCCATGGAACATGGGTCGAATCGTGAAAAAAATCGAACCTTCCTTAATAAATCATTCAGCTGTTTGGCGACTTTTTATGAGAAGTTCAGTTTTATCCATATTTTTACTCATGTCTACTCATACCCTTTTTGTTACTCCCTGTATTTATTGTAAACCATATTAGCCTTTACAAAATAGGTATTTGTTTGTCGTTTCCTTTCAAAACTTGACTTTGGTATTGCAGGTGGCAGCGATAAAGACGGAGAAGAAGGCGCGCGAGCAGAAGCGGCGGAACAAGACGCTCGAATCGAGGCGCGCGTTAGCCAACGTGCGCGTCGTGCAGAACAACCTGGTGTTCGTCGTCGGGCTGCCCGTGCGCCTTGCCGACCCCGAGGTATTCACACAATACATCATATACAGAACACATTCAAACATAGGCAGAGCACACTAAAACATAGGCAGAGCAGACTAAAACATAGGCAGAGCACACTCAAACATTGACAGAACACACTAAAACATAGGCAAAGCACACTAAAACATACCAGAACACACGCAAACATAGGCAGAGCACACGCAAACATAAGCAGAACACACTAAAACATACGCAGAGCACACTAAAACATAGGCAGAGCACACTAAAACATAGACAGAACACACTAAAACATAGGCAGACCGCACTAAAACATAGACAGACTACACTAAAACAGACACAGAACACACGCAAACATAGGGACTCTCTGTCATCGTGTCACAAGACGCTCGAATCGAGGCGCGCGTTAGCCAACGTGCGCGTCGTGCAGAACAACCTGGTGTTCGTCGTCGGGCTGCCCGTGCGCCTTGCCGACCCCGAGGTATTCAGAACACACAAAAATATAAAATACGGCAGAACACAATAAAACATAGGCAGAACACACTAAAACATAGGTAAAACATAGGCAGAGCACACTAAAACATAGGCAGAGCACACTAAAACATAGGCAGAGCACACTAAAACATAGGCAGAACACACTAAAACATAGGCAGAGCACACTAAAACATAGGCAGAGCACACTAAAACATAGGCAGAGCCCACTAAATATAGGCAGAACACATTAAAACATAGGCAGAGCACACGCAAACATAGGGACGCACTGTCATCGTGTAACAAGACGCTCGAATCGAGGCGCGCGTTAGCCAACGTGCGCGTCGTGCAGAACAACCTGGTGTCCGTCGTCGGGCTGCCCGTGCGCCTTGCCGACCCCGAGGTATTCTATACAGAACACACAAAAATATAGGCAGAGCACACCAAAACATAGGCAGAGCACACCAAAACATAGGCAGAGCACACGCAAACATAGGGACGCACTGTCATCGTGTAACAAGACGCTCGAATCGAGGCGCGCGTTAGCCAACGTGCGCGTCGTGCAGAACAACCTGGTGTCCGTCGTCGGGCTGCCCGTGCGCCTTGCCGACCCCGAGGTATTCTATACAGAACACACAAAAATATAGGCAGAGCACACCAAAACATAGGCAGAGCACACCAAAACATAGGCAGAGCACACTAAAACATAGGCAGAGCACACTAAAACATAGGCAGAGCACACTAAAACATAGGCAGAGCGCACTAATTGTTTTAGATCATATACAGAACACATTCAAACAGACACAAACCCCATCGAAGCAACGACCCCAGTAGAATAGCCGCATTTCCTTTTTGCACCGCCCGACGCGATGAGCAGAGAAGGAACCCGCCCTCTAGTTTGCCTTTGCCTCTACACTAACAAGTATAAGCAAAGCTAACAAATATAAGCGGAACGCACTAAAAATTGGACAGAACATAATCGCTTGCTTTAGGCAACAAGAGACAAGGCGTGCATGGTATAAGCAGGACATTCAAACCCATAGTACACAATTCAACACTAACAGAACACACAAAAACTGTAACATTTCGGCAAACTGTACACCGGCGCAGATCCCTATGCTAAAACAATGTGATTATGAACGAAAGATTATGAAAAACATTTACAAACTGTGTGTCGCCACGGTTCACTTTTAGTGATTCTTTTCACTTTGCAAAATTTTGCAATTTATGACATTTTGTTTGTTGTGATATTTTGTACAGACAGTACAACAGTAAGTGACGTTCTACGATTTATTAGTTTATTGGTTATTTTTGAGAACTTTAGACCACCTACGCTTGCACACTGAGATTCCATTCCCCGTGAGAATAAAACATTGTCCCGTGGTAAAAGTAGCCTATGTTACTTGGGCATGTTGTGGCTTTCTAATGGTGAGATATTTTTTTAAATCAGTCCAGTAATTTCAGAGTTTATAAATTCGACAAAAGAAAAATGTTTCTTCGTAATAATTACTGTAGATTTTTAACGCCATGTGAACTTTTCTGCCTAGCGAAGGTTGTGCTGATTGTGCCATGCGAATTTTTATGTTTTTTATTTACTAATTGCAATTGATATCTTCTATTACTCAATAGTTACAAAATTTTCCGAAATTGATTTTGTATTTAGCCCTCAATTATTATTGGTTAGACGTGAGTATGACGACTATTTTTTATAGCAGTTTACGCTCTGCCTACCCCGCAAGGGATGGCGTGATATGTGATAATTACTAATTTAGATATTATTGGATATTCAATCGACGCTAGGCGACTGCGTATTTGAAAAAATTAAGGTACTTGTAAGTAGGGATTGAATAAGCAACTTTAATTTTATTTATAATTGATGATGATAATATTATGTAAGTTAATCTTCTGCCAGTGTCTGTGCTGGTGTACAGTTTTACTCTTGATTGTTGTGAGTAAGGTGTATGCGACTACGGAGCAACACAGCTCTTTTTCGGTACCTATACATGCAGTTTTACAATATCTATATAGCCCGTAGGACGGGTGCATCATTTACCCTACGAAACACAGGCAATGATCTGATTGTTGTAAAATATGAGCAGAAAAACTACTAAACATGTCAAAGCACAATGAAACATATTTAGGCACAATTAACAGTACATGAACATACAACATACATAAAAAATACTTGAACATACATACACTTATACAACCTATAACATATTGTTTAGATTTTACAAATTACCTGGCTGCGTCAGAAGGCGGGTGATTTCATTAGTATTGTTTGTTTTCTATTTACAGATCCTCAAACGGCAGGAGTACTTTGGCAAATATGGCAAAATTCACAAAGTAGTCATAAACCAAAGTACCACGTATGCAGGGTCACAGGTTTGTATTTTTAACTTATTTATCAACCTATGTTATACAAAATTATAGCACTCATAAAAAAATACGCTTTGATTTGCCGCAACTACACTCAGTAATAAAAGGATAGGAACAGTTTTATAATAACCAAGAAATCTGCATAATTTCGCTATTATAAGAAAATGTTGAAATTTAAGTCATACTATTATGGTGGCTTTCCTCTGAATTAGTTTTCTATGATAATAAGAAAAATGTTTTTTTCGGTTTTTTTATATAGGGTTACATTTAATTAAGTTCAAACCTCTTGAGGGTGAGGTCTACTCATAAAACTGAACAACTTATGTTAGAAACTTTTCTTCTAAATATGAAAAAAAAATTGGACCTCCCATACTAAGTGATACACTTTTTCAACATTTTTGTATGGGAGATCCAAATTCTTTTTTCATATTTCGAAGAAAAGTTTCTAACAAAAGTTGTTCAGTTTTGTGAGTAGACCTCACCCTCAAGAGATTTGTACTTAATTAAATGTTACTCTATATATGAAATTTTATGCTTTTCTATTTCTAATGTTAGTTTTTTTACGCAGGGTCCGTCTGCGTCGGCGTACGTGACATACGTGTCATCGGCGGATGCGTTGAGGGCCATACAAGGGGTCAACAACGTTACCCTGGACGGGAGAGTTCTAAAGGGTTCGCTAGGCACTACCAAGTACTGTGCGAACTTCATGAAGAACCAGCCCTGCCCCAAGCCCGATTGCATGTACTTGCACGAACTAGGTAAGCGTTTTCGTAGGCAGTTTAAGCGCCACCTAGGATTTCTAAGGCTTAGGTAGTTTAATGGTCACCTGAAGACTGTTTTAAGTATATACCAGTGACATAAGTTTATTGTGGAGAAGTGCCTCCCACAAATTTTGGGTATTGCCATACTCTTCACGCTTGGCACGTGGATTATCCATCGTAGTGCAAGGTGTTGTGTTCACTGAGAACGCTGCTGTCTATTCCCTGGATGAGCTAACTCTATAGTACTCACGGGTGGCATAGAATTGGGGTGATGCTATTCTCACCAGCATGATACGTATTGTCTAAAAGTATACAAACATCGTATAAGGCAACGGCGTAATACAGCTTCATTGGGTCACAAACAACACGCCATAGACGGCTACCGGATGAAAGGAGGGCTAAACTACCACACTACAACACAATATAAACTGCGAGCAAAGCTAGGTTGACACGAGTTAAAAAAGCAAGGGTGGAGCCACACAGAGGCCATACACACCACTCATATTGCGAGCGGAGCGAGCGTAACATTGCACGTTAACAAGGCAAGAGACATGTTATACTGCGCTACCCACTCATTAGGGGGAGGCCCATATCCAGCAGTAGCTGTCTAATGAAAAACATAATAGTTACACGTTAAACTTATAATCTAAAGAAGTATACATTTCGTATAGCAACCATTTCACAGGTCGTAACTTAATCTTAGTAGAAGCGTACCACGTAGGTAATTAAATTAGCTAGAGTTTGACCGCAAAATCGCGTATAATTAGCGACTGTGCCCTAGAAAATGCTGTATTGAAATACTGTAATTTAATATCAAGATAATTTGTTGCACACTTGCGTTATAAGATTCATGTAATTATGTGCAAGTCTAGTTTGGCTAAGAATGCTACTCAATTTGCACTTACTTAGTAACTTAGTGCAACAGATGTTTTATCTTATGATGACTAAACTCTTGCGTTGTTTCAGGTGATCCGAAAGCGTCGTTTACTAAGGAGGAAATGCATGCGGGCCTGCATCAGGTATTTATGTTGTCATGTATCTGTAGGCGCCTTCCTTAGTATCAATCACAACATAGATTATGCCTGAAAAATCAGTACGCCGTCCTCTACATCCAGTATGCACTTACTTTACCTGTATCTAATGTATTTATCTTTTCTTAGGTTTACGAGCGGAAGCTCCATAACCAGTTGCTGGCCTCGCAACGTGATCCCACCAACAGTAACAACAACAGCAATGGAAACGGCAACGGTAACGGCAATGGCTCAGGTAAATATACAATATAGCTTCACACTCAATACTTACTAAAATCTCAAACTGTCCACTGCTGGACATGACTACTTACTTTTTCACACTTTGGAAGAAGGTTCGCGGGCGCACTGTTTTCCATTTGCAGAAACACTGCTGTCTACTACTTGTAAAAATCATTCTGAAATCGCTTTATACGAAAATCACTCTTAGAAATTATGTAATGCTGTTCTAAGCGAGCACATCTAACAGCATTTTTTATTGTTATTGCTTTTTGTTTTTTCGGGTTTTTACTTGTTTTTTTTTAATCAGGGCTAAATCTTGTATCCAGAATACGTTAATTTGGAATATTTGGTACCACACATATTGACGATTTGAATAATTCCAGGTAACTCTAGTACGAATGCAGAAAAGGGCAGTTCAAAAGACGGCAATCCATCGAACTTTATACCGACGACAGTGGTCACATCATCTCACATTAATGTAGTCAATTCATCTAAGTGAGTACAACTTTACGTTTATTTATGTAGGTTTGTTGTTTCTTATGTTCTTTGTGTATATGAAACAGTAAAAAAATATTTAGAAATTATTAAGACTAAACATAAATTCATTAGTTAGAATATACCGTACTTGTGTGTGTACAGTTAAAGTAAAATCTGTGGATCGAAAACCTGTACCTATTCAACTTCCTAATTTGTTCATCATCTGCCTGCCCTTTTTCCAACTTATTTGGAGTCGGCGTAACCTGTCTTTCTCTTCCATTCATCTCTATCAGCCGTCAAATCTTCGTTTACACTTTTCTTATTAATATCATCTTTTACACAATCAATTCAAACTTTTTTTATGTCTTCTTCTCCTTCTGCGTCCATCCACGTTCATAGTCATTACTTCAACTTCTTAATTTTTTGCCAGATCTAAAAAAGGTCAGGATTCAATGAACGGCAGCGTCGGCAGTGTAGGCAGCAGCAGTAGCGGCAGCAGCAAAGACGCGTGGCCCAGCCTCGCGCCCAGCTCTCCCGGCAACAGCCCGCACAAACACAGCCCCGACACAGATACTAAAGGTGAGGAAACGACTACTAGGCATAGAAGATAGAAAAACTGGAAAAAGGAGAGGGAGACCTTTACCCTGCAGTGGGACATGTCTGGCTCATAATGATAAATAAAAGATGAACAATTTGCAAAGTTGCTTCGAGACTGGTTTCTCCTTCTTCTTTGAGTGGGACACCAAGTCGTCCAACGACCCGATGAACCCTGGTGTCAGAGTTTTTCAACCGCCTACTGCAACAGGCCTCTTGACGTAATTGTGTGACTAGTAAAAATTATCCTAAGACTAAAATATAGACCTATGGCTCGAAAATGTTTTTGAACTACCTAAGGGCCCTTTTCCTGTCATGCGTATTTTCGCACGCGCGCGGATCTGGTCCGCATGCGGATGATAGCACGCTCCTGGTCACACGCAGAACAGGGATTTCGTTTGCGTCAATCCGCGTTCCGCGCGCGTGCTAGCCGCATGATAGGAAAAACATGTATCAAAAGATAAGATGCGTGCGGCCCGCATGCGGACCAGATCCGCGCGCGTGCGAAAATACGCATGACAGGAAAAGGGCCCTAACTCCGCTGGCTCAGCGACCCGAAATGTTTTCTAGGCTTACAAAATTAAACTAAAGAAGATTGCCCACGGGGCAAAGGATTCCCGTCTAAAATGCCTCAAAGCTGAAGTAGTTCTAAATGGATAATAAATAACCACTTATTTACCTCCAGTTTTTCTTTTCTATAAAAACCCGGTATTCAAAGTTATTTATAAAAATAATACATAACCTAAAACAGATTGATCTCATTACTTAACACTTTGACATTTAGCACGTGCATTTTAGATTCCTTAAATAGCAGGGAATCCTACTGGATACTGGAAACACTGCAAACATATGAGATAATTCCAGAACACGGCACAGATATTCCTCCTGATCCAGTGACGAACACTACGAGCCCTTTCACACAGGCGTTTTTTTTCCGGCTATTACTCAACGGAACGTGATCGCAACGGAGGCGGCAGCTCGCATCGCAGCATGCACGCAGCGTTATCATCGCGATTTTTCGATCGCCACGTTATCACCGCGTGCTTCTCATAAGAGTCTATTATATGAATTAAATACCAACCATCCCACTTTGTATTTACCGCGAGAACGCATATTGCAGCAATATATAGCTGCGTGTATGCCGCTAGACGCCGCGAACCGTCGCGTCCTCGTCGCGATTGCTCTCCACCGAAACATCGCCGGAGCAAATCTCTAGCGTGAAAGGGCTCTTTATTTTATTACCCACTAAGTATTTACCTCCTAACTGCTGGGTAGATAGCATAGCAAGTAAAATACAATAAATAATGCAAAAAAATAGTTTTATTTTATTGCCACTTGTTGGTTGATTGATATGATGCAGTGGTAGTGCAACTGTCTGCGGCGTAAAGTTTCCGGGCTCAGACGGCGGTCGTCACACAACCATGCCATATCCTCATAGCAGTATAAGGGTTGTCGTATCGTTTTCCTTACTGCAGCACTATTAGTATACGTTCCATCCTTGAGACCTAAAATGCATAAACAAAATAAATATTATCTCTCTTTAACATTATAAACCATGCGGATGCCTTGAATTTGCGGCACGCCTGGCAGCACATGATTGCTAGTAATATTTAGATCAATACGTATAATATTAGGTAGGTATAAATATCCAGAATCAACTGTGCACCCGTAGATTTCTATCAGCAAACACAGCAATTTGGGGGAGATTACTTTCCATACTTACCACACCACGCTTGGCAGGCGGATTGGCGAGCATAGCGTATTTACGGGGAATGTTGCCGCCTATTCTCTGATTTCATCCCTTTCATAGCCATCGCTGATCTAACATAGGTAATTACCTGATTTGGAGGTAAGTATCCATGACGCCAATAGGTTTACCATTGGAAGAGTGTTTGTATGCAAAACATGAACATATCCAAATAAACTCATAACAAACATGTTTTGCAAGGCTATGTTGGCCACATTTGTAGTAGGTATTTTTGACAAAAATTGGTCAATTGAAATAATACAGACTGAAATATTATTTTATGATTTATGTATGACTTATTATGACAAGGAATGCGATTCAAAAAACAAAGCGTCAAACGACAACTAGAAATAGACAAATTCACGTCATTTTTGTGTCACTCTGTAACCAAAAAGAATCTGGTCAAATAGGTACAATACAGTACTTAGCTAATTATATGAGTTGCTTAGATAATAAAACTCTTTGTGCTTTCTAGCGAGTGTTTGGTTGATTTCCTAGTTTCATGACCAATCAATACAAGATATAGTAATAAATAAAATTCAATTCCCCGTGCTATAAATACTTTCATATAGCAAAACAGCAAAGATTAAATGTAAAAATAATTTTAATATTCGTATCACCTTGAGGCAATGAAAAAACATAGCCCACAAATGGGCATTCGTCTTTGGCAAAGCGACCTACATCAAAATGCCTAAACCATCTATTTATAATATTGTGCACCTAATAAATAATGCCTCCTTGTATTATTATTACGTACTACGTTTATATTACGTCGGATAATTTTATTTTTCACGGAGGTAACACCATTCTTACGCTTACATAGATGCTGCTTGCCAAAGCGTTCGCCGTATTTTCCAGTCTGAAGCATTAGTAAGCAAATGATTATGATTGCAGGCAAATCACAAGAAAACAGCACATCAGAATCGTCCAGCCCCATACTATCACAACCCACACATAACCCACAGCCCGCATCCAAAAGTAAAGATTCGGAATCTAAACAGAGCAGGAAAGAAAACGCACAGAACACCAAGAAAAACAAGGACAAAAACAAGCAGAAAAGCAATAGTCTTACCACTGAAGAACAGGTATGTGGTTTTTTTAATGGTTTATTCAATATAAAGGATGTTAGATAAACTGTGCATGAAACTTAACTAACTTTCTCCAAAAACACATGATTCGAAATGTGAAATAATATGTTATTATGACCCGATCCAAGTAATTTGAAATGGCAGATCAATGGGAAGTTATTTTCCATATTTTTGATAATATTTCTTGGGGAAAGTAATTAAATTTTATGGAATGACTCGTTAACTCTCTGACTCACCCATGAAAGACCGCAATATTTTTCTTATCACCAGCACAATTTCTGTTTTAGTATCGTTCACTTGTTTTTACTGTTAAAGTTTTAAAGTTCTCATAAAATTAGATTTCACTGTGTATCTTCCTATTTACTCCAATCATTATTTTATTCCACACACTAGGAGGCAGCGGACAAAGCAGCATTCAACACACATTCTGTATTCGAGACGTCAGAGTATCTCTCCAATGAACTAGATGAACTTGAATCAGACAGACACAGTCTCCTGGAGAACCACGACCTGCTGGACAACAGCGACCACAGCCTCTTGGAGGACGACACACACAATCTGCTAGACACGAACAGTGAAGTGCTCATGATGCAGAGGCATAGAGATATGCTGCACGGTAAGTGTAATCATCTGTATAGTATAATACGCTTGAGATTTAAAGCGGGTATTCATTGGGGACAAAATCCCAGGAACTTTGTATAAGGCACAAAGTTCCCAACAAATGTTCCCACGAAATAATCCCAGATACAAAGTATCAGAAACAATAACCGCCCAAACTTGTCAGTTGCTGCCAAAAAGACCCAAAAACAAGTCCCCAGAAACACACATGGCCGTGACACACGCGTGAAGTTGTTGATATACAAAGTATCTGGGATTTCGTCCCCAATGAATACCTGGCTTTACTAACGCGAACTTGAGAGCATATGTCAAATTTCACTGCAAAAATATAACAACAAAGTACAACTCTTTTATCTTCATTGTGTACCTTATTAACATATCTCATCCATCAATGGAATATAAAATTAAAATGAACAAGGGTCATTGCAAATCTGCAGGAAAACAGCTCGTGCAGTGGATTGAAAATGATCTGTAATTCAAATAAGTCGCATTCGCAGGGGCAAGTTTGACACAATCGCACGCCGGAGGATTTTTGTTCTCGTCTGAAAAAAAAAATACAGCATTTATTTTTAGTACGGTAATTTTAATATCAAGAGTTGCTAACCCGGCTCTAATGGTAATGGTTATACGAGCTGTTTTCCGCAACTCGACGTCTACATGCGCCTATTTTGCGTGAAGAGTAGGGACTCACTACTCGAGCCATCCTAGTTCCCCGAGGAAGCTCAGCAACCCTATCAAATCACTGAGTGAACCCAGCCCTAATAATAATGTGTTATTCCAGGTCTAGTCGACAACCACCTGCTTCCTCCTACACACAAATCTCCTCTCATGAATGGCTACGGGCTTTTGGACCGCGAGATGTCGTTTGACAGACCAGTCAACCCGATGGGCACTATGGAACAGAAGGAAATGAGACACGACATGCTGAGACACCGCAACCACTTTATGCCCACCTCTAGTATAGGACTCGAGTCTGCTAGTGAATTATTAGGTGAGTTGAATGTAAAGAGTGTTAATTTATGATAGATAATCATGAAAGTGAAAACTGCATGAAAACTTCAAGAACAATAATAAAGTCAAGAAGCAACATCTATATCTCCATCTGCATTGTTTTTCTCTGGAAAAACGTTCAGTTAAAATGATTTTCTTTATAACATTTTCAAGTTTGTTATTGTATGTTCATTTGACGACTATTTTACTAAAAGTTTTGTTTACTTTCCAGGTGCTAATTTTCATCAAAATCCCAATATGCTTCCGTTCGGTATGCGTGTAGATAATTCCATGGCCAACAGTTCCATGGCCGGTAGTTCCATGGTCAACTCTTTAGGCGCAAATACCATGGGCAGCTCCATGGGCGTAAACACTATGGGCAATGCAATGGGGGCAAATTCCATGGGGGCAAACACAATGGTCAATCCAATGGGGGCAAATTCCATGGGCGCAAACACAATGACCAATCCAATGGGGGCAAACACAATGGGCAATACCATGGGAGGAAATTCCATGGGCAATACCCTGGGAGTTAATTCCATGGGCAACACTATGGGAGGAAATGCCATGGGCAACACTATGGGAGGAAATTCCCTGGGTAATTCCATGGGGGCAAACACTATGGGTGGCAGTTCCATGTCAAACGGTCCTCTCGGCAATTCCATGGGAGGATTCATGCTCCACAACCAGCAGATGATGCAACAGAACCAACAAATGCAGTCTGGACTCGTCAATGGATTTGATAACCCGCAGACTGCTGTAAGTACTTTTTAATTGAATTCATTGATCAAAAATTTACCCATATTGTGTAGCAAAAAGTAGGAATATAATAAATTTTCATTTCCCATTTTACTTTCCTCTTGAATCACTCAAAATCCGTTGCGTGGCTAATTCCACGAAAGACAGACAGACATTGAACCGCAAAAAGCGAGTTATCATTATACTGTGTATTTATAATAAATCGTCTTTTTAAATTATAATGCTTATCTTTTACCAACTAGCCTTATTGCCAAGTCCTTGTTCCAAATTGAACGTTACTCCCGTTGCTCCCGTGAACGAAGGTGTAACAAATGGTCTCACATTGCAGAACGAAGGGCGCTACCTAGCCGAGAACATGGACAAGTTCTTCACGGACTTCCACAAGGCGCAGCAGATGCGCATGCTCATGTCCCGCAGCCAGCAGCAGCAGCAGCAGCAGCCCGCCACCTACCACACTCACACACACAACATGCTCAGCGCCGAGGCAATAGAGATGGAGCACAAGCAGAGGTACGTTCCGGGTTCAATTCCCGGTGGGGTCACTCACAAAGTTGATAATTATAACTTTGTGAATTTGTTCCCAGTCTGGTTAAGTCATTGCAGGCTGAACCACCTGATTGTCCGAAAAGCAAGGTTCCGTGTTTCGGATGCGCACTTTAAGCCGTCGGTCCCGGTTGCGGTCGTTACACAACCACGTCAGAGTCCTTCTTTTGTAGTAGGCCGTTGAAAAACTCTGACACCAGGGTTCATCGGGTCGTTGGACGACCAGGTGTCCTTCATGAAAAAAAAGGATCAAAGTTAAAATCAATAAAAAGAAGTTAGTAGGAATTTACAACTTACTTTTTAAGAAAGTCACATTCTAATTCAATCTAATGATATGAATGGATAAGTCATTGTAAGGCACAATTTTCTCTTGATTTTGTTGGGCACGCTGGAGCATGACATTAGATGTGCCATAGTTTTTGGGGAGGCACCACGGTTGTAATAATTGTCTTGTTGCAGAATGAACAACATACGCGCAGAAAGCATGGGCCGCTGCGCCGCCGGCGATGGCGACGATGACCTCGACTTCGATCCCTTCAAGGAGACGCAGAAAGCTCTCGCTGAGATGATGGAGTCAGAAATGATGCAGACCACTGTTTCCAGCGGGTAAGCCATTTGAGTTGTCATACTCTTTCTCCTTCTTATGAATATCTTTAAGAGACTATTTTTTAACCTTCGTATACCCGCGCCAATATTTGTGACACCTATACCCGCGCACGGTCTCACAGACCGAAAGTTTAAAACCTCGATTCATACGATTTTTCTAAGAAAGCCAATATAAATAAAGTTGGATATTAAAAGTAAAGGATATAATGAAAAAATATGTATCATATAATCACTTTGTTTTTAATTATTTATTAGACTATCCGTTTTATACAAAATGCTCAGAGTTTTTTCGTATGTACTACAAAAACAGATCCAAAACGTTTCTTTCATTTAAAAAAGAAAAATAAACCTCTAAATTTCATAAAACACTTAAAGTACCAATACAAAATCACAGACTGACACAGTTTTCAGTCTCACCATAACATTCAGGACATACCATAATAGCATGTTCCCAACAAAAGTATTTTTTGCAAGTGGCACAGTTATACCGTGTTTTTCGTCGTCATGGAGTTCTTCTCGACGGCCGTTTGCGACGTTGGAGACGTTCACGTGGCAATGGCCTCTCTAACGTGGTGTCGGATGCCACCTGCGACAACAGGTGGGGCGATGGGTGGTCACTGTGGTGAGTGACATGGTTGTCTGGTTCAGTATTCCAGGAAAAACTTCACGCTGCGGCGAGGTCGAACCAGCCGGGTGATTCCCCTTTGGGGGAGGCCCAGCTAGTGTCTGTCAGCCAGCGGCGGCTCGTTACATCTGGAGAGTCGTGTTCGGTAGTTGGCTGCCTCATCCTCTTCGCGAGGCGGTCCCGAGGTAGCGGTCATATCGAGTAAGCGGTGGTAGCCGGGCGTTTCTGGGATTGTGCCCACGATCCTAACTACTCGACGTGGAGTAGTAGATGTGGTCAGGTGATGGCCACTATTGGCTACGTCAGGCTGGTCTAGGCAGCACCACCCTATCTGGGTCCCAGAGCCTCCAGTTCGCCCCTGGCGGCCATGACCCCGCCGTATGAAGAGATCAGGCGCTGGAGGCTCTTTTCGACGATTGAGGTCGCGTCCGCCCCCATGCGGAGCACGACCTGGACCTCAGTAAGGGTCCTGATTGCGCTATTCAGGACCTTTCTGTCCTCTTCTAGGACGGCTGCTCGTGCGCTCTCTTGTCTTGGAGCCCGTTGGTGCTCCGGCTTCTCCCCCTGGGGTGAGGTGAACCCTAAGTGGTGCCGACCACATCCAACGGACCCGTCGGTGGCTCTTCGCGTAGCTGGCCTGGTGTTTCCACGTCCTGGGGGTCGGGGGCACTCAGAGCTGTATTCTTCCAACAAATTCTTCTATTCCGGCGTAGAATATAAACTGTAAAATAATAATATAGGTTAAGATATTTATACACAATAAATAACTCAAAGAAAAAACGAGTAAACAATGTAAATAAAAAGTTTATACTTACCTAAAAAGTTACACCTTTACCCGCGTCGGTCTCACGGACCGATTGGCGCCTAGTATGCGCACACATAAGTTCCTCACAAGCGCGTGGTGACCACTGACATAAAACTATCCACAAATCTGGCAGCTAGCAAAAGTCTCGACTCGGTATCGTTTTTGTGTTATAAGATAAATTTCTAAAAATATTCTGTCGGTCTCACAGACCAAAGCGCGGGTATAGGAAGGTTAAAGATTGAATCCAGTTTTATTAGAACATAGCAGGCGATACCACCTGGATTCTTACTAGTCATGTCAAGACTGTATAGAACATAGCAGGCGATACCACCTGGATTCTTACTAGTCATGTCAAGACTGTAAGGATGATGCTATTTTTCTTCGAAATTCGCTATTTATAATTACCTATTTAAATGATTACCTTTACATAACCATATCGAACGACTATTGAGTGCGGTCTTAGAATTCTGACACTAGGGTTCATTGGGTTGTTCTTCAAATCGGTGTCGTAGAAGGCATGTGGCTGTACTCAGAAGTCTATAGTCGAGAAGAACACTTATGGTTCTCCCTTTCCAACTTGGTTGTAAAATTAAATGAGAAAGGGAGCGCCCTACGGCCGCGAAGATTATAGAATCCGTTACGTATGCGGAATGTCTCAAACCATAGTCAAGAATCGAGCCTTTCAGTATTCTTTGTATGTAGGTAAATAAGTTAATGTTAAATTTTTTCTACATTGGAAATAGATACTAAGTTTGACGTATTAATATTGCAGTGACACAATGGACCGCGTGCGCCGCTCGCGCGCCCCGCCGCCAGGCTTCGGTCACGTGAACACATACAACATGCAGCCCCAGATGCAGATGCCACGCTCCCTGCACCCACAAGGTAACAAGCATCTGCCCCCTCTGTTCACCCTCAACAGACACAACATTCCACCGCTCGCGCGCCCCGCCGCCAGGCTTCGGTCACGTCAACACATACAACATGCAGCCCCAGATGCAGATGCCACGCTCCCTGCACCCACAAGGTAACAAGCATCTGCCCCCTCTGTTCACCCTCAACAGACACAACATTCCACTGCTCGCGCGCCCCGCCGCCAGGCTTCGGTCACGTCAACACATACAACATGCAGCCCCAGATGCAGATGCCACGCTCCCTGCACCCACAAGGTAAGTGCCTCGACACTCTACGGCCGAAATTACGCGACGGGATTCGGCGCCATTACGCCAGCAATGTTATTTGCATTATGGATGACACGCTTCAGCCGAAATTACGTCCCCGAATTTCGGTCTGAAGTAATTCGCCGTGATTTGTACGTAATTTCGGCGCTTATATTGATTGTGTCATCCCAACCGAAAACGCCGATAACTAACGAAACGGAAATCAGCCGCCGAAGTCAGGTCGTAGTATGTCTACACACTAAGAAACATCTGCCTTTTCTGTTTGGCCATATCATTCCAGTGCTAAACATACAGTAAAAAAAGAATTGATTTTCCTAAAAACCCCATTAGCCTCGTTAAAAACTCTGAACTTCTATGAAGATGGCACGTCATGATGATGAATGTTTTATTAATTATTCCAGATTGGACCCAAATGGACCCTGCGATCATGTCCACCTCTGTGAACTTCGGCAAGCCGCCGCAGCAGCCCGCCGGCATGGGCATGGGCAGCGCCGGCATCAACAACAGCGCCCTCTCTCCGCAACAGCAAGAGCTGTTCGCGCGCTTCAACCACCTCAGCGTGCAGCCCAACGGGATTAACAAGATACAGGTGAGGTGATGATGATGATGGAAACCTGTTACTAGGGTCATAGGGGAATTCTCCACTTCTCTCGATCTTGGGCAACATCCTCCAGCTAAGTTGTGGACAGATAAAGGTGTGGTGCAACATTGGTCCCTATTCTATGTGACTTAGCGCTGTCATTTCGGCATAGGCAACACCGGCATCAACAACAGCGCCCTCTTGCCGCAGCAGCAAGAGCTGTTCGCGCGCTTTAACCACCTTAGCATGCAACCCAACGGGATTAACAAGATACAGGTGTGGTGCAACCCCGTGTGGTAGCGGCTAAGAATACTGCCACCCCTAGTCTACTCAGGGTGTTTCGTAAAAGGCGACGTAGAGTTTTTGATTTCGGCTGAATATCTGTCGAATATGGTCAACCGAATGGTGGCGAGGATAACACCTACAATACCATTCCCAAAGTGAGTTGACGTCAGGCAAGCGCTCGGTCATAAAAACATACCCATGATTTTGTGTTCCAGCAAAACATGTTGCTCTGACCTCTATTGATTTGGGATAAGGGCAAGAAGATGACAGGTGTGATGCAACAAAAACGCACTTTGCGTCTCGGATATTGGTTTTTATTCTATGTGACTGTCAATAATAGCACGTCTTTTTGGGCAACACCGGCATCAACAACAGCGCCAAAAAATGATAGCAACAATTACAGTAACTGATAGCAAAAATTACTGTAACTGATAAGATCAATTACAATACCTAATAGCGACAATCACAGTAACTGAGAGCAACAATTACAGTAACGGACAGCAACAGTAACTTACAGCAACAACAGTAACTGACAGCGACAATTATAATAATTGGTGTGTTATTGAATTGTTAATGCTTTCTGGTGTTTCTTACCGACTTTATGGTCGAGTTCTTTAGAATGATTTGACTAAAATCTACTCTTGTGACTTAGGTATACGACTTGTGTTATTAGATATACAACAGACTATAAGCACGCATTTGTTGCAGATGCCGCTAATGCAACAGTGGGCTCAAAACAACAGCAACAAATTGGGCTGGGGGTACAATTCCATCCCCCTGCCGCCCGGCTTCGCCCCCGCCAAGCCCTCCAACCACAACCACGCCGCCGAGTGCATCGACGCCAAGTAACCGCCCCCCGCGACCCCCAACGCCCACAGTGCAATCTACCACGATTATATTTTCTATTCGACTAATATTATTGTCCTTTTCCGTTGGTGATGTGATCGATAAATCTTTGTATTAAGAAAGAGCATATTTTAAACGAGAGAAATATGATAACAAAGGAATTTGTAAAATAAATTAACATATTTGTTTTATTTATAAAAAATAAAGTGTAGTTTGTTCGTTTCGGTTTCGGCTCGCTCGCTCTTACCCACTTATCATAGTTCTCTGTCTCATTTCGTTCTTACGTTTCACGCTGATTATGTATATTCGTTATTTATATATTTACTTGAATCATATCCCTGTTAAAGATTATATTTTCTATATTAAAACGAGATACAGATTACCCGCTGTTCGACTTGTACTTTATTGAGCCATAATCAGAAGGAATCATTCAAATAAAACAATGATATTACTCATTCTTTCAATGCTACACCTTCAACATCTACAATACACTTCCTGTCCAAGATACCAAAATTTAAACAATACAAATCTGGTCTATTTAAATCAAAAATAAAATATATACAATAAACAAAACAACTAATATAAATAAAATTAACATGCTGTGGTGAGATGAAACACCTAAACAAAACAAGATAGGAGCATTCCTCGAAAACGTCTTGTGCGGAAAAACACATTTTTATGAGGGTTTTTTACTAGCTAATATTGAATAATGTTTTATGCTTCATATGGTTTTGTATCTTTAGCGTAAGTCGTAAGTGAGTACTGTCTTACTGTCTTATGTGGGACATATTTTGCGGAATGCTCCCATTTATGTGAACAAAACATAACAGAAATGAACAAAAAGTAACATAGAACAATACAATTACAGTATTCCGGTTTTTATAGAACTAGCTAGCGTGAAATTCATTAACGATTTTAGCCTATAAAAAGGAATTTGAGCTTAATCTTAAGTTTATTTCCATCAATATACCCGAGAACTAGTTTCAATGCAGCCACACACATTTGTGTTGAATTAATTAACATGCTATGAATAAACTGAAGAAAGCAAACAAAAAGCAAATAAGTAAATATACATAGCGGTCCTAAGTAAACAAACTGTGAAATAAAAATGTACCATGAAATGAATATGGAAAATTAAATATCGGCCAAGTGCGAGTCAGACGCGCATACGGAGGGTGCCGTACCATTGCATATCAAAAAAATAGAATATAAATAACGATTGTTGAATGGGAGCACCCCTGAATTTTTGTTTTAATAAAATTTGTAGTATTTGATGTGAAAGCAGAATAGTAGAAACCAATACAGGTTCTGTGAAAATCTCTACTGTCACACTATTACTGTTCACGACATACAACCTTCGAAACAACATGAGTTAAAATCGGGAACAAAATCGCCTTTTTTGTATGGGCGGTCCCCTTTATTATAATTTTTATCTGATTTAGTAGTTTTTGTTATAGCGACAGCAGAATCAGTGAAAATTTCAACTCTCTATTACGGTTTATGAGATACAGCCTGATGAGTGATGACAGACGGACAGACAGCAAAGTATCCGTAATAGGGATCCGTTTTCACGCGTTGGGTACGGCACCCAAAAAGGCTCTATTAGTAAGGCACTAATTAATTAATAAGTATAATTTATTAGTTTTTCTCTAAACTTTCTTCCCGTCAATGTACCCTCTCGGATCGGGCCCGTCCCACGGCACGACCTGCCCATCCTGCCACACGTACAAGCCGCCTGAATGATCGCCGACCGCTAGTTTCAGCGGTTCCACGGCGCCCTGCTCCGCGGTGCGGTCGCCCCCGCCGCGCGTCATGTCAGACCTCACGTAGCCCGGGTGCACACAGTTCACCGTGATACCTGCAGGTGGGAATACGTGGTAAGCGCTCGCCTTAATATTATACCTGAAAAGATTTTCCTGATTTTTCCTGTAAAATATTTTGAGAGGTGACCACCACTCTCCAAGGAAAAAGGGTCAAAATGTGAAAAATACTTTTGGTATACCTAAGTAAAAATGTAGGCCAGTAACACGTTTGTTATTATGGTTAATAAAGTTTATTCCCAAAGTGTTCCTTGAGGAAAGTTGTCCAGGTTCATGAGCCGTTTCACCCATTTGAAGTAATTTTTCAATAACTTTTTTTTTACTATTTGATAATTTTTGTTTATTGCGTGAATATGCCGATTGCGAATATATTGTAGTAACTAGAGTAGAGCAGATGATGAACTTTCGCTACGCTTTTAAAAATGTTATATTTTAAGATCGCCTAATTTGTTGGTTAGTACCTACATACTTGTCGGGTACAGAACGGACAGCATTTCCAGGACTTTTATTCTTATGAATAGGCTGTTAGAACAATCGGTCTCACCTCGATTAGCCAGTCTGCGATTCAGCAGAAAAGTATACGCGTTGACTCCAACTTTTGACACGACGTATGGAGAATCACCCCAACCAATTTCTATATCTTTGTTAACTTTTACGGCATTCACGTAACTGTTCATCAAACTTTTCAATTCTTCTACAGTTATGTCTGTATTCTGCAACTTCTTTCTAATTTCTTCAGACGGGATTCTGGATAGATGTCCTGAAGAACTAGAAATGTTGATAATCCTCCCACCATCTCTAATTATGGGCGAAATCACTTCACAAAAATTTACTAATGCAAAGAAATTCACGAACAATGTCTGTTCCGCTTGGTAGAGTCTTGGTTCTTGAGCGTCTTTCAGAAACAAAACTCCAGCGTTGTTGATTATTAAATCTACGGATCCATGTTTATTTTTCATGTACGTACAGAATCTCGCTATGCTGCCAGGGTCGGTCACATCGAGCTGGTGAAATCGAGGGTCGTATCCCAATTTGTTAAGTTCCTTGCATGCATCGTTTCCTCTTTTTTCGTCTCGTGAAGTGAGGTAAACTATTCCTTCGAACTTTTCACACAGTCCCTTTACTAGGGCAAACCCGAGGCCCTTATTCGCACCGGTTACTATAGCCACTTTTGATTCAGACATTTTTAAACCGATAACTTTAATTTACACTATGTAGTTAGTGGCACAGTAGCGGGTACATCTCAGGAGACGGATTGATAAGAAACGATAAGATGCGCGTAACTAAACTAAATAACAAGCAATCTTTTTGTGGAATCAAACAAACGTTTAAAGAATTTGCAGTGTCTTTTGTTTTAGTGATTGCGAAGGTCGAATGAAATCGCACTGCGTTAACTATTTATAAAGTTTACCGAGTCACATTTGTAAAAGAATAGGATCATTGTATTGTAGTTAATAAAAATGAAAGGAATGTTTAATGTGGCTCTATATTTTTGCTTTTAATGCTTTATACTTCCATTCCAACCAATCGTATACTTTGTTGATTTTTAATGTTTCCTCGTTCTCACTGTCGTCGTCAGGTGATAAGAATCATGCATGTTACTGTTAGCCAAGTACCTTGATACTCGTAACGTAAGTACTCGAGTGCCTTGGGTCGTCTCTACCTATGCTTTCTGTTTCTACCTAATACGTAACTAGATGGCAGCACTTGTAGACTTACTAATGCCATCTACACGATATCGTTAACAACTCTTGATAGCAAATTCCAGCAACGTGATAGCTTGTTTACGTGCCGGTTACGTAGGTAAGTACATCGATCGCCGGGGTCATCGTATGTTTTCGCAGCTTCTAGAATAAACACCGTGATAAAACAATGATATATAAAACAGCACGATTCAGCAGGAATATTTGAGAAAATCAAGTTTCCGTGTGTGCTCTACAATGTTTGTCATTAGAAGACCTGATTTTGGGGACGAAATGCTGCTACAATCAATAGACTGGCTAGAAAACTTCCCGTGGAGGCAAGAAACTGGAATAAGGACCGAAAAGGATAAGTACGAAGTTTTTTTGCAACTCAAAGACTTCGAACCGAAGGATATTAGTGTGAAAATAGCTGATGGATACATAGTGGTTGAAGCGAAACATGAAGAAAAGAAAGACGAGCACGGATTTATAAGCAGACACGTTCAGAGAAAGTATATGCTGCCGGAAGAGTGTGATCCAGAAAAGGTGCAGTCAAAACTATCTCCCGATGGCGTGTTGACTATCGTAGCTCCTCGGCAGCAGGTTGTGAAAAAGGATACTGTCATTCCTGTAACACAAGAAAATAAACCGAAGAGCAAATTATAATTTAACCTATTTAAGTAAATCACTAATTTAGAATCTTATAATTAATTACGCGTACTTACTTAAAATATTATGTTTGGGGTGTGGTTGTATTAATTGAATAAATGGTTTATGTAATTTTACACTATTATATTATTTTTATTTGCATCTTTATTCAAATTAGTTATAGCAAGAATTATGCTATGATGCCTCATTTATTTCTTTAGTTCCAACAGAGTACCTAAACGTAAGTGGGTACTTACTTATGATGAGTTTTCCATGGCGCTAGATTTAGGTTGTGTTCCTTATAAAATGATTTCATTTGTCACAATTCAATTGGTTCTTAAAAGATAGGCAAACGATTTACCCTGTGATGCCGGCTTAGAATAGCATCACCGCAATTCTATACGTGGGTGTCGTAAAAAGCTACTAACGGTCTGTCACCCAGGGAATGGGCAGCAGCGTCGCCTGTAAATGCAATGCAACATCTTGCACTGCGCCAATCCGCCTGCCAAGCGTGGTTAGTTCGGCAATACCTCCAGTTAGGGGGAGGCCCACGTCCAGCAGTGGACTGTTGTGGCTGTTATGGACTATTGAAAAGATGAAGTGTTTTTTCAACGTACAATTCCATCGTGGAGAAAATCATTGTATTTAGGCGTTATCCTTTACGTAGGTATGTATGTTACACACATATATAACGCCCATATCCCTTGCGGGGTAGGCAGATCGTAAACATCTGTAAAAACGGATATTTACACCACGTTTAACAATAGTTTGAATCTTTGAGAAGACTATGTTATAGCTAGGTCGTCAGCCTGTCGCTTATATTTGTTTGAGACTTTCGCGCTTTGTACACTTTATTGTTTTGTTACCCGACTGCCTCAGAAGGAGGGTTATGTTTTTCGAGAGTATGAGTATTTGGACAAGCAAATTCTTTTTCACGGGCTACAGGCCAAACGGATAGTTGGATTTTGACATATGAGGTGTCGTTAAATTCGTCTCAGCAGCGCGGGTGACACTGGCTATATCAAAATTTCAAAAATCTTAAATGGCGGGTTGTAAACGCAAAAAACACAACGTTGAAATAAAAAAAAAAGCAGTCGGGTTTTTTCTTTTTAATAATAACTGGGCTTGTTAAGATAAACGTTCGCATGTTTCCCTACTACTCAATCCGCGCGTCGACCCGATTAAAACAAAACAATAATCTGTCGCATATAATTGCAATATTCATCAACCCCCAAATCCCTTAGTCGTTTCTTACGACACTCTCGGGAAGATATTGGGTAATGGTATTCTAAGCCGGCACCACATGTCGATGATGGTACATTGACGATGGTGTTGCAGAAAAATTAAATAAAAATTATGGCAGTGCCGAGGTATTCCTTGGAACCAGCCAGGTTACTGCATCAACCACCACGGTCTACTGCTGGACATTGCCTTTCCCCCGATTATTTGCCATCAGCAGACGGATTGTCGAGCATAGGTCGAGCATCGGTCGAGGTAGTCGTAGGTCTTGTACTCACAGGGAACGCTGCTGCCCGGATTCATCCCTTAGTTGCCTTTTACTGCAGCCACGGGTACAAATGGGGTAATGATATTCTAAGTACTACACCGAATACGTATACTGGGTTCAACGTATACGTCATTGTTAATCTTGCCGCGCCCAACAACGTGCCAGCGAACAACACAGGATATCGAAATGGTGTCACATGCTGCGTGATTGCTTCATGCATCTTTCATGCATCTATCACCTACGACGTAGATAGAGTCAGTTAGAAATTCAGATTAAAATATGCGCATTGGAAACTAGGAAAGAAATAGGACACACTTGGGCTAGGAATATTTTCATTGGAGTTTCAGGCCTTCAGTGTGTTTGGTTTTGATGCCTATAGGTAGGTGCTTCAGGTAGGTACCAGACTAGGTACCTACATATTAACTAGGACCTGGAACTAATTTATTGTTGTAGGTATGTTCGTAGGGCTGCTGATCTGATTCCAAAGTAATATATAATTATGTCCTACTATTTTATTGTACTTAATTAATCAAAATTATTAGGTTACGACAGAAATTTATTAACTTTGACAAGTAATAACTACTTCAAAACTACAGACTCAATAAAACTGTTTTTACTTTGATAAAGAGCAAAATTTAAACCATATAAAAGACATCAACGCTCGACTAATTTTTGTCAATAAAAAGTAAATAATACAGCTTATCTTATCTGCTCTTTGTTGCTTTGTGATCTAGTCTAGAAGGATCCTGATTTCTTCCTTATTAAATTACTACAAGATGTCCCTACCTACCAATCTTTATTTCATTTGTTTCGAACCGTGTCGTCCTTGGGGAAAGTTGTGTGTACAATGACATAAGGAGAGGAGGAATAGGGGGTCCCGGTCGACATTTCAAAACCGGTTCGGTTACATTTCTGGTAACAAAACTTCTCCATCCAGACGCATGTTTATGTCTTACTTTCATCCGAGATGTCTTACTTTACCCGTTCAGTGCTGGAGAATAGAGTAATTTAGTGAAGGGAATTATATTCATTGTTAAAGCCAGGAAGACAGATAACAACGAAAGGTTATACCGGTATGAAGAACCACTTTTAATCTAGTATTCCACTGCGCCCGCCTACTTTTGTCAAACGTGGTAAATAGGAAGGTAGTTGAAGGTTCAGGGAAGGCCCATGTAGATACAAATAAAGTTCTGAGTTCTGAGTACAGCAGGGGAATGTTGTGGCTGTTAATGCCAATGCATGCGTTCTGGAGTTAGATTTTATGGATTAGGTATACAAAATTCTGAAATTAAAAGCTTCGTTTGGACTTAGAACGTTTACCTCATAGACAGCGAATTTATAGACGAAAATGTTATGTATGGATAATACAAATAAATTAAAAATCTAGATTATTATCTCAGTGTGAAATCTTCCAAAAACTCGTAAAATGCGTTTAAGGATAAAAAACATTTTGGTACGTTTCCCCTAACTTCGAAGACGATTAAAATAATTTTGTCGATGAAATAAATAGAATACTTAATTTGGCTAATCGCTCTTAGGTACTCATCCTGCGTTTTAAACGGCGAAGAAACAACAAGTGGACAATATCAGCATACCTACAGTATAGGTAGATAATGTTGGATAATGATAATGACCAGATAAGCGGTTTAATTATCTGATAAAATTCCTAATTATCCGGTTTTGCTCTGTCCTAAATGACACCTGCCTGCATGACTCTTTATCATATCTATCACAAATTAATCTTACTACATCTAAGCTACTAGACTGATAGTTATTACAATGTTACTGATTGTTACCAACAAAGATTACATAATAAATAAGACGAAATTCGACAACTTTTCTGGTGGAATTTTCGCACAGAAACTTTAATTTTGCTTTTTCAGTTTTTATCTGTCAAAAGGGTTTGTAGCGTTCAAATACTTAATAATTTATAGAGCAGGCAACGCACGAGAACCTCGTATGCATGATATGCGGACCAAGTTATGGCTTATGTTGTAGTAACCGATGGCTTTTCACACGATTTCATTTTCAAAGAAAGTGTGAATCAATCAACCTATACGATCTGAAATAACAAAAAAATTGTAGAGCGGCAAAAAAAAAACTTCTAATTAATACCTAGGTAAGTATTTTTTTTATCTTGTTAATAGGTACCTATTGCTTACCTATGGGTGAGACTATATTTGCAAGACGAACGCGATAAGTAGCTACGATGATTGAATACGGGTAACGAAAGAAAACTACTTAGGTACCTAAGTAAGAAATTAAAATGCTTCTACCATGTTGGTCTGTTTGTTAATTTATTCAAAGTACCTAATCAAAAACTTTAATAAGTAACATTGATAGCAATAAAAAAAATTACAAAAATGCAACAGTGTTTTGGTAAGTATATAGGGCTAAATTTAATTAAGTACCTAAAATATTTTAAGGGCGTGATCTACTCACAAAACTGAACAACTTTTAATAGAAACTTTTCATCAAAATATGATAAAGAAAAGACATTCCTTTTTCAAATAAAAGTTATTCATTTCTGTGAGTAGAACATGCGCTTGACTTGAAATATTTGTACTTAGTGAAAAATATACCGTTAATTAACACCTATACAAAATTCCCTTACACCCTCTATAGGATTGAAAACTGTCAAATCGGGCTTATTATATCAGCCCGGCTATAAATTGTGTAAACGCTGCTGAAATCTACCCATTCATGCTGAAAAAGAAAATAATAAATACCTATCAGCATAATCCCCCGCAGAATTCACGAGCTCTATGACATAGCCGTAGAGGCTAGTTTGCACTGCGCAGGGCGAATACTGTGTACCGGCTTGATTCTAACCTTGGTTGGACCGATTCATTCAGTGCGTCCGTAGCTATGGCCCGATAGGCTGTTTATCGAGTCGTGATCTCATTATAAGTAGTTTTTAATAGTGATTTAATTTAATTTTTTATTCTTGTAGTTATAGGCAGTGCGGAATTTGAGGTAAGTTTTCATTGAATTGGTAATTTTTATTGAAATAGATTCATAATTCCTTTGATAAATAAGTACCAAAGTTTTAATCTGTGTAATGTATTGACAAAAAATTATAACTACCTCATTCATTAGATATATATATGCGTTTTGAGGATAATTTTAAACTATATGTTAAGGTAGGTAAGTAAACAAATTTTTGTCTCCTTTGAAGTAGGTAAGTATTTATCTACGTAAATCTGGTTTAACATCGACCACTTTAGCGAAATCTATAGAAAGAACCCGAATTATTCCAATAGAACATAAAATTCATCTCTATCTTATGTCGGTTCTTGTTTTTTAACTGCTTAGGTACGTAGGAAAAAAGAACTACGAGCCAAGTTATTGCAGCAGACCTATCTAGTACATGTAGATAAAAGGGCTGTTGAATCGTTCATAAATTTTCAGTTTTCATAATGTACCTAAATTAAAGCGTTCAAGTTCATAAGTATGACTTTGGTACTTACCTACGTACATACAAAGTCAAAGTAAGTAGGTATCAAATGCATGCATAGATACTATGTTTACAATTTGATTATCTCTCTCCACCTGTAAATAATGGAAAAAATACCAAAATAAATTATCTTATACAATAAAAAAAGATGGTAATATAAAGTGTTATCCGGCTACACGTCACTCAGAGAGCTATGGAAAGGTCTATGCTTGGTATCTCTATAATGGATAAAGTCCGGAATGAGGCCATCCGAAAAAAGACCAAAGTGACGGACATAGTCTGGAAGTGTAGCAAGCTGAAGTGGCAGTGGGCTGGCCACATTTGTCGCAGAACCGACGGACGGTGGAGTAAGCGGGTTCTCGAGTGGAGGCCACGCCTCGGCAAGCGTAGCGTTGGACGCCCTCCGGCCAGATGGACCGATGACTTAAAAAAGGCGGCTGGTAGCGACTGGATGGCAAAAACGGGAGATCGTGCCTTTATGGCGTTCCCTGGGGGAGGCCTACGTCTAGCAGTGGACTGCAATAGGCTGAAATAGAATAGAATAGAAAGTCTTATCAAGTTTTTCTGTGGCAGCGGCAATGTGGCCGGCAGTTTCACAGCTGTGGGAAGGTTACCTATGTACTGCCCGCGCACGATCTGATGGCAGCCAATTTCATCTTTCGAATGCAATCAGATCGCGCGCGGACTATAGCTTACTATGTATAGTCAAGCTAACTTCCGATTAGATACTCGATGCCAATGTACCTAACCGTTAACATACAAACATGACATGAAGGTATTATGTTTGCGGCATAAGAACTGTCTCAAGTCTAGAGAGGAGGTCTTGAGTTTCCCTATTCGATACCAAACCAATATTTCTTTATGAAAACACTAACTTGAAGAAAAATCTAAATAATTGGTAAAATGTTTCTGCTTAAACAATGAACTCTAGAACTCTAAAAATCAAATTACACCTTCTCGAATGCGTAGAATATCTAAACATTAAACCAACGTGATTCAGGTGAAAATGGTGACGATGGAGCCGGCGAACCTAACGGAGTACATCCTGGTGGAGTACCGTTGGGTGATAGTGCTGACGGTGCTGCTGCCGCTGTCCTTCCTTTGGAAGATCTACTCCTACATCAGGAACTACATTGTATTCACACTGGCCAGCGCGCCCAAGATGCACGACAGAAAAGTCAAATATGTCCAGAAGCAGGTAAGAGACAGACTACAGGTAAAAAAGACAACCAGATTCAGGTAAAAACGGTGACGATGGAAACGGCGAACCTTACAGACTACATCCTGGGTGATAGTGCTGACGGTGCTGCTGCCGCTGTCCTTCCTCTGGAAGATCTACTCTTACATCAGGAACTACATTGTATTCACACTGGCCAGCGCGCCCAAGATGCACGACAGAAAAGTCAAATATGTCCAGAAGCAGGTGAGAGACACCACCCTACAGTTAAAAAAGACAACGAGTTTTAGGTAAAATGGTGACGATGGAGACGGCGAATCTAACAGACTAGATCCTGGGTGATAGTGTTGACGGTGTTGCTACCACAATCTTTTCTTTGGAAGATCTACTCCTACATCAGGAACTACATTGTATTTACGCTCGCCAGTGCGCCCAAGATGCACGACAGAAAAGTCAAATATGTCCAGAAGCAGGTAAGAGACAGGCTACAGGTAAAAAAGACAACAAGATTCAGGTAAAAACGGTGACGATGCAGACAGCGAACTTTACAGAGTACAACCTGGGTGATAGTGCTGACGGTGCTGCTGCCGCTGTCCTTCCTCTAGAAGATCTACTCCTACATCAGAAACTACATTGTATTCACGCTCGCCAGTGCGCCCAAGATGCACGACAGAAAAGTCAAATATGTCCAGAAGCAGGTAAGAGACAGACTACAGGTAAAAAAAGACAACAAGATTCAGGTAAAAACAGTGACGATGGAGACGGCAAACCTCACAGATGACATCCTGGGTAATAGTGCCGACGGTCCTGCTGCCGCTGTCGTTCTTCTAGAAGGTTTTCTCGTACATCTGGAACTACGTATTGTTCAGTAGCTTTTGTAGCGCCTAGGATGCACGACAGCAAACTCAAATATGTCCAGAAGCAGGTAAGACCAGCCTACAGGTAGGAGTACAACAAGATTCAGGTAAAAACGGTGACGAAGGAGAAGGCCAACCTCACCGATCGATAGTAGACATTTCAACAATAAGGTAAATATTTTTTTTAAATAAAGCCCATTTTTTTTAAAAAATTGCCGTTTTGGATGTATGCAATTTTAATATAGCTAATATATTTAGTCATAGTCACTCGCGCTGCTGAGATAAACCTCACACGTCAAAATCCGCCTAACGGTTTGGGCTGTAGCCCGTGAAAAAGATTTTTTCGTCAGCATACACACCATGTACCTACATAAGCATTATGCATGCATACTCTTGAAGAACATAACCCTCCTGTGGCAGTGGGGTAAAAACAAGCTTTAAAGTTTATTTTGCTTAGACTTTCTCACAATGTTCACATCACAACAAAGTAGGTACCTATTAATGTACGAGGAGACGATCCGTGAATCACATTTACCATATGTAACCTAACCTCGTAACATCATATCAAGGTCATTTTCATTTGGAAATTGCCCGCTATTGATATCACCGCAATGCGGTTCGGAATGTAAGATTTTAGGTTTTCTTTCCAAATATACCTCATTGGGGAATTCTAGAACATCAATGTATGAAAAACGCATTATTTTTGCTCGGTTGATACCTGTAAGTAAGTATGATGTTTAATCCTTTATCGCTATGCTCCCCCTTTCCCAGGAAATGTGACCCGAACGTGCCCGAACTAAGCTTAACGATAACTATACAACCAATACAACAAAATTGTCAAAGAATAAAATAATCTTGTTATACATTGCTTTCCCAGAATTCCTTAACTATAAGGTAATTTTTAAGTGCAAATATTTTATAGTGTGTTCTAATCTTTACATTTTTCGCGATAAACCTCCTAATTTATTTTTCATATTTCGACTAAGAAGAGGGGACTCTTGGGAGTAAGTTTTACGATTAAAAATTCACTCTGAAAATATTTGTAGGTATTAAGTATGTTATTGTTTATTAAATAAGAATTTCTTCCGTTTTTGGGTTATATTAGTCAATAATAATAATAATCAATAATCATATTTATTTGCTGAATAATGGTACATACATTTTTACAAGATGTTAATATTTTAATTCAGTTTCACATTATTCTACCTAAGTTAGGCATGCAAATATTATAGTCAATAGTTAGGCTAGCTTGTGAATTTCTAGTTATCCTTGAAAGTTAGGTTTAATTAATAACCTTATCATCAGTTATCCTAGTGTTACTGTGGTGTTACCCACCAGAATTGCGATACCCCATCCGGGTTCATGTTTGTGTCAAGCATTATTTTATTTATAAGATCCCATGTACAACATGAAAGCACTATAGAATTGAGTATTGGGTTGTAGTTGTAAATTATATTGTAGAGACGAAGCGGGAGTCGAATTTTCCTGCCCCGGCGGTTCGCGTCGCGGGTCTGATTCCGGAGCAAACGACCTTGCCCTTTTCAAGGCTACCTTGTAAAGGGAGAGCTCCTAAAATCGATTGCAAAGTCAACCAATGAGATTTTGTGTTAGGTACTGACAGCACCGGTCAACCTACCCATTATTCAAATTGTAGATATTTTATGTAGATCTCCTAATTAGTATGTTACGTACGGCTAAGAATACTGCCACCCCTAGTCTACTCAAGGTGTTTCGTCGTAAAGGCGACGTGGAATTCGGTTGATATGCTGAAAGGATGTAATTTCTAACCTAACAGTAGAAACTGAATCAACTAATATTTATCTCTAAATTCCAGTAGGTGCACCTGAAGCTGCAAGCTTTCGTCTATAAGAATAAAATAAAATAAATAACAATAAAAACCAGTAGATAGATATATAGGGTAAATAATTTCAGGGTATTTTCTACATAGAAAACTAAACAACTTTACCTACATTAGTTGCTTTACTTTCTTCAAAAATGTTAAAAAGATGTCACTTTATATGGGATGTCCAATATTTTTTCCATGTTTCGAAAATGTCTCTTATAAAAGTTGTTCAGTTTTACGAGTAAAAAACACCCTGAAAAAAATAATAAGTATCTACCTACAGTAAAATGTAGGTTGTTCCCATATTTATATGGGCAGCTCGCAGTACTGTGATATTAGTTTAATTATATTTGAAAAGAAAACCGCATGTCTGTATATTTAGATCAAGCTATGGGTAGACTACAAGAGCGACACCAAGCATTTGCCGCGGCTTATATTTTTACTCAACTACATACCTCAGATCAGAAGAAGAGTTAAGATTTATCGAGAGTAAGTATGGGTGGCTAAGGGTTGAAGAAGAAGAAGTAGAGAAGAAGAGATTATGTATGAATGTGCGTGGACTGTGGACAAGAAAATTCTTATTCACTGTCTACGGCCAAAACGGGTTAGCTTATGTTGACATTAATATGAGGTGTCCAGCGTATGTGACGTTGGATTCGTCTCAGCAGCGCGAGTGACACGCTACATTAAAATTTCATTTAAATAGCGGATTTAAACGTAAATAATAACTTGTATTATTGAATGTTTTATCTTCATATTCAGATCAAGCAATGGGCAGCCGGCACGAGGGACACCAAGCTATGCACTGCGCGGCCCACCTGGCAGACCATGTCCTTCAGGCAAGGCGTGTACAAGAAGTACTTCACCAATATCCGAGTCGACCTGGTGGACGTCTTAGAAGTCGACACGAAGAATATGGTGAGTAGTGGTTGGTTTTTATTCGACTGCCGAACCTACTTCGCATTCACATCAAGCAATGGGCAGGCACGAGAGTTACCAAACTTACCAAGCTATGCACCGCGCGGCCCACCTGGCAGACCATTTTATTCAGGCAAATAAAGTGGTAAATGAGTGATTCTTCTTCTTACTCGTAGCACTCTTGACAGAGTGGTCGTGGTCATCATGTAGTAGTCATGTTGTCATCATGCTGAGTGGCCCGTTTGATTGTTCGACGCCATTTTTCTCTCACAGCTGCTCTTCTGGTGCACTCGTGAACTGAACTGTTGGCTGCAGCCTTAATCTGGTCGGTCCATCTCTTTGGCGTCTCAAATGAGTGATACTAGTTGGAAAATATTGAACGACACAATTTTACGACGGAACTTTGTTCGAGCTATTAAGGAGACAAACATACTAAAATACCTCACTCCTCCGAAACTGGACAGATTTTTGGTTTATCGGCTGATATCTCGAAAACGACACATTGCAATGCATTGTACAAAATGTTGTTAGACAAAGAAAGTTAATAAAATTTTCGACTTATTTAGTCTCGACAGTTTTTATTAATACGTGCTAAGTATGCTCTCTAAATCTAATTTCAATTTGATTTTTGTTTTATTTGAAACAGACAGTTCGCTGTGAGCCTCTAGTGACCATGGGCCAACTATCAGCCACCCTCAAGAAGCTCGGCCTGGCTCTGGCGATCGTGCCCGAGCTGGACCAGCTGACAGTCGGGGGACTCGTGATGGGCACCGGCATCGAAACCTCGTCACACGTCCACGGACTGTTCCAGCACATCTGTCTGCAGTACGAGCTGGTGTTAGCTGACGGATCGGTCGTCACTTGCAGTAAGGTGAGATATAATAAATAGATAAGACGATATAATAAACTGATACGTTTACATACATTTTAAGCTAGCAAGCGAATGCGTGGTACAGCTTCAGTTCACGGGGAGTGTATTTCTGGGCGACTCAAAACTTCCTGCAGCCTATGTGACAAAATTCAAAATAGTCATACTGCGAATTTAACATTTGGGTAATTGGGTTTGTGTGCTGAGACGACAAATGCGAATTACGTTTATAGTTATTTTAAAAAATATGACGTACCTTTCCCGGGCAAAGCGAGATAAATGTTTTGATCTGTAAATAAATAAGGGAAGACGAATCACGCTAAGCATAGTCAAGCTAAGCTCCAGTTAAACGCTTATGGGGGGAGCTCCTATGAAGCGAGCTGAAAACGAGCTACGTTTTCCTATATATTACATAATCTAGGACACGTCATTATCAGAAAAAAATTGAATTTTGTTCTACAAAATATGGGGAAAAGCTTCCTGAAACCCAAAAATCGAAGTTTATCCCAAAATACTAAGAAATAAAAATGTGAAGTTACCTCTATTTTTCACTGTTATCATGACCATGCTACCATATTGTACAAATGTTTTGCGTCAATGGTTATTGAAAATTATTAAACTTTATATGATTATTACTCACTATTCAATGTTGAACTCATCACAGATGCAACTTTTTGATAAACCTACACCATTATCAAGTAATCTTGCGACAAACTTACTGTTTCCGGATTCATTCCAAGGAATCAATGGTTGATAAAAGGTATTTGTTTTGATACGTTTCCCCTGCAGTCAAAACTGACGTGGAATGGGTCATAGATAAACGTTATATGAGGCAGACCCACCAAACTGTTCATTTGTACCCATTTGCACCACATTTTGAGGAAATAATTCTATTATAGCAAGAAATTTGTCGTAACTTATTTTACAACTTTTATAATGGCATTTTGCCCAATGATATGACAATTATGCCAATGGCAGTACTACTTTGATTCATTGGGGCGCAAGATAAAAACGAGGTAGGTAGTCGTACTAAAAAAAGTTACAAATCAACCAATAAAACCGAAAGGAGGTCAAGTTACTCATGAAACTGAACAACTTTCCCCAAGAAACGTATGTCGAAAAATGAAAAATCATATTTTAACTCCCATACAAATGCACTAGCCGAGCGATTTAGTTTGTATGGGAAGCCCATTTTTTTATATTTAGTCATATGTTCTTGAAAGTTGTTCATTTTCATAGACTGGTTCACCCTTTAAAATATTGTTTGTAAAGAAGGCCTTGTATGCCACAAATGGAATGTCAATCATGTTTAAACTTGCATTTATACCGTGATCACACATGCGACTTTTTGTCGCGCGACACACGTATTACTTGTTCCTTTGCACATGTGTGAAAGAGACTACAAATAAGTCGCCGGCCAAAGTCTCTTTAGTTTAAACGCGCGGTTACTGATAATTTTGGGAAGTTCGAATAGGGTTACAAATTTATTGAGTAGGTAGGTACCTATTTGATGACGTTATGGTAACCCTGAATCCTTGGTATAACCTGATTTATAAAAAGGGGACCCGAAATGGCAACATTATTGTTGACATCTTGCTCAAAAGACATGTAACATGAAAAAGACGCAAACAATAATGTTCCCATTTCGGGTCCCATTCTTCTACGAATCAGGTTGTAATACCGAAATATACCATAAATTGTATAAAGCAATGAATTCCCCTTTATAAGGATACCTATTTCAAGACCAAAAATCACAGGATTATCCAAATAAAAAATGGATTAAAAACCTTCACAAAAAAACCTTTGACAAAAAAGCAAGCCATAGAAATCCCAAAGATTTAGAAATTTTCTCGGTTAGTTAAAAGTGAACGCCTATCTAGCTGCACAATACTCCGCACGTGCCGCATTAAATTTAATTAAGTTCAAATATTGAAGTGACCCTCTTCTACCTACAAAACTGAACAACTTTTATAAGAAACAAAAAATAATACTTTTACAACATTTTTATGTGTTTTTTTTTTCATATTTCGACCTTTGCTGTTCCTTATGCGCACCCTGCATTTTTGCTATCAGTTATGTATGTATTAGTATCTCAACCTATGTTTTATTTGTTTTTTTCAATTGCGAGATCTAGTCGCCGACACTTTGAACCTTTAAGAATAATATAGCGCTTATATGAGGTGAAATTTTACTAGTATAATATTTTTTCGTTTTTCGACCTATGTTCCTTGAGGAATGTTGTTCCTTATCAATAGCCGGTCCTGAGATTTCGCTATCGGTCACTAGTAATATAGCGCTGTGAGTGCATTAAAAACTCCAATACATTGAACCTTTCTGTCAGAGTTTTTCAGCAGCAACTAGTAGGCCTCTGACATAGTTTTGTAAAAGGTGCCATTTAAGTAATCAATCATACTTATTCTGACAAAGACTTAAGTGCTTAAAGTGCCTTCAAAAGCACGAAACTATCTTTTTTCCGGATAATCAGGTGGTTTAGGTTGTAACCTAACCAAAGGCTGTTTTTTTACTGGTAAGTTTTAAATAACTGGACGCTGGCAAAAGTGTCTTCATATTATATGAATAAACTGATTGACCATAGTCGTCCATCAATAAAAAAAATATTTTTGTCAAAGTTCGCGCGAAGTGCGTATAATGATAGGTACTGGCCACTTGCACTTTCGGAAAACTTTTTCTTCCAAGAGTTTCTTAGTAAAATGTAAGTATGATCGATCACAATATAAAGGTTTATTTTTGGATGAATTTATTCTTTTCTTTTACTGAATGTGAAGAAATATCAAGCAAACTAACAGTTCAATGTAAGGACGTCATTATTTTACTATGAATATTGTTTGGATCACCATTCAACATGCAACGTTTTCTATACAATAACCTACAAAGAATAATCCGCAAATAGTTTGATATGCTGCTGATAGTACGTACCTACCTAAATTTTCTAAGATTGTTGGAATGGTGAGTGACACCTCTGTAAAACTACTCATTGACCAGCTCGAACACGACTTCCGAATATTATTTAAATTTCGAACCTTCCGGTAGAGGAGGGGGCGGTAGGAGCCTTAAAGCGACGACATTCTGTCACTGCGAGCGTTTATACAAAAGCAAAGCAAACGCTACATTTTATAGAGCTTAACCTTTTGGGGACAATGCATTAAGTAATTGGGTCTACTCCAAGAAGCTTATAGGTCTACTCTTCCGTTACTTATTATCCGAAGTATCAAAAGCACAGGGGGTTTTCAATTTATAGCGAACTTTTATTACGATTATGTACATATGATACTATACTACTATTGCTACAGTTCAGTTATAATGTCGCCAATAAATATTTAACACAACATGTCTTTTTATTTTAGGATGAAAATGCTGACCTCTTTTACGCTGTGCCGTGGTCGTACGGCACTCTTGGGTTCCTCACGTCTGTGGTCATCAAGATTGTTCCTGCGAAGAAGTAAGTATTTATATACTAGAAAAAGTAAGAAGGGCCCACGTGCCAGTCTATAAAACAGTTTTCTGGGTACATGAAAGAAGAAGTATGCTTAGCTAAATTTGATAGTCTTTTAATCAATATAGGGTGAAATTTTACTAGTGACCGATAGCGAAACCCCAGAACCGGCTGGTGATAAGGAACAACTTTCCCCAACGAACATAGGTCGAAATATGAAAAAAAAAATTGGACCTCCCATAGTAACTGAAATCAGCTGATCGGCAAGTTTGTATGGGAGGTCCAAATTTTTTTTTCGGATTTGACCTGTGTTCCTTGGGGAAAGTTGTTCCTTATCACCAGCCGGTTCTGGGGTTTCGCTATCGGTCACTAGTAAAAATTCACCCTATATATTATTACCCTATTTAACCCCAAGCGATGTCCGCACGGTACCTGGGTAACATGGAATTGAGGTACTACCGATATATTAGCTATCAATCAATTTACAAATATTTCGCCATTTACGATGCCCACTAATAAACATCTACGTTTTTCTACACCATAAATGTACAATTCATCAAAATCCAAATCCGCAATTTTCCAGATACGTCCGTCTGGAGTACCAGCCCTACTCGACCCTCAACGGTCTAGCAACCAGATTCAGGGCTGAATCCCTGAAAGATAAACCTCATCAATTCGTGGAGGCTCTACTATTCTCTAAGGAAAACGGTGTGGTCATGGTGGGGGATATGACGGATGAGGTTGGCAGTGATGGAAAGGTGAGTCATCCTACACTGTTATATATAGATGTGAACAAAATTTATTGATAGGTAGACAAAAAAAGTCAATAAAAATATATCGTAGCATTTCGTAGACCCTCTACGTGCCTCTACGAAATAGTAGGACACTTACTTTGTAGTGTAGGACATACTTTGTCTAGGGAATAAAATTAAAATAATAGTAGATTTTTGAAAAAATTGCACTGATCATACATACAAACATGACGCCTATATTCCTTGCGGGGTAGGCAGACCGTAACCGGCTGTAAAAATTCTGCCATTTACACTTACACCACATCTGACAACAGTTTAGAGTCATTCAGAAGACTGTGCATTACCATGGTAACAGGTTGTCAGTCTGTCGCCTAAAATTGCAATACACGTTAAAAGGTACTCTGTGATACACGTCAGCTCTGAAATGCCTTAGTCGCTTCTTACGACACCTACGGAAAAGATATGGAATGATGCTATTCAAAGCTGGCACCACACTGTGGCAAAGTAGTAGAACAGTTCAATTATTGTTCTTCTTACTACTTATGTGTTATTTCTACCGAGTAATTCAACCTCACCAAACTAACCTTCGGCCGACTGGCCTTCCTCCTTCAGATAAATCATGGAATTGAACGAGCGAATATTATGTTGCGAATGTGCTAGCATTTAACGAATATTATGTTGGTTGTTTCCAGTTGAACCCGATCGGCAAATGGTATTCCCGGTGGTTCTTCACGCAGGTCCACGACCACATGGTGACCGGCATCAAGAAGGTCGAATACATACCACTACGGGACTACTACCACAGGCACACTCGCAGTCTGTTCTGGGAGCTACAGGTACGAATACGACGGTTGTTGATTTTCAGGCTTTGTAAAAATTCCAAACGCTTTCTTATCTTTTCACGGACGTTTCTGAGCTACTTTCGCCTTTGCTAATTTTCATGTGAAATCCAAAACCTTCTTAGGCTACTGCGTTGCATGAACACGCCGCATTTTATAATTCTAATCTGTTAATAATTTCTTATAGCATCTGAATTTTATCGGGCTCCAGATTTGGGCCTCAAGTTTGCTATTAAAAGTCATTGTTATGCCAGCGCCACCATTGCCACTGTGATTTTTCTATACTAAAAACTGTTAGCAGATTACGAAACTATCAAAATCATCCACATAACTGAGACAATTTTCATTTAGCAGACTTTGGCCTCTGGCCTAGTCTAGTCTAGAGACCATGAAAAATTCGTAGAGAGAAAAAATGACTAGTTTCACCTGCTGCATACTGTACTGTCTCTCATCTTTTTCAGGACATAATCTCCTTCGGAAACCAGCCGCTGTTCCGCTACCTGTTCGGCTGGCTGATGCCTCCAGAAGTGTCCCTCCTCAAACTGACGCAGCCAGAGGCCGTCAAGCAGCTGTACGAGCGAGCCCACGTCATCCAGGACATGCTGGTGCCTGTCGACAAGCTGGAGAGCGCGATACAGGTGTTCCACGAGGAGTTCCAGGTGGGTTGGTGCCTCCAGAAGTGTTCCTCCTCAAGCTGACGCAGCCAGAAGCCGTCAAGCAGCTGTACGCGCGAGTCCACGTCATCCAGGACATGCTGGTGCCCGTCGACAAGCTGGAGAGCGCGATCCAGGTGTTCCACGAGGAGTTCCAGGTGGGTTGGTGCCTCCAGAAGCTAACAAGCAGCTGTACGAGCGAGCCCACGTCATCCAGGACATGCTGGTGCCCGTCGACAAGCTGGAGAGCGCGATCCAGGTGTTCCACGAGGAGTTCCAGGTGGGTTGGTGCCTCCAGAAGCTAACAAGGAGCTGTACGAGCGAGCCCACGTCATCCAGGACATGCTGGTGCCCTTCAAAAAGCTGGAGAGCGCCATCCAGGTGTTCCACGAGGAGTTCCAGGTGGGTTGATGCCTCCAGAAGTGTCCCTCCTCAAGCTGACGCAGCCAGAGGCCGTTAAACAGCTGTACGAGCGAGCCCACGACATCCAGAACATGCTGGTGCCCGTCGACAAGCTGGAGAGCGCGATCCAGGTGTTCCATGAGGAGTTCCAGGTAGGTTGGTGCCTCAAAACGTGTCCCTCCTTAAGCTGACGCAGCCAGAGGCCGTCAAGCAGCTGTACGAGCGAGCCCACGTCATCCAGGACATGCTGGTGCCCGTCGACAAGCTGGAGAGCGCGATCCAGGTGTTCCATGAGGAGTTCCAGGTGGGTTGGTGCCTCAAAACGTGTCCCTCCTTAAGCTGACGCAGACAGAGGCCGTCAAGCAGCTGTACGAGCGAGCCCACGTCATCCAGGACATGCTGGTGCCCGTCGACAAGCTGGTGCCCGTCGACAAGCTGGAGAGCGCTATCCAGGTGTTCCATGAAGAGTTCCAGGTGGGTGGTGCCTCCAGAAGTCTCACTTCAAGCCGACGCCGCCAGAACCCGTTAAGCTACTGTACAAAAAAGGTTACGTCATCCAGGACATGTTGGTGCCCATCAAGTGGGTGTTAAGGCTGACCTACTTATTACTTTTGTAAGGGTGAGGGCCCAGCGGCTAATAATGTGACACTGGCTCGTCCAATAAACGACTTCATCTCAAATTCAAAGCATATTTGATTGCTTCAGTAAAATAATGTGTAACTAAAGAGATGCAACAATTTTCAACACACCAAGGTGTGCTATGTATGAACTTGAAGTCTAATAAATATTATTATTGTTTTAGGTGTACCCAATATGGCTGTGCCCGTTCAAGCTGTTCAACCTGCCTGGCCAACTGAAGGTGCACTCCGGAGACTGGCAGATGTTTGTGGACATCGGAGTGTACGGTGTGCCTAAAGCCAAGGGATTTGTCACTGTAAGTTTTAACTTGTGGTACTGGTGTAGCGCAATAAGCGCCTTCCCTCGTATTTCAAAAGGACACATGACGAGCTCGTGAGACGTAAGATGACTTCTGTCAGGAAAGTGATAGTCAGGCATCGCGCGCGCGCGTCTCACGTGTTTTTAGCCAGCGTCTCTTCTGTTCCATACATTTTATATGAAAACGCACGTCTTACGTCTCTGTCTCATGACTTGCGTCTCACCTGTGGAGCTAGCGTCTTGGTGTAGCGCAATACAGCACTAATCACAATAATGTGAACAAAAATAAAGAGCCATCTTCTTCATCTCAACTTTGGTAGAGTACTTTCAAGCACTAACTAGGAATTACAATGAACTCTCAGTGTGGCGCAGGATAGCACGTCTCTTAGTTATACAACCCTTAAACGGCTAGATATTATACCTACTGTATGTACCTACCCTATCGATCTGAAAGTGACTACGTCACAAGTCAGACTTAAAACAAGGCACAATATGGCCAGTAAACCTTATTTGCCATTCTTTTAAATATGTCACTAATATAACCTTTTCCAGGAGCCGTCTACCCGCCGCGTGGAGAGCTTCGTGATGAAGAACCACGGCTTCCAGATGCTGTACGCAGACACATACACCACCCGCGAAGAGTTCAGGCGCATGTTCGACCACACCCTCTACGACTCCGTCAGAGACAAGCTGAAGTTCTGCAAGGAAGCCTTCCCAGAGATCTACGGAAAGGTCAACAAGAACGTTAGGAAGTAGTCTGTATACCAGAGCACCTGCTGAAGTTTAAAGTTATAAGATCAAATGCCATTTTACACTTTCGGGAAGATTATCAAGAATGTTAGGAAATAGGCTTTATAGAATTACATGACTATCCTAAGTATTAAGCTTTCGATCTTAAGTTGACGATTTTTTACCTAAATAGTTACGTATTATAATTTCACATTGTTAGAATACAAGGGCGTTAACCAATTATGAATAAAAGATTAGTAAATAAGAACCTCGATTTAAACCGTATGTAATGTGATTTACAGTAAATAAATTGATATTTTGTTTATGTTCGTTTATTTACCCTGTTCTCATAGGTTTCACCGTATCAAGCCAAGACGGACTCGGCTAGCAATACTGCTCTAGCTCGCAGAAAAAGAGAAGCTTATGTTACAGTAAATGACAGTGGATTTGTCTTATCTATCGGGTAGGTATACTAGAGAGGAGGTAAGGTAGACGGGTTACATGTAGATGAAATCTTGCTATAAGATGTAAGAAAAATATTCTGCAAATACTTTAAAGGGTAAACCCATTCATCAAAATGAACAACCTTTCCCAAGGATCATTGGTCCGTTCGTTCAACGACTCGGTGTCCACACGAAGACAGAGAGAGGGAGAAAGGCTTAGCCTTTCTTAGCACACTACTAAGCTACTGGCTTCCCCAGGCTGTGCAACAGAGAATGATCTCTCACTTTTTAACCAGCCACTAGACGCCAAATTCCGAAGGCGACTAGAAGATACGTCACCAGTTGAGAAAGAGCAAACTTTCGTTGGTTCTGCAACATACTGCCTCCAGCTTTTACTTTTAAGGATGAACACCTCGTCCCAGATAGCCAGACCAGTTCATCAAAAAGTTTTTCATTGCAAAGGTCTATTAAACTAATAACTTAAAATGAAGTCGCTTTTAGCGTTTCTCTGTTTGTCTGTAAACCACGCAACGGATTTTGATGCGGATTTTTTGTAATAGATGGGGTGATTTAAGAAGGAGGTTTATACTTATGTAGGTATAACAAATGCTGGGAAACTGTGTTCTTCCCGCGGGAAAGTGAGTTTCAGCGGCTGAAACCGCTAACAGGCCGCTAGTACTAGACATAAATATACCTACTTACTCAATAGATGATGGGCAGTTGTTGTTATCTTACGAACTTGACCTAAAGCGATGACCAATTTCTGACCCATCTTTTACTTTTAAGGGCAAATAGTGATAAGCCGTTTAAAGTAGAGCAGTATAAGTATTAATTAAAAGTATTGAGTAATGTTATTTATAACTAATATTACCAAATAGTATGGTCTCAAGGACAAGAGAGACTGGTATGTGAAGTTTAAAACCAACTATATTTAATGCCATATGATGCCGGCTTAGAATAGCATCACCCTTTTACTTTCCCGCAGTAGTCATAAGAGGCGACTAAGAGTCTAGAGGGTTTCAATATGTGTATTACAATATTTTAAGCGACATGCTGACAACCTGTCACTATAGTGATATACGGTTTTTTCTGAAAGCTCCCTCAAATATTGGTCAAATATGGCGATAGCGACAGTACAGCGCTGTGCCTACCATGCATTGTACAATCGCGTGATTTATGTAATGTAATGTACTTCTAGAGGTTTTATTTACAGGTTCGTTTGCTCGTTCATCGATACGCTACACGTCGGTAGCAAAAATAATAATAACTAAATTAAAGATAAAAATAATGGTTTACCTACCGTTCAAAGAAAGTAAAATAATACCAGAAAAGGGTCAGAAATTCTTGACAGGGTTTCGTTGTCATTATAATATATCATAGTTTTAGTATCTATCAATCACTAACGAACGTAGATTATTGTATGTGGCCGGGATATAAAATCGTGATTGTGGAATGGAATACTTGTTCCACCGCTAGACTAGTTGTTAATTTTTTTTTCAATTTAAGATAGGCTTAAAAACCAAGCGACGCGACAACGACGCGCGTCGTTGTCGCCGTCAAATTTTGACGGCGTCGTTGTCGCTGCGGTCTTGTAGAAAAACCCGACCGCATCCCATACAAACTCTAAGCTTCTCATCGCGCTGTCAACGTGACGGCGTCGTGGCGCGCCGCAACGACGCCGTCGCTCGGTTTTTCTGGTTTCCCATACAAACCAGTCATTTGACAGCGGCAACGACGCGCGTCGTTGTCGCTGTCGCTTGGTTTTTAAGCCCACCTTGACGGAATAGCGCTACATGAGAGTTCGATCAGGCTCACCCTGTACTCGTAAATGTAGCAAAAGCAATAAAATCGTCGTATGGATCGCATGTGCTTAAACTAGGTTACGGCTTGCGGCGTTGCAAGGTTCGAATCCCGACGAGTGCGCGACCTGCATTTTACCTATAACGTTCTATTTACTGAAGATGAGGCTTATGTAGGTATTCTATAGTACCTACACCTAGGTGTCTAGGTAGGTGCTATAATAGCAACGGGTCGGATTACCATCCAAGAGACCATAATTAGAGGACGAGAAAATTCTTTTTACTAATTTTGTGGGTTCATCTCTTTATATGTTGTTGTTATTGAGTTTCAAGTAATTTTGTTCGGGGGATCCGATTTTTTTCCACATTAAATTTCTACATAATAAGGTATTAGTACGAATAATATGATAGGTAATAAGTAGGTATGTATGAGAACAGCTTTCTTGAAGCCTTTTGTCAACAGCGCGTTAGTCAGATAGACTCGGAAAGACTACTCACTTACTTATTGGAAAACAACTTAGCTACTTACATACACATTGCTTACACATACAAAACGATGACTAAGGCAAGTGTGACAATGTGGTGACAATACTGAGTGTAAGGGACTCGTAAGGGACGATGTACATGTACCTAGCGAAAACTATGCATGCATAATCAGTCCACGAAATCTTCTTCAGGCCAGGAACGTATTGCTGGCTAACGAAAAATTTATTCTACCTACTTCTGACGTCCTCCTGAGTAAGGCAAATGATCAGGTATTTGTATGGGGGTGTAATTATTTCTAGCACTAGTTCCTAGGGAAAAGTGATCCACTTTCATGAAATTATCGTGCCTGCAAAGTTGTTGGTGCAGTCTCCTTTAACCCTGTATATTCCCAGTGTTTTCTATCCAATGTGAACTATGGCCCTAGTGAGGTCCTCAGATGACATGCGCAAAACGTTATCACCAACTGTGACCTGCGTTGCGTATCACTTTACAGCAAGACGCGCGCCAGATAAAACGTGAGGCGCGCACGCGAAAATAACATGTGAGAATCTTGAGCGATTTTGAAAAAGAAACTTTTTACTGGCCGCATTTTTGAGTAAAACACTTTGAAAAGTGAGAAAAGAACGTTACAGTTTTAAATAAAGAAAGCATTCGTTCCTATTTTTTCTCTAGGCGGTTAAATATTTAAAATGAAGTTTTTAGTGTTGTTCCACTTAGTGATATGTGTGACCAGACAGTTTGCAATTGCTGAACGTGAGTAAACTTATCTGTTTTATTTCTGCGAATCGAATTCTGCGAGAACATCTTTTGTGAAACACACTTGGACAAATAACACTCATTCTTTGTAAGCACCTCGTGGGTTTTATTTGAGCAAACTTACTTTAAAACTGTTACAAATTATAGAACTACATAAATAAGTTTAACAACTGAATAACTCAATAGGTATTCCTGAAGAAAATTATTCTCAATAGGGTAGTAAATGTAATTAAGTCACAGATTTGTTTGGATGGTTATTTAGGTATAATGCATGCAGCAATTCGTCGAAGGGTAAAGCGTCCTACTATTTTACAAGGTTGCATACCTAACCATAAACATTTGCAAAGCGAAGGGAAGACTGATGCATGCAAAGCATAGGTAGATCATGCGCAAGCGAAATGTTATATTTACAAAATATCGCGATTGCAAAACGGCATGATTGCAAAAAGTCATATTGAATAGCAAGTCAAATCAAAATCAGTATTATCAATCAATGTAAGCCTGCTTTTGAAATATGTACTTCAATTAGTCAGATACAAAATGACTATAGAAAGCACAGTAGGTTTAAGCTTTTAAAGAAAATAACAGCGCTGGCGAAATCTGGTAAATGCATGCATGATTGCTTGTAGAGACAAAGTAAGAACATACAGAACTCTACCCGCAGGTGCAGCGTGTTTCGGGTTACCGCTAGGAACGTGTATATTTTTTTACTTACTCGTATGTATGTATGGTATAAGGAACAGCTCTCTGAATACTGGTAGGGTGCATTCAGCAGATCATGAAACTTAACTACTTCCCATAAAAGCATCTAGCGTAAAACCGTTGCGTCTAGCATTAAAAGTTTCTTTCTTGAATAAATTACGAAGTGCAAGTGTAGGTATCTTGACCTCTAACGTGTGGTAGGGCGAAGTTCGCTGGTTCAAACACATACCACTGCCCCCGAAGGGGGCCTACATACAACAGCGTACCACACATACACAAAACACAAAATCGTGTAGCAAAAGGATTATGCTAAATTTTATTCGCGGCCGCCTACCTGACGTCAACCCCTTTTTGGGAATGCAGTGTAGGTGGTATCACCGCTACCATAGTCTACAGAAATTCAGCTGAGGTCAAAAACTCTACGTCGCCTTTTACGAAACACCCTGAGTGAACTAGGGGTGGCAGTATCGCCAGCCGCTACTACACAGCTGTTTTTGTCTTGTCTCAATGGGGACGAAAACTCAAAGCTTACAAACTAGCTGGGTTGGCTGGTATATTTCATATAAATTGTTCAGTTATTGACTATCGTTGCCAAAAATGTTTCTGAAAAGTTTAGCAATAATGAATGTCGCAATGGGAAACTATAGTCGAATTTTTAATTGTATGCACTAAAATGACAGATGTCAACAAAATACTGATACCAACTCCATATCGTTAGTGACGTAGTTCAGTTGGTATTTTAAGTTCAGGTTTTTCAAACCTCATACTCAGGTCACTCGCATTTATTTATTGTATACCTACAATTTCTTTTTACTTCCAATACATATACAGAGTATATCCAATACATATGGGAGACACCATTTTCATATTTTGAAGAAAAGTCTCTAATAAATGTTATTTAGATTTGTGAGGAGAACACGCCCTCAAAATTATTGTACTTTTATTGTTATACTTAGTGATTTAATTACTATGAACATGTCACTAAATGAGTAATTGAATTGATTTTTTTAGTATATCACTATTTATTTTTCTCAAAAAAGCGGCCACCACCAAACGTCAATTTAGTGCATACAATTAAAAATTCGATATAGCAAATTGTCTTGTAGAGGGCGCTCTGTTCAGTTGATTGGATTTAAGGTTGGTTGGTATTACATCGATTTTCAATTTAGCTCTTTTCTAAAGTACTTTTTAATGAATAATCTCTTTTCGTGTGGGACACCGAGTAGTTCAACGGCCCGATGAACCCTGGTGTCAGAGTTTCTCAACACTGCAAGTAGCAGGACTCTGACATGGTTGTGTAACGACCGCCATCATAGACACCAACCGGGACCGACGGCTTAACGTGCCCATCCGAAGACGGAACCATCTTACTTGCGGACAATCAGGTGGTTCAGCCTGCGATGTCCTAACCAGACTGGGAACAAATGGGACACCCCACCGGGAATTGAACCCGGAACCTTTGCGATAAGTTACTCTGTGCCTTTGCGTGGCAGGCAGGCTTACTTACCACTGCGCCACATCGGCTGTCACCAAATAATGAATAATGAATAATGAATATGAATAATTAATATAATTTTCTTCTACTTTCTTATGTGATTCGAAAGCAGATTTCAAAAATTGCGAACGGTTCTAAGAATTCTAGATAAGGTTTAATAAAGTTCCAACTATATAGTATTCGCGAAAACACTTCACGAGCGTGTTTTAAAATCCCAGTGGCGACATCTAGCGAGCTTTCGTGGTATATTTAGTTGATAATATCGCAACTGTGCCTAAACCTAGTATAACGGGAGTAATAAAATGGGTATTACAAGCCGAAAGGAGGTGAAAGTACTCATAAAACAGAATAACTTTCCCCATGGAACATGGGTCGAAATATGAAAAAAAGGAGAATGCCCATTTCTGGTCCAAGAAATTGTCTCGCATCAAAATGAAAATTAAAGCATTATGTAATATCCCTCATTCTAATGTAGAAAAGCTACGGCAATTGTTGTACAAAACAGGGAAACTAGCTAAATTTTTAAAGGTCTTTCTACCGTTATTTCTACCAAAGATTTTACTAAGGTGTGAACTTTTTTTGCACTGTTTATTTCGGTATAGCTAACGATAACGATTTAAAAATGAAATACTCGATATACAGCCAAACTTCAGCACTTTTGTCTCTTTCGATACCTGACTTTAACATTCAATTACTTTAGAACTCCTGTCATAATTACATTATTTTCAGTTACAAAATGTTAAGCAATAATTAGACTTTATAAATATTTAACTTTGGCTTTGATGCGAGGCCTGCAAGTAATATTATTATTATTCTTTATTCAATATAGAATATAAAATATTACTTATTGATAGTCAATATTACACAGAAATGGATTAGTCATTGTAAAAAGGAGAAATTTGCAAGGCACAATTTTCTCCTTTTTATAACAATATTTTATTCCTAGTATAAACGCGGCTCGGGCGGGATAAAAAAATAAAAATAAAGGCACTGCCTCGGGGCTGGCCAGGCTAACCACACGGCATGTAACTTTATGCCTCAACGACCAGTAAGTGAAAACAAAATTCGGTCAAGATTTTAAAAAGGCATTACATGCGTATTGTTAGTCGGACCTCCTGGACAGGAAAACCCCCCGAAAACCTGCCCAGAAGTGCTCCTATTCTAAAATTTACAATTTTTGTAATCCCTAAACTACCCTAGCTAAGTTTGAGAAAAAAAAAACATTAATGGTAATAGCCGAAAAACGGCTCGACGTTAAATTAAAAGTGAAAAAAAAAAATTACAGTAGAATATTCTAACTGCTTCGTCTTAAAAAAAAATCTTTATATAAACATATAAAACTACTCCCATGAAGATTTATCTTGCATATAATCAGATATTTCATAATAGCCTTTCTTGTACATTTTTTGTTTTATTACTACTTTAAATTTATTTAAGGGTAAATCTTGGATATTTTTTGGAAGCTTATTATAAAAGCGTATACAATTTCCCTTAAAGGATTTACTTACTTTACTAAGCCTGCTTGTATGTGCTACAAGTTTGTCCTTATTTCTAGTGTTAAAGTTATGTCTATCACAATTTTTCTCAAACGCAATAATATTTGATTTAACGTACACTAAGTTTTCATATATATATTGAGACACAAATGTTAATATATTGATCTCTTTAAATTTTTCCCTTAAGGAGACTAGAGGCCCTAATTTATAAATTGCACGAACAGCCCGTTTCTGCAGTACAAAAATGTTTTTCACATCCGCAGCATGACCCCATAATAATAAACCATAAGACATTAAGCTGTGGAAGTAACTAAAGTAAACTAGTCTGGCAGTATCTACATCAGTGAGATATCTTATCTTTTTAATTGCGTATGCTGCTGAACTCAGTCTCTTCGACAATTTCTCAATATGTGGCCCCCATTGGAGCGAGGCGTCCAAAGTTATACCTAAAAACACTGTTGAGTCTGCAAGGTTCAACTTTTCATCCTTTACTTTAATAATTGTTGTGCTCGGTTTGACGTTAGGTAATACAAACTTTATACATTTAGTTTTCTTTTCATTCAATAGCAGGTTATTAACTGTAAACCAATTAACTACTTCGATTATAGCGTTGTTCACGTCGTCATAGTTGAGTTGTTGCCTCTTTACTCTAAAAAGTAATGAGGTATCGTCGGCGAACAAAACTATATCATGTTTTTCTTTAACAAGATAAGGTAAATCATTAATGTATACAAGAAACAGGAAAGGACCAAGAATCGAACCTTGTGGGACGCCCATGCTTATGTTAGATCCTGATGATCTTTCACCATTGACCTCAACCTTTTGGATTCTGTTGTTCAGATATGATTCCAAAAGACTAAGAGCCTGATCTTTTACGCCGTAGTGACTTAGCTTCCTGACAAGAGTTTCATGATGGACACAATCAAACGCTTTGGACAAATCACAAAATACACCTATTGCATCTTGAGATTCCTCCCAGGCATCGATTATATGGTTGATGAGGTCAACACCTGCGTGAGTAGTAGAACGACCCCGTGTAAAACCAAATTGCTGTAAGTGCATCAAGTTATTACGATAAAAAAAAAAAGTGTAAGAAAAAAAGTAGTGAGGCAAGCAATGGACGAACATCTATACTAGAGTGGGCATGATCCTTTGGGCCGCCCATACAAAATCGCCGATCAGCTGACAGATTTACATGGGAGATCCAAATTTTTTTTCCTATTTCAACCCATGTTCTATGGGGAAAGTTGTTCAGTTTCATAAGTACCTTCACCTCCTTTCGGCTTGTAATACCCTTTCTGTTACTCCCGATATAAGCAAGCTATAGAGTGAGCGAATCGCCCCGCAGCGTACTGTCAAGCAGTTGTTCCGTAGCTACCGAAGTCAAAAGTATGAGAAGTAAATAGAGGTTCAATAGTGTTGTCACTAGCGTTTTGCTACTGATGGACAGAGAGGTTGTGTTTTTATTACCTACTTCTTTTTAGGTATTTTCTAGCTTGCTTCTTTTTCTTCTTTGAGTGGGACACCGAGTAGTTCAACGGCCCGATGAACCCTTGTGTCAGAGTTTTTCAACCGCCTACTGCAAGTAGCAAGCCTCTGACATGGTTGTGTAACGACCGCCATCATATACAGCAACCGGGACCGACGGCTTAACGTACCCATTCGAAAATCAGGTGGTTCAGCCTGCGATGTCCTAACCAGACTTTGAACAAATTCACAAAGTGATAAATATCAACTTTGTGAGTGACCCCACCGGAAATTTAACCCGGAGCCTACTGCGTCGCAGGCAGTCGTACTAACCACTGCGCCACATCGAATATAGCTTGCTTATACGAGCCATGCGTTAGTAGTTAAGGTATACTTGCAAATTTCGCGGGCTTGGAGTGAGCCGCTGTAGCCCAGTTAGTAGAGGCGTCGCTGGTTCCAATCCAGCCTTCGGTGGAGTTCAAGTTTTCAAAAAAAAAGGTTGCTTGTAACGGGTGTTTACTGCCAAAATCGACCTGGGCTACCGCGGCTCAATCTTTGCCTGCGAAAACTTTAAAATAAACAAATATAATCGTTCTCAAAACTAAGTGTCTCGATCTCGACACACTACGACCCAAATTACGTGACGGAGTTGGGCGCAATTACGCCAGCAACGTGATTTGCATTACAGACACACTTCAGCCGAAATTCTGTCGACGAAATTACGTAGCCGAATGTCAGTTCGAAGTGATTCGGCGTAATTTGTAAGTAATTTCGGCGCTTATAGTGTGTCCTCCTAACCGAAAACGCCGAAAACTGACGGAACAAAACTCAGTCGCCGAATTTCGGTCGTAGCTTGTCTCACACTTAAGGTCGGACGCTATCCATACAAAAGTTAAATGGAGTTACATCTGTAAAGGAAACAAAAATATAATATAAAAAAGTGGCCAAGAGCGTGACAGACACGCTCACAAATAGGGTTTCGTAGTCAACGTTTAAATATCAGGTCTTTCAGCGTTACAAAGTTAATTTTGTTGCTGGTTTGTTTGCAGCTATATGGTTACCAACCGCAAATTGAAAATATTTAATATTTCCTTGATCTTAAGTGGTGCAGTATTCGTTATAGTTTTCATCGTAACTTCATATTAAGAACTATATTCCATATTTTTTCAAATTTTTAGCGTGCATAATTTAGAAGTTACAGCTGGAACAAATTATGACTCAAAAATGCCCCTTTTAAAAGCAAATATCACGAGATAGAAACATTTTAGAGACTTAGTTTCAAAGAAACCTCCCCTTTTCAAATCCAGCCTGCGGTATAAAAAAATTATGCAAGTTAACCAAAAATTTTATATCTAACTCGGGAAGTGTTTTAGGGTATTGAAATCAAGAATGCCTTTTTTTGCATTTTTGTAGCTTGCTTCATGCGTATTACAATTTTTGGCGACAGGCTGACAACCTGTCACTGCAGTGATAGGTACAAAGTTTTTATGAACCGTCCTGTAACTTAAGTAATATTACTAACAATATTACCTATCTCAGTTTCTTAATAATTTCTAGGCCTAAATGAACTAATTAGTCACAAAAAACGTTCTTAGGCTATCTCAATTTTTCGTAAACATAACGTATCTTGTGTCCTTGTCTTTTAAAAGGCGGAGCTATGCCCTTACAACCACTGCCCTTAATATGTAAGAAAGAAACGAGCACAGCGTGAGATTTTTAAATTAATAACCTATGACATTTACAAACTCAAGGTTTCTGTTAATTTAAAATAAAATGATCTTAGTTACTAGGCACGTAAGGTTGGTGTAAACTTATTTAACTTACACTTGTTAAGTGTGTCATTATGCGTCTCTGCTAATCAGTGGCTGTCAATGCATGCATATTTATTGTGCCTTACACTCTAGCTCAGGGCTACCTCATTCGAAAAATGTGGAGAATTATATTGGAATATTGTACGAAGTAGACACTACTAACATTTGAATTTACTAAATTAAGAGTCTCATTTAAAGTTATACCATAAGCCTAAGAAAATTCATTTAATGGTTTCGAATTGAATTATTAAGCTGATGGTAGTGTACCACAGGCAATACAAGCTCTGCTTTGGTTAAATCATAAATCATGTGTAATTTAATTAATCACATTTTTAATATTTATTTGTGGACACCCTTATTAACGTAGAGCACTAGCGAGAAGCTTGAAATCGAATCCACTAGTATAGAACAAGTGCAAACATATGTGAATTTTAAGGAGGGTCACACTTGTTTCTAAGATTAAATGCATTACTTTTGTTTGGAAATGTCACATTAACATAGAGAGATAAATTTAAAATTTCGCCAGGTTATTTTTAATGTAAGATTTTAACTTATGTCATATAAAACATAGTAAATCTTATTTTAGTCTGTTTTGTGGACCAACTACATAGATTAGGTTTTGGTATGTCTAAATCGTAATATCTTCATACATAAACTTGTATGAAATTGTAATTATGTTGCAGGCTATCTTTTACTAGTTTTATTCTTATATTGCATGAATTCAGGAGAGTCAAATTCGTTAAACAATAGTCTTGATTAGATTCTGAGCGCGACAAGTGTAGCTTAACCTTTACTGGTGAAAAAATTTGTGAGACCGAGGGCTGCAAGCTATTATGGCGTTTTTGTGCAGTGTTAAGCAAAACACTATAAATTTTGCCATTATTACCCAATTTGTCAAATTGACAGCATGGAATAAGGTGGGGAGCTAGTTAGATTTTGCAAATTTTGGGCGGGATTTAGAAGTTTTTGCGGAGGTTATATAACCAAGAACACGAGGTGAAACGGGAAGTCTGACGATTTGCGCGCGGCTAACGTATCTAAGAGAAGAGACATGGTTTTGCTGTCTCAACGCGAGTGGAAGTGCTAAGTGTAAATACCTACTATCTGTGAGTGCCGTGAGTGTAAATAATTTTAGTAAATTATTTTTCCTCATTAGGATAGTTTCCTGCGTTGTCATCGGTCTACGAGGTCTACGCTACAGTAAAATATTGATAGAGTATCTAGTTACTTTGATGTTTTTTTTTCTTTTCTTTTGTTAAGTCTAGCGCAGATGCGGCATCAGCAGGAAGGAGTTAAATTGATAGGGGATAGGGCCAACTATATTTATTTTATTCGTAAACTAGGGTATATAGGCGAATGATTTGTGCAGTGTAAGTTTATGTATGTGGTTGATGCGTAAGGCTGATTGATTTGCTTGATAGGTATTTGTTCTAACTTATGATATATACGCTTTAACATTTGGTGCTGACACGTTAAAAGGGCACTGAATATTAAAGTTGACGGTTCTGAATTATTTTTCGACAACAATTTCTCGAATAGGGGTTAGAGACTGACCAATTGATGTATCGCCATTTTGACATATGCATAAAGACATCTGGCGAGCTGCGTTCATCCAGGTATGGGCATTTGCGACTCGAACATGTTTTGAATAATCCAAAAGTCCTTGCTCATTAATTTGGGCCCTGAGTGAGAGCGTAGTATTGATCAGATACATATGAGAATGGTTATGCATTGTTGCAAAGTCTAGAATTGTACAATGGACTGCAGTTCGTAGGTAATTGGTATGAGAGGATACTCTGGCAGGTTGAATGAAAGGTTAGCGAAAGGTGTGATGTGTTTTGAGGTGATCAGAATGTTGAGATGATGGTTCGGAAGTCTTATAGAGTAGAAATGGGATGGTTAGGCATAAACCTCTTAAGGTTTTGCGTGATGGCCGGGCTATTGAGGCGTGCTGGGAGGCCCGGTATTCCTAGTGGTTAGGTTCCCTTTAGACTCTAAAAGTCTCACTCAATCACTCTCCCCTTCCTTTCTTATTGAGTCTTTGTTTTTCAGGATATCTAAGTGTTAAATAAATAAAATAAAACACTACTAACTAAACTTTAACCGCGCGATAAATAAACAATACAACATGACATCCAAAATATGTTAAGTGAAGTGTTTTCTGGATTGAACGTAAAAATTTGGCTCTGAGAAGAGCTAAATTCACCGGGAGCTTTTCGAGACACACTGGAGTTATATCAGCTAAGTGGCCCTATGTTATCTTATGTTTTATTTTATAACACATGTATTTTCTTTCAGGTTTATAATGTTCTTTCTTTATGTAGAAGCGCGCGTTCTTATTGTTTCACAACGCGAGGGTCACTAGACGAGTTAGGTATCGAAGGCCAAGTTTTGATTAAATACTTTAAAGATTTTATTAGGTAGGCAGACATTTAGCTACAGTGGTGCCGTGATGCCAAGATGAAACGTCTTGAAAGGGCGAATCATTTTGATTCGAACACGGTTCAAAAAGAAACTGGGTTAAAGAAAAACAATAGGAATCGTAACTTCTTTAATTCACGAATGAATTAAGACGCAAATTTAAGAGCGTTATTCTAGTCCTATCGCCTACCTATCCGTGTAGCTCGTAAATTATTCTGCGTGGCAAGTTTCATTTTAAATTCATTTGTATTAAATTCAGTTTTAATTGTTTTTCGTTTTAGTTTATTAAAATTTTACTATTTTCTTACAGATAGTAAAACTGAAGTTGAAAGGAAGAAAAAAATAAAAACTTTTGTGAACAATTAGTGTCTAAAAAAAACTTAGTGCTGATATACATTGAATAATTAACATTGAAGTTGAAGATATATATTTAGTGAAGTGAGATACTTTTCCTGTGTTTGTTTATCAGTGTAAAAAAAAAAAAATAACAAATATAAAAATAACTAAGCATGAGCCAAAACGAGTCTTCTGTGCGGGGGCGTAAGCGAAAGGCGACGCAAAGTATAGACGAGTTTCGGACAGTTATGTCCGAAATGCTAGCACCAGTCATAGAGAGGTTGAAGAACTTAGAGCAAAATGCAGCGTCAGATATCTCTGTAGAGCCGGATTTAGTGGCGATAGAAGAGCCTTCTCCAAATCAACAGACAATGGGAAAAACAATGTTGATAAAGCCACCACTTAAGCCTGTATTTGACGGAAAAACCCACCCTGTCACCTTTTTGACAGAATTAGACGACTATTTATATAAGATTAAAGATTACTCGACGGACAATGCTTTGAAGACGGCTATTAGTTGTTTAAGTGGGCACGTTTTGAGTTGGTCAAAATTATATTCACACACTTGGAAGAATTTCGATGATTTCAAACGGGATTTCCTGCGGCAGTATTGGGGACGCGAAGTCCAGAATCAGTTAAAAAGGAAACTTATGTCGGGATCATGGAGTGCAAAGGATGGACGGAAGATGTCGCATTATTTCGCTGATCTATATCATGAATCTCAACAGCTGACGTCGTGTCCTGAAGACATCGTGGAGGACTTGATGCTACATTTCCCACAGTATGTAAAGAATTTGTGGGTCACCAACACCAGTTGCGGGCGTAGTGCAAAGGACGCAAACGAGTTTTTAAGAAACTTGGAATCAGTAAATGTGGAATTACCCACGACATCGGGACCTTCACGTACGCCGGAAAAGCGTTGCGGTAAACTCGCCGCCATAGAAGAAGTTCCGCAGAATTACAGAGAGTGCCAAGAACAGTGGACAGAACGGAACGAGACTGAAGATCCGACCAGTACTGAAAGTGAGGATATAAATATGCAATTTAACAATTATCCAGCTTTGTAAACTTATTAGAATAAGCAAATTTTTACTTTTTTTACTTTACTTTAGGAGATCGTGGGAAACTGAATGCCGCTGGGTCAATGATCTCAAACTCGGCGGGCGTGGCTGAAACCCAGGTCAACAAATATGCTAGTGTTAAGATAATGTTAAAATATGGCTGGACGCCAGGGAAATGTTTAGGAAAAGGAGATAAAAACATAATCGAACCAATCGAAGCAAGGGGACAAACAAACAAATATGGTATAGGATTCGCTAGTACCGAAAAAGATAACAAGGTGAACCCTAACGCAAAGGGCAATATTGAACCAATTAGAAATTATTTGGGATCTGGCTTATATGAAAGAGATTTAGAATTGTCTCAAGAACTAAGTTTGTCTTCAATTTTCGAGGATAGAAAATATGAGGAACGTGGTATAGGATTAGGGTTACCTACTTTGCCAGAACTAACAATGAGTGTAAACAATTACTCCTATAAATGTTTGCTGGATACTGGGTCACAAATTACCGCCATATCTAGAGATACATTTGACTATCTAAAATCAATAGGGAATAACTTTCCAAGTGTTCCGATCTCTAGCATACAGTTAAGAGGAGCTATGGGGCAGAAATCACATAAAGTAAATAAAATGGTTTTGGTGCCTTTGATGATAGAAAATAACATTATCAATACACCTTGCTTAGTTGTAGAAAAACTTATAAGACCATTTATATTGGGATTCAATTGGATCATAACAAATCGAGTCACCATCGATTGTTCGTCTGAGACTAAAATAAAAATCGGAACATTAGACAAGGAATTCTTACTGGAAGAGTCAGGAGTTATTTGCAAAGATCAAACTCTAGACGAAGAAGATGAATTGGAGTATTTTGTGACTCCATTAAAGTAAACAAAGAAGAATGTGAAATTAACTTTCAGGAGTACGTAAATAAATTAAACTTAAAACCCAAAGATGCGAAATTGCTCCTTAATGTTTTGCTTAAAAGGAAGAAGGTATTTTCGCCGGTCTTAGGATGCACGCAATTGTATAAACATAAGATAAATATGGTAGACGAAACACCCTTCACGAAGTACCCATATCCTTGTACTATTTGCATATAGAGAGAAGGTAGAGAAAAAATGAGTTAGAAAAACAAGGCATAATAAAAAGGTCACCCACTCCTGATGCAAGTCCCTAACTTACACACTGAAAAAGGACGGGTCAGTTAGAATCTTATTAGATGCCCGGGAATTGAACACTCGCATGGAATCAGAAACTGAAAAGCCACCAATAATATCTGAGGTTTTACAACAATTTCATGGCGTTAAATACATGACTACCTTGGACTTAAATAACGCTTATTTCCAAATCCCACTTGATGAAGAAAGCGTAAAATACACCGGATTTAATTTCAACAATAAATCTTATGTATATTTGCGATTACCACAAGGATTAAAAACAGCAGTTTCCGGTTTTTCAAGAGCTATGGATATAGTCTTGGGACCAGAAGTAAGAGAATTCTGTACTAACTATCTCGATGACGTGTGTTGCTACAGTAAAGGTAGTATAGAACAACACATTGAACACCTAGATATGGTACTAGGAAGATTTGAGTTAGCGGGACTTACGTGTAACTTAGACAAATGCCAATTTTTACGACATAAGGTAAAAATGTTGGGACACGTAATTTCACCGGATGGTATAGAGATGGACGAAGAAAAACTTAACGCTATAAAAAATTTTCCTATCCCAAAGACTGTAAAACATTTGAGAGCATTTTTAGGATTATGCAATTATTACAGGCGTTTTATTAATCAATATGGACATGCAACTAAACCGCTGTGTTTATTGCTGAATAAAGGAGTGAAGTGGAATTGGGGGCCAGAACAACAAGCTTACTTTGATTCAATAAAATCTCTTTTCCTAGACGCTGTTGTACTTAAATATCCGGATAGTAGTAAAGATTATTATCTTCAGACTGATAGTTCCGGTTATGCGTTGGGAGGTTGTTTATATCAAATGGATTTAGATGGAAATCATCACGTTATAGGGTTCTGTAGTAAAGGGTTTTCAGAAGCTGAAAAGAAATGGACGGTTTCCGAGCAAGAAATGTGGGCAATTATTTATTGTCTAAAGAAGTTTGAGACTTATCTCAGGGGAAGTAAAGTCATTATCAGAACTGACCATCATTCTCTGACGTTTCTAAAATCATGGAAAATGTACTGTAATCGAGTAATACGATGGCTGGTCTACTTAAACCAATTTGATTATACAGTAGAACATGTTGCCGGACGTGATAATGTGGTGGCTGACACAATTTCTCGATACTCGTATAGTTTAGAAGAACCACTAGAGAAAAATCCCAATTTTCCCTTGGTAGCGGTATTCATGACTGAAAACGGTAAAGAAATAAAGACTTATCTAAAAAACATCTCAGCACACCAACGGTCAGATCCAAAATTAGGAGAAGTGATTAAACAATTGGAATCCTCTTCGCAAACAGTTATTCCAGTAAGAAGTGAGAAAGGGAAATACATGTTGGATAACAAAATATTGTACGTTGCTGGGAATTCGTCATCAAAGAAATTAGTCATTCCTGGAGTAAAGGGTGATGACATGATATGGCATTTTCATCAAGAACTGGGACATGTAGGCTCCCTAAAGATAATACACGTCCTGAACGCAAGATACTTTTGGCCTGGCTTAAAAAACCCAGGTAAGGAATTTACTGAAAACATGTCATGAATGTCAATTGGCCAAGGTGAACAACTGCAATACTGTTGGACCCTGTAAGCCTGTAATAGGGGCTGAAGCAGGTGAGAAAGTGATGGCTGACATTTATGGCCCTTTGCCAGTAGGAAGATCAGGATGCCAATATGTTTTCGTCGTTCAGGATACATTTACAAAACTGGTAAAATTGTATCCCATTAAAAGACAGACTGCGAAAACAGTCTTAAATTGTATGAAAAAGTTTTGTGATATTATTAAGCCGAAATATGTTGTAACAGACAACGGAACTCAATTCAGATCGAAAATCTGGATAAATGGAATGAGTGATTTAGGAATTAAGGTAACTTTTACCTCTCCTTATAACCCGAGACCAAATTCTACAGAACGTTTTCATAGGGAAATGGGCAATATGTTAAGAATACATTGTCAGACTTCACATTCCGAGTGGACGAATGTGCTAAAAGATATAGAGGAATGCCACAACAACACAATGCACTATAGCCATGGCTATAGCCCAAATTTCCTGATGTATGGAAAACCCTATGTCTCCAGCATAGAGGGAGGGAACCTAAATATTGTGGAAAACCTAGAAACACTAGAAGAAGCGCGTAAAAAGGCTGCTGAAAATCTGGAAATTAATGCGCAAAGACGCAGTAATTACTTTGATCAAACCCATCGGATTGTGAAGTACAAAATTGGCCAGCTTGTAAAGATTAGGACACATCCTAAGTCAGATACTTTAAAACATGAAATGGCGAAACTATTCTTAAAATATGAGGGCCCTTATCAAGTTGCAGCAGAACCATACGAGAATACTTATACTTTAATCAATCCAAACACAAGAAAAATTATAGGAAATTATAACGCGTTTAATATGGAACGATATTATGTAAATCCAGGGGCGTCCTCAAAATCATTATGTTTCAAGTAAAATGTAAGAATAATGCATGCGATAATTGTATTTTTTTTAAATTAGTTAAGTCAGATAATATCATTAACCTATGATTGAAAAAAAAATATAAAAATTATATTAAAAAAAATACTAATCATAATTGTAATGTAAGTGAGACCATTCCTCATCCAGAGCAAAGCCCAATTGACGTTATCAATAAAAAAGGAAATTAATAACTCAATAACTCTAATCTTTGTTTCAAATTAAAATAAATAATGATTTAAATGGGAAGTTCGGCTTTGTTTTAACCGGTCATTTTTGGTAGGGGATATTATTAAGCAATTTTATATTGCTGACACAATCTTGAATTATACCTCTTATATAAATATAAACAAACTGTGTTTCATTTAAATTTAAAAGAACGGGAATTAACAAAATTCGGGGCGGAACAAAACAAATACTAATTAAGATACCCTCAATTTAAATAAACTGTAATTCATTTTCAATTTTAAAGAAAGGTAATTAACAGAATTCGGGGCGGAATGGAAATAGTTACAACCTTAAATAACCTATATTTGATTCTTCGCAATTTATGTCATTTTGAGAAAATAACCAAATGGCTTAGAATCATCGGGGCGCTCTGTAACTTAAGTAATATTACTAACAATATTACCTATCTCAGTTTCTTAATAATTTCTAGGCCTAAATAAACTAATTAGTCACAAAAAACGTTCTTAGGCTATCTCAATTTTTCGTAAACATAACGTATCTTGTGTCCTTGTCTTTTAAAAGGCGGAGCTATGCCCTTACAACCACTGCCCTTAATATGTAAGAAAGAAACGAGCACAGCGTGAGATTTTTAAATTAATAACCTATGACATTTACAAACTCAAGGTTTCTGTTAATTTAAAATAAAATGATCTTAGTTACTAGGCACGTAAGGTTGGTGTAAACTTATTTAACTTACACTTGTTAAGTGTGTCATTATGCGTCTCTGCTAATCAGTGGCTGTCAATGCATGCATATTTATTGTGCCTTACACTCTAGCTCAGGGCTACCTCATTCGAAAAATGTGGAGAATTATATTGGAATATTGTACGAAGTAGACACTACTAACATTTGAATTTACTAAATTAAGAGTCTCATTTAAAGTTATACCATAAGCCTAAGAAAATTCATTTAATGGTTTCGAATTGAATTATTAAGCTGATGGTAGTGTACCACAGGCAATACAAGCTCTGCTTTGGTTAAATCATAAATCATGTGTAATTTAATTAATCACATTTTTAATATTTATTTGTGGACACCCTTATTAACGTAGAGCACTAGCGAGAAGCTTGAAATCGAATCCACTAGTATAGAACAAGTGCAAACATATGTGAATTTTAAGGGAGGGGTCACACTTGTTTCTAAGATTAAATGCATTACTTTTGTTTGGAAATGTCACATTAACATAGAGAGATAAATTTAAAATTTCGCCAGGTTATTTTTAATGTAAGATTTTAACTTATGTCATATAAAACATAGTAAATCTTATTTTAGTCTGTTTTGTGGACCAACTACATAGATTAGGTTTTGGTATGTCTAAATCGTAATATCTTCATACATAAACTTGTATGAAATTGTAATTATGTTGCAGGCTATCTTTTACTAGTTTTATTCTTATATTGCATGAATTCAGGAGGGGTCAAATTCGTTAAACAATAGTCTTGATTAGATTCTGAGCGCGACAAGTGTAGCTTAACCTTTACTGGTGAAAAAATTTGTGAGACCGAGGGCTGCAAGCTATTATGGCGTTTTTGTGCAGTGTTAAGCAAAACACTATAAATTTTGCCATTATTACCCAATTTGTCAAATTGACAGCATGGAATAAGGTGGGGAGCTAGTTAGATTTTGCAAATTTTGGGCGGGATTTAGAAGTTTTTTGCGGAGGTTATATAACCAAGAACACGAGGTGAAACGGGGAAGTCTGACGATTTGCGCGCGCGGCTAACGTATCTAAGAGAAGAGACATGGTTTTGCTGTCTCAACGCGAGTGGAAGTGCTAAGTGTAAATACCTACTATCTGTGAGTGCCGTGAGTGTAAATAATTTTAGTAAATTATTTTTCCTCGTTAGGATAGTTTCCTGCGTTGTCATCGGTCTACGAGGTCTACGCTACAGTAAAATATTGATAGAGTATCTAGTTACTTTGATGTTTTTTTTCTTTTCTTTTGTTAAGTCTAGCGCAGATGCGGCATCAGCAGGAAGGAGTTAAATTGAGAAGAAAAAATGTCTGCCATTCGAGATTTTCCCATACAACTTTAAAAGTTGGATAACTCGGAAACTATAAATAATCGCGGAACATACATGGGGTATTTTCGAATACCCCAAGATGTAAGGAATCTAATTTCTTTTTATTGACGTCACTCCATGGTCCACCCTGTATATGCATGCCCTTAATAATAGCGCTTAGGTTTTTCGACCCGTGATTCGACCTGATTTATCCCCATGTCACTAAGTATTCAAGCACTGCTGGATAAGCGATGTCGTCGGATTAACGACACTCGATACCTTGGATCTGACGCTATTAATGCTAGAGGTTATTGAACTCTATAATTAGGAAGGTACATAATCAGCTGATCCTCCAACAAACTGAATTCCTTATCATCACCATTTCATCAATGAAGATCGTAATTCTTTTGCAAAGTACCTATAATAATTGTACTTACTTACCTACTACTATTTTAAGGGCATAATTATATTATGAGTGAATTCTACTTTCATAGGACGAAATGTCATCACTGACTTGCCTGCCTACCCCTTTCCCAATTTAATTTGGGGTAAAGTAGTCTAAGAACTCCAATATTATGGGTTGGTCGGGTAAATAGCCTACTTAAAATAAGAAAATAGAATGGCAACGGACTGGCTTTTTGTACTGCTATGCGGAAAACGAGACAAGGCAAAGCCTTGACTTTTTGGAAGGGAGTAAAACAGGGTGGCCTAAGAAGTGACGTGATGTGCAAAGACAAAATATGAATCCCTTATACTTATGATTTTTCGTAGTTTCAGAGTTATTCAACTTTTAAAGTTGTATGAAAAATAATCTACCTGATTTGCTTTTTTATTCCTTTTGTGCGCAAATACAAGTACATATCATGAAGATTATGCTAGAAAATTAAACGCTTGAAAAACCTTATAACAGAACAGAAGTAGAAGAAACAGGAAAAAGGTCTAGCAATTTTTTTTTCAATGACTCCGAAACTATGACGTACTAAAAATTGCGGAACATACATGGAAGTGATTCTATAAAGGATTAGAATTTTGTCTTTAGACGTTACTTCTTGGACCACCCTGTATACATTTCTCTCATAATAAAATGGCGCATTTACAAGTCTAATGAAAAACATTACGGGTTTTCTCGTTTCGCGGATTACTTATTAAAAAAAACTTTTACGTAATACAGAGTCGAAGGAAAGTCGATTTATCCTGTCGTTTTCATCATATTCTTCCATGAAACTATGAGTCATGGAAATAGCCTCCCTCTCATCCCCCCCCCTCCAGGAAACTTATCGAATTAACGTTATAAGTAATAATTTAAAAGAAAAATTAAAATGTTTTTTTGGTTGTGTACCTACGTATAATATACCCATATACTTTATTGCTATTTTCCAAAGTGTTAGAGCAGAACCTGTACAGTTTGACGGGGTCAGAGATTTTACGTTATTTTCCTACCACCGCTTGTTTGTATACCTGCGTAGGTGTTTATTTGTACCTAGTAAGTAGCTGTGAGCTATTATTAATTCTGTGCTGTGAGCCCGGATGCAAAGTGTGATTCCTCCAAGTAGATCCGAGGTCGCGCGGATCATCGCGGTTTATAAACAACTAGCAGCCCGCCCAGCGGTTTCACCCGCTGCTACTTACCTGTTTTCCCGTAGAAATTGGATCTTTGCCCGTAGTAAAAAGTCCATTACTCCGATCCAGCAGAGGTAAATGTCATGCTGAATAACTTTTACTTTGAAGCCATGGCCGTATCTCTTATAGTTTAGATGGGATGCTGGTGGTCTTCATCAGGTACTCCAGATCCTTGATGACCATGTGCCAGAAGAAGCGGCCCGTCATGGTGAACAACTGGGATGCTGGTGGTCTTCATCAGGTGCTCCAGATCCTCGATGATCATGTGTCAGCAAAAGCGGCCCGTCATGGTTAACAACTTTGTCTATGAAGCCATTGCCGTATCTCTTATAGTTTATATGAGATGCTGGTGGTCTACATAAAGTACTCCAGACCCTCGTGGCCATTTGCCAGCAGAAGCGGCCCGTCATGCTGAATAACTTTTACTTTGAAGCCATTACCGTATCTCTTATAGTTTATATGGGATGCTGGTGGTCTTCATCAGGTGCTCCAGATCCTCGATGACCATGTGTCAGCAGAAGCGGCCCGTCATGGTGAACAACTTTGTCTATGAAGCCATTGCCGTATCTCTTATAGTTTATATGGGATGCTGGTGGTCTACATCAGGTACTCCAGACCCTCGTGACCATTTGCCAGCAGAAGCGGCCCGTCATGCTGAATAACTTTTACTTTGAAGCCATTACCGTATCTCTTATAGTTTATATGGGGTACTGGTGGTCTACATCGGGTACTCCAGCCAGATCCTCGATGACCATGTGCCAGCAGAAGCAGCCTGCCATGCTGAGTAACTTTTACTTAAAAACCATTACCGTATCTCTTATAGTTTAGATGGGATGCTGGTGATCTTTATCAGGTACTCCAGATCCTCGATGCTCATGTGCCAGCAGAAGCGGCCCGTTATGATGCACAACTTTTTCTATGAAGCCATGGCTGTATCTCTTATAGTTTAGATGGGATGCTGGTGGTCTTCATCAGGTACTCCAGATCCTCGATGACCATGTGCCAGCAGAAGCGGCCCGTCATGGTGAACAACTTTTTCTATGAAGCCATGACCGTATCTTTTATAGTTTAGATGGGATGCTGGTGGTCCTCATCAGGTACTCCAGATCCTCGAGGGCTTACAAAAAGTAATCCATGTCCTTCTTTACTATGCTAGTAATATCAGTGCCAAATTTCGCGAAGATCGTTAAAGCGGTCTGGCTTATTTGGGTAATATCCGCTGTATTTCCCGCTTTTCCTGCTGCTTACCGTTTTCCCGTGGAAATGAGGAATTTTCCCGTGGTAAAAAGTAGCCTATGTTACTCAGGAATGTTGTAGCTTTCTAATGGTGAAAGAATTTTCGAAATCGGTCCAGTAGTTTCGGAGTTTATCGATTACATACATACAAAAAAACAAACAAACAAACAAAGTTTTCCTCTTTATTATATTAGTGTAGAATACCTACTGTCGATCATAAAATTAAGGTCAGAAATATACGAAGTAGTCGGTAAGTAGATAAATGCAATCGCTTTCCTCAATGGAACCGAACATCGTAAATACCGAAATTAGATCATCAATTAAAACAACAAATAAATCTTGTTTACTTACTACTTGTCACAAAAGGATTTCTACATCACAACAATAAATACTTTAAAGGCAACGGAGACAGTTGGCGAATCACGTCGGTTAGCAAAATTAGTAAAGTTAATACCTTTATCGTTGCTACTAAGCAAGTACAACAATACAAGGTTGAAAAGACCTGACGAGGTATCAATCTACTCATTTTAGTAGGAATCATCCAATTTAGTAAGATCGGTGTGAACGTTGCGTTGGCGGTTCATCTAACAAACTGCCTTGATAACCGTGCGTGACTGTACGTGATATGACAAGGTGATAGTAGGAAACATATTTCTAGCAGAAACAATTTTGCAACAATTTTTGAAAATATAAAAGAATATTACTCTTTGAGCTAGACCAGCTATCCTGGTGTTAACTTATCAATTTCTAGCAGAAAAGACCCATGTGCAGCAATATTTTGGAGAAATGTAAGGTCCTCTTTGATTGTGACCAGCTATCCTGGTGTTAACTTTTTTATCTGATCCCAGTATTGCGCGATCTCCTGCCAGTTGTTGACTGCCGACCTACTCGTATTTTCGTTCCCATCGATTTCATTATAATTTCCACAAACACACGACGGAAATCTAAATTGACTGACTCTGTTACCTCCTCAGCGGCACTATCAGAAGAAGAAGTGGCCGAGATCACAGAGACGTGCTGCACAGCGGGAGAAGCCTTCGCGGTGACAGCGTCAGCAGTCCAGCAGTGCAACGATGCAGAGCCTCCTGATGACATCGAGGCCGACCAGACCGTCGTCTGCCTGGCGGGGCTGAGGAGCTGCTGCGAAGCGCATTTCAAGTAGGTTATACAACTATCACTGTCATAAGAAGTGGCCTAGATCACAGAGACGTGCTGCACAGCGGGAGAAGCGTTCGCGGTGACGGCGTCAGCAGTGCAGCAGTGCAACGATGCAGAGCCTCCTGATGACATCGAAGCCGATCAGACCGTCGTCTGTCTGGCGGGGTTGAGGAGCTGCTGCGAAGCGCATTTCAAGTAGGTTATACAACCATTACCATCAAAAGAAGTGGCAGAGGAGTGTTGCACAGCGGGAGAAGCCTTCGCAGTGACGGCGTCAGCAGTCCAGCAGTGCAATGATGCAGAGCCTCCCGATGACATCGAAGCCGACCAGACCGTCGTCTGTCTGGCGGGGCTAAGGAGCTGCTGCGAAGCGCATTTCAAGTAGGTTATACAACTATCACTGTCATAAGAAGTGGCCTAGATCACAGAGACGTGCTGCACAGCGGGAGAAGCCTTCGCGGTGACGGCGTCAGCAGTCCAGCAGTGCAATAATGCAGAGCCTCCTGATGACATCGAGGCCGACCAGACCGTCGTCTGTCTGGCGGGGCTGAAAAGCTGCTGCGAAGCGCATTTCAAGTAGGTTATACAACCGTCATTATCAGAAGAAGTGGCCGAAACATGCTTCACGGCAAGAGATAAATAAGCCTTTGCGGGAACGGCGTCAGAACTCCAGCAGTGCAATGATGCAGAGAATTAATGCTTTAATGCCTCCTGATGACATTAAGTATGTTAAATTATTCCTGAAATTCAAGACCATCAATGTTTATGATCATCATCAACAGCTTAGGGAGCTAGACAAAATCGCACTCCTGGAAACTCTACAGACTGCGAATTTGGGCTGACTGCATCCAACAGCTGCCCGCAACCCTCATAAGGCCTATGTGTGGTTTAGGATACTGTGGTCCCAAGCAACAGTTCTAAGATAGTGCTCATTCTTCATGTCTTTGTGTCTTATCGGAATTATTTAATTTCCAGGCTAAAAAATGAGTGTTCTGCTGGCATGGCATATGCTCCAAAACGATGCAGTGTCCCCAAGACAGACACGGGAAAGGTACGTGCGCACTCAATATTAATTAATATGCTAAAATATAGGGTAAAGTTTTACTAGTGTCCGATATAACGAAAATGCCGAACGGGCTGGTGGTAAGGAACAACTTTCCCCAAGGAACACATGTTGAAATATGAAAAATTAATTTGATCCTCCCATAGTACCTCAAATCAGCTAATCTGTTATTCTGTATGGTAGGCTCATTTCTTTTTTATATTTTGTCATATGTTCCTTGGGGAAACTTGTTCCTTAGCACCAGCCTGTCCTGCATTTTCGCCATCGGTCACAAGTAAAGTTTCATTACCCTATTTAGGCTCATACCTAACCAACCACATCTTCTCCGTCTTCAAACTATGGTCTTCACTGTTTTCAGACTTGCTGTGAAGAATGCTCGTTCGGGAGGCTGACGGGGGAGTCTCAAGGGAAGGAGGGCTGCGGTGAACCCGCAGCTGATTATGTCAGCCCTAACTCAGCTCTTAGGAAGAACGCGTATTACAAGTGTTGTATTGTAAGTAATATTACTGTGAAGAATGCTCGTTCGGGAGGCTGACGGGGGAGTCTCAAGGGAAGGAGGGCTGCGGTGAACCGGCCGCTGATTACGTCAGCCCTAACTCAGCTCTTAGGAAGAACGCGTATTACAAGTGTTGTATTGTAAGTAATATTACTGTGAAGAATGCTCGTTCGGGAGGCTGACGGGGGAGTCTCAAGGGAAGGAGGGCTGCGGTGAGCCGGCCGCTGATTATGTCAGCCCCAACTCGGCTCTCAGGAAGAACGCGTATTACAGGTGTTGTATTGTAAGTAATATTACTTAGCATCAAAGCCAGGAATCATTTATTCATCGAATGATATACCTAGAAAGGTGTTAGGTGTCCTCTACACTTATGATGACTTAGTTTCATATTTCTTTAGGATATTTTTATAGGATTAAGTAGTTGTTCTTTGTTCTATAACAACAACGCATCCTCAATTTTCAGTATCGGTCAGATTTCATCTTAGGTATGGCTTGGATAACCCGTAAACCATGCCCTACAAAAGATAACAGGGCGTTTGCAACAGTTTTGTAATTAGGACAACGTTAATTCTCTGTAATCCCTATTACTTACACGCCATGCACCGGGTCTATTTTACAGGGATTAAGGGCTTGGCTTCTCCCATCAAATATGTAAACCTAGATAAGACATTTTGGCACTTTCACTTTGATGATCTCTTTTTTTTATGAAAATATTCACTTACATTGATTTGTAAAAAAGCGGTAAAGTGCAAATTAGAATAATTTTAAAATATGTTTGAGCCAACCTTTAGAATATATTTACCAATTCATGCATTTATTTTCATAATACACAGGAAGCAGCAGAAAAGCCGACTACAACCCCACCGCCACCCCCACCAACCACAAAAAGACCTACAACCACTGCTAAACCCAGAGAGCGGTGTAAGCCTAACTCCTGCGAGCACCTCTGCAATGATGAAGATGGCAAAATACGCTGTTCGTGTAATGAAGGGTACAGGCTGAAGTCGGACAAGAGAACTTGTAAAGGTAAACCAAAGTCAGCACAATCAGGATTGGTCATTTTGGTAGCTTCGACTACCTTAGTTATTAAAAAAACGTTACTAGACTTACAGGACTTACTTGATTTAGAATAACAATGGTAACTTCGATAGTACCATATACGGGGTGTTAGGGACGGTGTAACGAAAACTTTGCAGGCGTGCTCAGACCATGAAACTGAACAACTTTTACTATGGAGCCAAAGGTGGGAAATCAAAAAAAAATTCCGTCCTGCCATACAAAATTCACTATCAGCTGACTGACTTTGTATGAGAGGTCGGAAAATTTTTTTCGTTTGCCACCATTGGCTCCATAGTAAAAGTTGTTCAGTTTCATGGTCTGAGCACGCCTGCAAAGTTTTCGTTACACCGTCCCTAACACCCCATATACTAGTTCCATGGCATAATGCCCTCATTACACTTTGATGTTAGAAAGACAACCTATATCTGAAATAACTGTTCCGTATTTCAGATATAAACGAGTGTGCTGAGGCGATAGACGACCTGTGTACGGTGGAAGGCACCGTCTGCCACAAATCTGTAATAACTATGCCGTATTTCAGATATAAACGAGTGTGCTGAGGCGATAGACGATCTGTGTACTGTGGAAGGCACAGTCTGCCATAATATCCCTGGCTCGTTTAAGTGTGTGCCGGTCAAGAAGAGGGATGTCTCACTCTCCTGCCCTCCGGGCTTCAAGAAGAATATCAAGAATCAAGTGTGCGATGGTAAGATCTGTAATGATAATCAGAGATACAGCAGATTCTGTTATCCTATATCATCTCAACTGGAATTTAACTCTTAGTTTGAAGAATCCGTCAACTGCTGTCGCCAGTTTCTAGGTGCTGATCTTATCGGATGCGGGGCTATCGCCTTGATGGCAAGGCAACAAATGATAGGACTTCTTTCTTTAACTTTTTAGGGTTTCGTAGTCTACTAGAAACCCTTATAGTTTCGTCATGTCTGTCTGTCTGTCTGTCTGTCTGTCTGTCTGTCTGTCTGTATGCCGCGCCCTCATATCTTCGTCAGTTTTAGAGCTATTAAGATGAAATTTGGTGAGAAGATAGATCGTGTTGACCCAAATATAGAAATATTAAGAAAAAATTATATTCAATGTTTTTTGGACCCCCTCCCATACAAGTGAAAGGGGGGCAAAAAAAAATTTTGTCTTCTGTAATATTGAGTAGGGTATCGTTGAATAGGTCTTTTAAAACTAAGATGAGGTTTCTTTGAAACAAAGTCACTTAAATGTTTCTGTCACGAGATATTTGCTTTTAAAAAGGGCGTTTTTGACCCATAATTTGTTCCAGCTGTAACTTCTAAAGTATAAACGCTAAAAATTTGAAACAATTATGGAATATAGCTTACTATCTGAAGTTACAATGAAAACTATAACGGATATTGTACCCTGAAAGGTTTCAGAAAAAATCGAGTTTTTCTCTTTGCGGTTGGTCATCATACTGCTGCCAGCAACAAAATTAAGTTTAGATTGCTGAAAAACCTGATATTTAAACGTTGACTACGAAACCCTATTTGTGGGCGTGTCTGACACGCTCTTGACCGGTTTTTTTATTGAGCATAGGAAACCCTAAAAATACAGGTACAGATTAGTGCCTAGTTATGATGGCATGGAGATAAATGGGTGAATATTTGATAGCAAATCTATTACCTTTCACGGGTTCCTGTAGTTTATCCAGTACGGTATGTGGATTCACTTGGTATATAAAATTTAGAACAGAACTATCACAACTCAACAGTGAGTATAAAACAGAAATCGGACTATTTATGCACTAGGATTACATAAAAATTAGCAAATCTGGACCTTTCTGTATAGATCCCAAGAATTGAATGCGTCAAAAAAAGCCAAGAACGGTGACGTTTCGGTGCTGTGTTCCAAATTTAAGTTATAAAATGATTCGAAAACAGGAGATGTGAGGGTGGCTTAGGGAGGATGTCAATGCAGAGTTTGCACTCTGCTACAGGGCCTCTTTGATAGGTCAACTCGATCGTAGACCATGGCAATCTACATTTAAAATTCTAGCTCTGGTTCTAATCTAATATGTTTAAGTAGGGAGTATCGCTTGATCCTACAGTCAAACTGTTTGTGCAGTTTTGTGGGACACTGTTTTAGTTTATAAGTGTAACACTGTTTTGTAAAATAAAATAAATAAATAATAAAATAAATCTCTGCTTCACTTTATCAATGAAAAGCTAAACGGCCTAAAAGTTCATAATTATGCATGACAATATACTTTATAAGAATTAATGTTTTTTCAGATATAAACGAATGTCAATCTCCTCGTCCACCCTGCCCGAAGTACCTTTGCGAGAACACGATCGGAGGCTACAAGTGCGCCGGGAAACCAGGCAAGCCTTACACGGAGGGAGCGCAAGAGAAACCCACGGATCCCCCTGAAGTTCCTCCTCCGGAGAAGAACGACATCTGTCCACCTGGATTCAGAAGTGGGCCGACTGATGATTGTCTTGGTAAGTAAGTTCAGTAAAAAGAAGTGCTTTTACTCCAATATCAAAGTGTCTTGTACTTCGTCGCATGTTGTATTATACCTCTGACTTGGCAGTGTTTGTAAAGAAATGACCACCATCTAAGATTCCAATCATAGAAAACTGCAAGAGTCACAACCGACGAAATGTCTTTAAAAGTTCGAAGCACTATTTTGATAGTGAAGCTATTTTCATTTCTCGCAGAGAGAAGCTTATTGGAAACTCTGGACTTTGTCGTTCAGGTTAGGAGTGTGGAATTCAGGGTGGTTCAAGTTATTCTCAATTTCAGACATTGACGAATGCGAGGAACGCAGAGACGATTGCCAAAGACTGTCACAGTACTGCATCAACACCCACGGCGGGTTCTTCTGCCAGGATCATGTCTCCAAACGCTGTGCTCCTGGGTTCGCCGTCAACAAAATGACCGGCATTTGCGAAGGTAACAGATTTTTGTCGGCAATCAAGGAATATTTTTCGACGTGTGCCGGCAAAACAGAAGTAGAATTCGATCGATCTTGAGTGTTTTAAATGTGGTAAAACGAGGAGGCACGCCAGCGAATATCATCAGACAAAAAGAGAGTTATAGATGTGACAAGAAAGCTGCGACCCGGGCGACATTCATTAACAAATATGAAATTCTAACTGCAAATTAAAATTACTTACAGATATCAACGAGTGCGAGGAGAGTTCAGAAGTATGCCATCGCAATGAAATCTGTGTAAATATGCCTGGTGCTTACAGCTGTAAATCCAAAATCAGCACATTACCCGAGTAAGTATTTAAAGCCCAAGTTTAAAGTAGCTTAGCTTCCCGTAAAAGAATTGAAAGGAAAGCATTTAGAAATTCTTAAAATTCTTTCAGCTATAGCTCCGTGACCAAGAACTGTCAAGAAGGCACAAGGCCACGACCTGGCGGATCTGGATGTGAAGGTAAATCATTATTTACAGTGTTAACAAAATGTTTTCAGTTCAATGCTGAACATGTTTTCTGGTTATATTATCTATCATATTTAATGTGTAACTTGTTTGGCTCCCAGATATAGACGAATGCCAGGAGGGTACGCACTTGTGCGACAGTTTCCAGCGCTGCGTGAACACTGTCGGAGGTCACGAATGCCACTGCAAAGATGGATTTGAGCTCGACGCGTCAGGGACTTGTGTCGGTGTGTATTACATTGTCAATCATCATCATCTTCCTGCCTTTTTCCCAAATCAAATTGGGGTCGGCGCAACATAATTTGTAAGAACACAAAATAATGTAAAAAATTGGCAATATCACTATCAAACCTAATAAGTTCTGTACTTAGATTGGAGGATGTTTCATCTCCGCACCATACTTAGTAGGGAAGTTATCAAGCGAAGCGCAAGGTTTTCGCAGCAAGCTTCGCAGAAAATTCTGCTGTCCATTCCATCCATGGATTCTCGTTTCAACATCTTTAACAATACTCGCGGTTAAGATGAGGCTATTCCATTATACGGTGTTCTCAAACGCATACTGGTTCGCATTCAAACCTTATTCCTTAAAACTCCTGTTAATTCCCAGACATCGACGAATGTGCCATGAAGCTGGACAACTGTCGTGAAGGCACGTACTGCCTGAACAAGGTCGGCACATACAGCTGCTCTGCAAGACCGCCCACGTCTTCTACCTCTACCACCAGCGCTTCTCCGCCTTCACCAGCGTATTCTTACGAGTATTATGACTCTAAGTAAGTTGAATACATTACAATGTTTTATTTGAACACAGTAGCATTAACCTACTTACTCTTAGACAGACATGTTCTAAAAAGCTACTAGATCTGCGCGTGGAACCTATTAAACTGGCAAACCTGAACTATTCTCTTAGTCGATCTAGAAAACCGATTTCAACAGATGTACCTATGTGTCTATGATTAATCAGCTTTATCTAACCAGTTTTACGTATTTTACAGTGAAGATAACTCCACCACCGATAACGAGACAAATCCTCAGCCAGAAGTACCACCCCCGCCTCGTCCACTGCCGCCAAGACCGAGGCCAGAACCTCGTCCTGCACCACCAAGACCTCGTCCAACACCAGAGCAGCCGGCACCACGCCCCAGCCCTGCCACACCCAGACCAACCCCGCCCACACCTAGACCCAGCCCAGCTCCCATCCCAACAAGACCAACATGGACACCATACAGACCGAGGCCAACTACCACGAAAAGACCATACACAAACCCACCTTACAGAAGACCTCAACCTTCTACAACTACCACTACACGGCCTGAACCTCGTCCCGAATATCCTGATATCACAAAACCGGACTACCCTGAAACACCAAAACGGAACTACGATGTATCTGACTCTAGGAGACCAGTGAATGAACCGCCAATAATTCCTAAAAGGGCATACGAAACTACATCAGAACCTCCTCCAAGTACACCAGGAGAAGCCACTACAGCAAATGAGGATCCTGACACGAATGCTATTGGAAAGGATAAACCAGAGAACGAAGATCCTGATTTCGATCCTGATAATGTGCACTGCTTGAATGGATTTGAGAAAAACGCTGAAGGGGATTGTGTCGGTAAGTTTAGAACAGCTTGGATATACAGGTTTATGGATATAAATAACACTGAACAATCCTTCTGAGACGGTTTTCTCGAGTATACATCTACAATAAAATACACGGACCATGGCCAGAACTCGTAGTTTATAGGGGAAATAATGCTTTCCTTTCGATTTTCATTTTTTTAGTTATTGGGATGAAATTACAGAAATACAGTTACATCTTGCAGTGCAGAGCAATACTGGGCGCAAGTATATAACCATTTAATTTTTCTAGATATCAACGAATGCGAAGGCAACCGGCATATCTGCAGCTCTCTAGAAGTGTGCGAAAACCGAGCTGGTGGGTACATCTGCACCTGCAGGCCTGGCTACAAGCGCGATGCAACTGGATGGTGTGTCGTAGACGACGCCACGACTACTCCGAAGGCTACAACTACTTCTACAACAGGTAACATCATAGATAGGAAATAATGCAAAATAAGTCCAGATTAGGTTAGGAGACTAAGTACAACGTCGAATACCAGCTTTTGAAATACGTAGTTACAAAATGAAAACTCATACGTAACCGTAACTCACGTCAGTACTAAACTACTGATAAAAATTGGTCTGCCATTAAAATTTATTTTATATTGTCTACAGCGGCACCAATACCTCCCCCTACTCGTCCACTACCACCCAGGCCTGAGCCAGAATACCCAACCCCACCAGCACCTCGGCCCTTACCACCACGTCCCGAGCCAGAAACACCAGAAGTACCACCACCACCACGACCGCTACCACCAAGACCAGAACCAGAGCCCAGGCCATTCTCGCCAGAACCAGAGAGGCCTTACTACAGGCCCCGGCCGTCTAACTGTGAATTAGGGTACACCTTTGATTCCGGCAGTAGGAGATGTGTCGGTAAGTACGTCTTGATTTGAGATCAGGCCGAGTTTCACATTGCTCTGGACCCCCTATCCGTTATCTATCAGAGTAGGGTTTTTCAAAATTTTACGGTTCATAGCCTTCAAAAAATTAAATTATACAAATTATCTTAGTTTTAAACGTCATCCGTTTCCGTTTCTGGTCATATCAAGATTTAATCTATGTGAAAAGGATTATAAATGTATGATTTGTTTCAAACGTCGTCGTACTGAGAATGAAGATAAGCGTAATTTTTAATCATTAATATGTCCAAAAATTTCTTATACGTTTTGATGTGTCCTTTGTCTAATACGGTGATGGTTCTTCGATCTGCTTGCAACGCTTCGGTGAAGGGCACTTACATCTCAACCAACATTGATGCTCCAAACGTAAGAATTATGTGTGCTGGCTTTCGTTGCAGTTGTGTTTTGTTGCTTTGTACTCAGATATTGACGAGTGTGCGACTAACCGTGCCAATTGCAAACCTCACGAAGAGTGCTTCAATTTTGAAGGAGGATACCGCTGCAACCCTGCGTCTACGGCGGTCCAGCCCACTTATGATGGTAAAAACCCTTTATTTTCTCTTTGTAATAAATATCGTATTTTCAGACTAATGCTACCCCATCTCTTTCCATAAAATTTAAACCTCAAAGCAAGTAGCATTTGCTGCAGGGAACACCAACCATGCTAATACATTTTTGAAGTCAAATGCATTGCAAACATGTTAGACGACCGTTTAGCGGTAATAATTAATGAAGTATAAAGTAATGAATAAAACAACAAAAATATTCTAAAGTCAATGAAGAGCTTCTTAAATAAAAGTAATAGACACATTTTCCTACTGCGACATTTCCACAGTACCACCACACCGCGACAATCCTCCCGACTCCAACGTGATAACCGTTGGGGCGCAATACGGACAACGGGGCCAGAGATACCTTCGTCCGACTTACACTAGGCTGCCGAACACCGGAGTCGTAGTCACTACATGCCCTTGGGGATACAAACTGACGCCGGAGAAGATGTGCTTGGGTAAGTAGCTAGACTTGGTCGTAGAATAATCAGAACTAATTTGCAATAAAAAATAGATCTGTCATGTTTTGGTAATCAGACCACACTTACAGTGAAGGACGTAGATTCTCAGTTTCATTTTGTGACGACAATGTATCGCTGTTGTGGGGTGGATCAAACCCAAATCTAATCCAAGCTTACCCTCGCAGATATCGACGAATGCGCAAAGGGCGTTTCGGAGTGTGGCCCTATGCAGCGTTGCGAGAACTTCTACGGAGGGTACTCTTGCCAGTGTCCCGCCGGGCACAGACTGGTGGGACAGGACAGTTGCGAAGATATCGATGAGTGCAGATACGGAACGGTAAGTAATGTCAGGATAGTCAGCTTAGTCTGTCTGAAGCAGGTATTGCAGGAAGATATAAAAATTGAGCCCATTCCTACGCTGATATCGGGCCAATATACCACACGCATTAGCCTCCAGCTAGATCTAGATAGGATAAATTCTGGATTCTCTCCATTTGATATACTTAGTCCGACAAGTTCGTGCGCGACCCTCTCTAGGGGTGACAGACGTTGGGGGGAGAGATGTCAGCGGGTAGCGGGAGGTGTAGCGGGGAAGGGAGACGCGCGCATCCGTCATATTAAAATGACGTGCTTCCTCGCCCCCCCACCGTCTGTACCCCGCAGGAAGGTCGCGCACGAACTTGTCGGACTATAGTAAAACAGTTTAACTTTTTCAGCCTTGCCCCCGAATGTCCCAATGCGTGAATACGGTGGGCTCGTACCGCTGCTCATGCGGCGAGGGATTCCGCAACGCGCCGTCCAACGAGAAGGTCTGCGTCGACATTGACGAATGCTCCGAAACGCCCAACGTCTGTGAGCAGGGGTGCGCCAACGCTTGGGGAGGGTACAGGTGTTACTGTAAGAAGGGGTACAGGCTGTCCAAGGATAACAGGTTAGTCGAAAACGCTTCTTAAGTAATCTCAACTCAAGTAGACTTTGGTGTCGCAATTTAGGAGAGGTGATGGGAGTTGGAGAAAAGTCCTAAACAAGAAGTCGTCAAAAGAAGGTGTGTAGGTCGCTCAGCAGCTAGATATGTTGACGACATTGTAAAAGCTGCTGCAAATGCTGCAAAACTTGGAACAGGGTGGCTGAAAAAAGAGCTGTCTTATGCCTACGAAATCTTTCGTATTCTATCAAGAATTAGCTAAAGAAATGTGCTTGCAAAATTGAGAGCAATATCAAGATCCCGTACCGATCCCGTGCATCATACATTTTTTACTAAAAGATCGTTTGCAGGACATGCGAAGACATAGACGAATGCGCAGAGTTTGAGGCGGTGCGCATACGGGGCCGGCTGTGTGGTGGAACATGCGTGAACGAGCCTGGAAGTTACCGCTGCTCCTGCCCGGCAGGATATAGGGTCTCTGAAGATGGCAGGAGTTGTATAGGTAGGTAGTTCTTAGAAATGCCTTTTACGTTGTTCAGTCTACAATGTCTTAATCAAACTACAAAGGACCAATCCCACAAAATAACAAAGACAAGTACCTGTCGAAACCAGAACTTTTGGATTCGACGACCAACCGCTAGGCATATGGTCTGCCAAACCACTACATCACAAAAACATATACAGGGTGTTAGTTTGAGGCGGTGCGCATACGAGGCCGACTGTGTGGTGGGACGTGCGTGAATAAGCCTGGCAGTTACCGCTGCTCCTGCCCGGCAGGGTATAGGGTCTCTGAAGACGGCAGGAGTTGTATAGGTTAAAGTTCTTTGAAGAAAACCATTTACGAGGTTCAGTCTACAATGTATTAATCAAATTACAATGGACCAATCTTACAAAATCACAAAGACAAATATCCGAACCAGCAATCGAAAGAAAAGCTTTTGGATCCTAAGACTAACCGCCAGATCTATGGTCTGCCAGACCAGTAGATCACGGAAACAGATATAATAGTGGTCGTAGCGAGTAAACACTCTATCCAAACCCCAATAATCATTTTTTTCTAGATATCGACGAATGCGAGACTGGCGAAGCGACATGTGCCCGAGGGTCTCCTGGCGAAGTTTGCCAGAACACACGTGGTGGTTACCACTGCCACCAAATTGATTGCCCGCGTGGATACCGCTTAGAGTCAAGACAGTAAGTGCATTTTCTATCGTAACTTAGTAGCAGGTACAACGAAAATGTGGTTGAGGTCTTAGAAGGCAAAGGAAAAACCACTGAATAGAAAATTTATTGGGATTTTTAATGCACCCACAATGCTATATTATTCTCATAAATTGAAAATGAGATGAGAAAAATTATGTTGGAACAAGGTACCTACTTACTTGGTTATTAAGGATATTATCCTGCATTCCTGCAAGGTGATGAAAGGCAAAAACACTACCCATTTTTGTAGCGTTTAGGCTCTTTCACCTTCTTCAGAGTAGATATCTATTAAAGGGGTAGTATGTGTTGGGACTTACCGAGATATAGGAACGATTTCTCTTTTTTCCAGCCGTTGCTCCCGAATCCAGCGTTCTTGTCCGATCTCCGACTGGGACTGCCTGCACCAGCCCAGCTCCTACAGTTACAACTTCATCACTTTCGTCGCCAACATCTTCATGCCTGAGGGCAGCGTAAGTCAATTAGATAACAGTACTACTGGTTTAACTTGAATCTTTTTATGCAATTAATTGCTTTAATAATATGTAAAATTTGGCAAAATAAACTTTATTATTAATTAGGAATGCTACTTTCCGTACAACATTTTTGAAAGCGGTACAGGAAATGATGAAACAAACATAGTTATTAAGTTTGCTAGATGATCATTGAATTGCTCTTTATCTTTTCGAGAAGTTTTGCTTTGGTGCAATAAGCACGATTTCATAAAGAACTGTACAAAACTGATCAAATTGTATTAACTTTTTGGTTACAAATTTAATACAAACGAAGCAAGCGGAAAAAATTCACGCCACCGATGGGATCAACTTCATTGATCAACTTGTGTTCACCTACCCGTTCAACTGCACTAAATTCTGTAAAAACTCCCACGGGCGGAAAGTGATTTGTATGGTTAATTCCCTCCCGCTAATTTGTACGTTGAACAATGACTAATGTTCCCCCCTATAAAGTGTAAAGCTATAGGTAAATTACTATGCAGGTGTAGTATAAAATAGATTACCTCTTCCATTTTGATTTTTTACTTTCCATAATTCTCAGGTGGATCTGTTCACAATGCACGGGCCCGCGTGGGTGGATGCGGTAGTAACCTTCGAGATGCGAATGGTGAAAGTGGAGGCCTCGCCAGGAGTCAAGCCTTTGGACCTCACTTGCTTCGAGTAAGACCCTAAACTTTACTTTGTAAAGATGAATAAATAATAAGTTTAAGCAAAGTTCGCGGTAGGGCCCACAGGAGGCTCGTACGCCGCCGCCACAAATTAGGGAAACGCCCTTACAGATGGCTTACTCAATAAAGTTTCTATTTTATGCCGAAGTCTTCCTAATAAGTGCAATTACTTTGTTCATAGATCACGTTGTAAAAAATGCACAAAATTGCCAGTCTGATCCCAAATACCAAATCTACCACCTACCGTCTTTGCCCCATTTTTCTTGTAAAGCTTCCATGGATTTACGATGGTCGTTGACACAACGCGTTAGGTTTGTCTGGCTCTATTATTAAATAAGCAGGTATACAGTCCATTCAAAATCATAGTGTCATGACCAGTCTAAGCGGGAAGCTAAGTTATGCTGGTCTCGTAGTATCTAATTGTTGCCTTCCGCTTAGGCTGGTCATTTCATTTCATGACACTAAGATTTGAATGGATCAATGGACTGTAGGTACACTTACGCAATATCCGAATCTGTTTCCTTCCAGCATGCGGCCGACGAACAACATCTGCGTGGTGGCGCTGCTCTGCTCGCCGCAGGGTCCCCAGGTGGCCGAGCTCGAACTCAGCATGTCGCTGTACCAGCACGGGCAGTTCGCCGGTAGCGCGGTGGCGAGGCTGGTGGTCATCGTCAGCCAGTACGATTTTTAGAAGGAAGGGTCACTTACATCCAAAGTTGTCCCTACTATAGTTAAGAAGACGCTATGGCGCTCCCTTTCCCACTTAGTGGTAAACACAAGTGAGAAAGGGAGCGCCACAGGGCCCCCAAGTGACAAAGCTGGAGCTGAGCATGTCTATGTACCAGCACGGGCATTTCGCGAGGCTGGTCGTCATCGTCAGCCAGTACGACTTTTAGAAGGGGGGATCACATAGTCCCTACTGTATTTAAGAATACCGTTCGCTGCATTCGCTGTATGACGCTCCCTTTCCCATTTAGTGGTAAACTCAAGTGAGGAAGGGAGCGCTGCAGGGTCCCCAAGTGGCCGAGCGCGGTAGCAAGGCTGGTGGTCATCGTCAGCCACTACGACTTTTAGAAAAGAGGATAACAGCCGAATTTGTCCCTACTATAGTAGACAAAACCGTTCGCTGCATTTGCCACCCACCGCTCCTTGCGTGGAGAAAATGCTCGTATGGCGTCCCTTTCCCATTTGGTGGTAAATTCAAGTGAGTAAGGGAGCGTCATACCGCCGCGAATGGAGCGGGTGGTCTTCATGACTGCAAGTCTGTGACACTAACATTATTTAATCGAAAAGATATTAAAATCTTGTCACCTCAGCTGTGACAGAAAAACGATTTGTCCAAGATGTCAATGTACCAACGGGACCCATGTTAGACGTCTGTTTAATGCGCATTTTAGCGCAGTGCTAACCAATGCGTCTGTCAGAAACAAGGATGTTTCATGTTCTGATCTATTCTCTAGCTACTAGGACACTGGTAATTCTTAATAGTACCTACTTCCTCGGAAAACAATCTTTATACAGTTATGTTATTTATTTCCAGGCTCCTAAGTTTAGTGCCATGAATGTTTGATTGATTGTAATTTTCATGGAATTTTGTTTGACTATTTTAATACAATTTGCAAGTTTATAGTGTTTCAAAAAACTACAGAAGTTATTTTCAGTTTTGTTTTGGATTAGAATTTAAAACCCTACTTAATTAAATTAGTTAGTAATTTATTTCAGGATCTTCATTACTTACATGTAAGGTTTTTTTATCTGTTTGCATTGAAAAACATTATAAATAAAAATACTAAATTGAAATATATCTTTTATTTTTTAATATAAGCGCAAGCTTCGCCGACTGAGTGACGTGATAATAATGATTATTTACATAGGCACCTATAGACGAACAGTGCATAATAATTAATAAGTAACTGATTAAGTAATGTTAAAATCATCACAACATAATTTTTAATTCAAATATCTAATCAACAGATTTATAATTAAAAATATGTCCAAACAAAGATTATTAATATTTTCTACAGCACGCTGGTCCCTTTTGAATCCGTTCATTCCATCAATTCTTTTTATACAAACAAATACTTTCAACTATGTATGGCTCGAGTAAAGTTTTAACAAATTAGAATATTTAAAACTCATTACATAAAACAATATACACTTACAGCCAATTCCACAGGTTAAAATAATATAATAATCTATAAATAATTGTATTCATAATACCATTGTGAAGAAAAACGATCATTAATTTTTAATTAACAAAATAACTACCGTATACAATACAAATAAATAGTGTTTAAAACTGCAGCTGACTGTTTATAATTGATGGGTTTGCTTATTTCATCCAAGTATCCATATGTATCCAACCAATCCAACTGACATGCCATCGACACAACTGAAACCATTCATTTAGCAGACTTGACCCCAGGCAAGCGCACACTACGCTTTTAAACGGGCACGCACTTTTCATAAGCCAGTATTAAATAAAAACTTAAAGCAAATGTGAGTAGAATTAAAAAGATATTTCCATTTTCATGTAAGTTTCGAAAAGTACGTGCATGTTTGAAAGCTTCGTATGCTCCGAGCGTTATAGATTAGATTTAACTACATTATAGCTGCACCTAACAAGCAGTAGGTATAAAATGAGAAATTAAGGTAATTGTCATACATAATAAAATGGCATAGACATAGACAACAGTCTTCCTCAAAATAAGTCACATTAGTCTAGTCTTTAAAAAACGTAACAAAGTATTGAAAGAGTCAAGTGCAGAGGTGTAAAAAGAACATGTCCGGCTTTATAATTGCAGGTAATTGTTTTTATTACTGATAATCTATAGTTCTTATATCTGGTTTCCCCGAAGTTCTGTAGGCTACCTTTGACAAGTTAAACAAAGTTCTAAAATACAACAAAACAAAAAAAAAAAAACATTTTTTTTTAGCACAAGCGTTATACCGGGAGTAACAGAAAGGGTATGCCGGAAGGAGGTCAAGGTACTCATGAAACTGAACAACTTTCCCCATGGAACATAAGTCGAAATGTGAAAAAAAGCGGCCAAGAGCGTGTCACACACGCTCACAAATAGGGTTTCGTAGTCAACGTTTAAATATCAAGTCTTTCAGCGTTACAAAGTTAATTTTGTTGCTGGTTTGTTTGCAACTGTATGGTTACCAACCGCAAATTGAAGAACTTCAATATTTCCATAATTTTAAGTGGTACAGTATTCGTTATAGTTTTCATGGTAACTTCATATTAAGCACTATATTCCATATTTTTTTCAAATTTTTACCTTGCATACTTTAGAAGTTACAGCTGGAACAAATTATGGATCTAAAACGCCCCTTTTAGCAAATATCTCGAGTCAGAAACATTTTAGAGAGTTTGTGTCAAAGAAACCTCCCCTTAGTTTTAAAAGATCTATTCAATGTTACAGAAAAAAAAAATTTTGCTTCCCTTTTACATGTATGGGAAGGAGGTCCAAAAAACAATAAAAATATTTTTTCCCAACATTTCTTAATTTGGGTCAACACGATCTATGTGCACACCAAATTTAATGTTGATAGGTCCAAAACTGACAAAGTTATGAGGGCGCGGCATACAGACAGACAGACAGACAGACAGACTTGCCGAAATGATAAGGGTTTCTAGTTGACTACGAAACCCTAAAAATTGGACCTCCCATACAAAATCGCCGATCAGCTGATTGATTTACTATGAGAGGACCATATTTTTTTTCATATTCCGACCCATGTTCCACGGGGAAAATTGTTCAGTTTCATGAGTACCTTGACCTCCTTTCGGCTTGTTATACCCTTTTCGTTACTCCCTGTGTAATATGTCACCGTAAAATTACAAACATCGCTAAATTAGGTACAATGTTTTTTGCTTAGTTACAATCTGTCGAAATATCGCAAAACATACACGCATATTGCAATTTACCGTATATAATTTTTCAGTAGATTACAATATAACAAGCTAAAACAATAAAATTATGATACGATACGTAACTCGCGTTCTGATTGGTCCAATGCCATGTTCTCAGTGACACGTCGTGTATGGATATTTTTTTATTTGGTTTACAAATTAATGTAAACAAATAATGTTTTTATAATTATTGCTATAACTTTGTGTCGAAAATAGCTCACTAACGAAATCAAAATAATAGTTCATAAACACGGCTATTTTTCATGTTCAAGGATCAACGAAATGACAACTAAACAAACATCGCCTCGCGAAATACTTGGAGTTCCAACAACAACGCTAATGTAAATTTTACAGTTTTACATAATAATCAATATTGTAATCTCCTGAAAACTATTTTGAATTTAAATTTAAATTGTGATCCGCGTGTACGTTTGACAATATTTCTACAGATTGTAATTTAGCGAGATATATTGTAATTTAACGGTGAAAAATATATGTAAACCAATAAAAAATAACCTAGGCCAGCAGCGGCACAATTTAAGGTCATAATCATAATATTTAACGTACATCGGAGAGTTACCGAGAATGGTTTTGCGGGATCAGTAGAACACAATCTTTACGTATGTGCAATTGTGCAAATTATCAAAAATACTGAAACATTTTGTTGAGTGATTTATCCAACTAAAAGCGCGTAGAAATCTGATATGACACGATAAATTCGTATATTCCTGATACTATAAACGATTTCATTTACTCCACGGAATAATTTAGTCAGACGGAAAAGTAGCACTAGTGAGAACATTTTTTTATTATTAATCTGTTTTATTTACATAGACTATTAAACATCAACTGTCTGTCTGAAACGTTTAACATAAACACTAGGTTATGCTTATTTATAAGTAACGTGATCTTATGTGAAAATTATTAAGTAACCGATTATGTAACAAACAATAATATTCATTTGAAAATATTGTTAATTTGTGACTAAGAAAAATACATAAAAATATTGATGGAACCATGACAGTGCCAGTTAACCAACAATAATATTATACTTTCGGCATAAGATTGAGTTACCTATTAATGGATTAACATTTGAATTAATTAAAAGAAATGCTAGTGTGATTGGCTGTTCCCTTAAATGTAACTCAAGCTGCTGCCGTCTGTACTAGAAACAATTCATTAAACATTCTTAAATGTTTTAAAACATTCGTATATTGCAAATAAAGATAAACACTTACTATTAACAAAAAATATTTTAATTACAACAATAGAAAGCTCAATAAAGCTGCGAAAATGGCATTTTATAATCATCCTTATTTTATTACATAATTTATAATTAATAATTATAATCTACAAAAAATATATCTTCTTACGCTATTGGACTGATTGTCTAATTTCTAATACAAAAATAAATAAATACCGTAATAAGAGCTAAGAGCCTTATCTTATCACACTAAAGATTTGGGAGCGGATGCAGAGCGGAGCGGATTTGCAGCGAATTCGTTGCGAACGGCCGGCAGATGCGCAGTAAAATCCGCTCCGCTCTGCATCCGCTGCCAAACCTCTAGTGTGGTAAGGCTCTAATCTAAGCTGGTGTAATCAAGCGTATACAATGTATACGTATAAGTACTTAAATAAAATGGAAAATTATTTCATTAAATTAATAAAGATATAGTATTGGTGGTGTATTGAAAACTTAGCAGATCCATAAAACTAAACGACTTGTGCCAAAATGTAAAATATATAAAAGTAAAGAATATGTCACCATAGTAAAAAGAATAAAACAAAAAAGAAATATTAATTGTTACTTAAAGATAGATATTTTATAATTGATTGTTGTATGTACAAATAATAAAAGTATAATCACGATTAGACAACCATCCATGAGTTAGATTCACCCAACACATAATATACATTTATATAAAATTTAGGCTTGTCCTTTAATATACACAACTATTTATTCATTTATAACGGGGGATAAATCGTCTAAGAGTAGGTTAGATCATTTAAAAACATATCGGGGAGATATAGATTTGTTTCATACAAAAAAATTGTTTGTTGTTTCATCACCAGTTAATGCTTGGTTTTCAGTGCAAGTAAAAAGTCTCCCTGCAATAAGTGTTTGAAACTTTTACTGAGAACCCCACACCTTCCCACACCGAATGTAAATATTCTGTAAACATCAATAAGTAGAGTTTGCGTAGACTGTCGTGTGTATGATATGAATCTGTTTAGTTCAGTCAGTAAAGAAGCGTCTATATAAATCTACCAACTAGATACAATACAGTACAACACCGTCGTGCTAAGCACGTTTACAAGGTAGCAGAGAGTGTTCCTATTAAATTTAATTTATTCAAATTCAGTAATCGAATATGATGATTCGTTTTAAAGGGAACATTCTCCACCAACTAGTCCAACATCAATAAATCTACAGTATGTATTCCACCACAGAAACAAATAATTTCAGAATTACCCGTGATACTATATTCTCCTATGAAAACTTCATACAGCACGGCTACTTTACTAAAAATATTTAGACCTATGTTTCTTGAGGAGAGTTGTTCATTTTATTAGGTGCGTCCACACCAAGCGAGCAGCCTTGCGAGGCATACGCTCGGCGAGCAAAAGTTTGGCCCAATTTGGACGCCTAAATAAACTAACAGATAAACGTCTGAGGCGCGTTGATTTTGGCTCGGCCCGCGCGTGTTCGCCCGGGTTGCCTCGGGTGAGCCACGTAATTTTTTGGTCGTTAGCCTTGCGAGCCAGCGAGGCTGCTCGCTTGGTGTGGAAGCTCCTAATGGGTAATTCCCGCCTGAAAATATGTGCTTCTGTTGTGGCTCACACACTTTATAAAATCTGTAAGAAGTGCTAATGCAACTAGCTAACATCTACCAACAGTTCACAGAGATCATTTCTTCTTGGCCGTGGAGCTGCCGGCGCAGCTACTCGACCGGGTTTGGACGCAGTCTTTCTTCAGCAAACTTACACCGAACGCGGGGCATTTTTTCCTTAGCGCCTTTATCTTGTACAGCTTATTACCTTGCGAATTATTCGTCTCCTCGAAGTTTTCCGGCGTGACATCGGCTGTGATGATCGAGTTCGAAATAACGTCCATAGGCTCTGGACTGTTAGATTTGTCCCGTTTCCGCCTGAATCTGAACGGCGTTTCTAGAGAGTCCGCTGATATATTTGTGACATTTGTATCGCTTGACGATAGGTCTTGTGACGCTTCGAGGTTCGATTTCGGGGTGTTGCCTTTTGGCAATTTTTTACGAGAATTTGAGTTGGATCTGACTATTAACTTCTTACGAGAATTTAAGTTTGAGACGGTAGTTTTCGTTTGCGTGACCGATTTCAAATTTGGTTCGGACGGTAGTCTGTTTTTACCATTCAAATGGCAGTTTTCTGTCAATGCTGATAAAGTGGAAGTTACATTACTCAACGTAGTTACAACGTTCGTTTCACTGGACGTGATTTTACCAACTTTCCTGGAAGTTTTCATCGGACTACCATGCGTGAAACCTATCGTGGGTCGAGCTAAATTAGCCCTTTGGCCTCTTAGACTGTCTTTGGCAGTGAAATGACTTTTGACACTACCAGTTATTTTCCCTGCTTGCGTGTTGGCACTTCTAGTTGGCGGAAAAGTGGAAGTCTTACTTGCGTAATGCGATTTTATGTTTGCATTGACGATACGCGGCGGGGTTTTCAAGTTGCTGTTGGCAGAATTGCGTATGTTGTTGGTCGGTAGCATGTAGTTGAGTTTGGGTGTGACGAGTCGTGTTGGCAGCATTGGAGTGGGTGTGGTTTTGTACTTGCCGATTACAGTTGTCACGTTGTTCTCTGAATCTGTTTCGTTTGCGTTTAGAGCGTTGGCGTTGTCCAGCTGTGAAAAGAACAATAAAAGTCCATTTATAAAATTAGTAATCAAATTAGTAAACACTAAACATTCATAATATACAAAATTCCCGAAATTATTATTATTATCTACTCATGCTTTCTGTTCTATCGTTAGAATTTAAAGTTCTCTTACCTTATTATTCTTATTGTTGAGAATGGTCTGCAAAGACACCGGCTTTTCTGTCTTTTCTTCTTCCTGAATAATTTTGACTGGCTCCGGCGGGAGGTCACTGAAAAATATAACTCTTATGAGTTCTTGTCTAAATTGTAAACACATCAACACGAAAAACATGATCTCATCAAGAGTCACAACATATTTTTCCCGGATGCTTGGCTAAAAGTTTTGTGTTTTATTGTCAACTAACGATCAGTCAGCGCTATAATCCGCTGCAACTCTTTTTCTCGATTTTAAAAAACCGCATCAAAATATGTAACGCGGTATAGGAGAAGTTAGCGAACTAAACAACTGCAAACGCAAAAAGCGACCTTTTTTTTTATACTATGTACTGTTGAAAAGTTAAATCATTCAAGTTATCAAACAATCACTACATCACAAGACTAACACAAATTATTTGTTTATTTATATTGATCCGCATGTTGTGCCTGACTGATCTAAAACGGGTATAACCTGATTCATAGAAGAAAAGGAACCGCAATGGCAAAATTATTGCTAGCGTCTTTTTCAACCATGTCTGGTCCGCTTCTTTTATGAATCAGTTAGTACTTACATTACATTCATTACAAAGTTACATTATAATTACCTGTATATGCCCCTGGTGAAAACAGGTAGCGACGTGATGTTGTGTCGTTTACGGTAGGCCTCGCCCTCGGCGTGCATTCGGGATTGTACGCTAAAACAAACATTTTAGTTTTAAATATATTTAAATGACTAAAGGTGCACTTGCACTACTGCAACTTGACCACGCAACGCGGCACAGGAACTAAAGCGATGCAACTTTCGAAAGTTTGTCTTTTTCTATGAACTTGTACAGACGAAAAAATACAGGCAGGCGTATTCAGACAATGGAACTGAACAACTTTGTCCATGAACAATTTTTTTTCGTTTATTATAATCAAGTTCCATGGGGAAAGTTATTCAGATTCATGGCCTGAGCACGCCTGCAAAGTTTTCGCTACACCGTCCGTTACATTACACCCGTATAAAGTGCGTTTTGTATACGTCCTTCAATATTTGCAGTCGCGCGCGTCACGTAGTGCAAAAAATCTTACCAAATAAGTTATAATTATAATTAGGAGAGGTATAAATAATAATAATATATTCCTACTTACACTTACTAGTAACGTAACTTAGCTTCTACATTTAGTTTCCATAGAAAACAAAAAACTGTTTCGTTACCAACATACTAGATGTCGCTGTAAGTTCTTGAAACTTGATAGCGTTTTCTGTCGACGTTGACTGCATAAATAATTTAAAGAAACGAAGAAAACTGAGAAAATTGATAGCGTTTTGATATTAAGTTTTTTTTAAGGTGTAACGAAAGATTGCACCATAAATCAAATTGAACTGAGAAAATAATAGTCAGTTAAAACAATCCTTTCGGCGTATAAAGTACCATTCGCAAAATGTACCCTGGGCGCATAACGTAGGCACATTTCGTAAAAAGTACCCATCTCAAAATGTACTTTTCGCAAAATATACCATTTGCAAATCGTATGTGAGTAAGTTGCCTCTATCTATTTTATGTCAATGTTTGCCGTTAGCGCCATCAATTAGACTACAAGTTGAAGATTTTTCATATTAGACCGTTCTGATAGACCGTTCTGAAAACAGTTGAGGTGATTGAATACTGGGCTAATGGCAGAATATATTTACTTCTCCAAGAACCACTGCTGGTGGCCGATGACGGAGCCCGGCCGGCAGACGCGCAGCCACGCGATGGCCTCGCGCGCCGTGAACCCGTGGTGCTTCATCATGTAGCACGCTATCAGAGTGCCCGTGCGACCGAGGCCCGCTGGAAAAATACACAGTTACAATATACCACCATTGCAGGGTAGGCAAAGCATCTTCGCATGACAGGTTTTCATACAATTAATGATATTGAGAACTAAGGAACCTTAGAGTATATGTAAGCATGCTATAGCGTGCGCCTAAAAAACATAAGAACAGTTGGCAGTAGTCTGCACACAACCTATCCGTCTATTAGTAGAAAAACGCCAGTAACAACACTAATGAACAGTTCATGCATGGTACGCATGACAGGTTTTCGCGTAATGAATAAAATTTACAATTATGAAATGCAAATTGCTTTGAAGAGTCGTAGAGTAGTCGCTTACAAATCGGCGTTCATCCACTCAATAAACATAATATATCACAAATATTTGAAATGCACAGCAGCGGAAAAATTTACACAAATGTGCAGCAAATCACTGACCTTTACAATGCACAGCAACGGCGCCCTTCGCAGCCTCCGAGATCCTTATAAACCGATTGACGATCAGATCCGTCGGCACGCTCCCATCCACAAAGAACAGCTCCCTATGCTCAAAACCGTGCGACGTGAACTGCCGGGCGTCGTACGACTTCTTGTTCAGTCGTACTATGGTTGTGACGTTGTGTCGCCGGAAGTACTCGTGGTAATGCTCCGGGCTGTGCAGCGGGTAGCCGCGGTTCAGCCCGGAGCGGTGGTGCGGCCCGGAGAATGCCAGCATCTTGCCCGGGATTATCCAGTTCAGGTCGCCGTTTTCCACTTTCTAGAATCGGAAAAATAAAAATTATTAATTGCGGAAATCCACGAAAAAATCTTTTGTTCGCTTACTTGTTACTGTGGGACACCTACTTATGCTTACAATAAATTAATACAAAGCTACTGCTTAAGTAGAACCTAAAGCTTTTAAGTGTATATCAATTCTGCACTTACGAAATCTTTGGTGTCTTACACGGAAATATTAGAAATCAGGGCGTAAAGTAAGCGACATTTTTGTGGAATGCTCCGAAAATTTATTTGATTAGAAGAGATCGAGCCTCGGAAACCCAAGAACAATTCCTATTTTGGGTATAGTAAGCTTAAGATAAGAACCTACTAGTAGTTTATTTGAAAGGTGGTTTTGTGCTTCGTAAGGGACGTTAAATCGTGGGACCCAGTTGCTGTCTATGTTTATTTAGACGGCAGTCGGTCGAGACTTGGGGTGTCATTGGACAAAGAAGAAGACCTACTAGCAACAAAAAGTTAGGAGTAAGTAATGAATGTTTAGCAGACACCATTCTTTGTCGTAAATAATAAATTCTAGAATAAGTACTCACTTCATAAAAAAGATACTCGTCCGCATCGAAATGCTCGAAGTCGAAGAACCTCGCATCATGAGCGACTTTGATCCCGTGCAGCACATCTAGTAAAGATATGTCGAACAGAGGCGGCCCGTCGCTTGCGTCGCGGAAGTTTAGCAGAGACCATTCTGTACTGTGAGCTGGTGGTAAATGACAAATGTAGAATAACTACTCACTTCATAAAATAGGTACTCGTCCGCATCGAAATGCTCGAAGTCGAAGAACCTCGCATCATGAGCGACTTTGATCCCGTGCAGCACATCTAGTAAAGATATGTCGAACAGAGGTGTTCCTCCGCTCGCGTCGCAGAAGTTTAGCAGAGACCATTCTGACCGGTCTATTATCTGGTCGCAAATAATAATGTAGAATGAGTACTTACCTCATAAAACAAGTACTCATCCGCATCAAAGTGCTCGAAGTCAAAGAACCTCGCATCATGAGCGACTTTGATCCCGTGTAGCACATCTAGTAAAGATATGTCGAAGAGAGGCGGTCCGCCGCTCGCGTCGCGGAAGTTTAGCAGAGACCATTCTGAACTGGATCTAGTGGTAAACGACAAATGTATAATAAGTACTCACTTCGTAAAACAGGTATTCGTCCGCATCGAAGTGCTCGAAGTCGAAGAACCTCGCATCATGAGCGACTTTGATCCCGTGCAGGACATCTAGTAGAGATATGTCGAACAGAGGTGGTCCGCCGCTCGCGTCGCGGAAGTTTAGCAGAGACCATTCTGACCCGTCCGTCAGCTGCTTGTAGGCCGCTGCTGGGGACGTGTTAAGGTATATTATCTGGAACAAGGAAGAAGGGTTTATATTAGATTGTCGGCCCGTCAGCGCATTTACCCGCTGCAACTCATTTTCCTGCGGGAATAAGACGTATTTAAGACATGTGTTATAGATAGCCATTTTACGAAAAACCGCATCAAAATCCGTTGTGTGGTTTAGAAGGAGTTAGCAAATTAGCCTACTCCTAGTGTAGCCTGCTCGTTTACTCAAGGCCCAGCTGATGCGACCTCTATGGGTTTCAGCTTTCTACGATTAAAAATAATTTTCTTAAAGAAATACTACAGCATTAGACTTATTAATTAAGTTAAAGAACAATACTGCAATGCATTAACGTATTTTATTGCAAAAAATGTTACCCCAGTAATAATTAACGGATGGTAAACTTTCCCTGATAAAGCTGCATTTACATTGATGCAACTGACAAAAGAATTTCATCACAAGGAGAGATCAAACTAGGAAAAGGAACCAACTAACTCTGGTGAGTTATTTTACTAATTCTTCTCTTCCATCGACGACGCCCAGGGAAAAACAACAAAAATAATAGTAGTTAGTAGTAGTAATAAAATTAAAATAATAGTAGTTTTTGGAAAATTTTCACTGCCTTCATCTTCACAGCCACAACAGTCCACAGCTGGACATGGGCCTCCCCTTCTCGGATATATTGCCTTACTCAACACGCTTCGCAGGCAAGATGTTTTATTCTAAACGCTGCTGACCATTCCCTTTTTACCACACCCAAGGGTAGAATTGGGGTGATGCTACTACTTTATTGCAAATTTGCACTAATCATGGTTATTTTTATCCCACTCCTATTTCCTGTCTAAACAACGCTTATATGTTCGAGGCTTAACCCATCGGTTGAGAACAATGGATCTCCCACGCTATATAGTTGTTATGTCTGCCTACTACAACGTGTCGTTAGATGAAATCAGAAATCAGAAATCTGAATTCACGTTATGATTGTTATTTATGTTATGATTAAGAATGACAAACGTAGATCATAATATAATACATACTAGGTTAGGTTAGGCCAGCTAACCAGCTTCTAACAGTTTGTTTCAGTTTTGTCAACCGCCTACTACAAGTAGCAGCTCCCTGACGTGGTAGTGTAACGACCACTGTCTGAGCAATAGACAGCAACCGGGACCGACGGCTTAACGTGCCTTTCGAGGCATGGAACCACATTGTTTTCGAACAATCAACTGGATCACCCTGCAATGATCTAACCTGACTGGGAACAAATTCACGTAAAGTGATAAATATCAACTTTGTGAGTGGCCCACCCGAAATCGAAGCCGGAACCTGCGTCGCAGGCTGTCGCACTACCACTGCGCCAAATCGGCTTTCAATGTCAATGTCAGTTTTCCCGTGGGAGCAAGATATTGATGTGATAAAAACATGACAGTTTCTCAGGGATGTTGCAACTTTTACATTGTGATAGAATTTTTTAAAACACCCTGTTTCGGAGTTTATTTCTTACATAGACACAAACAAAAACAAATCTTTCTTCTTTATAACAAGTGTATGAAGATGTAGGTAGATATCTAATGCTTGTCATTCGTTGCTTATCGTGTGGGACACAGTCGATATCTGATTAATTAATCAAATGCCATGTTCAGCGGGTTGAAATAGCATTAGCATCACTCAAATGCTTTCTCGTGGGTGACCTGAGTGGCGGCTAATCGATTCGAGCGTTTCATGGAGTATGACTGCCGCGTGATGCCGGCTTAGAATAGCATCACCCCAATTCTACCCGCGGGTGTCGTAAAAAGCGACTAAGGGATACTTATCCAGGGAATGGGCAGCAGTGTTCCCTGTCAATGCAACATCATGCACTGCGCTCGCCAATCCGCCTGCCAAGCGTGGTGAGTATGGCAATACCCCCGATTCCCAATAGAGGGAGGCTCATGTCTAGCAGTGGACTGTTGTGGCTGTTATGGTTATGGTGATGGAGTATGACTACGTTAGGCGAACCTGAATATCTATTCTAATGCGAAATTTCGGAAACGAGTTGTATAGTTTTGTCCGAAATCATGAAAACACGGAGTATAGAGTAGCGAATATCAGTGAACGTGATACTCGACACCAATCGCCAATCCACCCGACAAGACGACTGATGAAATCCTACTTCCTACTAATATTATAAAGGCGGATGTTTGTGTGTGTGTTTGTTACGACATCACGCTAAAACGGCAGATTAGATTGACATGAAATTTTGCACAAATATAGAAGAGTATCTAGAATAACACATAGGCTACTTTTTACCACGGGAAAATGTCTTATTCCTATGGGATCACGCATATTCCAATATTTTCGCAAAGGTGGCGTGACTGAGCCGATTCGCGTTTTAAATGTTTTAACCGAAAACTAACAGCGACATCTCTTGGCGAGTAATGCTTTTTTTCCCGCGGAATAATAGGTTGCAGCGGGTGAAACCGCTGACGGGCAGCTAGTAATGTATAGTAGGATTTTTATCCAGATAGACTAAACTGACAGCTAAGATCGGCCTTTTGTTTTTAAAATGTTGCAAGCATCAGGCTAGTGTTGTGGTTTGACTCATTCATTTTATTCATTGAACTGTTGTCACATGATTCCTCGATGTATTTGTTTTTGTAAATAAATATGCTCAATAATTACTTGCGTATTTATTACCTACGTACATACGTTACGTTACGTAAAAGAGTATACGTTACGCGTATACTTTACATTTATACGCCAAGCTTTCGTTTAGTTTATAGAAATCAAAAATAATATTGAAATTTAAGATGTAATATGAATAAATGTAATCTACACTAATATAATAAAGAGGAAACCTTTGTTTGTTTGTTTGTATGTAATCGATAAACTCCGAAACTACTGGACCGATTTTCAAAATTCTTTTACTATTAGAAAGCTACAACATCCCTGAGTAACATAGGCTACTTTTTACCACAGGAAAGTTCCTCATTCCCACGGGAAAACGGTTAGCAGCAGGAAAACGGGGAAATAAAGCGGACATTACCCGAATTAGCCAAACCGTTTAACCGATCTTCGCGTTTGGCACTGATATTATTATCATATTAAAGACGGACATGGACTATTTTTTGTCAGCCCTCGAGGATCTGGAGTACCTGATGAAGACCACCAGCATCCCATCTAAACTATAAGAGATACGGTCATGGCTTCATACAAAAAGTTGTTCACCATGACGGGCCGCTTCTGCTGGCACATGGTCATCGAGGATCTGGAGTACCTGATGAAGACCACCAGCATCCCATCTAAACTATAAGAGATACGGTCATGGCTTCATACAAAAAGATGTTCACCATGACGGGCCGCTTTTGCTGGCACATGGTCATCGAGGATCTGGAGTACCTGATGAAGACCACCAGCTTCCCATCTAAACTATGAGAGATACGGTCATGGCTTCATAGAAAAATTTGTTCACCATGACGGGCCGCTTCTGTTGGCACATGGTCATCGAGGATCTGGAGTACCTGATGAAGACCACCAGCATCCTATCTAAACTATAAGAGATACGGTCATACGCTTCATACAAAAAGTGGTTCACCATGACAGGCCGCTTCTGCTAGCACATAGTCATCGAAGATCTGGAGTACCTGATAAAGACCACCAGCATCCCATCTAAACTATAAAAGATACGGTTATGGCTTCATAGAAAAAGTTGTTCACCGTGATAAGCCGCTTCTGCTGGCTCATGGTCATCGAGGATCTGGAGTACCTGATGTAGACCACCAGCATCCCATCTTAACTATAAGAGATAGGGTAATGGTTTCAAAATGATAAATAAAGTAAAAGTTATTCAGCATGACAGGCTGCTTCTGCGGGCACATGGTCACGAGGGTCTGGAGTACCTGATGTAGACCATCAGCATCTCATCTAAACTATAATAGATTCGGTAATGGCTTCAAAGTTAAAGTTATTCAGCATGATTGGCCGCTTCTGCTGGCACATGGTCATGATGAGTCACTTCTACTATGTAGAATTGATTAATGGACTTTTTACTACGGGCAAAGATCCACTTTCTACGGGAAAACAGGTAAGTAGCAGCGGGTGAAACCGCTGGGCGGGCCGCTAGTATTGAATAAATTCACATTAATGATATCAGACTGTTACTTGTTATGTTCTCATTAGCTTTTAAATAAACATTTCGTCAGACAGGAAATAAATGTGAAGTTAGTTTGTTACACACATAGTAGTATGTTTGTCTTATAGGCCAATTTAATATTGAAAATTGAAATATACTAAATTTATTTTCATAAAGATTCAATCACAATCTTTGAATGACATAACTTGATAATTTGGGTACAACACTATTTTTTTATTATTTTTAAATACAAAAACGTGGCAACCCACCAAACGTCAATATAGTCTATCTGGATAAAAATTCTACTATAATCAATAAGGTAAAGATCATCATTCGCGGCCAAAGCACAAATTAATACCCGACTTATTAGGATTTTGAATACATTCACAGTGCTATTATTATTCACACTTATGAAATAAGAAATTGAAAAATGTCAAGTGTCGACCGGGGATAAAAATGACAAGTGTGATGTCAAGGGATCGAACCCTGGACGCGTGGGGTACCGTCCCACCGTTCTTCCACTGTGCTATCGATGCAACATACGCGTCCCGGTTTCGATCCCCAGTCGATTCTTGTATGATTCTTATTTCATTTATGAGAATACCCATACCAAACTTACTATCCAACCTATACTATAATACCCATACAAAACTTATATACTATTACTATCCAATCTATACTATAACTTTATTTACAAAACCTACTAATAATTGCTTCAAAACTCTAGTATTTCTCACAACACGTCTGAAACTGGACTCATTCTTCGCTGGTATTCTCGTTGATTGGCGATTAGCCCCAATTACTGTATCGTTGCTAAGTGGCTACTCTAACAACGGATATTATTCTAGACTATACTGCAGTATCTAGATTGCTAGACTAAGACCTTAACCCATCTATGTGGAGCAGAAATAATCTTCGCCGACAAAGCTTATTAGATTCGCATAGCAATAGCAATATTATTAAGCCTAGTCTTTGCGGAGTAGGCACAGCGTTAACGGCCGTAAAAGTGCGGGCGTTATCGACACCTCAAGACAAATATTTGAAGGTCGTTTCAGAAAAATCATTATATTGACAGGTTGTCAGCCTGTCGTCTAAAATTATAATACAACTAAAAGTCCCTTAGACGCCTCGACACCAACAGGAAAGAAATGGGGTGATGCTATTCTAGGCCGGCATTACGCGGCAGTTATTAGATGTGCGCGTAAAATACGGGCTTTCAGTTCCTAATATACCGTCTTAGGGCCCGTATGTATTAAAACAAATTCCTGATTGAGTGCCGAACAAATAATGTCACATTTAAAATTCGTCTAGTTAGCTTGGTCTGAGCACAGGGTTAAACCACCGGGAAAACGTAACACGTGCCGAACAGATAAAGCTCGCCAACGCAAAGAATAAGCTTAAACAACTTAAATTAAATGCTATTTTCGCTTTATTCTAGTTGCCGTACGTATAGGTTAAGATTTAAATTTTAAATGAAGCAACATTTTCACACGCGAATACGAGGCATAATTTTCGCTCGGTTTGGCATTTTTTAAATTTTTTACTAGCACTTTGAAAATACCTACATCATTTCATTACCAGTTATTTTTATTTTCACCGTGCAAATATAATAAATTTAAATGTTTATTCTAGCACAAGTGGCCCGCTAGAGGTATTACCCGCTGTAATTAAATATTTTCCCGTTGGGAAAAGTTATACATTCATGTTATCCTCCCTCGTGAATAACTTTATCTATAAGAAAAACCGCATCAAAATCAGGTAGCGAGTTCCACAAAGAACAAAGCAAAAAGCACTAGGTTTTCTCTCTCTTTTTGTGTGGGTCATCGAGTCGTCCAAAGTAAGCTCTAATCAAACATTATTTCAATGTATATTCATATTGCATACCTAGGTAGAACACAAGAAAATATTTCACAAATGTTATTCTTTACCTCCACTTTTGCCGAATCTTTTCTTCCGAGCTTTTACGGAAGATTGTTTATAAGGCTTTTAGAGCAAATCCAATTTCTTAAGGCTCTCAATGTTATCACGACATAAAGCCTGATAAATTCTCACAAACTCTGCGAAAAATTTCTAAAAATACTGAAATCGAGGATGGAAAGTTTTCAAACATTTCTGCGAATTGTGAAAATTAAGGAGCCTAATTATTAAAAAATCCTTGAGTTGGTATTTTCTTAGACATTTTATGTTGCTCGAGGATAACTTTAGCGTGCTCTGTCTCGGGAAGCATGGTCTAAGTATACAGCCGAAAGGAGGTCAAGGTACTCATGAAACTGAACAACTCTCCCCATGGAACATGGGTCGAAATAATGAAAAAGAAATTATGCCAAAATGTACCAACCGGCCGAATCAATTTGTATGGGAGGTAATTTCTTTTTCATATTTTGAGAAAGTTATTCAGTTTCATGAGTTACTTGAGATCCTTTCGGCTTGCAATACCCTTTCTGTTACTCCCGGTATACCTACGACAGACATCAGTTTTAAAACTCCAACACCACAGTTCATAGGGTCGTTGGAGGCCTCGTTGTCCCGCACGAATAAACAGATTTGGTATTTGGTAAATCCTTACCTGATAACTGCCAATAAGGTACGCCGCATTCAGCCGCAACGTCTCGGACACGCTCGTATAATAGACGATCTTTTTCTTCGGATTTTTCTCGAGCTGCTCATTCAACTTATTGCAGAACTGGTATAAGTGGCACAGGTGGTAAGGTCCGAAGTCGAAGTAGAAATTCTCGTAGACTATGTCATCTTCTATGTGGAAGTACTTGGAGTTGCGAGTGGACTTCGGTTTGTACCCTGACTTGAGGGTGGCGAAGTACAGCCGGTCTGGAAAGAAGAGAATTTCTATGTTATTCAGGTTTTCTGGAGAATTGGTGATACGACATCTGGCCTAGCAAGCCACTTGTTGTGACGCACAAAAATTGCGGTTCAGGGTCAGGCTTTTCACTTTTTTTTTTTTTTTTTTTTTTTTTTTTTTCCCACAGAAAGTATAAAAAGTATTGCAATCAGAGAACTGCATTTTTGATGAAATTCTTTACGTAGAATTAGAATGTATCATTCCACAGTAAAAAGCGAAGACATGTTATTCTGACCAGAAAACAGAAATGCGGAAACTTTTGCTGTCAACAGAAATATGCATATCCAAGAATAGTCGACCAATGCGGCCTGAACTTAACCACCTCTTACTATTTTATAGAGCTTTTAGCAGTAAACATGACTACAAGTCCAAAGGTACTTCGGAAGCATAGGCCGGCTGGCAATTCGCCAGGCGTTTCAAAAACCTATACTCGTAGATAGGTATGGATATTATGGATAGTCCAAGCTTGTCGTACGGCTTCACATCTGAATGAGCTTGAAAGCGTACACGTGTCAGACATTCTAGCGGTTTAATTTGCTCTTTTGTTCCACTTTGTTTATGTATTCTAAATAGGGAAACACGTGCGATGTCGCCTTTCGAATTCCAGGCATTATACATCTATTCCCTGGAGGAAATGGCAGATGTAGGTATAATCGTTATCAGTGAATTTAAGATCTTATATCCTTCTAATCAAGGTCCCAAGCGTGGAAAAATTTAATCACTTATCAATTCGGGGAAGCCGGGATAAGTGATGCAAACTTTCATTGCTAACATAATTTATAGAAGAAATCGAAGACAAAATACTTCGTAAACTGTTAGAAATGGCAGATTTTAATAGGCATTTTAGAAATTTAACAGGCAGATGTATTAAAAAACAACACCCAACTGCGGTAATTTCAAAGTTGTACCTATTTAGCGATAAAAATCCGCCGTTATTATCACTAAAATTATAAGACTTTATAACGGGTTTTAACTAAAATATTGTGTGCTCGATATACCCCTACCGTGAGTTAAAACCCGTTATAATGTCTTATAATTTTAAAAATCCGCCATCATGAATTTATGAATTCTTAAAAAAGCCAGTGTCACTCGCGCTGCTGAGACGAATCTAACGACACCTCACAAATCAAGATCCGCCCAGCCGTTTTTGCTGTAGCCCGTGAAAATGAATTTCTTACATACATACTCTCGAACAACATAACCGTCCAGAGGCAGTCGAGTAAAAAGTAGACTAAATAGCCAATAGCCTACGGACTGAAGTACCTATGCTTAGCTTTTTTGTTCCGTGAAATTCAGGAAGCCTGAGGTGGAAACTTGGAAAGGAAATTACTAGCAATTTCAGTGAAGTACCTTGAAACGTGCTGGCCCGGGCGTTCTTGAATACGGAATTAACTGTAGACACTTAAACTTTTAACTTGGTGTTGGGTTACTTGCGAAACTATTCGGTCCTCGCTTCGGACGAACACAGCCAGTATTCTTTTATGTACTACTAGCTGCCCGTCAGCGGTTTCACCCGCTGCAACCTATTATTCCGCGGATAAAAGCATTATTCGCCAAGAGATGTCGCTGTTAGTTTTCGGCGAAAACGTTTAAAACGCGAATCGGCTCAGTCACGCCACCTATTTCAAAAATATTGGAAAATGCGTGATCCCGTGGGAATGAGACATTTTTCCGTGGTAAAAAGTATCCTATGTGTTATTCCAGATGCCCTTTTATATTTCTGCAAAGTTTCATGTCAATCTAATCAGCCGTTTTTGCGTGATGTCGTAACAAACACACACACAAACATCCGCCTTTATAATATTAGTAAGATGGTATTCAAGTATAGTCCACGCGCGATCTGATGGCATTCTAAAGCGAAGAACAGTGGCTGCCATCATCGCGCGGACAATATCCATGCAAACATAATTTTCTACTTCCGATACTACTGATTCAACAGCTCAGCCCAACGTTGCTTACCTAATATGAATTTATAATTGGCAATAAATCATTAAAATATGATTTCTAATACAACTTGCAACATGAATACAAAGATGTTAGGTTTCTTTTACCTTCATATTATAATTGCTTTCACTTCCAGAACGGAAATTCGAAAAAATATTATTAAATATACGCCCATATTTAACTCAAAATAAATGCAGTACATATTGGTCGTGTGTGCTTTGATTTCATCAACTCCAGATATCATTCCTACATAACAAACATCAACAAAGCAAGGCCTGACCTTGGTCAGTCCACCTAAATATACCGTGAATGAAAAGGTCAGCCCCACATCCCCTGGTATCGAATTACCAGCTCAAGAAGTAGGGTAAACGAGTCGGTTGCAGACACGCGAGCTCGTCTGGTGTCAGCGGCGACCTTGCCATTGAAACTATAGTACAGATAAAGATAGTGAACGTGAATTTGAGGAACATGAAGAAAGCAGTCTATCAGTAATGCTAATGAATGCCTAAATAAGATATTTTTTGTAGGACTAGGTAAAGGCTTTAGATAAAACCACATCCCCAAAGAAAGTAAGGAAAAGCCCAAGAAGTATTAATCCCTAAGACTTGAACCTAAACTGGGTATTTCGCGATAGAGGTGTTTCGCACCGCACGCACGCCATTTTACAAATTTGAAACGATAATTAAATGTAACCAATATACACGGATCCCGACGTTCCAACGTGTGAATGTAAAAGCATGTGTTTTAAAATTATGATTTCAAGAAAAACTCAACTTAACAAAAACCATACTAGCATTGCGTACGTTTCTATAATAGCTGCTTGGTATATTCACGCCTGCATCAGAGAAGTTCTGAAGGCATTCAATCAGTGCTGAATGCAATTGAAAAGTTCTCCAATCCGTCGGATGGTATCCGTCTATACGGCAAATAATATGAGGTCATTTCTAGGTTTTGCGGAGATATGGGAAACGAAATTGAATATCTTTTAGCCATTGACGAATAAGGCTTTGGTTTTGTCCTCCTTGAAATGTTTCCACCGCTTCTTGTTTGGGAGTAAGTCCGACGTAGTTCAATTTCATTTACGAAGCCTTAACAAAGAAATCTGTAACCAATAGAAACCAACTTGTACTCTTCAATCCAATCTACCGCGATCTAATGAATTCGGCAGAATGGCTAATAATTTCACCTGGTGAACTATATTTCACAGGCCGAAAGAAACTTGGCACAGTAACCCTACAAGTGGACACACTATCCATATGCAAGTGGTAGGTACCTATTTATGCTGGAAAAATATTACAGGCTGAAACAAACTAATGGCCGACAGTAGGTACCTAAGCTGGCCTTGCTTACGTAATTGTATGCAAGGGGGCGCGGTACAAGGAGGGGCGGACTGGACATTGGGGTAAAGTAACTACATATAGTCAGGATTTTCGTAGCAGGAAGAAGGTTCCGAGCTTACGACCGCGTCCTCAGAGGAGACATGGTCGGTTTCAATGCTGCATTTAATAGTCATTTGATCACTGCTCAAGATGTTCACGATGTACTCGTCATTGTTGTTAAGAATTGATCCATAAACGCCAAACGACATCACAAGGACCGTTATACCTTCACTTCACTTTTTATATATATTATTTAATTTTTCTCCTTTTAAGAAAATCCGTCGTAAGACCTGCTGTTTGGAATAAACTTTCATCTCTAAATTGATTTCATTCGATGAGTTAGGTTCCATTAGTTTGATAGGAGTTTAAAAGTACACCGCACAGTAGGAAGTCCTTGTGGGACTTTCAAAACGATTTTATTTTCCTGGCTAGAAACAGGACGTGGTTCTTTTGAAACTTTTAAAAATCTCAAGGTTTGTTTTATGTGATTCTCTCAACTCACAGAGTTCCAAAACGATTTTATTTTGCGGGTTAGTAACTTTTAGAAATCTCAAAGATTGTTTTATGTGATTCTCTCACACAACAGAGTTGATGAAAACTTCAGCATCAGCTTAATACAAAATTGTTTGCAAGTATAGGTACTCTAAGAAAAGAATAGTAGTATCGCCATACTTCTTTCTACTTACACCACAAGGCTTCCTGCCCGTCGCACGTAAGAGGTTAATTACGGCACATCAAAGAAAACGCCGCAAGTAGCCCGACTGAAGCCTTCTTCCGCTAAGTTCACGGCTATTTTTGAATTCGCACGTACGTTGTTTTAGTTCTATTCAAATACAAAGCAACTAAATTACAGATGAGGTAAAGCACTACCTTACCTAGTTATGAATTTCCTTTGTACGCTCGTATTAAGGGCTAGTCTGGACCAGCTTTGGACAAATCTAGCTATTTACCCAATTTTTTTAGACTTCATTAAAATTTAACGTTTTTTCTTCTTCTCAGCCCATAAATTGGAAATAAGAAAATTGAAAAATTCATCAGCGACCGCCAGGACTTGACCCCAAGACCGTGGGGAACCACTGCTCTGTCAACTGAGCTACGGGCGCTAACTACTGAATACCTAATATAGCACTGTGAGTGCATTAAAAATCCCAGTACATCTTCTTAGGTCGCCGGCATGCCTACTACCTAACAATATTCAAATTTTAGCTACTCCTACCAAGTTTGCAGAGTACAAATAGAAAGTACCAAACCGTGTTCCTACATAAGACCTGAGTGGAACTTGAGTTAAAGCCTGTGTAGTCCCGTTTTCAGAGTTTGCAAGTGTCTTAATGGTATACGCCATTAGTGAGGACCTAACGAACAACGCTCCATTTCATTCTACAATTGAATTTTAGACTACTAAAAGCTTCTACTTAGAACTTATAGTCAAAGAAATGAAAGATAATAATGAGAGATTTAAGTCTTTCGAACTTAATGATCATCAAAATGTTTTGTGGTCATCGATTATCTCCAAAAATACACACTGTATCGATTTCAGAAAATCTCTTATCGTTTAAAATGCCATAGCATTCTTCAGACACTAAGGCCTAATTCCCACGATAAAACACTGCACTGGTGGAAGATCTAGTTCCCAAATAAATCGGTCCATACTAGGGTTTTTTACCCGGGTACCCGCGTCCGGGTATACCCGGGTATTTTAGAATTAAGACACTTGCAATCATTTGAGTACGACTGATATTGCTAAATACTCCTTATTGGATGATACTTGCAACCTTAACCAACAGTTACACGTGTTGGACGTGGGACTCCTATCGAGGGGTATACCACGCTTGGTAAGCGGAGTGCAAGATGTTGCATTAACAGGGAACGCTGCTGCCCATTCCCTGCATGATTATCCCTTAGTCGCTTGCTACGACACCTACGGCATTAAGTATCTGCTTAGAACATAGTAAAAAAAAAGCGTTAACTGCCCCTGAAACTACACACATTACCTCTATAGTCGACAAAGACATTATAAGTCCACAAATCACAGAAAGTACTGTTACTACAGAAAGATTCTAGCAATAAATCATACCTAACCTAACATCAGTTAGAGTCTGACTTAGACATTTGTGGGAACATTTGCTTTTCTTACTTTTTCGTGTGGTACACTGAGTCGTCCAACGACTCAATGAAACCTAGTATCAGTCTTTCAATCGCCTATTAGAAGTAGCAGGCCTCTTGACATGGTAGTGTAGTGTAACGACCTTCCTCCAAGTAATCAAAGAAAGCAACCGAGACCGAAGGCTTGACGTGCCCTCCGAAGCACGGAATCATCGATTTTTCGTATAATCAAGTGGTTCAGCCTGCAATGTCATAACCAGACTGGGAACAAATTCACGAAGTAATAAATGACGACTCGAACGACCCACCGAGAATCGAAACCGGAACCTTTTACGTCGCAGTACCATTGCGCTTTATCGGCTGACAATGATTGGTATAAGTAGGAATCTTATCTTATACCTTTAAAATAGCAAGAATTGTATAATAATCGAGATCTCGGAAACGGCTCCAACGATTTTCTCGAATTTTTATATCTGAGGGGTTGCGGAGGCGATAAATCGATCTAGATGGGTTTCATTCTCCAAAAATCGTTATTCTCCTTTTTTTAGAGATAATTTAAAACGAACAACATATATTGATTAACCGAGAAAACTCGGTCAACCAGTTACTGTGAGTAAAGTAAGGAAGCTTTTATGTGAAAGGCAAAGCTTTTCGATTTCAATGGCGCTTCACTGGTTTTATTTCCCTTGGATTTATTGTGCGCCGGTCAACAAAGCTTCACTTCAATACCATTTCCTATCTTCAGTTCAATGGATCCACTTACTGACAAACAATTTTACATCCAGGCCAACTGAAAAAACCTTGACAGCTTTTCACCAATCACGAACGTTGCAGTCAAGTCCAGACTAAACTGATACAAAAAACGGCTAAGAGCGTGTCAGACACGCCCACAAATGGGTTTTTGTAGTCAACGTTTAATATCAGCTTTTTCAGCGGTACAAATTTAATTTTGTTGCTGGTTTGTCTGCAGCTGTATGGTTACCAACCGCAAATAGAAAAACTTTTATTTTTCTGAAATCTTTAGTGGTACTAACTTTTTGGTTACAAAGTTAATACAAACGAAGCAAGCGGAAAAAATTCACACCGCCGGCGGGATTCGAACCCACGTCTTCTGACAAGCCGGGTCAGACGTGTTAAGCCGCTACACCACGGCGGGTTCTTTTGCTTGCTTCGTTTGTATTAACTTTGTAACCAAAAAGTTAATATCAATATCTAGTGTTTGATTAAAACACCAAGTGTTCCAAAAAATACTATCTTGTGGAAAAATTTCTTCAAAATAGTAAACATTCTTTAGTGGTACAGTATCCGTTATAGTTTTCATGGTAACTTCAAATTGTAAACTATATTACGTATTTTATTCAAATTATTTACGTTTTTACTTTAGAAGTAACAGCTGAAACAAACTATGGGCCAAAAAAGCCTCATTTAAAAACAAATAAATCGGGACAAAAACATTTTAGCGACTTTGTTACAAGGAAACCTCCAATTAGTTTTTAAAAACCTATTCAACAATTCATACCCTAATAAAATATGTTAAAAAAACAAAAAAAAAATTTGCCCCCAGTCACTTGTATGGAAAAAACATTTGATATAATGTTTTCTCAAAATTTCTATATACCTATTTGAGTCAACACGATCTATCTTCTCACCAAATTTCATGTCGATAGCTCTAAAACTGTTGAAGATATGAGGGCGCGGCATACAGACAGACAGACTTGTCGAAATGATAAGGGTTTCTAGTAGACTACGAAACCCTCAAAAGGCAAAAGTTGTCTAAGGATTTGAAATCTATAGATATAAAACTTAAAGAAAGGGATCTGATATGACAACATTATTGTTGACATCACGCTTCTTATTCTCTTTATCTTGGAGTGGGACATCAAGTCGTCCAACGACCGACATCTCGCTCATATGTCATGTATTATGAATGAAAGATATGCAAACAATATCTAATGTTGCCATTTCGGATAGTTTCTTCAAGTACCGTGTTATACCTAGAACTCAAAAATTGTCGATTTTTGTTAGTTCAATAATCGTCAATTTTTGAGTTGAGAACTTTATGTAGGTATCGTAAAGTTCCAAACAATAGGCCTTCCAAATCGTTATGCGATGGTCAGCCGTGTCGCAACAGCTTGTGGGCGTTTGATGGCACTAACAATGTTAAACAACTCGTTAAGGAATTGGATAAACCTTGGGAAGACCTCACACATTAGTGTCGTTTTAATCAATCACTCCGTTTTATTAAAGAAACTACTTGAATAGTAGCAGTTAAAGCGCTCTTTGTAACAGGATAGACAAAACCTACCTTAATAACAAAAATGCGAACACTTAGAAAAATATTGGTGCATCAATTCAGCTGTAAGAGATAAAAGAAAGCTTATAAGACTTTTGCGAGAACATATTTCGAATCCACTTATTGCATTTATTATATTAACGAGAAAGTGAGTGATCCACCACACCGCACTAAAAACTTACGATTTTCAATTGGAAAATAAATTATTTTGATTACCAGATCATTTCTTATTCAAACAATAGCAATATAAATGATAATTTTAGTTTTATAGGCACAGTTTATGATCTGGTCTAGACCAAACTCATAATTCTAGATCAATGGCCACTGTTCTGTGTTTAATAGCTACGTTTAGAGCATAACATTTGGCCTGATCTGACTCCTGAGGAATTTAAATAGATTAGACTAAGCCTATATTTATGTTGATATAAGCTATATTGTACCCACAGGTACATTAGTCACATATGTGATAAAATAAAAGTTACATACAATTATCAAATCATTAAATTATAACATGGCTCTTGTAAATCGATTCGTATTTATTTTCTTTCTTTACTTACTCTTACTACCTTAAAATACCAACAAATCATACAAACTAAAGAGCTTTTAAAGCAAGACAATAAATGCTGTAGTATTATAAATGGGTTTGCGAATGAAGTCTATTTTCGCATGTGGAGTTTTTGCATCGCATGTTCGGCAGCAATATAGCGGTTAAAGTATTACCTGTGCTGTATAAAACGGGTTTTTGGGGTTCAATACAATTGGTATTCAGTTTTCACTACACTCTTTCATGAATAATTTTAGTAGAGTAACACAGGTAGGAGAATCAATTCGGTTTTCAATCAAGTATAGTTTGCGAGCCTCGTAAGCACTGTCTACGTAAAAGTAGTGAATGTTCGTTGAGCGAATGCATATTTCTGGAATCATTAACTCCCGCAATAGCACAGCCACTCAATTCAATTCAATTTATTGTTTTGTGGCGTACAGCCACTCCTCCACTTCAATTTGTCTCACACTCCTCGCAACCATAAAAGCAGGTATTCATTGAACAACATTTGCCTGGCAACATCGTGTTCAATAATTTCACGTATGTTGTCGGCGAGGATTTGTACGTTTAGCTATACATTGCATGTGCCTCATTAGAACTAGTGTGGACGGTATCATTGCTTCGCGGCAGAAAAAGTTGCGCAGCTTTTGTTATGGGGTGAAATTTTACTTATAGTGACCGATAGCAAAAAGTCAAAACCGGCTGGTAATAAGGAACAACTTTCCCCAAGGAACATAGGTCGAAATACGAATAAATTAATTTGGACCTCCCACACATAATTGCCGATCAACTGATTTGAGTTTTCGCTATCGGTAAAATTTCACGCTTAATGTTACCGGTCAATGCTGCTAAACAATGTCGCTAAATGAAGTTACGTCTTAATATTGTTCAAAACATTGCCCTAAGTTTTACTACACCAGACAGGTTGCATATTATTTACTCTGCAGAACCGTACCGTGACGATATATTTTTATATCTAACAATTGTTCCTTGGAAGGTTTTACTTTTCCATATACCAATATACCTAGTTGTTATTTTGGATCTAAATTGCTCTGTAACTTGTGTTCAATTTATTTCAGTAGTAAATCAATTGGTATTGGTCTACGTATTAGCAGACAACAATGTTTTTTGGACACGCCTGAAAGAAGGTCTCCGTATTGAACAAGATAATATTTTGATACAGATTTTGTATCAAACACGTTAAGAGGAATGAGAATCCGTACTATTTAAAAAGTGTTCGATTGGAGTCTTACTCTTGCGTAAAAGTGTAGGTAAATAAACAAAGCCGAATGGAAACCTCACATTGCTACATGTTTCAATCAGAAAATACCGCAGATTTGCTGAGAGTTACAGTCTCTGTAAACTCTAACTCGTATTAAATTTTGTTTACTAACCAACAATCCAGTCAACTTCTATGAAACTGAAATGAAATTGCTAGTTTCATATAAATTTTCATGCAGTGTGCACACGGAGTGGAAAGTTATTTAATCTACATATTGATCGAGTGATAAAACCCTACGGTACGGTAGCTTTACTTGTATGTTTTTGCAACATCAAGCTTTATTTTCCCGGGAAGTCTAGATAGCTTTTCAAAATTATTGCTTTTGGAATTCAGCTGTATACTTGGCTAGAGTGGGGCTGAATTGAAACGAAATATTTTGGTTCATAATGCTAAGCCATGCTCTATTAGAGCTGTTGCTTTTGCTTGACTTGCATCGCGAATTTTTTTCAGACTTCTCTCGTCACCGCGATAGACCAATCACAGCGCGTACCTACCTCCCGACTGACTGCGACTGATATTAAGAAACTCATATTTCAGCCTCTAATACCATTCCATTTAGGGTCGGCGCAACCAAGTGTTTTATGTTAGAAATTATGTTACACCCTGTATATTTAATATAGACCATGTGGTAATAATGTCGCGACGCCGCGTAACATCTACACGCATACGAGATAATTTGCATTGCAAATTAGGGATATCTGCTTTTCCCGAGCCTTCTGGCAATATTGTGGTTCTTTTAAGAATACGCGTATTTAACCGAACACGTTACATGGAAAGTACTATGCTAGGAATTTGCTGCGAGTAAAATAAGGCACGAAGTTTCCGGCTACATAAAACACCAAAAGGCCAGACATGTTCACAAAGTGCAGAAAAGGGGATGGTCTTATCTGTCGCAGAACCGACGAAAGGTGGAGCGGAGCTGACTTCACGAATAGAAGCCACGTTTCGGCAAACTTAGTGTAGGATGTCTGGCGGGCAAGTAGACCTTGACTACTATGAAGGTGACGGCTTGATGAAGATAGCATAGATTGCGTGGCAAATCGTAGGAGAAGAATACGTCTAGCAGTGGACTGCATGCAATACAAAAAGCTAACATGTTGATAATTTATTGTAGATATATGAAACGGTTACAGAAAACGTAAAACTTAGAGCCCGGCCGCCCTGCCTCAATGAAGTTCTAGTCCTTCGTTGATTTTAAGTATTAATTAAACCGAGCCTATCGCAATAATATTCTAATTTTTAAAGCTTCTCTGCGACACAATTTAATGACATAAATATGGAACTGTTGAAAACCAAGAAAAGTTATGATTTTCATGAATGAAAATAAAGAGTACAATATTTATGAAAATGTTTCATTTTCGTGTTATTACTCTATTAGAAGTTTGGATAGGGAGAAAGCGGCTGCTTAATGCGAGTTGGGTGAGTGTTGTAATGGTACGGTTGCTTTGGGCTTTTCATAAACTGTCATTTCAAACATATGGTAAATTCACATAATTTCATAAATTTTATATCATACTAGCGGCCCTTCACTTGTAGAGCACGCGGGAAGTTACGCCGCTCCCGTATAGCTATGAAAAGTCTTGCCTCAGACACTGAATGAATTGTTTGCTTCATCACGAAGGTTCAACACTACACAATTCCAATCAGTCCCATTATACCTACAAACTACAAAATTGACGCGAGTATGTGAAATTTCCGCGCCACTGTTCTGACATCGAAATATCAGATTTTCCCCGGAGGCTACAACAGTTTTCCGGGCATATAATGGAATCGTAGAGCAACCCTCGACCTATTTATAGTTTGATCGATCGATGTTGATACTTAGCACCGTTTTGCTGTTAAAAAGTTATAATTGAAATCTAAGTAAGTGCCAACAGGGGCAAGAAAAGTATACAAACTATGACGCCAAATGGGCCTTCTGAAAGAAAATAATTGTCTTTGGGAATATTCTCTATTTACTGTACAACAAAGTATATCTAAAACTGAGAAATACAAATTAGCCAAGCAAGATAATTTCGGATCTCAGTAAAAACACCACTCTTTACAGTAGAAATACGGCTAAGTCTGTCAAATATTTGGAGGCTGTTTCAAAAAAATCGTGTATCACTATAGAATAGAGACAGCTTGTCAGACTGTCTCTTAAAATTGTAATACACAAGTAACTCTTGCTCTAGTCCTGTAATAGCCTTTTACGAAACCAACGGCAAAGATGGGGTGATGCTATTTTAATCCTGCAATACATAGCACTACTATACCTATCTTGATACCTATCCTATCAGATTTGACATCGATAGGCACTTAACTGTCCAAATTAGCAACTGAATATCGGTCGATTCAAGGTTTCGAGTATAATAAGATGCGGAAGTATCAATATCAATGTCAAACGAAATCGCGACCGATATATCGACAGATAGTAGAAATACTCTACTTCGATATTCTGGGAGAAATGTTCTTGCATTGCATGTAGTCAAATGTGGTCATGAATCATGGTCACTTTTTGTTGATTATGAGAAGTTACGAAAACTTGTTTAGTAGTATTTCCAAAGCGACCTGTCTATTGCACTTAAAAATAAACATTCAACATGTATCTAGACGTGAGACGTGAGACTGCGCGACAACTCTTTTCCATATAAAATGTATGGAAGAACACCCGTGAGCCGCACGTCCAGTCGCCTTGCCGCCGACGACGGCCGGCATCACGTCTCCAGTTTGTAGATAGGGCCTAATATAGCCCTAGATTTTCTATTGCACAATCCAATCAGCGTACCTATCATGCCAATTTTATTTACTGAGATCCCGTCGCTGTGACGATGTTATTGGACTACGTGCTTGTTTTTAAGTTAACGCACTAGATTGATCAGCACTAATTCTCGCACCATTTACTATTTACCGATTTTGATACCCGCGATATAAATGAATAAAGCGGAAGTACAAGCTATTATATCTAGCGTGTGGGCATGAATTGTTTAGCAGGTATATTGTCACATCTGTGAATGGATTAGTATACAAAATCATTTATTATTTATTAAGATTTCGAAGATATCTGTTCGCTATTAGAATATTTGTTGGTAGAGTTAGGTGCCATTAGATATAGTAATAGATATGCATTCTTATACAGTGTAAAAATCAGAACTTGATCAATTAATGTGAATGCGGGAATAGTTTATGATAAGTTAACAATCAACTTTTCTTTAAATTCGGGTCAAAATGTGAATCAAAATTGATTACCCATTAATCACCCATGAACCCATTATCCAATCATGAATGTTATAAGGAAGGGAAGGTTTGAAAGCTCAGAAAATAATTATGCTAACCAATAAATAAATCACCAAAGAATATAATTTTCTGTGTGGATTAATAATACAATATGCAACAAACATTTACATGGTCAGATCAGAACCATCACACCAGGTTGATCCAGTACAAATGAGACACCTGAAAAGGCTTCTTACTTGGGACAATACCAGTGAATAAAAGTCTTAATATATAAAAGAATGCAGACTGGCACAGGCCTAGCACGACAAGAAAATACTCTTATAAGGAATGGGCTGCAGCATTCCCCAATCCACCGGCCAAACATGGTGAGCATGGCTGCCCGATAGGGGGAGGCCCATGTCCAGCAGTAGACTTTTGTAGCTGTTAAGGTAAGGTGAGATAGACTTACCTTTAATAATCTCTGTTGAAGACACAATGACATCACTCTCATCCATTGTTGCGGAATGCTGATTACTTGGTGGTAATAGACCCCAAACTCAGCTAGCAGATGGTTGAACAAATGGCTATTTCATACTATTTCATTATGTGCATAGCTTGGGTTGCTGGAGTTAGGTCAAACCTGTAAAAATATAAAATAGGTGAGCAATTCAATAACGTACAGGTAAGAATAAGAGTAAAATAAGGCACATAATTATTAATTATGGTGTACCCTGGGGGAAGGCCTATGTCCAGCATTAGACTCGTATGGGCTGATTTGATGCCAGTAAAATGAGTGTAAATTGGTATACTATACAGGGTGTTAGGAAAGGTACTGCGTTACTTTTGAGGTATGAACCAGCCCATGAAACTGAACAACTTTCTCCAAGAAACATAGGTTGAAATATGGAAAAAACCTTTGACCTCCCTTGTTTGTATGGGAAGTACAAGACATATGGTCCCTGGGGAAAGTTGTTCAGTTTCATGGTCTGGTTCATCCCTCAAAAGGAACGCAGTACTTTTCCTAACACCCTGTTTTGCACAATCAACACCATTGCATAGACCAGTTGCATTCTCAAATCATCCAACAGATAAATATTAATGTGTTTCCTTGTAATATGCAATCTGTGATAGTATTAAAAATGTACCATTATGGCAATGCACAATTTTTCATTAATGTTACTTTGGATAATATTTCTAGAATTTAAATTTCAATGTACAGACTGAATGCTAAGTAATGTAACAAGTATTTGAACCTATTATTTAAATCTTATTGTATTATCTAATTAACAGGCTGTAAATGATTAACAAAATTAGAATTAAAATCGTAAAATAATCTTATAAGTTTTATGAGTTAGATCTAATGAGTCTAAAAAATTCAATGTATGTAGGTAATTGCAAGGGATAAGACTAAGTAAGAATTCTTGTATGTGATTGTATTCAATCCCCCCCCCCCCAGAAGATGCTTGATTAAAAGTGAAACCAGTTGGGACCAAAATAAAAACTAACTGCAACGAGTACACATGTTTGAATTAAAAATCATAACAATGGAGTTTCACCAAGCGTCAGCGTTGGATTGGATTGGAGATGTTTAAAAACATCTACAAGCCAACTGCAAGTCTCGTATACTGGTAACTTTCCTAAATAGATAACTTGTTGGAAAGTGGGTTTTAATGCAGGAATGTTTGGCAATGTTTTTGCACTGAATAGATTACAGTAAAACAGCTGATGCAATATATTTAAAAAAAATACTATCACCTTTAGAGAAAAATTACAGCTTCATAGAAGATTACAAGACCATTACAGGTCCAAATAGAATCTAAAAGGTCGTAAATAAATAGGATTATGTTCTTACCAGAGCCATTCAAGGGTAATGATGTGTAACACGCAGCCTTGAGGGCTGATAGTATACAACAGGTAATGTACGTAGACAGCTTATAACAACACTTTACACAGAAAATTGTAGTTATATGTTCATTTAACACACACAGAAGTCCAGAGTTGATTCAGACATACAGACGACAGGTATAAGTCCAGTTTAAGTTGCATATCTTCGTATTTTAGGACTAACTACGCGTAGGTGTACCTATAATGAAGAGCGTGGGATGGGCTCTTTACAATAAAGGAAGGTCACTTAAATGCTAGCACTTAGACCGGCAAACCTGTACGAAGATAGCTAGTCGCGAATATTTCGCAAATTCCACGGGTTCCGAGCTAAACGGCGCGCAGGTTGGCGAAAAATAGACGGCCGACTAGTTTTGCTGATATCACGAGTAAACACTAGCACCGGTGTAACAATAACAGCACAATACAAGGTCGCCGCTTCACAGTCGGTGTGGTAACAATGTTACTCAGTTCCTTCCACTCAATTTTTAAAATTATTTCTTCAGCCCCAGCATCGGAGCCGTTGGAAACGAAAGCCCCGAAAGACAAAACTCGTTTGCTTTGCTTTTGCGACTTGCGTTACGTTGCGTCGTACAAAAAACACACCTACTATTCAATCTGTCAACTCTCCAACAAGATATTTTTAACCAACACGATATTGCCTAACATTAATAATTCGCGACATAAAACTTCGGGTAGGTGGTATATTCTAACTAATGCATAACTGTGATTGGTTGGTTGTTAGTGTGCGTGCCGTGTAAGTGAATCCTGTCTACGTCGCGGAAGATCAGTCAGATCAGTCATAGGATGTTCACGCAATTAATTAAGAAGTTTGTTTAAAAATGAAAAAAAATCTACTAAGTCGATTTTTTTAAATGCCTTAGATGTTTTTCTTATACATATTTACGCATACCCTTAAAATATTTGCAGTTAATTTAAAAGGAAGTAAATCAAACTTTATTTAATCAATTACAACAGTCAAATAATACTCAAAAACTTAACTAAAAATTCCGCCCCAGCTCGTCCCCGGTCCAAAGGTGCCCATTACACTACTCGCGTTACCACGCTGTATGGCAATGGACAACCTTTGGACAAGGAACGAGCCAGAGCGGGGGTCAAGACCTCTCTCCTTTAGCCGACGCCCAATCTGCTTCACAAAAGCTTTAGCCTCGGCACACCAGCTCCCTGCTGTTTCCACCGCCAGAGGCACAAATTCGTACCGTTGAGCAAGGTCTGCGTACTTAATAGGATCGCGTGAATTTAATAGGATCTTATACAGGATGTTAATTTAAATGCGTGCTATAGCTTCAGGGTAGGTTAAGTATCGATGAAAGATGCCATATAAAAATATTGAAAAAGAGACCAGTAAAAAAATTTTTTTTCGTGTCGTAGATAGTTACTTAAAACTTTTTTGTTTACTTAAATCTTTTTTTGATGTATTAATTTTTGACACTGTTGTTGTTGAGAGCGCCGATACAAGTACTTTTGTCTAAACAACTTTGAGATTGAACGAATTTCAGCTGAGATGTAGGCATTTGAATCAAACATCAGCCAAGTAAAACAAAAATGTTCCTGGGTTTTTTTTTTGATATTTTTTACGGCCTCCTTTATCGATACTAAATCTCCTGCATTTACATTAACACCCTGTATAATTTCTACAAAGTATGAGAATAAAACATATTCTTTAATAAAAAAAATATTACCCCTACTATCGCTACTAAGCATTTTCATGAGTCGCCATCAGCGCCATCTACTAGAAACTGAACGAACAAATTAAAAATTTCCCATAAGGTAATTCCAAATAAGGTACACAAGGCGACCGACCAACAATTCTTCACATGATCACAACATGATAATGGCGTGACTCCTGGCCCCAGTTAAATAAACGTGATAGGTGATAGGTGACAGGCGACAGGTGAAAATCCACCAATTTGAAAATTTCTTGTTTAATAAAGAATTTGATCGACAAATTTGTCACAGCGGTCGTGACAATTTGACATATTTCTGTTTAATAAACAATTTTTCTTGACAGGCGACATGTGACAATATGTCCGGAAAAACTGGTGAATTTCGTTTTATTAAACACTAAATTGTAATTACAGTAAAACATATTTGTAGAATTGTCCGAGATTTTCTACAAGAACCCTTACCCAATGTCAAAGATGGTTGGTGTTTTGATCACTCATCATTTAAAAAGCTACAAAAACTTACATCAAAAATTGAATTAACTTCATCGACGTGAAGATGACTCGGTGTCCCACACGAAAAGAAGAAGAAGAAGATGAATTTGAGGTGCAAATAAAAAGACGTCGCACTTTTACTTATCACTAAAGTCGAACACAACGCTGGTCGTAGATTTAGCCCAAAATAGTTAATTCACATCAATTTTAACTGATTTAAAGAAAGTAGGAATCTCAATCAAACGAAAAAAAATATTAAATATTTTTCATTGTACTCTCTTCTTGTCACAAAATGCGACAATATTATCAATGACCATGATAAATAAGTCGAGGATATTTTCTTAGGACGCGACAGGTAAAATCTGTCACTAAATAGCTTTATTAAATGTAATTGATAGGTGACGATTTTATCAGCTTTTGCCTGTCGCATTTGGGCACATTTTTCGTGTTTATTTAACGGCACTTGTCGCAATAATCTGACTTATTTGTCGAAAAGTGACATATTTGTCACCTGTCAGGCTGTATTTAATTGGGGCCTGGCGTGGCCTGGATAATGGCATGTCAACGTAACGATATTTCGACACACCGTATCTCGACGCACTACATGTCAAAAAACAGTATCTCAAAAAAATCAGTAAGTATCTCGACATACGGAATGCTCAATTTCCATACGCTACGAAGGTATCTTATTATACCATGCGAAGATGCTGCAGTCAGATAGATAGACGCCAGGAATATTACTGTACATTGCACCTCATTCAAAAGACCACATTTTTACCCATCAGTCGCACTTTGCGCAATGCTATGTAGTACATTATTATTTTGTGTTACAATATAGTGTTGGATAATGCTGTATCAATGTTCTCCGGTTTGATCTCGGGTTTGATTGCAAGGTTGAAGCCTGAAAGTTTGCATGCAGTAATTCAGTTCCATTTGAAAATATCAAGAAAATATCGCCAGGATACTTTTTTCTTGCCAAAAGACCTTGTTTGTCACAAAACGCAGCTGCATAGACTTTATGGGAATGGGCCTTTAGGCCAAAAAACCTAGATTCAAGGTCAGACAAAAAAATATATGTCAAAAAAAACAAGGCGGCAACTTGACGACAACTAACCGCAACTAACTTCAGCTCAAAGGAAACAGATAGAAATAATAAAAATCGATTATGAATTTATTGTAAAATAATAATAAAAACATTAATATCACTAAACATTAGGCTTCCACATTTTCTAGAATAATAAATTTGTAAATAAGGTAATTTGAAAATAAAAAGTATTTTCATTAGAGTGAAGTTGCTGCGCTCGCTGCGCTTCACTCCCGGCTTGAAAAAAAAAAACAATGATTAAAAAAAAATGAATGGCATGGTTCGTTCCTGCTGATTTTTTGTGTTTATTTTGTTTCAATAAATTTGTAGCAATAATTTACCATAAGTCGTTTATTAGTATTAAGTTGTAAAGTAAATGATGTAGTCTTTATCATATTATAAGTAAGTGTCTTTTGTAAGTAAAATGGAATCGCGGGACTTCAGCCAAGGGATGGATACCCACGATTCTGAGGGGCCGGTGTCTTCGGGAACAGGATTTGAAGACTACAAGGTAAATGAAATTGCTACGAATATATGTACAGTTAAATTAGCCAGAACATGCAGCGAAGACGTATCCAGAAGACCATTTCTTGCGGCCTAATTTGTGGCGCATGAAAATGTAACTCATAGGTTTCCGTGGAAAGAACCGCGAAAAAATCGTTCCGACGGCTGCAGGAACCCTGCTACCCTACTACTAATTATCATGAATTTGGGCGGTGAACTTATAGGGTATGTAATTTATTAGTACACTAACCTATCTGACCAACTACACCCTGTGAATTCACTCAGACATAAGGTCAGAGCTGGCTGCTTTAGCTTTGTTATGTAAAGGTAAGTAAAAAAGTGGACCTTACTAAAAGTATGTCTGAAATAATGTAAAACTAATTTCCTGTATGGGAGAGTCTAGACAGCTGAAATTTATTCTTCCTTTTGTTCTTTGTCATGTTTTGCCAATTATACTTACAAAACTTTTTGTCTTTGATGCAAAATTCTATGTATGTATCACAGTTTTCATATCAATTTCCAGATGATGGACCCTGATTCAACGTTGAACCCATCACTGGCAATGCCTGGGGTGATGAGAGGAGTGGAAACGGCCAAGCAGAAGCTCCGAGCATTCTCTATTCAGAAGAAGGCTCTGGTGCCACCTGTAACTGTGGTCAAACCTGTTTGCACTGGGAGTGAGTTGATCTAACTTGAAAATTGCATATTTTAGAATGATCTAAGGCTGCCTATAACAAATTATTTTTATTCAGATATCTAATATATACTTGGAATCGTTTGATTTTGCCTGGTAATGGTAACATTCACAAATACAAATCAAAGATTTGTTTTTATATTCTTGTGTTTGTTCTGGAGGGGTATGTCCAGCAGAGTACTGTTATGGCTATGTAGTAGTAGTATTTGTCTGAATGTTACTAAAGATTAAATGAAAGATCGGAAATGAAGTCTTATTTATTATAATTATTATTGTAGCATTGTCCTATTTGTTATTTCAGATACTACGGTGCTGATTGGCAAGCTATGTAATCCAAAATTGATTCAAAAGCCAGAAAAACCTCCTGGTATTGAGGACAAAATTCCAAAACCTCCTAAACCAGGTGGCAGTAAGAAACTCTCAAATGGTAAGTATTAGTTACTTAAACACCCATCAATCTCAGCTCTGCCATGTGGCTAAGCTGTACATGTTCATTATATTGAGGTATATCTGTTTGCACTATAAATTATTGTTCAGCTTTAATGATTTACATACCTAATTGAATCCCAGCCAGACAGAGGTGTGGCTGTGAAAGTACTTGAAAAGTGTGTCAGTGCTGTCTACCTATAAAATTACCCTTAAATGACTATGAAATTAGTGGCCTTCAGTGAAGGCATGAACAATATTTTAAGCATTTATGGAAAGTTTAAATTATTTTATTGCAAATATTCAGATCCTTTGAGCACAATAATGCTTTGAAGCACCAGTTGTTTAACTGGAACTGAATTCACAGAGTAGTTTATGGTTACAGTAAAAACTTACATGAAACATTGTTTCATTGTAATATTCGCACAAATTGTTGCAAATGCGAAAGTGAGTGCAAAAACAATATGCATTATTTTTTTTACTATCAATTCATATACATGCTTGTAGAATAAAATGAATTTGCTTTTTGCGTTTCTCTGTTGTGGAATTCGCTAACTCCTTCTAAACTACGCAACTGATTGTGATGCCGTTTTTTGTTATAGTGATTCAAGAGGTAGGTTTATATGTATAACACCTGTCGGGAAAATGCCTTTTTTCCGCGGGAAAATAAGTTGCAGCGGGTGAAACCAATAACAGGCCGCTACTAAATCTAAGCTAGTAATTTAATAAAATTCACTTTCTGTTCTGATTTTTGTTATGTTACACCTGTAATTTATTTTTATCATCATAAGATTATTTGATTACTAATATTATGATTATTTCATACTTCTTTCTTGTTATGTTACTAACATTTATGATTATTTCTTGCTGCTGCTATGTGATTGTTGCTTTTGTTGTTATTATTATTATTTTTTAAACCCTCATTTTTATGTAAATTCATAATCGTGACCAGAAATCAGGGCTGCAATGAACAATGTAGTATTTTGCATCTCATGGTAAGCCTTTAAGGTTTGTTTAAATTATTGGTTTATGAAAAGAATAGGCGCGTCAGGATAGGACCATTGATTTTTAGCTTAAGCTGGTTCCCGAATACGAGAATTAGGTTTGATCTGGAAAGAGATGGTGGGTACCAACGAGGTTGAGAGGTCAACCTTGACTGCACTTCTTGTTCCGAGTACTTACACCAGGTTTTACCATTAATCTACTTGGTTCGGACCAAGCGATCAGTCTCGCGTACCGCGGTCGTTGTGGACGTGGCTCGCCCAAAGAATGCGGCTGAGCGTTCAGTGCCTCGGGCAAGACACGTACGACCGCGCGGTGCTATGCGTACTACGCGAGGTGGTGAAGAAATGCGAGGCTGCTCGCAACCGTTTCAAATCTTTTAAACCAACACAAAGCTGAGCCATCCCGGCCGCGATTACGGTTGCGAACACAAATGCGAAGTTGCCAATTTTTTTGCGAATGCGTATTCGAATTTTCCTTACATCACCAGTGTCTCACTTATAATTTAACCCAACTAAACCAAATATCTATATTAAATTACAATTATGTACTACACCTTCTACATCTTTAATAATATGTAATAAACATTGAAAAATCAACAAATCATGTGTTGTCCAGTATCCATTATAACTACTTGAAAATCCCTTACAACTGTCATAATATCAACCTTTACCCGCAGAGTCGTACACAGAGATCCAAAAGAAGACTCTGTCTGATATCGAGGACATGAAGCGTAAAATGGAACTGGTGGAGCTAGGCATACCGTTGGGCTTGGTGTGTCCCAGCACTAACGCATTACCCGTCAAAGCTATGCCAACCAAGGCTATGCCGCCGATCAAGACCTTTCTCGGTAAGTCGATTGATTACCCAGATTTGCAAAGTAAGATAGGATCTAGTCGCAAAACAGGTACAGTCAAGTTCAAGCTGTGTTAGACAGTGGACATTGGACTGTTCTTAGAACGCGCGAATATGACTTACATTGGAAGTTCAGCACAAAATAGACAGTACTGAATGAGTGAGGTTTTTTCTGTAAAGGCGCTCTGTGGGCTGTTTCCCTAATTTGTGGTTTCAGCTTGTTCCAGTGTCTAACCGGTGTATCCTAACCGGACGTGAGCTTTGACTGTACGAGTCTCGAACCAATTTTAAAACTTAGAGAATATGCGGATTGTGTCCGTGTGTGTTTATTTCTGTGATGTAATTTATGTTTGGTTTTTGTATTTGCAACACATAGTTTTTCTATTAATTTCATTGATTAATATAAACATACACTTCCTAAGATTTCATCAAGCTTGAAAAAATGTTTGTGCAGACAGGTCCAGGGAATGAATATACTAATAAAATAAAACTGAACTATATGCAAGAGTCCTTATTAACATTTCTTAATAACTTTTTGTATATTCACACCCACAATGATGAAATAACAGTAAAGACATAGTGAAGAATGCTGGGCAGAAGACTTACAGTAGAAGATTAATTACTAATATTGACAATAATAATAATAAGTAAACGAAATTACCCCTGTGACTTTACTGTTGTGTCTCTTCTCCCAATCACATTTAACTACAGCTTGGCAAAAATTCCTTGTAAACTTGCAGTATATTTTGGCAACTATTTTTCTGTCTACTAAACTATTTAACTAATATTACAAATGACCACACGTGCTTGCATTTATCTGTATAAATATAAGAAATTAGGCATTGTAATTACTATTAGTTATTTATTGGTTTTCGACAAGCTTACTAAATTTTTATATTGCTGCACGATTCTCTCAAACAACACAAAATAATTGTGTTTGAAAAATGCAATAAAGTATTATCGTATCAAAATAATCTAGTCGTGGTATCGAAGTGGTCATATCATGTTATTGCTAACGTTGTTGCCTTATTACAAGTATGTATTTGCCAAGTTGTACTGTTTCTAATATCCTGATTCCCTACCTCCTGATCACCTTACCCGCCCTTGCATGTAGCCGACAGCTTTCGCGTGATAGACGCGGCACCGAAGAACGAAAACAAGGTTCAGATTAGAGCTAAGAAAACAGAACCAAGTAAGCTATATCTAAAGATAAACCATGTAGTATAAAAAGGTTTATTAGTTTTTGAAACAAGTTCTACAGTATGTATTTTGTTGAGAATTGAGTAAAAATAAACACAGTTTTATTTTATGTATTTGTAGAGTAAACGTTAGATTTTGATTAAATAATAATATTCTTTTCGCACATAATAGAAACATATGTTTATATTTGTATGGGTTTTAGATAGATTGGTTTGTGGAAGTTTAAATAGGGGTGCATGTATTCGTATACTTACAACTTACAATTAAATTGTATGAAGTAGTTTCAACTACGTACATTATCTAGTTGTTCGTGAATTAAAACATTTTATATTTATATTACTTTATATTACTTGCAGACAACGCCAAAATTGACGAAATTATTCGCGAAGCTAGAAAAGCTAAAGCGGAAGGGAAAGAATTTAAATTTGACTACCAAAAGTTTGTTCCTGATTACGATAACCCATTCCAACGGAAGAGCAAAGAACAGAAGGAAAGAGGAGACGACAGTGACGATGCGGAAACCTTAGATAAAAAAGATGGCCTCAAGAAATCAAGACGTGAAAGAGATAGGCGTGATAAAATTATAGACAGAAGAAAAGATAGATATGATAAAAGGCGAGATGATAGATATAGAGATAAGGGCAGGCCTAGGGACAAAGATAAAAGGCGGGAAAATAGAAGCAAAGATAGAGATGAGAAAAGTAAAGACAGGGATCATAAAAGCAGAGACAAAGATGATAAACACAAGAAAGATGATAAATCTGAAAAGAAAGATGTCAAAGCCGATGTTCGGAAAGCTAAAGATGATACTCGTAAAGATGATAAAAAAGAAGCACCTAAGAAAATTGAAGAAAAGCCAGCTGAGACTCAACAAGATAAGGATGGCAAAGAGACAGATGTCGATCTTAAAGACTTTCTAGTTTGCGATAGCTGGTCTTTAGATGCTGAGGGAAAAAATAGTCCTCAAGTAGACGACAAACTGAAGAAAATTGCGGAGACAAAATCTAAGAAAGAACTCGAAAAAGATGTTTCGATCGCCATAGACCCACTAGAGCAGCTTAGGCAAAGTCTAGGAAAGTCTAAACCTGCAAGTCCCAAACCAAAAATAGAAAAACTTAAACCCGTCGTCGATGCTTTCGAATACGAAATCGATCCAAATGATGACGAAGTTGGTGACCTTTTCGATGAAGATTCAAAAGATATGTCTCAAAAAGATAATTTATATGATTCTCCAGTATTAATCAAATATGATGTCAAGAAAGAATCATCAAACGATGGAATGAATGAAGAAGCATTCTTAGAATCGGTTATAAGTGAAATCAAACATGAAAATATATACGATGATGATAGCAACGACAAAGGATTAGTTGAATATGACGAATCACCCTCTAGGGATTCTAAAGAACCTAGTATTGGGTCAGTAACTCCGGATTTAGACGACAGTTCACGAGCTCATAGTCAAAGAAGCGACTATTCTGATGGTCGGAAATCGGTTGATAGTCGAAAATCAATCGAAAGTGGGTACAAATCTAATGATAGTGTTAGTAAATCGGATTCTCAGAAAAGCTATTCTAAATTTACGAGTAGTAGTTTTAAACCAATTGAACCCGTGGAATCTGAACGATTCAAATCCACGTTTAAATCTAGTGAAAAAACGGTCACGAGTTCTAAGTCTTCTGAAAGTCTTGGATCTGAGAAAGCATTAGCTGATACTACTAGATCAAAATCATCCGAAGGAAGGCAAAAATCTAAACCTCAAGCCCCCGAAAGGGACGAATATTCCGTTGAAAGGGAGTTGGATGAAGCTTTAGAGGCAAAAATGTCAAGAGATACAGTCAATTCGCTCGAGACTTGGAGTTTCGTTCTCAAAATTTGTCAGCCTTTGCTGTTTAGACATGACAAGAATAAGTGTTACAAGTAAGTCAATACCTATCACAGTTAAAACACGGATTGGGTTAAAATTAATCGTCCGAAAATGTTCTTCTTCATTAACAGTTCTGTGTCAATTTTAAACCTATATAAAAGTAGGTACTATCGCCAGCAAATCTACCCATTGAGGGATCAACTTTTTATGCTGATTTTTATTTATTTGTATAAAAAATTGTATAAGCTGAACCCTTAAATGGGTGGGTGGATCTTCTGGCGATAGTACGTCTGTGCGTTAATGTTGTAAGCCTTTTACGTCGTCATTATGTTACGGCCGTCATTCCTACAAAAATGTAGCAGATAGAATAGAATGGTAAATGAATATATCGTATCGTGTTGGAAAAACTGAAATTTTTACGACGGAGCTTTGTTTAGGCTATTAGTTTGGCTTGTATATCCAAAACTATTCATTGTACAAAACCTTTGATGAAGCACTAAGAGTGTCAGAATTTTGGTTATCGGCTTATATCTCAAAAACAAAAATCTCGAAAAGTAGTCCCTGATTTTCCAACTTCTTCTTCTTTTCGACTTTTCGAGTGGGCCACTGACGTCTGATTTCGATCAGGAGGTCAAAAACTACCAACATACCGATTTTCATCTTCTTGGGTCAATCCAAAGGTGAATCCGAATAGCTGTGACGTTTACTACTCTATAAAATTATGGTCTTAAATTGCAAACTTTTTCGGATATAAAAATCAAAGAATACTCTATTTATATTTTTGACAATTCATAAAAAAACATTCACCTATCGATTCCTCTTTACATCTAATAAAAATGTAAGTCAAATTTCATAGTTCTACTAAATTAACTGCGAATAATTTCAATGTGTGCTTAGTTTTAGCTCAAAAGTAGTAACGATTTTCAAGTATACTTCAATTTAAATACATTTTTATTTAGTAAAGAAAACGATGAAATATGAAAATATGGCCGCTTTTGTGACAGAGCTATTAAAATGACAGGCACTGTATTCTACATTGTCAAAATTGAATTTAGAACATAGCGCATTCGTCTTATATTAAAGTCACGGCTGTATCCTTTCTAGGGTAGACAGCAGTTATGATAATAAACCTTCTTTCTGCGGCAGTCGATTAAAAATGGTCAGGAAGTCGATGATAAATCTTGAAAATTAGCAGCAGCGTTTCCTATAAACGTGACATTACGATGATTTCTCGTAACTCTAATCCGCGAGGTGTTTGGCCATTATACTCATCATATTGTCGCCATGAAAGGCTGAATATTGTCATTCTGTAGGTTCCGAGTTCGATTAGCGGCAGCATTAAATAACAAAGCTTACAAGATTAGCAAGCTGAAGTGACTTAGCTCACATAGTTCTAATTCCAAAAACCGAAATAGGGTCGGAAGGGTCTACAAAAGGTCTAAAAAAGGAATTATTTATTTTGTGAATGTTCACAAACGAAGGCACTGTCATCTGAGTCAATAATAAGTGTCGAAGAAATCGGAAGGAAATGATTTAGCAATAAAATGATTGATATATCTTTTCTACAGGGAAACACGCACCACTCCTAAACTATGGTACACATTGAACCCCAAACTGTGCAACTGCGTAACGGATCGGTCCATTGTGTACGAAGAGTTGGAGAGATGTAAAATGGATCATGTGGATCGACTTTATAGCTGCGACCAGTAAGTTTGCACGATTAATTATCTTTTTGCTCGGAAGTATCAGGCCATAATAAGCATTAATTTGCCGTTTTACAAAGTTCGTGGTGTGGGCCGGCATGAAGATATATATCATATCCATAGGATTCAGCGCAGAGAAATGCCACACGATATGGCCGGCAGTAAGTATAATTCAAACTAATATTATTTTTCAATCATGATATTATTCAAATGGAATCATTTGTTACTTTATTGTTGTTTGTTTTCCTACGGTGGCAAATTTTTCAGCACGGTGGATACGATAGAAACGAATAATCTTGGAAAACATCCTACCGCGGTAACAATGTGGCACGTTTGTTTAAAACTTTTCACCAACGACATTAGGGACTTTAGTACACAATCTCTCAATTAAAATCTACAAATGAATGCAAGTCGTGATAGCGGTTTGAATGCTTTCGATGTGGATATTTAGATCTGGAACATTTACTCTCTAATAATCAGTGTTTGGTAGTCGAGTGCCAGAGTATTTTTTGCAGTTTGTTGTTAAATGGCACGACAATACTGTAGATGGCTATTCTTAGTAACTGAACACGATGATTGCTAGCCACTAGCAAATTCTCGGTTCTGTATCGGCAAACTCTTTTTTTCGCTTCTCTTGTTAGGCAACATTTGACGTCTTAAGGCACACGACGGTCTCAATGGCACAATAGAAATAATTGGGAACTGCGTGTCACACCTACTGTACTCACCGTACTTGCGCCAACATATTTATAATACGTTTAAAAAAAGATAACAAATCCTTAGTAGGCAAAAAGTATGAAATGCATCCGAGTTGCAGTTAAAGGTGCCCTGAAGAGTTTGTGGACTTTACCTCACCTCAGGTCTTCAATAAGAGCAATGAGCAATTATCTCTATGATACCAGTATTATTCATAGGGTACGGTCATTTTAAAAATTCTTTTTAGTGTTTTGCGAAAATGTTATACCCATACCCACGAGACTCCCTATCAAGTTTTTTAATCAGACTTGTATCTCCTGTACAGACATAACTCTATTGAACTTTTGTATGGAAATAGGAACGCCTTAAGACGAAACGTCACGACATAGTTACAAACGAAAAACTGCACTTCAAACGACTTAAACATGAGTTGCAGAGCAAGTTAAAAAAGAAAGCTAAAACTTTGTATGAATGATGAAGGCACACGTAAATTTGTCCTAAAACTACTTAAAGTTTAAATTTAAAAAGTTTAAAGGATAATAAGTATTTTTTCCACAATAAAATCAAACGTATTCATTGCAGCAGTAGCGCCATCTATTTTTCGTAATTTTCGTAAATTGGCGAATCAGTTTTACGAGGAAATCTATTGATTAAAAAATATTTTTAGTATTTTGCGAAAATGTTGTATTGCCACGGGAATCCCCATCAAGTTTTTTAAGCAGCCTTTTGTCTTCCATACAGACGTAATTCCATTAAACTTTTGTACGGGTCACGTTAATCTAAAATAAATTCATCTAATAGGTTGACTTAATTATTAATTAAAACAATACGCCAATGGGCTCAAATGTCGTAGGGTTTGCACAGGTCGCTCCTAGTCCCGGTTCTATCTAAGTTCTTAAATTTAACACTATCGTCAAATTATGTGTAATGGTTCAAGTACGCAGAAAGTTTGAACCCCGGGTTCTAATTTTCCCGCTCTACCTTCGGAAACCCACCACGCATGCGCTTTGTGCACTTCGAATACTGGGTAGTATCGAACGACTTATTTTCCCGAGAACACTAAGCTCAATAAGTAAAACTGTACAACTTTCCTCAACGGCTAAAGCTCGAAAGTCTTAAAAAAAAGTATGAACACCCATACAAAAAAAACTGCTCTCCGAGCAATTTTCAATAGGAGACCCAATATCTTGTCCAATATCTTTTTTAGAGTTTGAGTTTTGGTGCTTAGTGAAAGTTGTTCAGTTAGATCTATTGAGTTTGACATTTTCGGGAAAGTGGGCAGTTCGTACCACCCTGTATAACTTTCCCGCGTTTTCTTCGGGAGCCGAACGTGAGCAAAGCTAACGCATGCGCCTTGCTCATTTCGTGAAAATTTACAAACGTTAACAAGTGTCCCGGACCTTAGCGAGATGTATAATTATTATTATGCGTCTCGCTATGATCGACAAGTAAATTATTATAACAACTTCGACTACTATGGCCGAACGTGGTCTACGTCGTATCGTTACGCCTCAACCGCGTCGCGAAAAGCCGTATACATCGACCATATGTTTGTGGGTTTTCGGCGTGTGAGGTATGAACAAATGAAAAGTGTCATTAAGTTATTGTTGTTGGTGTTTTTAAGTTATTATTATTGGTGTTTTTAAACGTTTTCATATCTTATTTGTATGAAACTTTATCAGTGGCTTAATTTCCGCTATATGCACTTTGCATGAACATTGAACACGTCTGATTTCAAACTTTAATCTGGTTACGTCAGGCTAAATTTGGAAAAAGCGCGAGGATTTTAATTGAATTTTATCAGTTCTCTTTTGTCACGAAAAACCGATAAATGCACCACGACTTATTTTTATTTTGCTGACCGTAGATACGGCACATTGGATGTATGTTTTATGTTGGCGAGTAATGAAAAGATTACACTATATGAGTAAAAATACAAATCCGTTCTATTTTCTATAGTTTTGATGATTTTCTGTGGACATCCCTGTACGTTACATGTTATGCGTAGAAGAAATTATTCAGAAAATTCAGATTATGTCAATTTCTCTTTTATTTTCTCAGGTATGAGCACACAGCCAAGCGTAAAAGACATAATAAAAAAATACGCTCAAAACTAGCTGCGAAAGGCTACAAAATCAAACAATTTGTTAACAAAATTAAGAAATCGAGACGGTTTATTTATTTTCTTTTTTATGTAGTATTTTCGACTTCTTTCACTTTTTTACTAACCAACTGCATGCTCTTTGAAAATTAGCTACGAACCAGAAACAATCTATGCTACTTTTTTGTGTGTGATACGGAATCTCGAATCACATCATTCAGTCACTGTATGCATACTGCATAGCCTCTTCTCGATTTGACTCTTCCTGTTTTTTATTTGATCGATCACTCATGGCATTTCGACAAAACTGAGGAGTCTACAAACAAAAGGTGTAATTTTACTCTTTTGCAATATAGCGAAATGTTCCCTGTTAGGGACAAAAGCTTGGTGCACTATAGAAAAATGACACCTTTTGTTCCTAACAACCTTCTCAAATGTAACCGAGCTTTTGTTGTGATATCTTGCGATGAGATTAATATTATAGAAATCCCGTATTACACACTTTGTGTCATGCTTGATATACCATGATATGTTTAGGCAGGGATCGTTTTAGAAGGTGACTGGATTATTCGTACCTACTCGTATATCTTCACAAATCTTTAGACAACGAAGATAACCGGTTCCAAATTAATAATAAAAGGCGTCTGAATTTACTCACGTTATGGTTTGGGTTATGATGGTAAATTATAAACTTTCCTAAAAAAAAAACTTGTCTCCGAGTTTGCTGTAACCAGCATTAGTAGTTTTAGTTTGTAGCTAGAATGTAGATAAAATATCCGACCACTAACTAAATATAAAAACCACATTTTAAAAAACTTATCTTTCAGAATCCGCGAGCCAGCCCAAGTGGTAGCTCGCACCTGGTACCCACGGCAAGAACAATGTGTGTTGGAAAACCCCACTCCCATGCGCCTATCTTCAGAATGGGATGTCGACGACGAGCAGACCAGGCACGGGGGAAGAGACGAGGGACGTACGCTGACTCCGGGAAAAGATGAATCATTGGATATGGAGTATCAGAAGTAAGTTTTTTCCCATTTTTCACTGGGCGGAAAACTTAGTGTAATAAAGACGATGCGCATATTCTTTTACACACTAGCAAATAATTTGAAAGCAGTGGCATCGATTTTTAATTTAAGCTATCGCGTCAATACATTAAAAATATCTTATTAAATTTGGCTTTCGAAGCTTACAAAACAAATGTAACATTCTGTATATTAACGTTGGTTTTTGAAGCACACTCTTTCACTTAATTAAAATAGCTTGTTTAAAACTGGTCATTAAAAAGTTAATAAAGTTGATGAGCAAACGGTTTGTAATATTTTATATCGTGTGTAAGTACGGCATCATTGCCAGTGGGCAAATACAATATTTATTTACCTCAGGCGGTACCCAATGTCAACATAATAATGTGCACAAAGCGCGAAAGTCACAGGGTGTTACTGTATTCGGACGGGAGGGTCATCCGTGATTATCGTGTGTTCCCGATGACCCGGGATTTTATTAAATTAAACAAACGTTATTCCCGTTGTCCCCGGTAACCGTATTCCCGTTGAGGGTGGGGCGGACTGAGGTAGGTAATATTCTTACCATACCCCGCCTTACCCCACTTCTAATTACTACTTACCCCACTTTACCGAATCTTGCTTTGAAGCCGAAAATGACACGTACACGCGATTTCCCCTTTAGCCCTATCCTCATAATAGGGACATCGAGAAGTCAAAACTATGACGTCGCGTTGTCCCCGTAACGGGGACGCCCTCACCGGAGACAACGGGTACACACAGTGAATATCACACATAGCTACAGTATGTTTTCAATATAGATTTATGGAGGCCGTATCGTGGTCGGAGACTTCGCCCCCTGGCCCTTCTTCTTCAGGCAGGAGCCTCACGCCGACCAGGGAGCACAGGAAGTCCAAGGCGGTGGTGGCGGTGGCTGACCAGGAAGAGAGGAAGGAGGCCAAGAAGATGAAGCTCAGCAGCGAGGGCTGGAGTCAGGAGTCGGAGATTGAAGAGGAGGACAGGACGTAAGTTCAATCACAATTTTTACAATCTATTTATATATCTATTTTATGCATACTGCGGCGTCTGTATTTGTGTATGATGGCGAGTATATTAAAAAATACTGAACAGATTTTCGAGCGAATTTGATTGTTATCTAGAGCACTTCGGCATCTTTTGGCACATAGACAACAAGGGTCCGGAGTACCTGATGTAGACCACCAGGAGTGGGGCTAAACTATTAAGAGATAAGATATGACTCCTTAGCGAATGTTTTTGAGCACGTTGGGTTGTTTCTGCTGGGAAATGGACATCGAAGGTCTGGAGTACCTAATGTAGACCACCAGGAGCGTGGCTAAACCTTATGGAGAGATAAGAGATAAGAATATGGTTCCTTAGCGAAAGTTTTTGAGCACGTTGGGTCGCTGCTGCTGGGATATAGACATCGGAGGGCTGGATTTCCTGATGTAGACCACCAAGAGCCTACCAAGAGCGTATAACAGATACGAAAATAACTCCATAGCAAGTTGTTCATCATGATGAGTCGCGTTTACTTTTCGAGAATCGAATTTATGTGAAAGAATCATACATGTTCGTTCGTTTCATGAAATAGTGCTAATGTTTCATGGTTTCGCTAGCACCCTTTTTAATTCTACCTTTCTTTACTATTTAGGGTTAAAAAGGAAAGAAAGCTGAAAGAGAAACGGAAACGCAAGAGGTCTATCTCCATCATCTCGTCAGACAGCGATGAAGTCGACAGGAAGAAGAAAAAATTGGCCAAGAAAAAGGTATGTCATCAGAGAAACGAAACTGAATAACTTTCCCCCAGTATTTTAAGATATAATTTCTAACTTTCTATACAATTTTCGTTCGGTGTATTAAAAATTTCTATGTGAATTTCAACCCTGTTGATAGTTGTTCAGATTTATGACCTGGTACAGCACTTTTCTTTTTCCTTGATACTCGTTTCTACCGAGTACTTTCTTTTATATTCTGTACATATTTTCATAGGATGAAAAGAAAGCGAAGTCCAAGCTAAGGCGAAAGCGGTTGGAGAAGAAAATGCTAAAGAAATTGAAGGAAAAAACAAAGAAGAAGAAGAAGGCCGAAAGACTGATGGAAACTGAATTAGAACAGGTGGAAGAAAGAGGTAATACTTACACAAAAAAGCAACTTGTGTGTATGCATGTACCTAAACGGAATAATTTACTTTCACCACTGCCAAGTTCAGTTCAAGTTAAAAGATCGCAATACGTATCACATTCAAATCTGCAGTATTTTTAGTTACTATAGTTTTCATTTCATTGAAATTGGTCCGCTATTTTCAGAGATACTGAGACCTATTTTGATTTATAGTAAAAAATTAAGTAATTAAAAAACAAGATTTGCAAGAGATACATGAAAGTGCTATTTTGACGCCTTATTCTGAACAATGACCTTTACTATCACCTCTACAAAGTTCATTTCACGGACACTAACATTATGATTGTATTTTACTAACATTACACGCTGCCAGGACGAAAAGATGACATCATCATAATTACATCATCACCAGGTACAAAAATCATCATTATCAATTTTAATTTGCATCTGTAAGAGACAAACTGCTAGCATCTCTCCTTGTCGAGTGAGACTTCGAGTTTGCGAACGACCCGATCAAGTCGCCACTGCTTTATAGCAAAAAAATGTTTGTTTTTTGAAAAGACACTACGATCGACCAAGAAAAGCAAAAATCTTTCTATATTTCTTCATTTTGATTGTTCATACGGAAAGTTTCCATCTTGCCAGAGTATTTTTCCTGGAAGTGACAGTTTAAGATTTCCTATCTCTAAGTTTTCTTTTTCCAAGATTGCGATAAAAATAGGGGGAATTTATAAGAAATGGTCTCTTAGAAATGAAAGTATCTTTTTATTATCAAATCATAACATGGGCGGCGATTATTATAGTTTTCCCGTCATTCACCTTATTGTTTAAAATCATCTTTTAGAAAAGAAGAAAAAGGAGAAAAAAGTTAAAAAGAAGAAAGCGCAGAAGAAAAAGAGCGAAAGGAAGAAGAAACGCGTGAAATCCAGCAGTTCGGACTCTACCACCAGCAGCGAGAGCAGCTCCGACTCTGAAGTCGTCGAGAGGAAACACAAGAAGAAGAAGAAAGAATCGGAAGCTAAGAAGAAGAGGAAGAAGGTAATATATAATCACATCACGCCTTTCTCACTTGTACTATACGCAGAGCGACATACATTGTCGGCACGTTTGAAAATAGTATTTAAGGGTATATTTACAAAATCATGTAGTGACGCGGGATGATGATTTTGCGACAATTATGCAACTTCAGGTGACGATAAACCTTGATTCTTACAATCAAGATCCATGAAACTAGCTCTTCGCGAGGAATATAGTTAAAAAAATAAGTAGCATTTTACTGAGATTACACGACTTGTTTCTTATTTCTTACAGGATAAGAAAAAGAGACGCAAGCGTTCGACATCTGAATCTCAAACCGACGATCTGTTCGATGTCAACATACTGAACAACATCAAAGCGGAGCGTTTAACCGACGACGAAAAGACGGATGTGTCGAGGAAACATCGCGAGATCATCAATGTCAAAGAACTGCAGGACGATTTCAGCTCTAATGTGCAAATTAAACAAGTAAGGTTACTTTACTATTTACACACTACAAAAACCAGTATCATTTATATTAAATTCGCATTCAGATTCAGACACTAATTAGTTGCAAAGAAATCGGTGCAATATTACAAATTGTTGCCTTCAAATTAATGTTTTTACCCGACTTCCTCAGAAGGAGGATTACGTTTTTCGAGCGTATGTGGACAACTTTTGTTTTCACTGGTTACAGCCCAAAAGGCTTGTTAGATTCGTCTTAGGCGTCGTTACAATTGTCTTGGCAGCACGATTAACACTATATTTAAATTTAATAAATGCAAAATATTGCTTTGAAATTACCGCAGTCGGGTTTATGTTTTTTAATAAGTGTGCTTGTGTCATGACATAGATTAGACAAGGAATTTTTCATTTCTTATTTTAGGAAGCAGAAGAAGCTTCAAAGAACGAACAAACTGAACAAATAACGGAAACTGCACAAGTCCCTCATTCTTCAAACGAAACCGAATCCCAAATTATCGAAGTTGAAAAAGAACAAGAAATTCCAAAGAAAATCGAAGCACCTCCTAAGAAAGTAACTGAAGTTGCTAAGAAAGTAAAGGAAGTTCCTAGAAAGGTGCAGAAGGTTCGTAGCGTAGCTGGTGAAGTAGATTCCACCTCGGATTTGATGAATCGATTCGATTTGGACGTCTCGTATGGTGGTGCTGGGGTTGCTGATTCGAGAAACGCGGAGTTTAAGGTGAGATATACGTAGATTACGTAGTAGTAGTGGTATCACATAATTTTGTTTAATTGGTTAACATGATTAGTAATCAAATTGATTGACTGCAAAACAGTAGAAGTAACTTGAATTAAAGTAACATTGAACGAGAGCTATTCAAATTATCAGGCAACATTTAGGTCTTGTGGATCAGTACTCAAATGCATGTAAGTGACGCCTTAAGATGGGTGCTCTTCAAATCAATACTACAATATTAAATTCACAAATATCTATTTAGATGTAAATATTGCCCTTGTAGCCGCAAAATATTTTCCATGCAGTCGCATTATGTTTGGCAAAGTCGCAATATACTATTCTCCATAATCATGCAAATTCCCTATTGTCCTTGATGCTATTGAAAAAGTTGTGAACTGCGTAGTTATCCTATTTTCAGGAACCAGTGCTGCCGTCGCCGCCGGTGCGTATTGACGACACGTCCCAGTGTTCCTCCCAGGAGTCCATACAGTCTATAAGCAGCATCCATGAGAAGGACGACTCGCATCTGCGCCCGTCTTGCGATAACAGCAACTACAGTTTCAACGACGTTATCAACAGCCAGTCGGCGTAAGTATAGTCCATTCAGAATCATAGTGCTAAGGCTGGCGTCATGTCATTTCATGATACTATGATTGCGAATGGACTTTAGCATACTCACACACACTACTACATATGCAGGTTCATAGTTACAGGGAAGAAAATTGCTTCAGACATTGAATGTTTAACCAGCCCTCGAAACTGAATCACTTTCCCCAAAGAACATAAGTCATAATATGAAAATGAATATTGGACTTCCTACAAAAAATGAAAAGCCATATAACATCATCCATACTCCACAACACACGTATACAGAATGCAAATATTATAAGGGGTGATCCAGCCAACGCAACTCAAAGTTACATAGCTCGAAATCGGAAAAAAGTTATCTTCCTATACAAAATGTTTCGCCGGCCAAGTTAATTTGAATGCGAAGCCCAAAACTATATTTTCATATTTCAACCTATGTTCCTTGAGGAAAGTAGTTCAGTTTCGCGGGCTGGTTCACCCCTTAAAATATTTGCAGTATTTTTTTACGCTTTATATACCGACTGTATCTTTGCTGTGTAACATCATCATAGTAATTTTTACCATCAATTTAACAGATGCGCAATCAGTAATATATCGGCGTCCCTACGGACAAGGTAATTCAAATACCTCGGCAGTTATTATTGCTCTTATTAATCTATTGATATTGCTCACTTAACTTAGTATCCCGGAATTATTTACAGCTGAATTTTTCATTTCTAATTTTATCGTAGAAAGTCTGTAGGTAGTTCTGTTTATAACTATGCTCGTGGCTATGGTAGTGTATTTTCTTCTGGGCATTTTAGCTAGACCTAACTTATTAAGTTTGAACAGTTCTTTTATTAATCAGTTTGTTCTTATGACACGCGGTGGCAATGAGTAAGAAAAATATAGAAAATAGTTAGCTACTAAATATGTATGATTTATCAATATCTTATAAAATATTGCACGGGCTTTGGTTGAGGTTAGATTTGGAGTAGATGATAGATGGTGCTGTTTTATAATCACTCTTGACACATTTATTTACTATTTAATTATTTTGTGTGGTAGTAATCACGCCACATCTGAGATTCACCAGTCAAAGAAAATACTTAAAATAAATGCTCTACATTTCTTTACAGCTACAAAAACATGGAGGAAAAGTTTGAGGGCTATGAAAACTACGAAATGTACGAACAAATGGCGATGGCGTATCAATGCGATGTAGCTAGTCAGGTATTTATTATAATTAAACTATTATTCTAGGTCTAGGATATTTTTAATTCATGGGCATTCCACAAAAATTTTTGCTTACGTTACGCCTTGATTTTTTGTATTACCGTTTAAGACACAAAGCTTTCTTGAATGCGGTATTGATATACACTTAAAAGGTTTAGGTTTCACACTTTGTATCATTATCTTCCTGCCCTTATCCCAATTACTTGGGGTCGGCGCAACACGTTTCGTTGAACACAAAATCGTGTTGCAAAAGGATTTGACTGAATTTTACGACCGGCCGCCTACCAGACGTCAACCCTCCTTGGGAATGCTTTTGTGGTGGATTAACCGCCACCATACGGTTGGCCCTGGCTGTTTGGGTCTGGTTTATCCCTCGGTCGCCTCTTACGACCCCCAAGGGAAGAGAGGGAGTGGTGCTATTCTACTCTGCCGGCACCACACGGCAGTTGCCGGCACCACACGGCAGCTGCCGGCACCACACGGCACAAAGGTTTCACACTTTGTATCATAAGCATAAATAGGTGCTACAGCAGCGTCACGTAAGCGACAAAAAGTTGATGTTTTCGTGAAATGCCCCGTAAAATGATGCTATTATGCCTTGTTTAGACCTGAAAGAAACACTTGATTTTCTGACTTTCTTTGCAGCAAATCTCCCCGCCGTCGGATGTAGGCGAACAGCGCATTGAGACGGTGGTTCGCGCGCGCTCCCGAGGCGAGATCAAGTGCGACTGGCGCGCCGGCGACGGACCCGCGCCCGAAGGCGTTCTTACCACCACAACACAACGACCCTCCAGATGGGGTATGTTTTAAAAAACTTAACGCAATATATCAATAATGGTGTAACCTGAATGGTGGCAAAACAGCTCTGGCTTGAATATCTGCTGCTCTTTCGAATTTCATATAAACAAAAATATAAAAAAAAACCTAGGGGTAACGTGAAACATCGTCTCTTCGCTCTGCCAACTGAGCAACCGTAATTCGCAACTGACTGTGCGATCTGTTGAAGATCCGCACAAAAACAGCATTAAATTTGCAAAGTTCTTCTTTGTACTGAGTATCTCACGAAAGGTATTAAAGGTGTTATAAGGTGAAATTAACCTAACATGTTCGAAGTATAAGTTCTTTATTCGTTGCAGGTTTGAAACCGGGCGAGGTGAACATCGTCCTAACCGGCGGATCGTCAGCCGACCCTCGTCAGTCCAGCCAAGCGTCCGTCACTGCGCGCTGCAAGCCGTCGCCTTCCGGAGGCGTGTACAAGATACAAAGCCTTGCTAACCGCGCTGCTGATTCGTCTATGATGGGGTAAGCAAGCATGTAGTACCATTTGATAATAGCGTATTCCAGCAGTTAAATAATAGGTAACATTTCTGGAAAATGATGTCATACACTTGCCTTATATTTCATCTTACAAAACTAAATGTAACGAAAATTTTAAATTCAATAAAAACGTGGCTCTTATGAGATTGGTAAGAGGTTTAAGTTACGTCTACCGCATGAAAATTATTCATTTGATGCCCTTCTGTCTTTCGAAAGCGTGCGTAAATTTAGTTCTAAATGTATGTGCAAAGTGGGATCTACGATTGATTCTTTGCCGCCATAGGGCAGCCGTCGTCCATTGTTATACGCGTAAGAATCCCCTCTTTCAAAGGATGGTATTTAATTGTTTTTTTTTCAGGTACGACGAAGCGTACATGGACATGTACGGCGCTTCAGATAAGCTGCAGTACGGGGACTGCTTCGCGCCCCCCTCCGCCGCGGCGCCCGCCCCGAGCCCCAGGACGCGTCGTTCATTGGACGACAGGATCAGCCAAGTGCTGCAGGACAGCTGCGACGGTGAGACATGGTTCCATACTGTCTTTACTTAGTCTGGTTCCATACTGTCTTTACTTAGTCTAGTTCGGACAAGCTGCAGTACGGGGACTGCTTCGCGCCCCCCTCCGCCGCGGCCCCCGCCCCGAGCCCCAGGACGCGTCGTTCATTGGACGACAGGATCAGCCAAGTGCTGCAGGACAGCTGCGACGGTGAGACATGGTTCCATACTGTCTTTACTTAGTCTGGTTCCATACTGTCTTTACTTAGTCTAGTTCGGACAAGCTGCAGTACGGGGACTGCTTCGCGCCCTCCGCCGCGGCCCCGCCCCGAGCCCCAGGACGCGTCGTTCATTGGACGACAGGATCAGCCAAGTGCTGCAGGACAGCTGCGACGGTGAGACATGGTTCCATACTGTCTTTACTTAGTCTGGTTCCATACTGTCTTTACTTAGTCTAGTTCGGACAAGCTGCAGTACGGGGACTGCTTCGCGCCCCCCTCCGCCGCGGCCCCCGCCCCGAGTCCCAGGACGCGTCGTTCATTGGACGACAGCTGCGACTGTGAGACATGGTTCCATACTGTCTTTACTTAGTCTGGTTCCATACTGTCTTTACTTAGTCTAGTTCGGACAAGCTGCAGTACGGGGACTGCTTCGCGCCCCCCTCCGCCGCGGCCCCCGCCCCGAGCCCCAGGACGCGTCGTTCATTGGACGACAGGATCAGCCAAGTGCTGCAGGACAGCTGCGACGGTGAGACATGGTTCCATACTGTCTTTACTTAGTCTGGTTCCATACTGTCTTTACTTAGTCTAGTTCTCAGTACTGGAACTGCTTCGCGCCCCCCTCCGCCGCGGCCCCCGCCCCGAGCCCCAGGACGCGTCGTTCATTGGACGACAGGATCAGCCAAGTGCTGCAAGACAGCTGCGACGGTGAGACATGGTTCCATACTGTCTGCACTTTGTGTAGCTATGTATGATGAAGCGTACATGGATATGTATGGCGCGTCTGACAAGCTGCAGTACGGGGACTGCTTCGCGCCCCCCTCCGCCGCGGCCCCCGCCCCGAGCCCCAGGACGCGTCGTTCATTGGACGACAGGATCAGCCAAGTGTTGCAGGACAGCTGCGACGGTGAGACATGGTTCCATACTGTCTTTATTTAGTCTAGTTCCATACTGTCTTTACTTAGTCTAGTTCGGACAAGCTGCAGTACGGGGACTGCTTCGCGCCCCCCTCCGCCGCGGCCCCCGCCCCGAGCCCCAGGACGCGTCGTTCGTTGGACGACAGCTGCGACGGTGAGACATGGTTCCATACTGTCTTTACTTAGTCTAGTTCGGACAAGCTGCAGTACGGGGACTGCTTCGCGCCCCCCTCCGCCGCGGCCCCCGCCCCGAGCCCCAGGACGCGTCGTTCATTGGACGACAGGATCAGCCAAGTGCTGCAGGACAGCTGCGACGGTGAGACATGGTTCCATACTGTCTTTACTTAGTCTGGTTCCATACTGTCTTTACTTAGTCTGGTTCCATACTGTCTTTACTTAGTCTGGTTCCATACTGTCTTTACCTAGTCTAGTTCGGACAAGCTGCAGTACGGCGACTGCTTCGCGCCCTCCTCCGCCGCGGCCCCCGCCCCGAGCCCCAGGACGCGTCGTTCATTGGACGACAGGATCAGCCAAGTGCTGCAAGACAGCTGCGACGGTGAGACATGCTTTCATATTATCTTTACTTTATCTCTTTACTGTTGTATACCGGAAGTAACAAAAAGAGTATAACAAGCCGAAAGTAGGTCAAGGTACTCATGAAACTGAACAACTTTCCCTATGGAACATGGGTCGAAATATAAAAAAATAATTTGGTCCTCCCTTAGTAAATCAATCAGCTAATCGGCGATTTTGTGTGGAAAGCCCAATTATTTTCATTTTTTCACCCATGTTCCTTGAGGAAAGTTGTTCAGTTCCATGAGTACCAAGACCTCCTGTCGGCTTCTTATAATAACCTTTTTGTTACTCCCTGTATGTTTATAAGTGTAATATAACTGCAAGTTCCCGTACGATTGGACATTTTTACTCTACCTTACCTTAAATCTTACGCGAACCGATTGTATCTTACACTAACAAACAAAGACTACAGTAAAGATGAGTAATAATCACCAATGTCTACGGAAATACTACCCGATACCCCATTTAAAAAGTAATAATTATGTACTCAATTACATAGTTTGTTTCTTCATAACTTTCAAAATTCTTGTACAGTAATCCCAATAAATATAATTATTATTTTCTGTTACCAGGCATGGGCGAATTGACTCTCGATGAAAATGGTGACTACGAAACGCGGGACAAGGGTATTTTGGTCACGTGAGTACAATACCAAATAGATTTTTATTATTTCGTAATTTTTTCAATATGACGTTTGTTTGAACTTGTTGTCACCGTGTGGTAGCGGCTAAGAATACTGCCACCCCTAGTCCATTCAGGGTGTTTCGTAAAACGCGTGACCACGGCTGAAAACCTGCCAACTATGGTCAACCGCATGGTGGCGGTGATACCACCTAGAATAACATTCCCAAAGAGGTTTGACGTCAGGCAGGTGGCCGGTCATAAAACAGTGCGAAATCGTTTTGCTGCATGATTTTGTGCTTTAACAAAAAATGTTTCGCCGACCCCAATCGATTTGGGATATGGGCAGTAGTAGGCAAGATCGCTTAAGTGAGAGTTCCCGCGCGTGTAAAAGTTTGGCCCCGCCTTGGAAACGAATCTTTAGGCTATTCTTTAGCTATTTCGAGCCGGGGCCTTGCTAGCATACTTACAAAAAAAAAAATGGCAGCCATTTAAAACTTTTTTTATTGGCCAAAATTTTGTTATTTTGTAATAACTCAAAACTGGTAAGTGCTATAAATGAACATTGTATAGAAGAAATGTTACGCGTAAATTTCTGCACAACCTTGCTCTAATAACTTTTTTGATAATCTAATAGTTTGCGAAAAAACGCTTTAACCTTCTGCGACTGAGGTGGTAGTCCATCAGACACCGTCAAACAAATAAAACGTTGCTAGATTGCAACAACGCGTGATGCCGCTCTGTCTCACTCAGTACCTTCCTGAAATGGTTCGCCACGGTGGACAGTCAGGCGAAAGCAGTCACGCGATGCACACTTTTGGCGTTACGAGCTTTCGGTGTCTCACAGACGTAAGCACAGCATTCAGACCTGATTCTGATAGACGTCACCTCACAAACATTTATTTAAGTTCATAGTGTCTATCAGTCATCATCTCAATAAGAAGTATACCAGCATAGTGTCTATCAGTCATCACCTCAATAAAAAAAGTATGCCAGCATAGTGTCCCTTAGACATAACCTCATGTAACGTTAAATTAAATATTCTCATACCCCTTTTTTCACTACATTTTAAGTTTGCAGAAGCAGGTACAGGTGCTGCGCTTGCAAAAAGCTAATTCACCTGCAATATTCATCTCCAATTTGTGAAGATTGTAATTTTTCATTGTTAAAATAAGGTCAACTTTGAAACTGATTTGTGCCTAAATTAACCATGAGATCTCAATAAAATACTGATTGTAGACTTAACATATAAAGATAAAAATAATATTACTTTCATTTTATGGAAGATATTTCACTGGAAAAAAATATAAAAGATTTTCAGTACTTTAGAGAAGAAATGACAAAAAAGCTGTCTCATTAATAAACATTAATTAAAATATTACCTTTTTTAGTTTCATAAAAATCTGTTGGAATATAAATAAAAAATATTCCATTAAATAATGTAAAAAATTTAAAACAATAATTTATTTATGAAATGTTAATAAAAATTGCAAATTAATATGACGTCTGTCAGACTACACGTCAGCCGAATGCTATCAATAAAATCACCTCAGTCGCAGAATAATACATGGCAGTTTTTTCTAAAAACTCACCAAATCTAAAATATGAATTAAGTAGTGAAGTTGGGGATTAAGAATTACTTACTGTGTGGGTAGACCTTGCTACGGTATCCTGACTGATACTTAGTAACAAGCTTTCTGCCCAGAGGTTTTACCCGCTAATATATTTTCAAGTAAACAAGCAAATTTTTTGCCAATTTACACCCTGAGTTTTACCACCTTATGAGATGATTTTCTTAAATTCCTTTCCTGGTGTTAATTCACCCAACCAAAATAACCTCTGCGCAAAATATTAAGAACCTAGGTCCAGTGGTATTGCCTGTGCATAGATTTACAATTTGTAAAAAAAATATTAAATTTGTTCGTAGTTGCCACATTTTTATTTTTTTTGCAATCCCTTGAGGCTGTTCTTTAATAGTTCTGACCCAAGGTCCTGTTAGGATATCAAAAAAGAACAAAATGTGGCAACAACGAACAAACTCTACTTTTTTCATACAAATTGTATGCCACGCACAGGCAATACTACTGGACCTAGGACCCTGAAATTTTGCACAGAGGTTATTTGAATAATCTTAATTAATATCAAGAGAGGATTCCAAAAAATTCATCACCTAAAGTGGTAAAACAGAGGACGAAAATTTGTATAAAATTAACTTGTTTACTTCAAAATATATCAGCGGGTAAAACCGCTGGGCGGAAAGCTTGTTACTAAATATCAGGCAGGATATTGTAGCATGGTCTACCTACACAGCGAGTGACTCTTAAGGTTCAACGTCAGAGCAAGCCGCCCAAAGTATGTCAATAGATGGCGTTAGTTACGTTATTTTACGTAGGTAACGTGGTATTACTATTTTTCACAATATAACATTGAATTTTCGAGTAAGCGGCAACCTTCGAAAATAGTTCACTGCTAGGAACAATAATTTAAATACAATTAGTATATTTTTTAAGTAATTCTGTTACATTTGCCGATACAAAGTTACGTTTTGCGTTTCTGTATATAGACGAGACTCACTCACACACAGACAAGGCCAGTTTGAAAAAGGAAAGACCAATTTGACACTATGCTTTGAGTTTGACCTTAGCTTTGACAGCCGTTGTGGCTTGTTAATGCTAACTAAGATTTGCAATTATATCTGAAGTAGGTTTCGATCCTGAGAGTCAGAGCTCAATTTCAGAAAGTGTGATTTGTGAAATCGTTTACGGAAATCCGTAACACTCGTATCATATTTTCTACTACTCGAACTTGTTAATACCTTGGACGTGTTGGAATTGATTAGGATGTGTGAAATGGAAGAATATGGATGTGTCAGTAGTAGAACGTGTGATACGAGCACATTTAGAAGCAGACTTCCGCATGCGATAATTCAAAAATAGTACTCCTGGATGGTCCTAGCAAAATATTTTTATTTATTGACGTATTTTTATTTTTATTTATGATTTTTATTTTTATATCGTATGAAATTGTGTAGATGCATTTTTGATTACTTCTTTCTTCTTCTTTTCGTGTGGGACACCGGGTCGTTCAACGACCCGATGAACCCTGGTGTCTGAGTTTTTCAACCGCCTACTACAAGAGCAGGCCTCTGACATGGCTGTGTAACGACCGCCATCATAGACAGCAACCGGGACCGACGGCTTAACGTGCCCATCCGAAGCACGGAACCATCTTACTTGCGGACAATCAGGTGGTTCAGCCTGCAATGTCCTAACCAGACTGGGAACAAATTCACAAACTGATAAATATCAACTTTGTGAGTGACCCCACCGGGAATTGAACCCGGAACCTTTGCGTGGCAGGCAGGCATACTAACCACTGCGCCACATCGGCTGTTTTGATTACTGAAAACTACTTTTACATTAAATAACTGCCTCCAACAGTTTTCACGAAAAATGTCGCCAAGATGAGCGCATTATGCCTAACCCTGCAAAAAAGTTATCAGGTCCCAAGTAGAACCAGGCTTTTGAATCTACACACCCTCGTTTTGGCGTCGGCGTATTTGTGATATCCAGCGTTACATAAGCGTTTTTTCTCGGCAAAACGCGAATGCCACGGTATTGCCGTGATTTTTAAAATTGACTACGCGGCGTAGTAGAAACTTCTCGGTACCTACTCTGAGTTCGACCTACAGAGAGTATTATATTTAGATTTTTATAGAAAACGCTATCCTATAAAGATCACACTCTTCTAAAGTATACCGAAAACTAGAGTTTGAAAAAAGGTAGGTAATGACGTCGCTCTTTACTTGGCTCGTCTTGGCACCGCTGTGCCTCCAGATAGGTTAGGTAAAAAAATTACCTACCAAAAACATAAATTTAAAATGGAGGTCAAGTTCGAACGCCTAAAAAGGGTGGAAATCTAAATTAAAGGCAAGTTTTATCATAATTACAACCATAATATATTTTCACTCGATCTTGGCGGTCTTACTCGAGGCACAGCTAATGAGCTACTTCTGATAAGAAGAGCAGATCTTACGGAGCAAATTTTGTGCTTTTATCAGTTTCTATCACAAAATTTTAAAACCCGCCAATTCAAATGAATAATGTTATGGTTTTAATTATGATAAAATTTGGTTTTAATTTAGATTTTAACTCTGTTTTAGGCGTAAGAATTTGGCCTCCATTTCACATTTATATGTTTTTGGTGGGATTTCACCTCTTTTTGTTCGGAATGTGACAAACTATTTTTATAATTTTGGTTTGAAATCAGATTTTCAAAAGTAAGTTTTACATGGTGTCATTATGTGTGTAAACTGTGTAAAGTTTCATTCTGTACAGTAGATAAATTAGTACAGGGTGCGGATGTGACTTGAGTAATTAAAAAAAGCATCGATTATTAACAAAAATCTAATTTTCATTGTTTCTTTTGCGCGGACTTCGGAAATTTTGAAAATGTAATCGATTTTCAAATAATCGATTAATTCTTATTTTATAAAATCGATATTTCTTTTTCAACAATAAATTATTTGATATTTGATATTCAAATATTTATCTATTTTTTAAATAATCTTTATTTTTGTCACATCCCTGATACAGGCGGGTCAAAAGAGTGCAGTGTGTAACACTGTGCTCGCAGCTTGTGTTTAGAACTTGGCTGGCGCACTATCGTTTTATGAAACCTAAACCATGTTTAGTCTAGGACTTCTAGACGAGGAGAATATTAGTCTAGGTACCACTCATTTGTAACACTAGTAGAAATAAAAATACATTTTTCCTGCAAATTTTATTAATACCTTTTTATATTTTGTAGGCACCTATATAGTTAGGTATAAGTGTCGTACATCCGTATATATATGTCGGTGCGCCGAGCAATCCGTTGCGACATTTGCTGCTATGGGTAACAGGAAGATGCATATCCAAATAGAAACCACGTAAATACACTTCTTCGATTTATTCTTTACACTTTCCAAATAAATTTACTCCAAAGAAATAGAAAAGAGTTAGCGGATTTGTGAGCGAGTGCACAACGCTACGCGCCTAACTTCAAACATAGAACAGGACCGACCATAGGTCCGCACCATCTCAACCACATCACAAGACTGCCCGAGCGCAGCGTTGCCACCGCCCACAACCCCACTCGAGGCTACCAGAGCCCCACTCTTTTCTCACAGAAAACTACAATCGACCACGGAAATACTACACAATCAATTGAGTGACTTTCTACTTAAACAGGATAGGCTATTTTAATAAAATTAACTGCCTATTTATAAGCACACTAAAATTACAATTAGATTATTTTCGATTACGTTAATTTTGGACATTAAAAATTAACAAAAGTATTCTGCGCCGTCACGGCCATCCTGCATCTTCACACGTCCTCGTGTGAATCCTCATCATTGTCGTCACACGATGTTCTGCGCCGCTACGGTCATCCTGCATTTTCACATGTACGTGTGAATCCACAATTCCACATCATTGTCATCTGAAAATAAGAAAAATCGGTGAATGAACCAGTTTTCGACAGCCTCAGAGGCGTCCTAACTTTTTGCTACATCAGTCATACAATCTTGCCGCAAAGGCTTCATTTTCTTGCCACATAGGCGTTACGTACATACATACTGGATACACATGATTTAAAATTGTAAATACTTGTCACACATAGGTACTATACAAACTTACTTGTCACATGTACCATACCCACTTGTCACTTAGGGTTAACCCACTTGTCACATAGGGAAATTACCTAAGTGCCACTAAGGCTTTTCACTATGTGCCACACAGGCTGTCACGCAGACTTTTCCCTAAGTGCCACAAAGGCTTGTCACACAGACTTTTCTCTAAGTGCCACAAAGGCTTGTCACAAAGACTTTTCCCTAAGTTTCACAAAGACTTGTCACAAAGACTTTTCCTAAGTGTCACAAAGACGTGTCACAAAGACTTTTCCTAAGTGTCACAAAGACTTGTCACAAATACTTTCCCTAAGTGTCACAAAGACTTTTCCTAAGTGTCACAAAGACTTTTCCTAAGTGTCACAAAGACTTTCCTAAGTGCCACAAAGGCTGTTTTCTCTTTTTTATTATTTTTTTCATTGCCGTCACTGGCCATCCTGAGCATTCACCGTCAGAATCGAAATAAACATGAAACTGCTCACCCGGATGATTAAATGTCCCAGCCAAAGGTTGTATGGAACAGACTCGCTTCTCCTTGTATTGATTGACTATGGGGCATCTCCATGCTGTACTCGGTTCGCTGCACCGAAAGCAGGTTGTTTTCTCCATCACGGCTGCATCCTTTTGCTGCTGAAGGATCCCGATCCTCGTCACCTCGAAATGAGACAAAGACAAAGGTTTTAGAAAATTATCCATACTAAACTAACTACTATAATTACGACACGCATGAAAGTATAATGGCATATTTTTCAGATTGTATCAGATTGTATGATGAAAAAAAATCGCGTCATTTCTTTTCTTACTGTAGCTTGATTTTTTAAATATTTTGGTAGTGAATGCAATTCTTTGAATGCAGTGAATGCCGTGTGATGCCGGCTTAGAATAGCATCACCCCATTTCTTTCCTGTGGGTGTCGTAAGAAGCGACTAAGGGACTCGAGGGTATCATGTGTATTGCAATTTTAGGCGACAGGCTGACAACCTGTCACTATAGCGATACACGACAATAGCTAAAACGGCCCTCAAATATGTGTCAGACGTGGCGATAACGACCGTACTTTTGCGGCCGTTGGCGCTCTGCCTACCCCGCAAGGGATAAAGGCGTGATATATGTATGTATGTATGTATGTATGCAATTCTTTGTACTTGTCTATTGTTGTGGGCCAAATGAGTAAATTTAACTATTTGTGACCTCAAAATGGTTTTATGATAAATACACAGGTAGATATTATGTTCTCTATACTTATATTGCTTATTTATTAAGCCGAATTTTAAAGCACCCAAAGTAGGCAGGTAAGTAAATACTATAATATCGAGTGAAAAGGAAATCCCAAAACGCGTGGACATAGCTAAGAGTATCAAGATGACATGGGTTCAGAAATATTTGCGAGACTGCAACATTTCGCGAATAACTAAAGTCAAATCGATCAAAACTCGTTTATTTTCGTGTAGGACACTTTTTGTGTTTGTTTATTTTCAAACTTAGAGAAAAACTGTACGAATCTGCATAGCACGTAGACACTTGAATTAGTAGTTTCGGAGATAAGTTCTAATGTTTGACGAGCTTGCTCAAGATCAATTTATCAACCGTCTACCTATCTTTGCGAAACATTTGGATTTTGTGGCGTAGACATAGCGTAAAGATGTCAACAACTTCAAACAACTATTATAGTGCGTTTCATTTTCATTTCACAGTTCCCATGGCTCTATTTTTATAGTTCATACTTAGTATCTGGGTAGGTAGCAGTGAAGTAGGGTGATTTTCATCAAAACGAAGCCGTAGTAAGTAGGTGGTATACTCGGTATATGGAAATAGTGAGATAAAAAAAAATCTTCTACACATTTTCAGACCGTAAAACGCCTGTTGTAAGGCTTATAGAAAACATTAGATAAGTGTAAGAGAGACGATGTGCGGGCACCTTTATAAATGGCTCAGCCCTACACGAGATGTTTGCTCGCTTTACTCGTACACGCCCATGTTTACAGGAACCCCAGAAATACTCAAATTTGCTAGGAGTGAGGTTGCCGCGCACGTCATATTACGCCATTTCATTAAAATTTACTCTGTATCAGCCACTTTCCTATTTCAACGTTTTCATATTTTGCTACTTTTGACGACAGAATAATGCAACTTTGACAGTGTACTACCTATTTTTTTTGTGCACTTTTGATATTTGAATAAGTTTATAAAACTGAACTGAACCTAAACCGCGCGTCTCGCACGTAAAGGATTATGCTCACTCTAGTATGGACGTCCGTTCTTTGCTTGCCTCACTGCTTGCAGGCCTCGCATCAAAGCCAAAGTTAAATAATTTTAAAGTCTAATTATTGCTTAACATTTTGTAACTGAAAATAATTTAATAATGACAGGAGTTCTGAAGTTATTGAATATTAAAGTTGGGTATCGAAAGAAACAAAAGTGCTGAAGTTTAGCTGTAGTTCAAGTTTTTCGTTTTAAACTCTTTATTGTAAACTATACCGAATTAAGCAATGTAAAAAAAAAAAAAGTTCGCACCACAGTAAAATCTTTTGTAAAAATACCTAACGGTAGAATGACCTTTAAAAATTAAGTTAGTTCCCCTGTTTTGTACAACAATAGCCGTAGCTATACTACATTAGAGTTACGGATACTACATATTGCTTTAATTTTCATTTTGATGCGAGACAATTTCATGGACCAGAAATGGTCATTCTCCTTTAGCAACCTTTGCTATGTAATAAGGTGACAATCGCGAAATTTTAAACTGGGCTATCCGTATCGTTCAAAATTCTCTAATTTGTGATAGTACTTCGGATTTGTTGGGTTATTGCCTTCTATATTTCGCGTGACTCAACGGATACTAGACCAAAAATTCGTGTCAACTGAGGTACAACCGCCTATATTCTGCGTAATGTCTCTGATTTAGGCATAAAAAACTGTCTTGTCGGCTTGTTTATCAGCCTTCATTTCACGTTACGTTGCGGACACACACATCAAAACTCGTTATTTATCGACTTTTGCCTATCAAAATTACATAAAGTTTGAATACAATTAGGTAGGAGTGGTGTCCCATTCTAACAAAGATCCTTCGCTACTGGTAGTTATCTAACACTTTAAATCCCTCTCAGTATATTAAAAACAATTTATATCATCAATCTCACAAGAATTGAAATCCTTACATAATTAGAAAATAAAATTGGATTTTTCTGACCTGAATTTTGGTTCGCCACTTCTGATGTCGGTGCGCCGAGCAATCCGTTGCGACATTTGCTGCTATGGGTAACAGGAAGATGCATATCCAAATAGAAACCACGTAAATACACTTCTTCGATTTATTCTTTACACTTTCCAAATAAATTTACTCCAAAGAAATAGAAAAGAGTTAGCGGATTTGTGAGCGAGTGCACAACGCTACGCGCCTAACTTCAAACATAGAACAGGACCGACCATAGGTCCGCACCATCTCAACCACATCACAAGACTGCCCGAGCGCAGCGTTGCCACCGCCCACAACCCCACTCGAGGCTACCAGAGCCCCACTCTTTTCTCACAGAAAACTACAATCGACCACGGAAATACTACACAATCAATTGAGTGACTGTCTACTTAAACAGGATAGGCTATTTTAATAAAATTAACTGCCTATTTATAAGCACACTAAAATTACAATTAGATTATTTTCGATTACGTTAATTTTGGACATTAAAAATTAACAAAAGTATTCTGCGCCGTCATATATATTTTATTACTACCACTTCCATTTCGGTTCTTAGTCCAGGTGTTCTAGGTAGGATTACCTACCGTTTTAGCGTTTATTTAAACAATTTTGTAGGTGCATTTCATCCATCTCTTCCCGTCGGTTGCCTCACTGCTGAGGATCATGACTCCGGTACACTATCTTTCTTTGGTAATTTGTTCCCATTTAGCTCGATCTTTTGCTTTATGTATTTGTTCGGAGACTTGATCTAGCTACCGTTCCGCGCATTGTCCTGTGGCCCTCTCTCCCTCTATTTTCCTCGTCAACAGCAGTTTTCCCAGATTGTCTAATTCTCTTCTGACAATATGTCCAAAGTACTGCAGTTTCCGGAGCGTGCATTTCGTGGTGTGGACCGCCGTGTGTTTTTTCCAGTGTCAACTCCTCTAATATCATCTAATATGGTCACATTGGTTGGTCCATAAAGCCGCCCAGGGAATCCGGAGCATGCGACGCCAACACCACATCACGAAGACACCAATTCTCTTTTTATAAACAGCCTTGAGGGTCCAGGATTCTGAGCTACGGCTCAGTTACGGCTGAATATGGAAATTTATAGGTACTAAAGGAGGACTTTTGTTTGAAATTGGTTTTAATTTAACTATATGTACGAAATAATATAACGCTAGTTTTATTTATATTCTCTCTGCGAAATAATTAAGAAATACGATCAAAATCAAGATTTTGATATTTACATTTTTGAAACTTTTGATTTTGAGTTTTATTTGTAGTCTAGTAACTAACGTCACAGCTATTCGGATTGACCCCTGAAGCTGAAAATCGGCATGTAGGTACTTCTTGGCCTTCTGATCAAAATTAGACATGGAGCCCAGCGGGCACCATCCCCCCCCCCCTCCTTTACAAGGCGTAACTTTTGAATTAATTGACTTGGAAGGTAGTTTTTATTTCATATCGTGCGTGACATCTCAATTGGAGCTTATTGTGCCCTCAAAATTACCCTTTAGGCCCCACGGGGGCCCCAAAACCCCGAAAAGTGGGGTGTCCCGTTCTAATATGAGATTTTCTTATTTTCAAGCTATCGACTCCCAAGAGGTATCAAAAGTTGCGTAATTAGACACAGATTGCAAAAAACAACATATAATTGTTTTTTAAAGTTGGGCTCCATGTCTAATTTTGATCAGGAGGTCAAGAAGTACCTACATGCCGATTTTCAGCTCCATGAGTCAATCCGAATAGTTATTACCAGCTATTGACGTTAGTTACTAGACTATTGTGTCAGTCATTGAAAGCTTACGTCAAAATCAGGACCGTTCAGTGAGTTTCATACTGAGATAAAAGAGTTTTAAAACGTATTCTGAGGAGATTTTTATTCAATGTGCTCTAGGATTTCTATGGATCGCACTCACACATACGGAAATTGATCAAATATTTGCATATTTTCTAAAGCGAAAAAAACCTCAGAAATAACTTAAATATCATATTTTTATCAGATTCTATAAATTAAAATGGTCTAATTTCCGTTATAACACTATATTCCATGTATGAAACAGGGTAGTTTTTCTGTCTTTGCCGATTAAAATTTGTATGGAAATCTGCTCTGACGTTGATCCTTAATCCCCAACTTCACTACTTACTTTATACTTTCGAATTTGTGAGTTTTCAGCAAAAACTGCCATGTTGTGCTACGTTTTTCTCGCAAACTATTGGATTATGAAAAAGTTATTGATAACATTCATATGCAGAAATTTACGCTTAACATATCTTCCATACTATAGTTATTTGTAGCTCTTACCATTTTTGAATGGGTAGTATTTAAACGCAAATCAAAAAATATCCTTTTTCTATGCAATAAAATTCCAAATTCCCATCAAAATTACTGATTGCACAGCATAATATTCAACTCAAAATATCACTAAACACACTACAATTTATTTTCGCAGCGTACAGCGATTTTTCCTAAAGCAAAAGCTTTTTCCTCAATGCACAGCTAATAATCTTAATGCACATTATACCTGTTAACTCTTTTTCTTTTAAATATAGCTTCTATTTTTATATTATTTACAGCAGTTTTTATTAGAGATGAACCATCATCGTTAATCATACACATCGATAATAATATTTTAAATTGATGACGCGCATAGCGTGTCGTTTCTGGCACATCGCCGGCCGCTGCCGCGGCACGCTCGCTTCGCTCGCTCGGCTCGTGCGTTGTGGTCAAAGTTCTAACCTAACCTAACCTAACCTGGCGCTTTCCGCGCCAGGTTCGGTTAGGCTATACCTAACGGACCTATAAACTTATGTTTACTTACGTATGTTTACTGGTTAATATGCGACTGGGATAGTTATTTTGCTATGAAATATGGAAAATTTGCTGTGCAGTCAGTATTCATGCTATGTATGTAGTATTTTTGTACAAAAATAAATTTATCTGTAATGCATTATGAGGAAAAAAGTTATGTTATATTGATGTAAAATTTCGAATTATCTGCTGTTTATGTTTTGTTAAACATTTAGTTTACTTGTAGTGAAGTAAGTTATTTGATGTAAAAAGAAATATAAATGATGAATGTGTATTGATAGGCGATTATTTATTTGATATGCAATTTATAATATCCCTTTTTGAATTATTACAAAATAACAAAATGTTGCCCAGTGAAAAAATTTTGAAACGGTTGCCATTTTTTTTGTAAGTAGGCCAGCAAAGCCCCGGCTCGGCATAGTTAAAGAAAAGCCTAAAGATTAGTTTCCAAAGCGGAACCGACCTGAAACACGCACGGGAACTCCCAAAATTTTTTTGTATAGAAATTCTAACCTACTACAGGAAAATGATTTGGTTGTTTGAACTTGTTTGTTATATACTCCTCATCAAAAAAATCGAGACACTTCCCTGGGGTAAGATGTTCTTCTGCTCTCCTGAAATCTGTTCTGATTCAGTCGTCTCTATGTCGATCCATGACGGGTGTGGGTTGATACAGCAGCGATTGCGCCTCGATGACTTCGTTTCATACTGGATATTGCTGTCTTCCAACGGCCGACCTTGATCTTCATTATATTCCAGGATCATAATTATGGGGATGGGCAGCGATGTCGTCACAGTTGTAGGCTAGTTAGTCACCTTGAACTTATATTGGTCGGTGTTAGGTAGGTACATTCCTTTTCGAGATGGTGTCAGCTTCTCAATTTCGGGCATTCTGCCTTATTCTGTACACGAACAAATTCTCGATAGTTGCTATCAAGGGATAGGAAGGAATGAGGATTTGCTGGTTAGGAATATTGGAAAGTCTTAATAAATTTAAATACTCTCTAAGGGAATACTAAATTACTTGATTTCCAGGTGACATATTACCTACCTATTATCCAAATCATAAAGTACATAAAATTTCCTAACTACTTTTTTACCTTTACACCTAGTATATTAAATTATTCAAAGTAGGCCACATAGACTATACTTTTATCGTATCGTCCATGCCCCTTTAAAGTTAAATAATTTCTATTTTAATTTAAAACTAATACCTACTTGATAAATTATATCATAGAATGCTCGATGCATCTATAATAGAATATTTAAGTGAAGCTATTTTATCTATCTATCTAGTCTATCCATAGGTGCCCGATGCACGTATGCTAAATACCTATCTAATACAAAAGAACATATTCTGCAATTTTCATTCAGTGCTCGATGCACCTAGAAAATTGCACAGAATATTAATTATTTTATTAAATAACATTATATAGCGGTCAATGTCATTCATTCATTATTTTACCTACCTATTGCAACGATTTTAGCTAACGTTGCACATTTTGCACGATGCAATACCTAACCTAGTGCAATAATTTACTGCTGATTCGCGATTGAACAGTTAAGTTATAAAATATTGCTGTTATAAAATTTATCCTAATATATTATGAGGAGGGTGATGGGGTCTCCTTCATCCCTCAAACGAAAGCCTGCGTATTGTTTTATTGCAGGGTACGTTTGACCTCAATACTTCGTAACTTGTAAAGCTACACAAATTAAAACTATAATCCCTATCTAATAGCTAATTCACGCTGAGTCAGCTCGATGCAGTCTCGCGATATATAATTAACTACATAATAGGGAGAAGGACAGTTAAAAAAAAGGAATGACTAAGATAAAAGGAAGCAACACGAGAACGGTTCAAGTGTACTTACATGATTATCCTTCATCTCTGGTTTCCTCGTGAATCAATGTCTGGATTCCTCCTTCCCACAGAGCCCCGTAGATTCTTCCACTCCAAGGCGGCGACGTAGTCCGCCCAGGCGACTTCCCGAGCACGAACATGGTTGTCCTTAAAGCTCGCAAAAGTCCTGTGAGTGCTTACCGACTGCGCCAATGATGGAACCGCAGCGGGAAGGACTTTGAAGAAAATGCAGGATGAAGTTAAACTATAATAATTTATTAAACGTAACATAGTTTCGATGTGTGAAAGCTATGTTACAATTTAAACTTAGTCTAACATTAAAACTAAGAACTAGTCTAAGGCGACTTTGCACTCGATTTGTGAGTACAGAAGTGCTGGTTTGATGCTGAAGCCCGGCTTTATACTGGTCTTCAGCTGTAGTCTTGGAGGGGTCGAACTGTAGACTCAGCACTTCGTGTGATGGCCATCCGTGGTCAGCTTGAATCTGCACGTGGTTGGAATCGGCAGATTCATCTCTTCTTGGGCACGTTCTTCCGCCTGCATTCCAGTGTCTCGAGCCGTAATCTACCATACATGAACACGTTTGCACGTAGGTAGAATGATCACGTCCAAGAGGTTCAAGTCGACAGCGTCTGCGAGTTTAGGGATTTCCGCATAGCTCGTACATAACACACTTATGTTTTCATAGTCAAACAAATTACTAAATCAATGAAATATAAAGTTGAATGTAGAAAATCGATATTAGGATTTTGAAACATCTTAATACTCACTATTGCACTACATTAGACATTTATTCCGAAATAACAATATGTCTCAGATAATGTGATACCTACAAAACTTAAGTAAACTTGCTAAGTGTCTCGATTTTTCCGATGAGAAGTGTATATGAAGCTTAAACAAGTTGTGCATGGTTGTTTGTATTGCAGGAAGCCGATGCTGCAGCAGGCGCGGGCCGGTAAGCGCGTCAGCTTCGCAGACGGGTACACGCCCGGGCAGGACTCCGACGTCGAGAAACCACCTAAGAGGGTTAGTTCAAACAATAATCGAAAACTAAACAACAAGGTTACATGTATACCAGCTTTTGTTTTGTTTTTTAATAGGTTTTGAACTTTAAGTGAGGGTAGAAAGGTTCAGAATCACTTGTAAATACGCTGTACCACTAGCCGTTGGGCTTGAAACACAGGCCGATGACGTTTTTATTTTTTAAATGCATTCGGACTACTTCTCTAGAACTTATGCCTTGAGAACTGTAGAGACCTCGAATCAGGAATCTTCTTCTTCAACGGTCACGACAAACCACTGCTGGCCTCCCTCGATTGTGTGTATTTGCTACACCATGCTTGGCAGGCGGATCCCCGCAGGACCAGTTGTACCATTGGACAGTACCATTGATGGTACAACTGGGACAAAATTATCCCACCTGTACACACAATGGTACAACTGAGCCAAATTTTGTCCCAATTGTACCATTAGACCAACAACTATACAGGGTGTTATTTTAAATGCGTGCTATAGCTTCACAGTATGTTCAGCATCGATAAGGGATGCCGTGAAAATATAGAAAAAAGTTCCTGGACTTAGCCGAAATTATGAAAGTTATGTAATATTAGGTGACAGCTGTCAAACTAAAAAAAATTATAGGTCTGGAGACATGACAGCAGTCAAATAAAATTAGTTTATCTCGGAAACTATGACAAACTTATTTTGTTTGACAGCTGTCATGTCAAAGATTACTTCAAGGCTAATCATTTTCTCAAACAAATTGATAGTCTAGCACGCATAATTTACGAGGAAAACAAGTTTTTAGTTTGACAGCTGTCACCTCAAATGTAGGTCTCATTAAGGCCTACAACTTTTTAAAACATACTGATAGTATAGCATGCATAATTTCCGAGGAAAATAAGTTTTTAATTTGACAGCTGCTGTCACCTTAAATGAAGGTCTCATCAAGGACTACAACATTCCCTAACAAACTCATAGTCTACAGTGCATAATTGCCGAGATAAACGAGTTTTAAATTTGACAGCTGTCATCAAAAATGTAGGTCTCGTCAGAACAGACAACTTCCTGAAACAAACCATGAAAATTTTTGATTTGACACCTGTCATCTGAGATGTAGGATTACGAACCAAATTGTAAAAAGAAAACGAAATACGAGTAAAGACGGGTGTAATTTGTTGTAAAATTTTTCATGGTACAGGTGGGATAATTTTGTCCCAGTTGTACCATCAATGGTACTGTCCAATGGTACAACTGGTCCTGCGGGGGCGGATCGATGACCACAGTGTAAGATGTTGCATTCGCAGGGAATCCTGTTGTCGTTTCTTTTGGTGAATTTATCCCTTATTTGTTTAACGACACCCACGGTTAGAAACCGGTTAGAAAACGAAAAATGAGCTACCTTTTAGGACGACCGAAAATGATATTTTGTATGAAATTACTGACGTCATAATTAAAAAGGATTCTGCCCACTCTAGTATGGATGTTCGTCCATTGCTTGCCTCACTAATTGCAGGCCTCGCATCAAAGCCATAGCTAAATAATTATACAGGGAGTAACGGAAAGCCCCTTACAAGCGGAAAGTGGCAGAACGTACTGGTGAAATTGAACCTTTAGCGTGGTTCGTAATCTGCAAATTCACTCATTTTAAAAAGTAACATTTTCAAAAAATTAGTAACAGTTCCCGAGACGCGTTACTTGCCCATCACTAAAGTGGCCCCTCTCAACCCTCACCTGCAAAGAGTCATACCACCTCCTAACAGATATGCTGCCCCGGAGATGCTTTACATTGAAGTTTATCAAAAGCATTGGCAACATACGCAACACTAAAAAGCAGCAATGCATATTATCTTTCCACTCTTTGTTTATGTTTTCCTAGTGTTTTCTCACAAAGAAATGGCAATTTAACTGACGTCAACAAAAAAATTTTTGTAGTATGTACATTTTACCATTTCACGAGCTCTTTTTCACCATGTATTCCTAGTTGATTCCTAGTAAAAATCCAAAGTACAATAGCACACATCAATCGATTCAACAACAGACTTTGTACGACTTTCTTTACTCAACATGACAAACGTTGTCAAACGTGTCGTGCAATCGTGCCATGTCTGTCATCAATCACATCACCTACGAAGATTGGTAGTCAAACCAAAAAGATCCAAGCAAGATCCAAGATCTTTTTGAGGAAATTTTGATTGCATTTCTGCTTTCCTATTAACTATTCCTAATATTCGCCTTCTCTTCACAATTTCCCGAGACATTTTTTTTGAAAAAGCGTACATAAATTATGAAAATGTACTAGGATTCCATATTCTTCAAGATATTCTTCGAAAGATCAACAGCAAGGAGTTATCAACAGTGTCATTTTAGCAAAAAGGATGAATGCATGCAAATTTCAGCAAAGAGATGATAGATATGGATGAAAATAAAAATTACCCATTGATAATTGTCATTGTTACGTTTGACGTTTTTGTGAAGTTTATGGAAATTATTTATTACAAAACATAAAATTAAATACAATTTCTTATTTCGTCTGCTAAAATTTCAATTAAAAAACAAATTAACAAAGTTCTGTTGCTTTTGTGGGCACGCACGCACGCACGTGTGCATTTTTCGCCATTGATTTGACAACAACAAGAAGCTGCTTTGTCCCGTTGTTTGTTCCACACAAGAAGGAAAAGAAGACTTGGAACTGGAACTTGGACTTGGAAAAGAAGACAAGGAAGCATGCTAAAGCTGTTCAGACTGTGCATTTCTAGAAAATCCGTGTACAGTGTACTGAAGTTACGTCAAAAGATATCATTCATCAATAAGGAGGCATATTTTTGAATTCTTGAATAAATATTAAGGTTCATAGCTTTTTTATTTATTTTCTCGTGTAGTTAAAGGTGCAAGTTCGTCATCGCGGTAGATTACAGCCACACACGGCCGACAACATGCGAAAAACAGGGGCGTTTAATGCGATAATAAGTCGTAGTCTTTGCTTTCAATCATTTGCAGTAGTTCCATTGTCATACCTACGACTGTTGTTGCATCGGCTTACAAGTCATATGTCGTCTTTGATGATGAACAAAATCTTACCCTAAAGGTAGTGTGTTTGTTCATCCAGAAGAGTCGCATAACATATCTCTTGCCATTGACGCAAGGAACAAACTTGCATCTTAAGCATAAAGGGCGCCACACACCGGGCCCGTATGCGTGATGTGCACGGCACCATGTGCGTAGAGATGACGTTGTATCGTATAGGATTGTAGGGATTGTATGAAACACCATCGCACACCGCGATCGTGTGATGACGTGCACGTCACGCATAGGGGCCCGGTGTGTGGCGCCCTTTAGAGCGCCAAAAATGTGTGCGCGTTTGAATGCGCGGCATTGGAGGTGTATTGACAATTTGTGTTGTGACCTACCAGGCTCGCATAAATGAAGAAAGCTCATCCAAACTGTCCAAACATTTTAGAGGTATTGACAGTTTTGCGTTGAATCCTACCAGGCTCACATGAAATGACGAAAGCTAGTCTAAACACTTTATTTGAGGGCTTTGAGGACATCGTGAGGGCATTGATTTCGTTAGTGATGGGAACGATCAAATTTGTACTACCTAAGAATACTAGGTTACAAATGTTATTTTTAGGTTTTCAAAAATTTGCGTTTTGCGGTGTGATACTCCACACAAAGGTTTCTTATCACCAGTATGTTTTGCCACTTTCGGCTTGTTAGGGGTTTTCCGTTACACCCTGTACAGTCTAATTATTGCTTAAGAGCGCTATAAAGGAATTTCCGAAAATTGCCTTTATAAACATGCGAGTTTCTCGTAAACAGTTAAGTAGAAAGAAAATATTACTTATACATCTATTCAGACATATCTTTATCTAAAAAATTATCAATAAAAATATTCACATTTCAGTGGCTAACATAGAACAAAGAAGGGAAATCTAAGACAACAAACTCAAAATTCTGAAAAAAGGGCTCAAATCATGCGCGAGTTTTGAAGTTTTGGTATCCTGTATCGAAATGTTGATTTTACAAATAAATGGAGAATATCTTTAAAAACAATATTATCAATGTACTTTTTTCAATTTCATTCATAAATTTAGCTTAACATTACGTTTTCGCTGCCGTATCTTGACTGAATATCTCGCATTTTTAATGGCTCCTGTATGAAAAACTACCAACAGGATAAATTCGAAAAAAATATATGTGTTAGAAGAAAATGTATTAAGTTAAATTGCAAAAGAAATTAATTTTTATTCATTAAAATGTTATTGTTAAAAATATTCAAAAACACCTCTAAATTTCGCAAAATGACACTCCGTGCTTGAGTCGCGCGTCCGCTACCACGGGAAATTCGACTCAATGCGTATAAGTTTAGGTTCAAATTTGAGTGGCGCACATTTTTGTTTCTGAGAAAAACGTGAAAGCGCTCTTAACATTTTGTAACTGAAAATAATTTAATTATGACAGGAGTTCCAAAATTATTGAATGTTAAAGTTGGGTATCGGAAGAGACAAAAGTGCTGAAGTTTGGCTATATATCAAGTATTTCGTTCTAAATTCGTTATCGTTAGCTATACCGAAGTCATCATCATCATCGGCCTCATACGTCTGTGACAGACGATTTATTCAGTGTCTGAGGAAAGATTTTTCATGGCTGTATAAGCCGATGCGGGAGCGGCATGGCTTTTTGCACGCTCCCTACAGACACTGCGTTGCCTGGGACGCGATTATTGAAAACGCAGGGCTGCCCAGGACCTGCGCCACCCTCTCGGCCTTCCTGGCTGACTCCACAGGAACGACGGGTCGATACGTGCGGAGCCAGGTCGGCTGCAGGAGTCTGCCGCACGATTTATTACCAGTCACTCGCGCCTGACGGAGGCCCCGTTCCGGGTTTGTATGTGGAGTTTTCCTTCTCCAGGACCCTGATCAGCTTGGGTCGGATTTATCCCTCGGCCGCCTCTTACGACCCCCACAGGAATAGAGGGGGTGGTGCTATTCTACTCTGCCGGCACCACACGGCTATATATACCGAAGTAAGCAATGTAAAAAAGGTTAACTGGTTAACACACTACAGAAAAATATTTGGTTAAAATATCTAACGGTAGCAAGACCTTTAAAAATTAAGTAAGTTCCTCTGTTTTGTACAACAATTGCCGTATTTTTTTGTGTTTAAACAACTCTTTTGTATTTTATTTACGACTCAGTCAAGTGAATTAGGGTGATACTATTTTAGTCTGGCATCTCATGGCATGGCATACCATAGTAATACCATATACCATACTGCGCTCTAAAACACAAATAGCTGATGCAGCCCGAGTAGCAGCTAAACTGAAATGGGACTGGGCCGGTCACGTCTGCCGCATGCCAGAAGAACTATGGACAAAAACAAGTACTTTGTGGAAGCCACCCTCCGCAAATAGACGCCGTGGAAGACCCCGTCGTAGGTGGCGCGACGAGCTGGACAAATTCTCAAAAAACTGGCATGCGGAATCCCAGGAAAGAACTAGATGGAAGGAGAAGAGGGAGGCCTTTGCCCAGCAGTGGGATGATATCGGCTAGATGAGATGAGAGAGAGATCTCATGGCATAAAATCTGCGTATCAGAATAATTATTTATTTAATTTCCAGCGCAAGCGCCGCCGCTTGGGGTGCCCGTGGCCGTGCCCGACCAACCACCCGGACCACGTTCCTCTATGGGATGCGCTCCCCCCTCCGCCGCCGCCGCCCGGCTCCCCCCCGCCGCCCTACATGCCCATGATGCCCGCTCACGCCCATCTATTGAGAGAGCAGCAGTATATAAGAGGACCGCACATGATCACCTCGCTTGCCGAACATCACAAATACAGTGAGTATTCACAACTTTTGATGGGTTTTAAAAGTAACTGTTGGTTGACGTCATGTATTTATTGAGTACTGGTTGGCATCATACGTTTATTGAGTATCTATTGATGTCACACGTTTATTGAGTGTTAGTTGACATCATAAGTATATTGAGTATTGGGTCACCACCCGGACCACGTGCCTCTATGGGATGCACTCCCCCCTCCGCCGCCGCCGCCCGGCTCCCCCCCGCCCCCCTACATGCCAATGATGCCCGCTCACGCCCACCTGCTGAGGGAGCAGCAGTACATCAGGGGACCGCACATGATCACCTCGCTTGCCGAACATCACAAATACAGTGAGTATTCAAAGCATACTTTTGATAAGTTTCTCATAACTATTGGTTGACATAATGTGTTTATTGAGTGCTGGTTGGCATCATACGTTTATTGAGTATCGATGGATATCACACGTTTATTGAGGTAGTTGACATCACAAGTTTATTGAGTATTGGGTCACCACCCGGGCCACGTGCCTCTATGGGACGCTCTCCCCCCCGCCCCCCTACATGCCCATGATGCCCGCTCACGCCCACCTGCTGAGGGAGCAGCAGTACATCAGGGGACCGCACATGATCACCTCGCTTGCCGAACATCACAAATACAGTGAGTATTCTTCTACTTAGCGAATCGATTCTAGCGATCACTAAATCTGTTTGGACCAATACTCAGCCACGCGCGCCAGTGAGTATTCACATCATGCTTTTGATGGGTTTTATAAGTTTCTTATAACTGTTGCTTGACATCAAGTGTTTATTGAATGCTGGTTGGCATCATACGTTTATTGAGTGTTGATTAATGTTATAAGTTTATTGAGCATCCATTGATATCACACGTTTATTGAATATCTATTGATATCACATGTTTAATGAGTTTTGTTGATATCATACCTACTTTTATTGAGTGTTAATAGATGACATCATAATTTTATCGAGTATTGATTGATATACTTTTCTTTAAATGTTGAATGATACCATAAGTTTATTTCATAAGTTTTTATTGATATCATACTTTTTTCATCGAGTTTTTATTGACGTCATACGTTTATTGAGTATTTGTCAACATCATTTATATTGATGAGAGGATTGATTGGCGTCATACCTTTGCGTCATACGCGCTTTAGCGGCATACGTTATTGAGGATGGATGCCTTATGCTAACTAAGTATTTATTTACATCATCATTTTACCAATTATTGATAGATATCATACGTTTACTGAGCAAGAATGTTTTTTAATACGAAAGTCTAAAACATTTCTCTTCTCTTTTTAAATTGTTTTGTATTACAGAGTTTTAACTTACTGTCTTACTTTGTTGTTTCAGACCCGAACTTGGCGATACCGACCTTCATGCCGCCGGAGCCGCCGCCCGGCCTCATCACCTTCTAGCATCAGCCCCCGTCAGCATCATCAGACGCCTTCTTGGCAGACGACGATGCTGACGCCGATACGCACCCTTATTTCATGTACTCCTCTTCTATCGTATGGGACACCGACTACTAATTAAAGACAAAGAAAAATATACCTTATGTTGCTTATGTCATAGCATTAATGATTGATTTTACAGCTGTCAAATATGGCCCATTCGTATGGCCGTACTGTAGTCGGATTACCTTCACCTAGCATCAGCCCCCGTCAGCATCATCAGACGCCTTCTTGGCAGACGACGATGCTGACGTCGAAACTCACCCTTATTTCATGTACTCTTCTTCTATCGTATGGGACACCGACTACTAATTAAAGACAAAGAAAAATATACCTTATGTTGCTTATGTCATAGCGTTAATGATTGATTTTGACAGCTGTCAAATATGGCCTATTCGTATGGCCGTACTGTAGTCGGATTATCTTTAAGTACCTAGCTTCAACCTTCGTCAGCAGACGCCTTCTTGGCAGATGACGATGCTGACGCTACACACACCCTTATTTCATGTACTCTCCTTCTATCGTATGGGACATAATCGCTGACATTGCATTATGATTACATTAAATTATAATACTTGCAAAATAATGAAATAATTGGTGTTCTATTTAGAGATTTTTATAAGGAGTGATTCTCCAAGATGACGTGATAAGCCGCGATAAACCAATCATAAACATCTATTAGGATTACCTTCACCTAGCTTTAACCTTCGTCATCAGACGCCTTCTTGGCAGACGACGATGCTGACGCCGACACACACCCTTATTTCATGTACTCTCCTTCTATCGTATGGGACACCGAGTAGTAATCGCTGACATTGCATTATAGTTACATTAAAGTATAATCCTTGTAAATCCTACTATTTAATATTATAAAGGCGGATGTTTGTGTGTGTGTTTGTTACGACATCACGCAAAAACGGCTGATCTAGACACACGGCAGTGTGTCCGCCAAGTTCGAGCGACACACCGGCCGTGGGTTATATTACACGAACCATTTCGGGCCAAGTTCGACCCACCTATAACTCAAAATCTATTTTATCTACGCATATGAAATTTCTAGTATCTGTTGAGATCTACTTACTCATCTAAAATACAAAATTTCATTAATGTACCTATTGTAGGTCTTGAGATATTGACGTCAGAAAATCGCTATTTTTACTATACACTCACTGACTGACTCACTCATCAAAAACCTAGACCACTTCCAGTGGTTGTATTGACTTGAAATTTGGCATGGAGGTAGGTCTTTAGGTCAAGGTAAAGGAAAAAATCTGAAAATGGCCAAGTGTGAGTCGGTTTTAAAAATAATGAAGGTGTAAATTCATACCCCTAAGGAACTAATACAAAAAAATTATCTATATCTTCCATTGGTCGTACCAACCTAAAATTGCAACCGACCGAAAACCTTACAAAAATAAATGAAATCCCACCCAAAACATAAATGTGAAAGGCTGCCAAGTTCGACAATATTGGAATGCTTCGCCTATAAAAGAAGTGAGATCTAAATAAGTACCAAGTTCCATACACAGACCTCAGTTAAAATTGAAACCTACTTTTTAATGATATAACTTGGCAAGTTTTAATAGAAAATTATATACTTGACTCATTGCGTTTTGTAGGTTTATAAATAAAAAAGTGTGTGAAAACTTGCCAAGTTATATCATTAAAAAGTAGGTTTCAATTTTAACTGAGGTCTGTGTATGGAACTTGGTACTTATTTAGATCTCACTTCTTTTATAGGCGAAGCATTCCAATATTGTCGAACTTGGCAGCCTTTCACATTTATGTTTTGGGTGGGATTAGATTGACATGAAACTTTGCAGAAATATAAAAGGGCATCTGGAATAACACATAGGATACTTTTTACCACAGAAAAATGTGTCATTCCCACGGGATCACGCATTTTCCAATATTTTTGAAATAGGTGGCGTGACTGAGCCGATTCGCGTTTTAAACGTTTTCGCCGAAAACTAACAGCGACATCTCTTGGCGAATAATGCTTTTTCCCGCGGAATAATAGGTTGCAGCGGGTGAAACCGCTGACGGGTAGCTAGTAATGTAATAAATTGGTGTTTAACTCAGAGATTTTTTGAAGAAGCGATTCCTCAAGATGGCATTGTAAGCCGCCATAAAGTATTCATAAACGTATCTATCAGTCGGATTACCTTACGCTGACAACTGATCCTTATTTCATGTACTCTTCTATCGTATGGGACACTGAGTATTAATCGCTGACGTTGCATTATATGTAGTTACATTGAATTATAAATATATTACTTGCAAAATAATTAAATGGCGTTTTATTTAGAGTATTTTTAAAGGGCCGATTCCGCAAGCAAACCACCCATAAACATATCTAGTCAGATTATCTTCACCTAGCTTCAACCCTCGTCAGCAAACGCCTTCTTGACAGACGCAGACACTCATTTCATGTATTTTTCTATTATTGTGTGCATTGCAACAAATTTTAATATTAAGGCATTTTCCGACAGGTATTATTTTGTATTATGGTTACTTAAGTAATAGATAGATGGCGCTGGCAGTCTTGTACTGGCCTTTTTTGACAACGGATATTTAAGTTCATGCATGACAATTAAACCAGTAAATGAGTTTTACGAGCAAGAAAAGACGTTTTGATAGTTAGGAAATGCATTTAAAATAAATCAAGTACATAGCATTCCAAACTATGACTAGAACGCTAGTTTTATTATAGAACTTGCGAGCGTTTGCGTGTTTCTATTGCTAGCGCCATCTACCGATGTTTTACTAACTACTAAGTACTAGGTCTTTTAAAATGAGGGACTGTCCAGGGCCACATTATTGAAGAGGAAAATATAGAGGTAGATGGCGCTCTGTCTGTATCTTCATATAACTACAACGGGATGGAGCGCGCCATCTACTTTTTTTAATAACGTGGCTCTGGACAGTTTCTCATAGCTGTCAAAGAAAAGGCCAGTCAGTTCCGCTAGATGACGTTGTAAACCCCCATAAACTTATAGACTTATATAAACTTATCTAGTCGGATTACATGGCGTGGGATAGCGCGATATCGATCTTCCGGATTTACTCCTATAAAAATGCTGTTTCGATATTCACTGTATTTTTATACCACGCTTGTTCATATTAGATATTAAATAGGGAAGAATAGCTTTGACTGCCTTATAAAATACTCTGATAAAATAAAAGAACGATACCTACCCTTCTTCTTCTTCTTCAAGAACCTACCCTTGAAACAAGTGAGTGCTAGCTAATAGTTGAACGACTCGGTGACCCACACGAAAAGAAGAAGAATAGACCAGTACAGTCCAGCAAAAAAGAGTAGAAATTAAATAAAATGGAACTAAAAAAATTTCATACTAAATTGTTGCCATTCATAGTCAATGTTGCCATTTAATTTAGAAATTTCATACAAAGTGGCGCCCTCATTTTTTGTCTACTCTTTTTTGCTGGACTGTACAAACCATTATGCAAACCATGTTTGGGCAAAGCTACATTATCTTGGAATAATACAACTTTTTGTTTTTACCCGACTGCCTCAGGAGGGTGGTTTTTCAAGAGTTTGCATGTATGTATGTGAACAAGTAACGCGATAACACTGGTTAGGAATACCTACTAAAATTTCATAAATTCAGAATTACGGATATTGAACGTAAAATACTACTTTAGAATTACTGCAGTCGGGTTTTTGTTTTTTAAAGAGGCTTTTGACCGCGAAAACTCGGAAAATCAGTAAGTAGTAAAACCATATTCACGTGAAATTAAACTTCGGGCGCTGTACGCGGCGAAGGGCGAAGTGCGCCGTCATTGTGACAGGCGGTTGAGAAACTCTGACACCAGGGTTCGTCGGGTTGTTGAACGACTCGGTGTCCCACACGAAGAGAGAGATTGTGACAGCGCCGAGCTAATACGAACCAGTCTTTCTAACCGCGGCAACGTAGTAGTTACGTCATTAGGGCCCTTTTCCTGTCATGCGTATTTTCGCACGCGCGCGGATCTGGTCCGCATGCGGATGATAGCACGCTCCTGTTCCGCGCGCGTGCTAGCCGCATGATAGGAAAAACATAAAAACATGTATCAATGTAAGATAAGATGCGTGCGGCCCGCATGCGGACCAGATCCGCGCGCGTGCGAAAATACGCATGACAGGAAAAGGGCCCTTATGTGATAGAAACTACTATTGCCTAGCTTTATTTAATGAATTACTTACCTACATATTCACAGGTTCCATATGGTGGATTTCTCAAGTACCTACTCCGTGTGGGAACAAAATCTAATGAACTGGAAACTCGAGACGAGTTTAAAATACAGCAACTTGATTTATGCTTTTTTAAGTAAGTTTCACCTACCTACATTTTTGATTGGACTTACGTTTGCGATGGTAGTTTTACGCGGTCTAAAATGCAATTTTGAAAAGAAACAGGTTTTTGGGGTCGGTAAACGAAAAAAATAAAACCACAAATCTAAAAACAATAAAATAGATTTTCATTTATTGTGAGACGAAAAATACAACAATGGGACTTATCACCTAAAATGGTTAGTGGCAGACTGTCGTGTCAAAACAATGTTGCGGCGGCGGGTCGGGGCGGCGGCGGACGCGCGGTTGGGACGCGGGCGGCGGCGACCGCGCGGTTCTACCGCGGGCGGCGGCGGTTCCTCGGCAGTGATGAAGTCCCGCGGTTACAGCGCCCCGACCCCGCGCCGCACACCTAATTTATGTCTTTCATTGGGTAACTCGTGGCATAACGAATATAGCAATATAATACACAAAACCATACCATGAACCTCTATTCACTGAAATCATAATCTATTTTCTTTTTATTTTAAACATGTGAAGTTTTCAATAGTTCTCATTTTTTAACTAAGTTTTTTTTTAAAAAGGCTTTATTGATTCGAAGCTAATACTTAATTACTTACAAGATTGTTTAATAGTTTAATAGTTTTCGCGCCACTTGTCCGATGTCGTGTGTAGATGCGAACGGCTGCGCGCTACGATCGAACGTATCTCACAAATAATAACAACTCTCAAATACCGCTACTATGAAACGTTCTATACAAAATTGAACATTGCCGATTCACTAAGTCGTTTGGATCTCATTTATTTATACTAAAACAAGTGGGCGGCCGAGCCGGTCAAGTGCGACTCGCGTTATCAACTCCTCACTAAGTACATGTCTTACGTTATAACTTGCAAATGCCACTGCTGCGATCCTACGTCGCCTATGTCTGTGCCACGCGCGACCGTCGCGGCCCGCGGCTCCGCAGCGGCCACGCGGCGAAAACGCAGCGATACCGCCGCGGCGCACAGGCCATGCCGATCGTGCGCTCCTATTGCGCATAGAGAAAAAATTCCAAAATCAATTCGTTACACCGTAGACTATATTTTGTTTAATAAACTTGAAATATTTATCAATAATCAATAAGTACATTATAATAATTGAATAATTAGTATTTTGTTTTCATAAGAGACTAGCATTACAAATAAATACCTTCAGCTATACAAATTTAATGTTTATTTTCTATTTTAAACATTTTGAAGATGTTTAAAGTGGACTACGTCGGTTTTTACACAAGAATACAGTGTACAGTTCTTGTATAGAAACTTTTTAGTTGAATGCGTCTACGCTTCGAGATATGACTTAAATGTATACTTAGATTTAGGGGAAAAAGGTCGTAAAAACAAAAAGAAAAGTTATTGAAATTTATAACAAACACCTTAACTAATAGTTCAATAATTTAGTCCAAGTAGAGTGGTAGTGGGCGCGCGCGGGCCGGGTAATATCACTGCGAGCACACGGCGAGCAACGCGCGGCGTCGGGCCTGCGGGCGCCGCGCGGAGCACGCACGGCAACCGCGCGGTCGCCGCACGGAGGCCGCCGGCCGCGGCGTCGCCCGCCGCGAGCGAATGGCGCGCGCTACAAATGAAACAACTTTATACAAAAGGATGAGAGCGGCGCGCGCGCTCCCTCGCACCACGACATGTCTTTGACAAAAGCAATACAAAACATTTCATTCCGTCCTAGAGATGACACGATGGTATGCGAAAATTTTGTTTATTTTCAAAAAACACACGTCCATTCGCTCGTCCTTGCGCTTAAATCTAAAATTAATAATTAGACAATATTTTTATTTGTTCAACAGACGCGCGCGGTCCGTCGCGCGCGTATAATAATAAAATATTTTCAAAACAATCGAATAATTAAACACACTAGTTAACAATATAACTTATGCTTGATACACTGATGATCATGCCGTAGACTAGTGCGCTAGCACCGATGCGTCATGCGTCTATACAACGGGTTAGTCTCTCAACCATACTCCAAATCAAATACCAAACTTGATCATCCTCGTTTTTTAAAAATATGATTTTATACACAATCGTTTTAGCTATATTATAATATAATTAAGAGCGATGGCAGCGAAACGGTTGGAGAGCGTCCACGGTCACATTCGCGGCGGGTAATACTGATATTACGCTAAATTATTGCATGCGGAGCAGGACCGGGCGTTAGGGTGACACCACACTTGTGGTGCGTTACACGGCCGTCTCCGTGTGCGAGTGCGAGCTGAGCCGCTCGACGTCGAGGTCGTGCGGCGCGAGCGCGTCGCGCGGGGCGTCGGCGTAGTCGATGCTGGACGAGTGCGAGAACCGCTTGCTGAGCGCCGTCTGCTTGCGCAGCGCCTCCGCCAGCGCCGCGTCCGCCAGCGAGCCGCGCGAGTCGAGCCCCTGCCGGAATGCGTTCACCACGCGGATCTACGCACACCACACAATATGTCAGTAAATGTAATCAGCTGAACGATTCGAGCTTTTGTGACGCTCTGACTTCGGTACGGCCCATTCACTCTCTATCAGAAATCTTCTAGTCTACACTGAAAAAACGATAGATACCTATTCCCCAAAATATAGAAACAATGAAGTTCCATGATTTACTAAAGACTCCATTAAGTAACTAACAAAGTACAAACTTCCATAAATTTCAACATATCGATGTAATATATCTTTATAATATCTGTCTTTATAATATATCGTAGTAAATGAGCCGTTACATCTTTACCTAAATTTATTTTATAATAAGTACTTTATCAAATCAATTTATAATTACAACTCTGAAGGTAATTATTGAGAAAAAGAAATATATAGGTACTAAAAGACAAGTATGAAAACTCTCTGTTAATTTGTTAGAGCTACAGGGAAAGTTACATACATTTATTGTATTTGAAATAGGAAACACTAGGAAAAATATAAGCCTAGAGTCAGAACGCCACAAACGCCAACATTTAGTCGCCAGCTCCCTCTGGCGGTAGTATGTGACAAGTGCATTAAGTGCTGCCAGAGGGATCGACGAAATATTTACCCAATCAATTCCAAAAGAAACATAAATGTAAGCACACCGAGCCATAAAAAAGGCGGAAGCGAGGTATTTGAAAACTCCAGTCACATTTACGTTTGTTTTCTGTCGACGCCAAGTTAATAATAAAAGATTTCAGTTGCAGTTGCAGATACTTACTGACTATGAAGCATGATTTAGAGCAGGATGTGTTTAATCAAGAATTATTCTTTTTTCTATAAAACATCTCTTACTGTAACATCAGCCAATTCCATAAATCTCGATTAAAACATTGATTAGGCAAAAAGCCCATAATTTTTAAGACATAGGTGAGTAATATTCCAACAATCATGCAGGAGCACTGTGCTGTCTTAAAATTGTGAGCTTTTGTATGAAACACTGAAATCTTTTAAACATTTTCATCTGCCAAGGAACTACAACATTTTCTACCAAATTGTTACAAGAATATAAATCCTACCAAAATGGCAAGAAAATCTGTAAATGCTTGGTAGATTGTTGGGCGTTTCGGTGAAGGCGCGCGCACTGCGAGCCATGCCATGCAGTGTCACCGTGAGTAAGGGGGATCACACACGTTCCTTCTCTGAATACAGACATTTTGTCGCAATGTGCCAATTGTGTCGTGTGAAGGAGACCTTACAGACCTGACATACGTGTTTAGGCTCGAATTAATGTATGCTCACTGAGTTATACTTGGTAACAAACCAACCATACATATTTCGCGTAGATATTCTAATTAGACATGCACAAAGTTGTTTCAATTAAATATAAGTGTTATTTTAATACTAGAGACTTGTATTGCGTCAAAAATTTCTAAATACCTATGCAATATCTAAAAATTGTGTGCTGGAAAATAAACCTCGAAGGTAGAGACAGTAAGAGAAACTAAATGCTCTATATTAGCTAGGTAGAAATATCCAATCAAGGCTTATTTTCTCCATATTTGTTCGACCGTACGTAATTTTAGGATACGACGAGATAGGCAACATCTGTTTTAATTACATTAGTTGGTGAGTCTTCAAGGCAAAATTATGATATATTTTTAGTTTAATTTCACCAAATTTACATTAATTAGTTTGAATACTGATGTGTTTGATATATTTTCATTTTCTATATTTTCAAACTCCGACTGTAACACTGTGACTGTTGACACAATTTTTTTCCGGCGTAAAATAAATGGCCATGTTACCCTCTTGGGGCGCAAAGCCCGGCTGAGCTGAACACAAACACATTCTATGCACGGTAAGCAACATCCATCGTATCCTGACGTGTTTGAAGCTGTATCAGACATATATCCAAACATTTAGAAACAAGCGAGCGATAGATTTTTACATGACGCCGACACTGCGTTTTTTATTTGAGAACTGTCGAAAATATTAAAATAATATAGCTCACAAAATTGTAAGTTCATTCAACAGAACCCAAATAAAAATATTTTTTCATAGAGCTAACCTTTTTTTTTGTATTCGGGCCAATTATCCCTATTTCACGAAGACCAAATAAAGCAGTAAGCACTCTAGTCTTACTTCCTATGATAATATTTATTGAAGAATAAAAGCTTTTAAAAATCACTAAAAGCTGTAGTTAAAAATGACGTCTATTTTATGATTTTGAAAGCTTGACGAATCCCTGGCTTTTTATGAGACAGACCCCATGGAATTTTACGTAGTGCAAATGTGTAGCAAAATATAGACGACACTAAAATGCTATGAGATGATGCGAAACAAATTTAAAAAAAGGTACTAATTTTCTACGTAGAGAGGAGGCGACAGTGTACCAAAATATAGTGAAATTTGAATTTTAAAATATGTAGCACAATTAATTCTTTATCAGACGCATTGTCTATGCGCTATACTAATATAAGTAATACGTAATTAATAGATTTCACTATATTTAATGGCACAGGAAGGTATATAAACCCGTTACATTATTACTTATCGTTTTATAGGTCGAAAGCACATTATGATCCTACTGCATAAAGCGAATAGTTAAAATGCATATTATTAAACTTTTATCTTACTCGTATAACATGAAATCTGTAAAATTTAACTCCAAAATCCGAATGGAATTTGGTTTTCTTTAACTAGTAATAATAAAAATACTTCTAGACCGACTCTAATTATTATCGATATAGGTATATCGAATATAGCTATACTAGAATATTTTCAGTAAAAGACATTATATTGAATTCGGTCTGCTATTACTGTTATTTAGACGAATAAAGTACATAAAGAGAACATGCATAGATTTGGGACACATGCTGTGAAAATTTGCATGCAGGTTACGTTACACTGACCGATCTAATTCCATCCTTCTGGAAACCTGCCAAACCTTATGACTAGGACACGAACACGATGACGGGAATATACTCAATAATATATACAGGCGTATTTACACATATATACAGATAGGAACTTATATGTAAAGGGCATATAGGTAGTGTGAAACTAAATGGTCAGCGTATGAACACAAGACAGAGCAGAAGAAAGGCGAGGGAAAGGCAGTAGAGAAAAGTGGTAGCGAGAGCGGGGATTGCTATAGAATAATATATTCAAGATCATAGACAGGTTTCTCAACATATAATTATTGTACAAAACATATAATTTGATCGTACCGACACAGGACAGGACAAAACAAATTGGAAACATAAACAACCACGTCGCTAGCACCCTGCTCGTTGCTCCAATCCCGCCATAAAAGTTGTAAGGTAGATAGACAGTACAGTATTGGTACGTATAAAAACAAACGGAACAAAAAAAGATAAACAAAGACGTGAGTGAGCAGGCTCTTGTGTAATCTTACAGCTTGATCGGTGGAAGTCTTGCTGTACGGCACCGGAATCAAGCGTTCTTGCAACTCGCCACCTATGACCTTCCGTGTGCAATGGGGTTTCATGGAAAAAAAATAAAAAACGAGGGTATGAAGTAGAGTTACGACACGAAGAAGGGCCGATGCCGGCTTGCTTATAGAGAAACAGGTTCTATACATAAGACAGATTGCAGTGATGCTTCAATGCCATTCGTTGAAGATGTAATTTAAGCAAGTGTAGCTAACTTTAGCTTGTCACTTTACTTATTTATTATTAAATATTGCATTATACCTAAACACATGACAATGCACACATGTAAATGATGAAATTTTCCGAAGATTGTCACGCCACCACTTGTACCTCGTAAACATTGCATGTTTTATATACAAATTCTGTGAAATCAGAGGCTCCGAAATTTATGTATATTTTATTGAAATGGCATTGAATACATTAGCAAGTGAAAATATCTTTATAACAAGAGTGTATAATATCAGAAAGTACAAAATTATTCTGGGATCGTACGAAGCTGTGCCTCGCGAAGCGAAAACAGGTAGATAGAATAGGAAGATATCAAATAAAATACATTAAATACATAAACAAAAGTTGACGCAGGGTTCATCCTAAGTAGTACCTTAAAAAGCACATTCATGGGGTGTGCACTAACAGTATATACTTTTGATTCTCTAAATTTTCCATCCAGGGCTCCGCAACAACTGTTCTATATTATAGAAAAGAACGGAAAGAACTTAAACTTAATAAAATAACAATAACACATTAATTAGAAATAACATCCAACATTCAATACCCTTGTTCCGTGGTAACATATATCTAAATAAATATTGTTATATTTTTCGTTTGCTTTTTCTGGATGTTTTGTCTTTATGTGAACGAGTTTTCACTCATGTGTGTGTGTGTGTGTATGTGTGTTTGTGTGTGTAGATTTTCATGCAAACTAGAACTAGTGAAGCACACTTATTAATCATGTATATCGACGGAGTTGCTCACATACCAGATAGTTTCTCTACTCCATATAAGCTACATCTAACAATTAGGATAAAAGCTAAAATGCATCGTGAATTAGCAACTAAATGTGACCGTATATTTATAACGATAATTTTCGTGAAATGTGTTCCCCTATCTAAACCTAATCATGGTGATCTATATACATAGAGCGTGGCACTAAAAATTAAGCTTAGCGTTTTGAAATCTATTCAAATAGGTACAACTATTTTCAGTCAGTGCATACATTAGTGTATAAGTTTCTACAATAGTTAACGAATTGTTAATTTATTACAATATACTTTACAGTATGTATGCAGTGACATAATCTATATTACATGCTAGTGTCGCCATCTACAGTAGCGTGGAAGCTAAGCGTTTTATCTAACATTTATCTAGACGGTACGACATCCATGACCGAGCTTGGCCACACATCCGGCCAGCGTTGGGCCAACATCGACACACATCATGGCCAGTTACCTTATCATTGCAGCTCTCCGCAACGTGGCACAGTTGGGTGAAATCAAAGTTACTTTGGAGTATAGATACTTTATTACTAAAGTTTAATAAGAGACAAGAAGCGTTAGAAATAACGAATTAACAAATATATACCAGTTTATACCAAGTAGGTAGATAGCAGGAAATCATGCTGTCACTATTGTTAGGGTTTAGAGTGATTTTCACTATTTACCGTTCACGAAAACCACTTTAAGCGCAATTATTAAGACTTGTAAAAAGAAAATTTGTTTAATATATTTTAGTCGTTACATTTAAATTTTTTGGCGTACACCAAGACACGAAATAATTATTTAGTAATTATATTTTTAATATAATTTTACTTCCTAAATCTTAACATTCATGTAGCAGGCAATGATTTAGAAGATCACTACACGAAGTGCATTAAACGAAGTTAAAGATCATTACATAAATTATATTCATATTTAAATACAAACACTATATACTAACAAATATATAAATAAGTTTAAGATCACTATACCTACTATAAACATAGTTGACAGATAGTTAAATTTGCTTGAAGTTCTATAATAGTTAGGGAAGTTTTTAAGAACGGAAACTGAAAATAAGATGGAAATACTGAAAGTAAGAAAGGGATGGAAGACCAGAGTAGACAAGTGTGTGTAGTGTAAGAATGAAAAGAAAAATTTCTTAACTCTGCATCCTAGTGATGAAATAAAAACCGCTCCAGGAAGTCCAATAAGCGCCTTCAAATGAAGGATTTTCACCATCACAGAGACACTTTTAGAAGAATAAGAAGATTATATCATAGTTGACCCCGTCCTATTTTATATTCCATGCATCCGATGTCACTAATGAGGACACCTTTATATTCTTTGTAGCTTTATGTTATTGCATAGCTGCTCTACTAATTCTATTTATATCTAAAAAACAAAAATAACAAAATATATAGCAGAATCATTGTGTATGTCATCGTGGTCACAACATACAGAGGACTGCACAATCTACGAATCATAACCATAACACAACTAGCCTTCTATATTAAAACATTCAGAAATAATTACTAACATTTAGACACCGTTTATATGTAAGAACATCTAAAGACGCATTCTTAAAAAATCAACATAAAAAAACAAGCAAATTTAAATATCATCACATGTCAAAACGTTTATAAAAGCACTTGAGTAGCACAATTTGTGTATTTGTGTTAAATATTTTTTATATAAAAATGGCACATGAATATTTCCTTTATTATAAAATTTATTTTTAGCACAACACATAACATTAGTATATTACTACAAAAAAAGAAGAGGATTTATGAGTTTATTTACAGAAAAACTAAATATTTTAAAGATTTATACCTTTTGTAAAAAAATAAAATCATGGAAATCATTTTGTATGCGGTATATAAAACAGATTATGTCTAATCTAAATACTGGTGCACCATAGTTACATAATTTTAATCTACATATATTTTTGCGAATTTCACTAATGTTTTTCTTACGCTATTTTTATTATTTTAGTAACCATTACGATTCTTAATATATCTACTGCATTTACATTTTAGAGAGATTTAAAAACTTGTCCGTTAATTTGAAAATTTTAGCAAAAATCCACGTCTAAGTACTTTTACACGATTAGATATCATTAGTATATAATTTAGAAATTTCATATTGTTTTTATTGGCAGTAGATTTTTATATTCGATTATATATGAAATTTGTGCCTGCGATTTATTCGCGTCTATGAATCGAATCTATGTCTATTTGAGTCCATTTTTTTTTCTAGCTTTGTCGTTGATTATGAATTTTAAGTCTATTCTTTAAGTTTAAATTTAGTAAAGTTTTGTTTGAATTACCGAACTACTATTTTGGAATGAATTATTTGTTTAAGCTAAATTAGTTTTATATTTTTACGTTTTATTATATTTGTATGTTTTAGTATATATTGGGGCGTTATTCATCGCTTTGATGCGAAACGGGGCTGAGGGCAGGGATGGAGCTGCCGCCAGACTGAACGCTGATCCTCCGATGCTCGGCCAAATAATTATTGACAAATATCCGGCGGCCCGCCATTATGTCCGCCTTTTGCTGAAATACAACGGACCCGTCAGTCTCGCCATCGCGCCCGCTACACTGGATCAGCGGGAATCTTAGAAATTTGCGTATTATATACTTGTTAATTTTGTTAAAGTTAACCTCTATATACAAATTAAAGTTAACTCTATATACAAATTCCTTAGAATACCCGTTTCCAGTCGGGCTGAAGTGCTAGCTGACTAAACGCAAACGCGACTATTCGTGGTCAATCCGAAAAAACAAATGTGGGATAAGGGGCGCTGGTGTTCCAAAACCAAATATAATAAATACTAGTATTTGAATAAGAGTGCTAGATTTGAATTTAGAACACCACTACAAGAAGTGAAGAAATATAGCAAGTAGAAATGTTAAAGTTTTTAGAAAGCATCTTATTAGTGCCTAACTCTAGGATTAGGGGGCATTCACACTAGCTGGGTCGGGGCAATCGAGGGCATCCAATAGCAAGTACTAGTAGATATATATATAAAATAAGTTTTATAATAAATAAAAAAAAACCGTGTCGGAAGCTACTACTACGCAAAGGTTTGAAAAATCCAGTATGTGAGCTACTTCGCGTTTTATTTCAAAATGTGTGATTGATTTGAGGTTTTAAATGAAATTACCGTCATTTGCAATAAATACTTTTATTTAAATGAGTTTTATATTATTAAACTGGTCGTTTATAATGCCGGTTAAGTATGTATGACGTATGTTTAACAATTAACGTAACGGTAATCGATACAACTCAAAAATAAATTAAAAGTTCACGAAACCAACTTAAAATAAGTACATACACAACCGAGTTAATGCTAAAAAAATAAGTGAAAAAAGCCGTTGTTTAAATTTTTAGATAATGATGGATTACACTCCTCTTTCTTAGTTTCCTATTTTTGGTGTAGTAGTGGAGTTTATATATTTTATGCATCTTTTGTATATCCTGCTTAAAATATTACAAAATAAGAAGTTTGGTGAGTTTTGATAACATATATTAGTATTTCTTTATCAAACATGTTAACACATTTGTTAGAAGTCATAAATTCGGATCTCAAAACCTTAGCAGTATTGATAATAGTAAAAATACTATACTTAACTTAGTCATTGCATTAAAATATATTACCATAAACTCCGTACCAAACAACTTCACCTCATAAAAAAAAAACATTGTGCATACTCACAGACATCGGTACACATGCACACACTGTAAATAAGCATGATCATCAAACATTAAATGCGAAGCAAAAATAAATTACAAAATAAGAAATAACATTTGTACCAAAAAATATACATTTCTATCTACGTAATACTTACAATCTAAACGAAGTTGGGGCCGCCATTTTGTTTATGCTTCACAACGTGTACGAAATGGCCGCCTCACCGTTTCTCACCTTGCTAGGTGGTCGTCAAACTACTAACACTTATTGAACCATAAAAAGGATCATAATTAATCGTATTTATGTAAAATTGCTTTGGGGCATATAGAAACTGTGGTTCAGTAAGTTAAAGCGTGTAATACCGACGACGAAGGGCAGCCAACGTGCAATTACACGTATCCCATGCTCTATTCATAAGTATAACGTATTCTCAGAAGTGTACCTACATTGTTGGATACAGGCTCGACGACCTCCTATATACTTACGATCTCCCTATGCGAGCCAGACTGACCTACACTTACCGTCAACATCTGAAAAGAGCGATTTTTCTAAAACCGGGCGGCCCCCACCATAACTATATGAGTGGCGAAAAAAAATGCTATGGAATTTGCTCGAAAATTTATTCATTCAATGTAAATAGTTTTCGTAACATTCGAAAAAAACCAAAGTTGTTTAGAGTAATACATTTTATGTTTAGAGCTTTTTGCTAGTGTCTCATTCATATTAAACTTTAGATCGCCGTTTATATTGAGAGTAAATATAATATTATATCAAGATTTATGAGAAAGATATTTAAAAAGTTTAAAAGAATGTTTAAGATACTATACATATCTTTATATAATCGATTAAATCGTAGTTCTCTCTGATTCCCAGTAATAGATTAGAATTTTGGGGTAAAATGGTCCCGTTTGCAATGAAACAAAACATGGAAGCAGGCGAACTATCGACCGGTGGCGGGTCTTAGTCGCGCACCACGCTAACTAGCGATTGAGTTTTAAGAACTATATTTTATATTTTTAAATCTACTGATTAAAGAGATACATATATTAAAATCGATTGATTTTCAAATAGCTACTCAAAGTATTACTGCCTCCGATTTACATACAGAACTTTTTAAGAAGCAGTGTTTTTTTGTTCAACGGCAGATACACTTAATATATGATTTATATACCCTAGATAAGAAATGTCCCAAAAACTACGATTACGCGTAAACAGCTATTTAAAAAAACACTAATGGGAATCCTCATCGAAATGTATAAACATGATTGAGAATGTACAAGTCACGCCCCGGGGCGTTTCACAGGCACGATTCGGTCTATAAGCTTATTGGGTCGCTACCACATTTAGTAGTTTTTTATTGCTATCGGCTATACCTAGTTACTACAAATCTTCAACACTTATTAAAAAAGTCCTTACTGAACTAGATTAAGACTGGAAATCGATTAGTCGTTATTAAAGCATAGCGAATGTCGCGACGCGGTCAATAAGTACGTTCGGTACGTCGCAAACAAACTCAAAACAAAATCGGGTTGGTGCGTCTCGGGTTGAGATGGGCGATAAAAAACAAATAAACATACAATCGTATTATTAAAACTTGATCGATGGCAGCGTTTGAGTGTACATTCATGATATCTATTTAAAGTTTGATTATTAAAAGTTATTTTTAAAATAGAATTTAATTGTACTGCAATTTAAAAGTATTTGCATTACAGTTTCAACTATCTCGATAGTCAGATTCAACTATCGAGCAGTTTATCGGAACGATCGCTCAAACGCTCTCGCCCATCCCGGTGAGTGTGAGTGCGTGTGTGCGGTCCCCGTTCAGAATATGGTGGTTTCGGTGCGTGCGGCTGCGGGCACGTCATCGGCGTCAATGTAGGCGATGTCCTGGGGAGGCGCGCGCAGCCGCGAGCGCAACCCGGCGGCCGAGTGCGCCGACAGACGCTCCTCAAGGTCCTCCAGCGTCGACTTGAACGCCCGCACCACGCGCAGCTGTAACCAACAGCTCTGAGCTTTCGTCCCACCCCTCCCGCCCGCGCGCCGCGCGCCTACATCCCCGCTACACAATCCGACCCACCGATATTTTGGAATTATAAAGAGTGTGGTGTGGATGTTCTCTGTTTCGACGGCAAATTCTGTATTCAGAGTTTAACGCTACCTGTGGAAAGATCTCTACGTGTGGATTATCATGCAACTATCGAAAGACCTGTGCGAGTGGCTACGGGTACGTCTAGTGACGATGAAGACACGAATGACGAGTGCTGGGGCCATGCTCGCTAAACAAAACATAATCTAAGAAATGTGCGAGCGACTATGACGGGCCTCATGGTCCTCTAAGGGTCTAGATGACGTCACAAAGCGGGTCAAAGGAAGGGTTGAGAATGGGGGTGTCGAACATCGAATGTTGGAGCTTGTGGAGACAGGGTGCGTCGGGCTGAGACGGTGCCATGGGGGCTAGCCGGACAGACGTGGGAGATGCAAACGAGGGAACAGAACTATTGGGGCGCGCGGTTAGCCGCCGACACTGCATATTTCGTTAACTAAATTGTGCTTATATGGTTCTATGACAACGTTTTGGATTCGATACATACAAGTAATAATTTTAACTAAAACGAATGCTCATTTTTGTCAAGCATGCACGTCATAAATAGTACATTACGTCACAGGCCGAGTATATAGCAATTTCTGGTCGAGTGGCATTGGAAGGCCGAGACGAAGTCGAGGCCTTCTAAAGTAAACGAGACCAGAAATTGTTATACCGGCCGAGGTTCGTATAGTGCTTTTCTCCAATTTGCAAGGAAACATAAATAATATTTAATCGTGACAAAATTGACACTTCGTAACTTCTAAAGTTCGCAAAGCGCATGCGCTGGTTTTGGTTACGTTCCGTTTCATAAAGAATGCGCGGGAAATTCACATTCAGCCTTCAAACTTCAAACAAATTGTGTTCCATAAAACACCTAAACACGAAAGTGTGAAGTTTAAGAACCCTTTTATTACCGGCCTAGGCCGGCAATTTCTATTACAGTCCTCTGCGCCTTGACTACATAAATGAGCCCATTGACGTATTCTTTTTTTAAAGTAATGAAGCCATTTCCGAGCAAATTGGAGAAAAAGAATAAATCGTAGGATAATATATTTTGCGAATAGGTAAGTCGTTTATCTTTGTATTCAATGCAAAATATTATCGATTCAGTCATTGTGAGATTCCAAATAAAGTTACTTTTTCGATAAAAAAAAAGTGGCGCGTACTCATCAATATCATGGGCGCGACTGAGCCTCATTTAATTTGTCAAATACGAGTGTCAAGCGGCGCCGCAGCCCCCTACGGCTATTTTCAAACCGCTAGGTTACACGAGTAAATATTCGTACAGAGAAAGCTTCATCTCATCGCGCAGAGAGTAGAGTACCAATAAGTGTTCCAATATTTTCAAGCCGCGGCTTTAATTTAATGCTTTCAAGGTGTATTTCAAGGCTAGGCTTCCAGAATAATTTGCAGTAGGCTTAGGATGAGCCACGCGACTTCGTATTATAAAGTCAGAGGCCTTCAATTATGTTTGTGCTAAAACTTATTGAAGTGTTCTTGCTCACGGGAACGAGAGCTACTTTTGTAGCGCGCTTATCCTAACACTTTTTATCAAATTTTGGTAATCTTTGACTCTATTTTACGGTTTATTTTTAATATTTTGGTCCGAGCCTCTTAGAATATAAGAAAAGAATTTCGATTGTGAACAACACTGATTGCACCCCTCCCGTGGCTGTCGTATAAGGCTTTCCCTGTGCACGACTATCCGCTCTTGCTGGGATACCGTGAGCGTCCGACGGTGGCAGCGCGCCGGCACCCGCCGCGCCCGCCACTACACTTCCGTCTCGAGCACGGGCCGCGTCCAACAACACCGGTCAACCGCCGGGCCACCGCCCGCGCCCGCGCCCGCGCCCGCGCCACCGCCCGCGCCCGCCACCGCCACCGCCCCGCCGAGCGCGCGCGGCTCCGACGCCCATTCGACACCGTCCTACGTTAACGCCTAGCTTAACAATCGGCCTGGCCAGATATGGGACACGTGAAACGTGTCTTACTTGATACACGTTAGGTACGGTTAGTCACTGGGTTGTAGGGGCTTTGTGTTTCGAGAGATTTTTGCGTCGCACGTATAGGCTGGCTGTATTGAGGTGTAAAATCTGACTATCCAATAAGCCAATTATGCGCAAAACAATAAAAGCTTGAGGTTAGGGTACATTTTAATGCTGGTATCTACAGTTTTCAACTAATAAGTTTTGTAATCTACAAAAATCTTTTGATTGAATTTATTTTACTTTTAATAAAACTATAAACACAAAATTATATTGTGTTAATTTATATAATTGGTTTATGCTCGATACATCAGTAAACTATACGGTTTTTCATGTATAGTGTTGGACATGTAGTATTTGTCATGTAGGTATGTAACACAATGTAGTACACATCTGGACATAAGGACACGGCTCGTGAGGGCAGCTCTCGTGTCCCATATCTGTCCGAGCCACAAGCAGGCCAACACGAAAGAACAGACCCTTGTCGTTTATAACAAAAACACAAAAAGTTTATAAAAATAACATAATGTGTATCGTGTCATTTGATGAGTGTATGCGGGCCGGTGGCCAGTGTTCCGTGATACGAATATGACTCGGGAAGAGTGCGAGTTCAACACAAACAAAATAAAACCAGAGAAAAAGATAAATAAACTATAAAATGAAGGTAATGGGTACACCCGAGGGCGAGACTACCCCGAAGATCATCGACTACTCTACACCGCACAACGCAGGGACACCTATGATTGGAAAGGACCAGGGCACTACCAGAAATCATCGACGACCTATTTATTGCCACAGTATAATGGCTTTGGAAATTTTAGATTTTTATACATAGATTTATTTAGATTTTGTTTTATTCAAATTCCATATGCGTCTATGGTGGTGGCTCGCATCTTAATAAAAGATCTTTTAATATACATGTGACATTAACATCAGGTACTTAATCTAGAGAGCAAACTACCATGCCAAGTTACTTCGTTACAGTTATACAGAAACCGGGAGGCAAGGATGGCCGTAACTAACAGGTTATTAGTACTTTCTGATATATGTTCTATACAATTGTGCAAATATTATACTCAATACAGAAGAAATAGAAAGGTATATATTATGTATATAGTATAATAGAAAAATTATAAATAAACTCAAATCATTTTGGAAGGAATTAAATGTAAATAAATTATAACAAAAATTTAGCTTAATAGAACACAATGTTCAAAATAAAATGATATGCACGGCAGGAAGATATGATAGAACTATAAATATAATTAGATATTTGCACAATTGTATTCTGTAAATTAAGTTAAATAAGCTTCACAACATTAATACGGTAATGTTAAATAAATTTATGTCGAAACTTTGGTTATGCACTACAAGTTATACTTACCGGAATAGACGCGTCGCTAGAAGTACCAACTATATACATTTATATTATATGGACACTACTACATCAAGCCTAACAAAGGCAAATAAAACATAGAGGCTTTCCAACTGCAAGGCCATGGCACAAACTACAGATGACCACAAATCTATTCCCAGTTTGACGCTTACCCACAATCACCCACCTTGTCACACCCCGACAGTCACTAAGGGTCAACATTTACAAAAATAAACAAAAACAAAACAAATAAAAACAAAAAACACTGACAACAACACAACAGCAAAGGAAATAAAGTCCGATCATTAACGGCCTTTAGTGTTAGTAAGGCGAGCACTCGGCGGCATGCTCTCGCTAAAGTCTCTAAATATAACTCATTTATTTTTTTAGAAAAATCCACTCCACACTCAAAAAAATCAACGTTTCGTGACAGCAGTAACAGTAACTGAACATAACATTAAACAACAAAACGATAAAAATAGTGGGGAAGTAGGTAATATTAATGAAACGAACGAGTTACTGCAATATTGATATCGGTCGCGTGTTAGTCGTACACTGTACGTAACCAAACACACTGGGCTGCTTTGCTTGGATCAGTAGCGAGGGTGTATCGGGTTGGCGTTCACAAGCAAAAATAAAACACTATCTTAAAAAAATAAAAACATACAAAAACAAAATAAAAATAATAAATCAAACAGTCAGTATGACTCAGAGTAAATAAAAGACAGATAGAAAAAGAGATAGTCATATTCATACCGCGATGTGGTTGATGTTTAGTGATCGATTTATATACTTTATAATTATGGGAAGTCATAATAACTGTTTGAGGGTTCGAGGGATAAGTAACATTGTCACAGCCTACAAAAAAGAGCATGCCAATAGGGTTGTGGTACTAGGTGGGGTACAGTCAAAACAATTGAGTTAAAAAAAATAAAAATATTTTATGTTTCCGAAAGCGTCAGACTGTATTTTTGATACTGCGAATCATGCAGGCTTTCGCGATGTCCACACTAGCTATTTCAACCCAGTTTCATGACTAGATACAAAGATAAGGGGGAATATCTTTGAAGGTCAGAAATATATTATACGAAGAAATATAGTTCAGTTTAGAATAACTGATAAGATTGAGAGTACATACATAGATAAGTGTCATGAAACTAGGTAAAAGAAATTAATGATTAAAGGTTTTTGAAAAAGAAAAATCTAATAGAGTGTTGTTCGGTTGCCAATTTCGACAAAAGTATATAATATATATATATAAAAATAATATATATGTGTTTATATGGGAAATATTTGTTCATTACAAAATTAGTGACCGAACAAGTATTTAATTCTACGTTAATTTATGGGCCAAAATAATAATAGCGTTTCTACTATTAGTACGTTGTAAAGTGTTTCTCTGTGTAGGTTTAAAACAATAGTTGAACGAGAACAGAAGTATAGGAGAATGAAACAAAAATAATACAAAAGGAAGTAAGTTAAATAAAAATAAATAAAACAAATAAAAAGTAAATTTGGAAAGTTTGAATCAATTATCGAAAAACTATTTGTGTCGTTATTTTTTACTTTAATATAAGTTATCGTATTTTGTGATTCCGGCTTATTGTACCAAATTAAAAATGTGTATACAATGATTTATGGCGTACTCTATACTGTTCTATTGCGATATTATCTATATGGATGCATAGTATATTGAAATTGGTGGTATTATTCGGTTTGTATGCAAAAATAGTAAAAGTATATATAAATGGACAATAATATCGGTAACTTAGCGTTAGGATGCCCAAGGTATCCGCAGTGTTGACCTGTTGATTTAGCTGTATATATTTTTATATATTATAGCTGTAAACTCAAAACTTATCCCTCTTCGTATATAAACACGAACAAATAGATTTCTGCCACTCCTATGTAGAGATATATATTTGAATACCATAAGATTTTTCATCACTTTTAAATACCATTTATGCCGAAAATTCATTTTGTTGCTGCTGTTTTGTTTCAATAATCAAATACTAACATTAAACACATTCTAAAATACACCTGAGACATAAATATCAGACATATTTTAGCTGCGGTATCCTCATCAACTCATCATCAAAATAATTTCATTAAGGCACAGCAACAAATTGACTGTTCTAGCAAATTTCATTCGGCAAAAATGACACCTTCCTAAAATAAATGTAATAAACACTATAGTTGAAATTATCAGTCTTGTACAACCCTGTAAATTTTTTAGATGCATTATCTATTTGAAAAATGTCATTTTGCGACCGAAAGATAGAGTAGCCGCCAGCCCTGTGCAAATGTAGTTTTTTTCACCCGGCGTTTATAGTACTTTATTATTGTATTCCGAAGTTAAAGCTGTGCTTTACACATTTTCAATATTTTAGCATTTATTTTTTGATTTACATAAGGCCGGTAGCAAATATATATTATTTGTAAATAATAGTCAATGCGAGACTTTTATTCACAAAATTAATTTCCCGTATCCAAATCTAACGTAATTTAAATATCGTCAGATTTGAATAAATTTTATTTTGTGTGTGTGTAGGTTCCCACAATGCTGACGTCAATTCCTCCAACACAAACCCCTGAAGTGTACCTATAGCCAGAACCCAAACATAGAAAAAATACGAAATATATATATTCTGCATTCAAAGAAACTTTCTCTTTCTTCCTTTGTGTATCAAAATTATCTGAGGAATAATGTTTAATGTTGCAAACTTTGTGAAACATATAAGATTATTTTATTAATCACATAAGGTACAATCTACTCTACTGAATGTGGAAAAATACTGCAAAATTATTCTACTGAAGCTAAGGTAAACTTGATGTATAATTTGTGTCTATACTTTGGTAATAGTATAATAATTATACTCGAAACTGGCAATACTTTAGTCGATATTGTGTTCAAGAAACAAAATATTTGAAGTGAAGAAAGATTTTGAAATCCACGTTCGCCAATGAATATTCTTTATCGCGAAATAAGTTTCTTTACTACCAATGTTATCTTTAAATCATCTTCCCATCCATGGAGAAAACTGCCCCAAGACATAACGACCATCATAATTCTCTCCCAATCCTAGGACACACACTTCCCAAAGATATCTCATTTATAAAAAGGGTTAGACAAGTTCTTGATACAATTTCTGAGAGAATATTGCACTTGAAATTTTGAATGAAACAAACCTTTTGACTTAGAAACTTATCTAACCCAATTTACGTATGAAAACCATTCCACCCCATATATATTTATATATAAACATTTAGGCTATATATATGTGGGTGTGTTATGTACCTGTGTCTGCAGGCGGGTCAGGCCGCGGATCCAGAGGATCTGTCCGGCGCGCGGCTTCTTGTCCAGGTCAGAGTCGTAGTCCGAGGATTGCTGGATTTGGTCTTGCTCAGGTTGGCCGCGGCCCCATCTGTCCATACAAGAGCGTTTATGTCGACACAATATTGCACACACGTAATATTACAGATGTGTCAACATAATATTACACATTTGTTAACATTATATCACAAAATCCGCACAGCATATGACGATATTCAACATAATATTGCAGGTTTAAATACAGAATTACATAAAACGGAACAAATGTATCATTCGCTAGGCGCGCATGTATCAATCGCAATCACAATGTATAATTTCAGTTGAATAACTTTGGCAGAAGAGGGTGCTCAAAAGATTCATGCACCTATTTAATTTTAGTTGAATTCTTTTTCGGGCCAATTTGTGTCTTACATTTTTGTTATATCTCGTTGAACAGAACATTTTAAGCACAGCTAGAAACACCTTCGCTTGTATTTTCGCTTCAACGTCAATGAGCATCCCCTTATAAACAAGAAGCTGAAATTTTACACATACGGATAGCAGCAGTAAAACTTAAAAGGGTTTACTATGACTACATTACTAGAAAATAAAATAAAGAATACTTGTACGTAAGCGTGGCCCGCCCTGCTAAGGGCGTGGCGCTACTTGTGCCTGGTGGTACTCACGACAGGTTCTTGGGGATCTTGCGCGTGGGAACGCTGGTGACGAGCTGGCCCCAGACAAGGGTGCCAGCGCCGAAGAACAGGCACCACAGCCACTGGTCGAGCGAGAGGGGAGCCGTGCTGAACGCCATGCCGCCGAATTGGATGATCACCACCTGCCACACAGAATGGTTACAAGTTTGCCGGCAAGCCGACATAGAAACCTTGTACATGTACCGAAACCCCCGAACACCCACATTATAGGGACAAGTATGTCACGAATTCCTGCTGCAGATAGTGATGATATTGAAAACAATAATGATATCTGGACTTTTTCAATCGTTTCTTTAATTGAAGATACTCATCGTTACAAAGTTCTTGGAAGTGATGATTTTGATTATAAAGATGACATTAAAGCTGAAAATAAAGATGGTGATGATTCGAAACGTTACCTGGGAGAGCGCCGTGCCAATCCAAATCGAGTAGAAGATGGGGTTGGTGAATAGTCCGCTAAACACGTTCCTCTGTCCGTGGATCTTACGAGCGTTGATTTCATTGAAGAGGGTCATCATCACGAAGGTGTTGAAGATAATGGTGAAGTGTTGGGTGGGGTCGGTGCCCAAGGGCTGTCCGCGGCCAGATGGGATGTTCAAGATCACGTCGCCTATGAGCGAAAAGATTCTTGTAAGGCTGGTACTGTTATGTATAACAAATTTTACAGATACGAAGCAAATTATTCATGAAGTCAATCTTATAGAAAATAGAGACAGAGAATCAGTATAAACATGGGTAGATAGAATCATTCTGCAAACATCAGGATTGAACAAAAAAATCTGTATAGTGATGACACTCACCGACAAACAGCAGCGAGAATATAATGAACAGCTGGTAGATGGCCTGGCCGAGGATGTTCTTCATCATGGTGCGGCTGATCAGGGGCTTGGTGCGTCCGTAGGGCTTGCGCTGCAGCAGGTCGGGCGTGGGCATTTCGGTGGCCAGAGCCAGGGAGGCCAGGGTGTCCATGATCAAGTTCACCCACAACATTTGTACAGCCTGGAACAACATTTGAAAAGTCAAGGAAACCGAAACTCAAATTCGAAGATTTAGAAGGAGTAGTATTCAAAGGAGGAGTATTAGAAGTCAATTGAAGTTGTGATTGGAGAGGACCATCGGTGAAGAAGGGATTGTCAGATTGGGAGCATTCCGGTAGAGAAGGTTGGCTATGACAATGGATAGTAGTAAAGTAAAATTTTAAGGGGAAGACCAGTCAGATTGTTGGAACTTGATGATTAAAGGAGTCACTCATAAAACAACTGTAGATCATTATGACAGTGGAAAAGACGATAATAGTAGCGCACTATACCTTGAGAGGCGAGTCCTGAATGGCGCAGGCTCCGATGAAAGCGACAATGACGGCGACCACGTTGACAGTCAGCTGGAACTGCAAGAACTTGGCGATGGAATCGTACACGTTACGGCCCCACATGACGGCCTTCACGATGGAAGAGAAGTTGTCATCAGTCAAAATGATGTCGGACGCCTCCTTGGCTACGTCAGTTCCGGCGATACCCTGCGCAATGAATAACCAGGCATTAGTCATATTTTGTCACCAGACGGCCATAAAATAACAGAGATAAGATTGCAGACAGCTGGACAAGTTTCATATCACTTACCATAGCAAATCCGACATCAGCCTTCTTCAAGGCGGGTCCGTCGTTGGTACCGTCACCGGTCACAGCCACCACCTCGCGAGTGTCGAAGGCTTTACTCTCGATCATACCCTTGACCAGGGTGTATTTGTCGGTGGGCGAGGAACGGGCCAGTACGCGCAGCTTGGGCCACACTTTGTCCAATAGATGTTGTTGAACCTGAGGATAAGAATTGAAATTATAGAATCATTATCATTAGCCCATTGAGTCTTTTATTGACTAGACGTCTAGACCTATAATAGCAGGACCGTAAACAAAAAATAAGACTGACAGTTTTTAGATTCAACTAAGGCTTTAGAATGGTTGAATATCAAGGTTTAAACAGCATAAAACATCATATTTTAATTTATCTTGAATATTCAGTCATCACTTGCTCTTAGAAAGCTAAAGATATTAAAAAGACAAAAATAACAGTCAAAACCTTAACTATACTAAGAGAAATCCAACAAGGGTGTTACTTTGGACCATTATTCTTTTTTATATTCATGACATATACTTTGTAATGCTTACCTCGCCATTAGCGTCACGAATCCGGGTATTGAACTCCTTGCCCTCGAGGATGAGGAAGTCGTCGGTGGGCTTGAGGATGCCGCACTTGATGGCGATGGAGCGAGCAGTGTTGACGTTGTCACCAGTAACCATGCGCACTGTGATACCAGCCTTCTGGCATTTTCGGATGGCTTCGGGCACCTAGGCGGGGAGAAAAGGGAATTATTAAGTAATATATGGCATTGAAGTTGTGTTCAAAAGTGCAAGTTCTTTGTTGTTTTGTATACTTACTTCAGGTCTGACGGGATCCTCGATACCGACGACGCACAAGCAGGTGAGATTGTTGACGATGTTGTCCTCGTCCTCCCAGTTGGGCTCTTGGTCAATGTGCACCTGAAAGTTATGGACGTATTCAGTGAAGCCGTCAGTCATATTTAGGTAATTGTTACGTGTAAAACACAACATGAAGTCTGAGACCAGTGTCTAAAGGTTACTAAATCTGTGTTCTTTCTTAGAATGTTTTCGGAGCTTCTCTTTCCATGCATAGCATACAATTTAACAGAGTTAAATATCTCGAAAAATACTCACAAAAACGTTGGTGAAACAAGAATCTTGTCAAGAAAATTATGCAAATATTCATCAGTTAAACATTTTCTGTGTATTATTTTTCTCGCACAAAATTATTCAGTCTGTCCCTGCTAAACTTTTTCTTTCAAAATGTTTGCTTTATAAAACAATTTAGACACACCAAACTACTGTGCCAAATAACCTACCTGGTTGATCTCAGCCTTGCCGGGCACGAAGTCTCTGTAGGCCACGGAGATGGTCCTGAGTCCATCGCACGCCATGGGTTCGATGACCTGTCGTACCAGCCGGTCTTGCATGTCGCGAGTGAATTTCTCAAGGCGACCTTCATGTCCGTAGATGAATGAGCATCTGTGAAAGATATTCAGATTAGAAACTAGATTGTAATTGTAAATCAAACATTAGAAATAAAATATTGCATCCACTTTTTTTTCCGCTTGCGAGTAAATATACAATATTCATTACTCACTTCTTCATGACGATTTCAGAAGCACCCTTGGTGTATAGCCGGTAGCCGCCCTTGTACGGGATCACAGTAGACATGCTCTTACGTACGGAGTTGAAAGTGTACACCTAAAAGAGCAAGAATACATATAGATATATTCGCCAGACGTTCTCTAACATGTGAACAAAATACATAGCCAAAAAAATTAGTAAACTAGTCGAACAATTTTTTATTGTGTTGTAGATCTTCTTCTAAGTCGTGAAATCTCTGAATAGACCATCTTCTTCCAGGTTCTTGAGAATATTCCTCCATATATGTCTCTGTCTTCGGCATGTTTTAAGGCTGTGTTGTGTTGTAGATAGAACCTACTTAAACAATTCGTATGAAGTCTGTTATTTCTTTTTATTACACCCTATAAATGGAAATATAGCAAACCTTAGTGAGTGATTCTTCCGTGTGCTTCTCGCGAACAGCTTCGTAGCTCTGTCCCAGTCCTTGTACGAAGCCCAGCAGTGCGCACTCAGTCTTGTTACCCACTTGCATCGGCGGGCCGTTGGGCTCGTTAGGCGGGTGCTGAAATACGGAACACAAGTTTTATTTCCAATCAAAACAAATATTTCAAAGGTTTATTCGTTAAAAATAAAGCTGTTAAAGATAACAATGCATAAACGTGGAAATACTGGTCATTGTGTCGAGTCGTGTCAAATATCAGCTTTTGAACGCTAAAGTGCGACAAATTGGGGCATTGTGTCGATCAGTGTCAAACTGTTTTTCGATATATTTTGTCGTAAAAAATATCAGCTTTTAAATGTTAAAATGCGACAAATTGGGGCATTGTGTCGATCAGTGTCAAACTATTTTCGATATTTTAATTTCGAATGGATAAAATTTTTATTCACGTACCATGATTCTGGAAGTGAAGGCGCTGTTGATGGAGATTCCTTCGACCAGGGTCTCGCCGACCTCTGCCGGGATGTCCCTGAAGTTGGGCGTGACCTTGCACAGTTTCTCGCAGATGTAGGACTGTACGACCGTCATCCGGTTGGTGGTGAGAGTTCCGGTCTTGTCCGAGCAGATGGCGGTGGCATTACCCATGGTCTCGCAAGCGTCCAAGTGCCGCACCAAGTTGTTGTCTTTCATCATTTTCTGGAAGGAATATTTGGATTACTATGGATGTAAGAACTCTTAAAATAAAATATAAATTGAATGTTGCAGAATTCTTTACCTTGACTGAGTAAGCCAGCGAGAGTGTAACGGCCAACGGCAACCCTTCAGGCACGGCGACGACAAGTACAGTCACACCAATAATCAGATGCTTGACGAGGTTGTTGACGTAGGTCGCCTTCCAGGGCTTGCCCTCGAACACGAAAGTGTGCACGCAGAAGTTGATGACGAGGATGATCACGGTCAGAACGGCGATGGTGGAACCCGCGTAACCGATCTGTACACAGAAAGTAACATCAGTATATGTGGGTCGCCGAGTCGATGAATGCACGATATTATCATGTCAGAGATAGTTAAACATTTTATTGCCTAAAACAAATGTGGTCACGAAAATTTCTAATGTAACTTTTGCTAATGAATTTCCGACATGCCTGGTTAGAACTAATTAGTATTTAAACACGATTTCTATTGAATTGACTCATGCTGAATAATTTGGGAATATCATTTGTTTAAAATAATGATACATGTATGGTGTTGACTAATTGGGCAAAATCGACAAATTGCGTCGAATTGTGCAGCATATCAAATGCCACCCCTACTCTACTTAGCCGTGTGGTAGCGGCTAAGAACTCTGCCACCCCTACTCTACTCAGGGTGTTTCGTAAAAGGTGACGTAGAGTTTTGTGATATCTGTCGACCATGGTCGGTCAACCGTAAGGTCGCGGTAATACCACCTACGACAGCATTCCCAAAGAGGGTTGACGTCAGGCGGGCGCCGACCCCAAGTAATTGGGATAAGAGCAGGAAGATGATGATGATGATGTGTAGCATATCAAATGTTTCTCCAAAACCCACCTGGATAGCCAGTTTGGTGAGCTTGGCCTGCAGCACAGACTTCTCCTTTTTATGGCTGGCCTCTGCGGCGGGCTTGGCGTCGGTGGTCGGGACGTGGTTGCCGTCAGGGCGCACGTTGTTCGCGCCGTGGCTGTTGCCGGACGCGGGGAGGGTCATCTCTTCGTCTCCTATGGTAACGGGGTCATGTCAACTCACGGACGCAGGCAAGCGATTTGAACACACGATCAGTTCATTAGGGCACGGTTTGCCATAAAGGGCGCCACACACCGGGACCGTATGCGTGACGTGCACGTCATCACGCGCGTGGAGATAACGTTGTATCGTATAGGATTGTATGAGACACGGCACACCGCACTACGCGCTTGATTACGCGCACAAATACGCTGGCAGTGCGCAGCCTCTCATACAATCCCATACGATACAACGTCATCTCTAAGCGAGATGACGTGCACGTCACGCATACGGGCCTGGTGCGTGACGCCCTAAAATCGTGGTCCAAATCTCACTCGCGTAATTTTTCTTTACTATTAATAGTTTCTTGTCTGGAATAGCACTATGAGTGCTAAAAATTAACTAAGACAATTATGTTAGGGTTTAAGTAAACTTGGGAATACGCTTTTGGATTGTAGAAATGATTTACCTCGATAAATCTTGAGCAGACTTCTTATTAGTTTCTCAAAGGAGCTAGTTTCTAAGGGAAGTGTAAAACTTTACTAATAATTTACCAAAGTGCTTTAAGTTGAGCTTATTTCTACAAACAGAAAACTCAACACTTCTAGGAAAAATAAATAAATTACGTTGGATCATTAATATTGTAAAGTTGTGCAAAGAGTAGGTTTGCAGTGATTTTCATAATTTTTAGTTTTTCATTCAGCACTAACTACAAAAGTTTAACATCTTTACATTCAAAAACAAAAACAATTATAATTATTTCAAAATAACTGAACGCTTATATTATATAAAAACAATTATGGGGTTATCTACTAGTGACAATTAATCTACTGAAAAGTCTACTAAGGAGATGGCAATGAAGTGAATTTATTAGTGTTTATTTAAGGGCTTTAGAAGGAGTTATTTACTTTAAGTGCTACATTTATTTAGACACGTTGTTCGGTCTCTAACTACTGCGTTACTATACTACTAAAGACATACTTTGGCACACTTACTCTGAAACGTTCATTAATAAACATAAAAAAGTTCTGGATAAACTTTCATCGTTTTAGAATAAGCATGCTGATTTTTCAAAGAATGCCTACAGTACACTTAAGGACAAATATTTTATTTCTTACACGTTAAATCGTTATGATTACGTTGTTTTAAAATCTCAAACATATTTTACTTAACTATGAAAGCAAGCTATTAATACGCTGCGAGGCTGCTAGGTCAAACTGATTTCCTAAAGAAAGCAGTATATTTGGCCCTGAGTGTACTTTTCAAAGCAGGGGGTATAGCAAAGGATGTACTTACCGCCAATACTCTTACGGCCTTGTTGGCTGACGCTCTTCCTCTGCTTTTTAGCTTCTAGGGTTTGAATCCCATCCATCCGGGGGTTTCAAGCATACACATTCATTGACACGATGCGACATTTACACGATGCATTTATTTAAATGTGTATGTTTTTTTAATTAGTTTTTAGGGATTGTTTCGTCGTCGATGGATGGGTCGTGCGGCGGGCCGGGGCGGGGCGGGGTGGAGAAAAAAAAAGTTGGATGTCATTGAATGGGTCACACTAGAATGTTTGGTGGCGCTAATACTAAGGAGATAAATGTTCAAACATTTGAAACCTTTGAAACTTATTTCCTTATTTCTTTTGCTGTTCAGAAAGAAATGTGAAAAAACTGATTTTAACACTTGTTTTTTTTTCCATACGAGATATATTATATCCCAGTGCATACTGAAAGTTTTGATCTCCTGTCCGCAAAAAATACTTAAATTTCGGATGCTAAATATTTTATAAGGAAATACATTTAGGGATTGGTGCGGACCAAATTAAAATAAAAAATTACATACCTACACACTTAACAGTTAGAAATCTTTGTAGCCTATATGGATTCCTCACAAAGTTACACCGGGTCAAAAACAGGATCGAATATCTTCATTGGTGTAACAAAGATGCTGTTGTTACAGACTTTGAAAAGATAACTATAATATTGTGACTGGGGACGAAATAATATGTATGGTTAATAGTTATCACAAAAATGAGACAGACAAGTAGCATTCGCAACAAAATGATTGCGTTTATTTTCACTGCATAGTGAGTGGGCCATCATAATTTCTTTATTTTATTTTATCTTCATTTATATTTTCTTTGTTTGAGATTTACGGGGCCAGAAGTTTGAAGTGAAATACAAAATATTCTTAATTGTTGATTTACTCAAAACTTTCAGTGTGACCCTCGTAAACTACTGCCATCTTAAAATGTAATTCATAAGTTTCAAATGTTTGAACAAGGCATCTAAGGTTTGCATTTACAGACAATGCTTTAAGGCAATATTTTATAAATTGTATTTTTTTTTATTATAAAATGCACAGAGATTATTTCCTTATTGAGGGTAGATAATAAGGAACAACTATGGGTTCTCTACGATGGATAACAATACAAGGGTAAACCAAAAATCATTCGAAAATAAATATAATTTACAAAAAATAAATAAGACACATTTGAAATTTATTGTAGAAATTCATGCTACATTGTTTCGAAAGATTTAAAAACACCCTGTAAAGATATGTATAACCATGCCCACATATTAATCAGGCTATTAGTCAAAACACATAACAATATGACATGAAGAAATCACGAACAACGCTTAGACTGCCCATTACCATAGATCCGTCAATAAATAAAATAATCTCAATATTTAAGAGAAAATTGATAAATCAAAAATGCAAATAAAAAATAACTTAAGTTATTAATTTATGTGACTATTTATCAGGGTGCCCCACATAAACGTTACAAAAATTTATTTTAATACAGTTATATTTTTATATTGGTTTATCCAAAAAAACTAATTAATGGCTGATTTCTAATGACACTGTAAAAATAATCCTAAAATTTTGTATCATTTTTCTAAATAAGCTGATAATAACGCGAATACTGAATACTTCAAGTTCATTCCATTTATTTATTAAAAATACATTGAATGATTACGAAAAAAGAACTTGTTTGTATATTTATTTAATATATTTTTATTCCACCTCAAAAAAAGGTACTGCAACAAAACCTGTCTCAATGTCGCGCCAGTTGTAATTTTAATGGGATCACCCGTCACAAATAAAACCATTTCAAGTAAAAAGCATTTACCAATTTTCTCGTTAGGTACTTAATAAATAATTGGAGTTAGGAGACAGGGTGCTATGACACGAAAGGAATGAGGGTAGTTTCATCATGAAGAACTACGTATGTCATATATGCATCTAAGCCGCTTGTTATACCTACACTGCTCATTTAGATAAGCTGAGCACTCAGGGAAAAGAAATGCGTCAATAGGCGTTATGAAAAAACTGAATAATGCCATGAGTATGTCGCCTCAATCAAGCGCAAATATTACAATTAAATTCACAATAAATAGTACACCTTGTATGTAGGTTTACTTTGACGTAAGTAAGTATGTGTAATTTAAGTTGTAATTTGGCGCTCTGAGGCCCGTATTTATAAATTGCTCTCAACTATGCGATTGATCTTGAAAGCGATACTGACAAAAGTCGGCAGTACTAACGACATCCCAAAATCTCTTTCAAGATCGATCTCAGAGTTCAGGGCTATTTATTTATACAGGCCTAAGATAGATTGGGACGAGACTCCTTTAGGTTCATTCCAGTTATTTTTCTAAGTTTTCCCTCTGAAACATTATCTTTTTCCGAGGCTAAACAGTAATTAGAACTGTAAGGCAAACAGTAACTTCGATGTTCGTCATTATGTTCGATGTTTGAATTAAAAGCATGTTATCTAGTACTGGTAGCTACATTTATTAAGTTGCCATATTAACTTCAGTATTCAAGCTTGTATTTCAATATGAAAACGCAGTTTTATGAAAGTTAAGAAAATATTCAGGGTCGATTTTACTGCCTATTTTTTTTTGCAAATCTTGAATACTTACTGAATATGCTACAGAAATTTGCTTACATTGAAAAGCAAGACTATAATTACTAATACGGCGGAGTTGGCGACTATATTGTATTTACTTACATGAAACTAAATGAGCAATGTGTGTACAAGACAGCACTATAAATTATAAGGCTTTTAGGAATATGCTGTTTTTGATGTGTTTTTGTACAATGAGAACATTATGTTGTGGTGTATGAAAGAGTATTTCAATTTTATGTGTAGTAAGTATGTATGTATCAAAAACAGCACCTTTCAAGTTTTCAGCAACTATCAATGGGCTCAAATCGCATGGCTTAAACTTCATAGATTCAGGGGTGAGAAGTTTATACAATAATTTCTTTAAATAATGCCAATATCAAACTATCATTCTTTTCTTTTAATAACGGAACCTGCGCTGCATTCGAATAATTAATTATTCCGGAAATATAGTTTGACTATTGTCACATTTGAAGCATAACTTCCCACCCGGCATTGAACCACGAAATGGCCACACCGACCGCAGCGTAAATACTAACTAACGGCACTGACCTTTCTTCATCTGCTTGATCTCCTTGTCCTGGCTTTCTACGGCCGCGCCCAGCAGGGTGAAGATGATACCAGCTTGGGAGTTCACACCCACAGCTGTCACCAGCATCTTTCCAGAACCTGGAATACAAGATCATATTTAACGCAAAGGGATCGTAGGGATCTGAAAAGGTACGCTACAATCTTACTAGCTGTTTTTAACCGTAGTGTGGGTATGTCAGTGGCTTGGAATTCCAGCTGGACAACTTTATACTAATTTGGCCCTCATAGCTGACACAGGCAGGGTCAAGAGAGAACGTTTTGAACTATATGGAAACACAAACCTTCCATAACGTGTGTACCGGATAGCACCATGGGATCAAAAGCTTCTCCCTTCTTGACATGGTCCGACTCGCCAGTGAGCGATGACTCGTCGATCTGGAACATTAATTTAAGTTAAAGCTCGCCTGGTAGGTACTCTGTGGCTTAACCAGGGCAGCCATTTTACCAATTCTGATAAATGATGGGGTGATATCAGATATTGTGTATCAAAATACACATAAAAATAAAAACTGGCCTTACACGGAACACGGTTCAGTAATAAAACAATATTTTCCACCGAAATCTGCAGCTATCCGTGTCGGTGCTTTAAACCAATCCGGCTTTTGTGTGTGCACGTCGGTCATCGAAAATTCTGATCCCTTTGATAGGTACATTTGATACGCATTGATTCTGGCTGCCCAATCTTCCTACACTACTGGATATGTAGTCAATTGAAGTTGGTTTTTATTTCAGCCATGCTTTATAAAGCTTTTTTTTCATGTCATGTTAAAATTGTTAATGATATGTCTTACCTACCAATTTAACAAATACTTTACTTGTTGACATTTTACACAACAGGACTTTTTAGGCATACGAACTCGGCCTTCATTTTTATTTTTGGGCATTGTGTGGCCTATTATGTCATGCAATAATAAAAACGGTGGAATATACCTATTCCAAGTATCATTTTATTATTGCAATGCGTTTTTTATAAAAAAAGCAATTCAGATAAACTTTTAGGCCCCACCGCCAAGATAACATTCATTTTTATTCAGTTTTACATGTGACCATTATTTATTGTTACATAAGACCGTGCGTGATCAAATGTAGGTAAAATCACTATCTTTATAAAAATAAATACCAAATCAAATATTAGATTAAGACATACAAGTTTTATTTACTGTTGTACGCAATGATAAAAATACTGCATTCATATAATCTGATAACAACATCAACACGACATACTACCTTAGTTCTACAGATTAAAGTTGATTTTAGAACATAATCTGACATTGAAGAGGTAGTAAAGTAAGCAGGAATCGTGTAAAAATTGCTTCATTGTTATCTACTGTTTCTATGTCATATCAATAATCTCGACTTCATGACGCACGTTGTCTGGTGGTACAGGAGGTAAATATTTGGTATACAGAAAGATCAAACAAGGCTAGGACTTGAAAGTACCTTCTCCCTTAAAATATTGATATAAAGCTCTGCCAACAGACTTTCAATATTCGTACCCCACTCGTTATATTGATCGATTCCCTGTTATTAATTATCCTCGAAGCTATGTTTAACCGTTCTGTTTTTTTTTTGTGTAGTCATTTATTTAATTACAGTTACATTATAAGTAAGGAATGTATCACCCTGTACATCTAGAAGTGAAGACATCCTTTAAAATGAATTAACTACTTATTTACTTTTCGATATCAGCTGGAGATAGTAAGGTGGGTACGCTGTTGATATTACATGTCTTTATATTTAGGTTATAATAGCCAGATTTGTTCTATCATTTTATTACTATTTGCACAGCTACCTTCTTTGTAGCAAACAGTCATAAATTACATAACCTTCAACTAAGTACTACATTTTAGTAGAAAACTAGTATTTTTATAAACCATAATTTACAGTGATGATGATGAATAGTTACGTTAAAATTTTGTTAATAAGTTGAACATTATTATCGACACCTTTTTAAAGCCCAGATAAAACCTGACCTATTAATTAAAAATACTAAAAGCTTTTCTTTTGTAATTACAAACTGAAAATAATTATACCGCGTGGTGTGAGTTCGAAATTTTACGAATTCTGTTCTCTTTATAGTAAAATATAAAAATATTATGAAAACACTTCAATTATGAAGTCCATTACTCAGAAGCTGTTAACACAAAAGCTGTTGATTAATATCAAATTAATAACGCCAGTTTTATTATGCCTTGCATATTCCCATCAAAATTGAATTTAAGCCTCGTCGATAAAGTGAAAGATCAAATAAAAACGTTACGAAAACACAATTACCGCTCACACAGTGGGCGATAACCCAATAACATGCTATCTATTTGATAACACGTTATTCGTGCCCATATTTGTGCTGGCAGGTGTGTTAAGGTCGAAGGAACACAGCACGCCTTTTGGTGATGGGGTAAAGTACGTCAATATGTAGATTCCGAAGCCAAACAGCGCGCTATGTTTCGCCGTTGTCTGGCATTTCTGCCTTCTTGTCACATTGTCAAACCTACTCTGGCGGAAAGTAATGTTAATAAAAACTAGAGATTCAACGATCATAAGACGAATTTATAAATATTCTAGTACAAGAGTTTTATTACAGAATCTTTAATTAAATCCATATCAATAATTTATTAGGCTCATATTTACGGCTAACCAAATTGTATGCGGATTTATCCATTCGTATCTCTATGCGATTGCTATTCTGACGCACGCTAGGCTGATAAGCTGCGAATATACCTACACAAAATTATTACTACCTGCCGTCCATATTCTGCGATAAAGTTTGTAGGCTTATGTTTACGAATATAGTAGTTCTATTTGATCGGCTTACTCTTGACCTACCTAAGAGATTAAGCGCACTACGGTATGCGTCGGGCTGTCAGGTACAAGAGAACCTGCAGACATGCTTTCAAATATTAATCTCTTACATGCTACTAGCCTAAAAGCCAGGTCTCAAACCAATCTGCCTAAACCTCCAAAGGCCGAGGGAAAATTCCATTCATAAATTGCAATTTCCTAGTTTCTGAAACGTGGTAATGCTGTAAAGGCTTTCAGGATATTCGTGAAATGCAATATCTTAGTGCTTACATGGCTGTAGGCGTCCGAAATTTCACAACCCAGGCGACCTAGATTGAGATTGTATCAAATGCACTTTGCTTGCTAGTTAATTTTATGGCAGGGTCTGTAGAAGATACTCCAAATTGTTTTTCAATGGACAAAATTTAACGTTTCTTATTTTTTTCTAACAACTAGTAAATGTTCAAACTTTTGCTAAGATGTATTTTTTGTCTACGTTTGGGGGCCTCTGTGAAAAGGTTTCTTAGTGACCCTTGAAAAGGGGGCCTTTTTGACAGCGCATCTTACCTTGAGGTCATTGCTCTGCATGAGGATACCGTCAGCGGGCAGCAGGTCACCATACTTGATCTGACAGACGTCACCGACGACTATCTCACTTATAGCGACTTGTTTCACCTCGCCCCCTCGGATCACCGCGAATTTGTGCTCGCCTTCTATCCGATTTTGTAGACCTCTGTACATAAAACATTTGAATTAGACTAGACATTCATTGACACTGTGATAAAATACGAAAAATGTTAGATAAAGTCATCTTCAATTGGCCGAGAATTGAACCCGGGAACCTCAGTGCAAAAGGAGTACCCTGGAGTACCACTACTACACATGGTAGTATGTAAAAGCTGTACTTACCTAAATTGCCTTTCTTTCGTGTAATCGTTGAACGCTGTTACTATGACGACGACTATGACAGATATCAAAATAGCCAGACCCTCGATCCATTGGTAGTGGCCCTCCTCTTCGTCCAAATGTGCTGAAAAATACAATTTACTCTTTAGTACTTTGTACTAAGGCGGAATGATCAAATATACTCTTAAGTACTTTGTCATAAGGTGGAATAATTAGTTATGTAAAGTAGGTTTGACTGGGATGGGTAGCTAAAGGTTTAAAGAAATTGAGTATAGTTAAAAGGTCTACGGATATCTAAATTTCATTATTTCCCTAAGTATGTTTTCAGTCTCTGAATAATTAATCACATTTCTCGTAACATATGTAAGGGTTACTTTAAGTCCCACCTCACACACCTAAAACTATAGATTCTATACCTGTCGAGAACGAAATTGTGCTCATATTCACCAATATTAATTCAATGATCGTCCTCAGTGAACTAATGGGTCCTATACTTGTCTCTCTCGCACATTAGCAACGTCAATTTGATTGAGCGAAATGGCAAAGATACCGTAGGCTGTTAGGCTACAGGTGTATTGAATTGAATAGAATTTAATGGTAAGTTGTGTGTGAGTGGAATTAATTGAATGGGGCTTTTAAAGAGAATAAATTAGTATCGATAGTTCGTTATGAAACTAATGAATGGAGCAAACTAAATAGCAATAACTGGCTAGTTAGTGAAATTACCCATTCAATAAAATGAATATGTATATTAGATAATTTCATAAATTAAATTGTTTCAATTATTTCCATATTTTCATTCATTTCTTGCGTGAATACTATTATGAATTGGTAATTTACTTAACAGGCAACATTCTATCGTAAGTTCATGGTTGGATATTTCTATATTTCATTCATTTCTTCCTTGAAAACTTTATGAATCGATCATTCACTCAATACGAAATTCATATTAATGCGTTCTTATATTGTTTTCTTGTTTCAATGTACATTTTTGACACAAGATGAATCACACTGAAATATAATAATGAGATTTTAGGTAACACGGACATGTAAAAAATGATTCGTTTTTGACTGTAGTGTCGTAAGGCCTCGCACGGCTTCATAGTGCCTAATAGGGTTGTTTAAACTCCCTGTAATATCAGAGTACAAGCTGTGTTCATTGAATCGGACAAAATGTGAACGATTGTCATTCTACTCGGCTAGCTCATTTACATAAAACATAGCTTTACAGTTAGATCGTTGGAGTGACTATGCAAACTATATGAACACAGTACGAACAGCCTTAGCAAGACTAAACTAAACTGCTTTAATTACTGCATCCTACGCTTTATAACTTTCTTCTAACTGCCTGTCATAGGCTTCTTAGATCACATTTATTAAGTTTAGAGTTAAAAATGTTTAGTTTATTTTAGTCCTCAACGTAACTATTTAGGTAGGTATTGATTATATAAATATAAGAGATATTTCATATAGGAAGCAAACAGACGCTGATTAGGTATACATAAAGATAAGTTACAACATTATCATTTAATTTGTATCAAAGTACTAAAAGACATTGACTGAAATCCTTCTGATTATGAGATTTAATTCTGATAAGATAATATTGCAACTTCAATAACGAAGAACAAGGTTAGGGGTAGTAGGTAGAAGACAGACAAGATAGGGGGTGCAATCTACTGTTACAAGTACTCAAGTTCAGCAACTAAACCAATGACGTGCCGTGCTACCATGGTTTCGGTAACATGCTATTTCGTCTTTGCTCGTCAATTTTCGTCATGATATCGCAAAAAGACAAGTTAAGATATGGTTTTATATTGCAGTTTTTAGAGATTTGTTAGCAAACCATGGTATGAAACAAATACACATTGGAAGAGGGGACACATCAAACCAACTACAAATAAAAACACAGTAAATCGATTTAGTTGCATTTTTCGATCGATTTCCATTCGGTAACAATACGCCAATCATCTTGAGTACGCTACGGACGAGCATTATTACAGTGTACTTTACTTCTTACCGGGATCGTCTAAATTCCATAATCGTTATTGAAAAGAGAAAATACATGAATTAATCATCAATGTTAATCATCACAACATTTTGACATGGACACGTCTCTTTTACTAATTTTATCATTGCAATCCCGATCAGTTTTTGGTTGGTATTAATGGAGCTTTTTGCGTTTCATCATCATACCAATAAGATGTAGATAAAGTATTTTCGACGTGCCCATGACTTTTGAGTGTCCATTAGTAACAAATTGTCTTCTTTTCAAGTTTCCTATTAAAACAGCTTCATACCCCACAATCACGACAACTCTACCACAAAACAGCATGCCAGTCTTATACTTCTGAAAGATGTTAAGATATCTAGAAATAGAACCCCGTCAAGAATGAACAACCCCAAGAAAGAGCAAACTTTCAGCCATCCTTCCGCTACTTACATCCCCTCGCGGAAAAACTTCGCAACCGCGTTTCAGACCTCAAACTCACCAATATCTGCGGGGTCCTCGGACGGCTTGTAGAAACTCAGCCCAAGTGAAACGACGGCAGCCACCTCTAGGATGATCAGCGTCACGTCCTGCAGGGCCTCCCATACTAATGTGAGGAAGGTCTTCGGGGGCTTGGGCGGGATGAGGTTAGATCCGAACACCTCTCGCCGATGCTGCAGGTCCGCCTTGGAACCGCTTAGACCTGGAGACAAAGGATAAAGGTCAAATTGCGAACAAAACATACTACTAAACAGTTAAGTTTCAAGGAAACTATTAAAAACTCTCTTTCATTTTATGAACCCTTGATTGAGCGAAAGTTTTTCTTCATGATAGGTTAAGTACATGGTCAGAACGACCTTGTCCTCCAGTTGATTGATAGCAAGAAAATTAAAAGAAACAAAGTTAGTAAACTGTTTCCCGGCCTTGGGTATACGTGTTCTTTAATCCGACACCGAAACTTTTGCAGCTTTTATTAAATGTTCATGTCACTCGATTATTTTCATAATACCTAAGTAGAATGTGGTCATGGGAAATTTTGTTATAAATTCGGTGATACCTCGCGCGCCGCTTGTAAACTTTGTAACAGCTTCATATCAAAACATAACTTAATGGAAAGTCCTTTATACGGGAAGTGAGTTAAAAAATGCTGCCGGCGTCTAGTTTTCATCCTGACAGAGAGCCCTCGAAATAATTTTACGAGCATAAATATTCATAGAGGGCGCCAGACAGGCGGTGCCTGAGTTTTGGACGAAACTCGTGTAAAAAGTAGGTATTTTGAAAAACATTTTGTTACAACTTGAAGGCATAATTATACATATAAACCAACGAATTAAAGATGGTCTAGAAATGTAACTAAGCTTCAAACTTGACCCCACGAAATGGAAGCCAAAATGGGCGGGGAAAAAAATGAGAGCCAATCCGCAGTGTTAGTACCCCCGTGACTGGTCGCCCTGCGCGACGAGTGAAATGTCATTTTGTTGATTCGAAAAATTCAGAAATTATTTATAATATTTGCGACTTCGTATTATAATTATGCCTAAATGTGTAGTAAAATGCGGTAGAAGCTATGAGAGTTTAAAAAATATCGGTAAAATATTTCACGGGCGAGTAAAACAAATAATTTAATATTTAATGCAGCTGCGCACGACGAAATTCAAATTCGCGGTACATTGATGCTTTTGTATCTCTTGTGTGGTCAGAACTTCGAATGTAAACTTCAATGTTCAGCAGTGACGTCTGTCGCCGTGCTTTGACATGGTTCTTGAAATTTTGGGACGGTATTTGCAAAAGGTTCATCTCCAAATTAAATGTTTTTATTTTTTTATTATTATGAAAAGACTTACTGTAATTTTATCATGAATTAATAATAATTGCTATCTTAAATGACAAAATATTAATAGGTAGATTAGGTAGGTACTGAAGAAACGCAGTAGGTGCCAAGGTTTTCAGTAGATGGTTTAAACTAAGACTTTAGAAAACCCAGAAAGACGCGATATTTTAAGCTTCGTGTGCGTGCCTAAATGACATTACGACCAATAAGAAGTAACAAAACTTTGACATGGACACATTTTCGACCAATCACAGAAATCAGAGGCACACTCGGGAGTGACACCCTTAGGTAGTCGTCCAGTTTCCTATCTTATTACATGTGTGGCGAAGATGTTCCTCTTTGCTTGTTTCTCTTTGGAATATCGAAATAATATCATTTCAAATCCATCGCCTGTCACGATCCTCGTTTATCCATAATTCTGGCTCTGACTCTCATTGAGGACACCCCTCGTGTCCCTTGAGCCTTACCAAGTTATCTACGCTTCAAAATATTATTTTAGCTTCATTATATTAGCTAGGACCTATGTTTAGGCTAGTTGCAGTTTATATAAATAGGTATGTAATTAGGAAATGTGCGTGAATACAACATAAACTACTGAGTCTCTCTTTTACTTCGTCACATTTCCACCAAACATGGCAAAAACAGAATCACTGTTAAGTTGAAACCGTCAAAACATTTTTTTGACTGAACATAAAATTTTGTTATAATAATCATCTAAGCGTTAAAAAAAATCATATCCGAAAAAAAATAAGTTGTAGCGATGTGGTAGTACGACTGCCTGCGGTGTGAAGGTTCCGTGTTCGATTCGCGGTGGGACACTCACTAAATTTATCACTTTGTGAATTTCTTCCCAGTCTGGATAAGACATTACCGGCTAAACGACCTGATTGTCCGAAAAACTTCGAAGGGCACGTTAAGCCATCGTCAATTGAACAACCTTCCTCATGCATATTGCATGAAAAAATTGGACCTCCATAGTAAATGAAATAGCTGATAGGCAATGTTTAAATCAAATTAAAATTCTTTATTAGGTAAACATAATTGCGAATAAGGAGCTAGCTATTGCTTTGCTTGGAATTGCTATTGGTAATTTTGTGTGGAGGTTCAATTTTCTTTTCATATTTCGACGCATGTTCCATGCAGAAAGTAATTCAGTTTTAGGAGTACCTTGACCTCCTTTGCAAGTTTTGTTTTTACTCCTTATACCCTTTTTGTTACCCCTGATGTAAGCATGGGCGTTCCACAGGGTTTATCGGGCCGTTTGACAACTCAGTTTCCCACACGAAAAGAAAATTAAGGAAAAAAAAATACATTTGAATTTTTATAATAATTCCCCAAGAAACTCTTTTTAATTACGGGTTGTTGAATTCATGACTACCTTTGGCATAACACCGTCCATATTAGAATGACGCGTGGTCACCTCTTTCGTTCACTCTCGCTGGTTCTCTAATACTTTATTATTCTACCAAGTTTTAGAGTAGGCTTTAGGTAAACATATTAAAATGAGTTGATAAATATTTAGTTTTGCAGAATTTTTGTATCGGTGTGTGCATTGCGCTACGTTGTCATTTGCGTTGTTATGTGTGAGTTATGGGTCCATATTTTAGCGGGCTTTGTTAGAGAGTTACTTTTCCTGAACATCTATAATTCGTTGATATAAACTTCATTTTATCACTAATGCCAGTGAAATAGTTAAAACTTTCGTCTCATATTTATTACTATTTGTTTACTAGCAAACATTTGATATTTCATTATATCAGCTACTTTCGTCAAATATTCAAAAGGTCTTTTTAAACTCATCATTGTAAACGTGCATTTACATCCATCTTACCCGGGCTTCAAAGGCTCACATAAAATGGTTCTTTCAGGCTCTTGAAATAAAGCTCTCTTTTGTTTGCGGCCGCTTAGAGAGTTCCTTTTGCAAGATAAATGGATACGGCCACTTATTGCGTTGCGTCTGATTCTTTCACTTTTTTCCACTAAGCTTTTTAGGGTTTCGCATCTAAAAAGGAACCCTTATACGCGCCAGTCCGCCTATTACGACCATTTTTGCGTCATATGAATAGAAATTTAATTAATATCGCTACAGTCGCTTCTGCAATCAAAATTCAAAATTATGTGGTCGTTTATGTCGAATATTTTTAAAACCTATAATGTCTCTCACTTTTATAAGACCTAAATTAGGAAAGTTTGATACTACTCGAGAAAAAAATCTAGAAACCTATCATTTTTAAAATATTTGTGAAGAACCCTAAACATTTAGAGTTAAATTCACGCTTGTCCAGTTTTTCACTAAGCTTTTTTGTGTTTCAACTGCGTGAGTAATGGAACCTTTTAGTTGCGTTTGCTTTTCTGCTACGAAATTTTCACCTGCGGCCTCTTTGGTGTCTTATAGCCGGGGTTTTGGCCTTGCGTTGGATAACAAGAGTCGATGGTTCGAGAGCGTGGGTAAAAATAGACAATTTGTGATGAAGAGTTATGTTATATCATTATAATACATAGCGGTCCGTTAAATGGCTGCACCCGCTGCTTACCTTTTTAAGCATGTATTATACGTATAAAACTTCCACTTGAATCTCTCTAAATCTAATTAAAAAAATACTCCTAAAAACCCATATTGCGTGGTTCAGGAGTAAGCGGTGTTCAAGGCAGAGAAACACTAAAATCTCTCAACCTTTTATCCCATGTATTGATTGCACACTGGATTAGAGATCCACGTTTGAGCCAGAAGTCCCGGTTGCTGTCTTCGATTATTGTTAAAGGTGGCTTAAGAACTCTAGCGCTAAAGTGCATCGGATCGTGCAAAACATGAAATTCACATTTCACAAAAGCGTATTTTCATGAACAGCGGAAAAGCACGATTGTCTAACAGCTAACTGGAACACCGAAAACACGGCTATCCATCTTCGGTGACACGGCAGACAGGGGTTGCAAATAAAATGCCGGCGAAAAGGTTAAAACACAACGAAGAAAAAAGATAGGGTTTCATAAAGAATGAGTTTGTTGATTTCGTTAAATCTTTAATCCTATGTGGTAATCTTTTACGTGTGACGTAAAAGCATCATTCTTTTCCGCTGGTAAAATAAAAGGCGAATGAGAGAAAAGGATCTCAATTTTGCAGGCGATATTAGCTGCAATTAATAAAGATCAGGAAATAATAAAATCTCAACTTCGAAAACAGGAACTAAGCATGAACTACGGCAAAACTTCTGATTCTGCTAATAGAATTCTATGACTTTCTAACTGATGAAACTGGAGAACTAAAACCAACAACAAGTATTAAAAGTTTATTGAAATGGAAGAACAATCCAACTCTATTTATTTATGCATTGCAGATGCGGCTGAATACAACAACGCTTCAAAACTATTTACAAACTTTCGCGAACTGCGGATCTGTTTGTAAAGTGGATCAAATAACTTTTGCTCTTTTTGCGTTGGGATTGCATATTGCGGGCTTGCTATCAAACCGATGGATTATATTGGTGTGAGCGTGTTTTCAAATCAACTTTGAGGGAATGTTGTCTGACGTTTACTTTTTTTCGTATCATTCAATTTATGGGTGCCGTAAATGGATGCGTTTGGGAGTTGGGCAGCAGCGGTCCTTGTGCATACAACACTTTCGGCGCAAGCTCTATTGAGGGGACGTGAGACGTAAGATGTCATCTGTCGGACAAGTGATCGTCGACCGTCATCGATGCTACGCGCGTCTCACTTGTGTAGCCGGCGTCTCTTTTGTTTTATACATTTTATATGGAACCGGTTTCAAGCGTCGCTACGTTGCACTTTTGACGTCTCCACTGTGGAGCTTGCGCCCTAACACTGCCCCCGCTAATCTAGGTACTCGACAACCGTGGTGAGTATTTCGAATAACCCTAATAGTAGGGGGAGTCCCATGTCCAATAGCGCACAGTTGTGGCTGTTGATGTTGATTTAACTTTGTGTATTCTAGAACGGCGTAGTCAAATCACGCGGAAGACATAACAACTAGTAGTCTTGTAGTGTGATTTATTCTAAATCCCCTTACGAAATCACATGAGCTTGAATATATTTATAGTATTTATAAGCCAGTTACGCACTAAGCCGGTTCGCTAGTACTACGGTTGTGTAACAGTAGGTTCATGTAACGCCTTTTAGTACTCGTACCTAAAGTACTAATTGATTAAAATTGATCAAGACACGATTTTTGATTCCAAGGTACACAGAAGCAGAACTCGTTGAGAACAGCACTCGTACATCTAAGATTTCACTTACTTACGGTTTTGATGTAATCCCTTGAGGTTTACCAAAAAGGTAGAAATTTTTATGTATGGGGTTTTATTTTTAAAACGTGTTGAACATATTATTATTACTGTTTTTTTGTTCTAAGGCCCTGTATGCCTAAATACCCCACGTTTACTAGAATCTAGATTGTATTATAATATTATGCCGTGCACAGGAGAATTTATTTAGTCAGTATTTTAAACGAAGTGTTTAGTAACGTTCGGCAACATGTTACTTTAGACACGTTTAGATCTAAGGTGGATTTAGGTCTTAGATATCTTGATGTATTACGTAAGAGTTGTGCGTATTTTGTAATGCATCTGAGGGTGTGTCTGTTTAGCAGTAGATTACATAACAGAATGCTTTATCAAGAAGCTTATTTATCAAAATCAGCACCTTTTTAAGCCTAAGCTTAAGCCAGCGCAGCGGCACGGGGGCTTTCTAATTCGATTTTGAGTCCAGCTACGTGTTGTCTACGGCGTAGTAATAAGCTCTACGACGGCATAAATGTAAGGTGGCTTGGTAGTGGCATTTTATGGCGAGAGAGCGAGAAACAATGACAATACTACGACTTCATAAAAATTGTACATTCATGTAATTATAAATTATTGATGTAAGTAGACCAACAAAATGTTTAATTGAAATCTTTTCTTATATTCACTATTCATCAAACTCGATCATCGAAGAGGATTGTAAATAAAAATGGCAATAAACGAGGAAAGCGGAAGCGATGTAGAGTACGATTATCGTAAACCGAGAGTGCCGGTTACGTAGATATTGGCTGTAGGGTTGCTATGATATAAAAAATATATTTTTATGGCCACAACCCTTGAAATATCGCTGCAAATATTTCAACGGGTAAGCTACTTTATTTTTTCTCCAATGACAAAATATAGACAACAAAAAACGTACATTTTATCTATTTATTTGGCTAGTATCTCATTATTTTTGGCAATAATGTTTAGTCGAATCGTATTTCAATTTTGTTCATATTTCATTGAAAACTTGGCAACCCTATAGATTTAATACACGCTACAGTTGCCGGTATATTAAAAATGCACTAAAAATAGATGGCGTAGCTATGACTGACTGACGGGGGCATTGCCTTTTTACATCTACTTTATTTATGAAGGTCGATTATAGAGCAAAGAACTAGAGACATGATTATAAACTAGGTATTCAATAAATCGAAACTAAGGGCCTTACCATAAAAAAGTAAGACGCGCGTTGAAACTTCATGCAAAAAAGCTAGACAAGCGTTTCTCTGTCCTGGTTCATTCTGAATAGTTGGTTCTGGTTGATACTACATGACAAACATTTCGAGTCATCTGTCTCTGTGTCTACTGCAAGCAAACACAATTCTGGCGCCTGGAATCTCACAACAGTGTAGTAAAATTATTTCACCGTGATTTATCACTACTAAAGTTACGAGCAGTGCTTTACTAAATGTACACTGTTGAGAGGTGACTCACTCCAAACCATGTTTCGGTTAATTAGCATATTCAATGGCGGGGTTAGCAACAAGCATTGAGTGGGTCGGCTAAATTAATATGTATTCTGTAGGACTATAAGCCATGTCTATGTCTAGATATTAATGTAGATGAGTGACTAGTTGGTATAAAATACCGAGTCGAGGAATTTCCGACTGTCTATTCAACTTTTTCATGTTGGTGAAACATGGCCTGGCCTTTCCCTTTCTAAAAACTCCCTATTCAAAAATCCCCTTTCCTAAAAATCACAATGCCGTTTTTTCAGCTGAAAGAAACTGCATTTGCATTTTATTAAACTACGCAAAAATCACAAAATCCCCGCTCTCTGTAGTGTTAATGAGTTTCACCTGATTTACATATTCCCTTCCCTTTGCTTCGGAAAGCATTTTCTTTATTCCACCGCCGCCACGTTAAAACTGCAGTCTTTAATTTTAAACTGTTGTGTCAAAGGGTTTAAAAAATATAGTTTCAACTGTTTTAAAGGGTGTCTGTCTCATAGAACGTAACAAGTTTTCACAATAGCCATTACCAAGAAAAACCTATGAAAAATAATATTTTATAGACAACTAGCAGCCCGCCCAGCGGTTTCACCCGCTGCTACTTACCTGTTTTCCCGTAGAAATTGGATCTTTGCCCGTAGTAAAAAGTCCATTACTCCGATCCAGCAGAGGTAAATGTGCGAGCAGAAGCGGCCCGTCATGCAGAATAACTTTTACTTTGAAGCCATTACCGTATCTCTTATTGTTTATATGGCATGCTGGTGGTCTACATCAGGTACTCCAGACCCTCGTGACCATGTGCCAGCAGAAGCGGCCCGTCATGCTAAATAACTTTTACTTTGACGCTTTTACCGTATCTCTTATAGTTTATATGGGATGCTGGTGGTCTACATCGGGTACTCCAGATCCTCGATGACCATGTGCCAGCAGAAGCGGCCCGTCATGATTCACAACTTTTTCTATGAAGCCATGGCCGTATCTCTTATAGTTTAGATGGGATGCTGGTGGTCTTCATCAGGTACTCCAGATCCTCGATGACCATGTGCCAGCAGAAGCGGCCCGTCATGGTGAACAACTTTTTCTATGAAGCCATGACCGTATCTTTTATAGTTTAGATGGGATGCTGGTGGTCTTCATCAGGTACGCGTACTCCAGATCCTCGAGGGCTGACAAAAAGTAGTTCATGTCCATCTTTACTATGCTAGTAATATCAGTGCCAAATTTCGCGAAGATCGGTAAAGCGGTTTGGCTTATTTGGGTAATATCCGCTGTATTTCCCGCTTTTCCTGCTGCTAACCGTTTTCCCGTGGAAATGAGGAATTTTCCCGTGGTAAAAAGTAGCCTATGTTACTCAGGAATGTTGTAGCTTTCTAATGGTGAAAGAATTTTCGAAATCGGTCCAGTAGTTTCGGAGTTTATCGATTATATACATACAAAAAAACAAACAAACAAACAAAAAAACAAACAAAGTTTTCCTCTTTATTATATTAGTGTAGATGTAGATAAGGATGGTAGCCAGTGCAATAATTCTACTCGAATGATCTCGTGTTGTCGTGTGTCCACTCGATTCCTCTCTGTAATCGATATGAAACACCTGAAGCGATTGAATCGATTTTATGCGCACGCTCATTGGTTCAAAGGGGTCGTATTACCTGCCAATTGGATCATTAAGTTTAGTTACATAGTCTGTCGCTTCGAGTATCCAAGAGCGATTGGGTGTGAACGTATCGTATGATACGGCATCTAGGAAGATCGTGATGGGTGGCCTTAAGCGTTATTTCTAGGAAGGAATTTCCTAGAAATTCTTCTTTCATAGAGCTCTTACAGATATTTCTTTTTAATTTCTAGGAATAAAAGCAGTTACCTATCAATTCTTCTTTGCAGCGTTGTTATAAATAGTTTTATTTTATAAAATATCTTTTACGTGCAAACTGTCATATTTTAAAATAAAAACTTAGTTTTACAATCGTTGCTACTTCTATTTCATACATACAAAACAGATTATTATTTTTTGCGCAACTATTTCGGGAGCACAAATATCTAAGCTAGGCATTTGTCTAAGTTAGTCTACCTTGTTTCACAACAAGGTTATCTTGTCTAACTTGCAAAGTTCGTGTGGGTAGTTATGTAGGTAGTTTCAGTTGGTAGCAAGGCAATATATCGCTTACGTAACAAAACAAATGGGGGTAGGTGTTAAGACAGAAGCAGTTGCTCAGTTGTTGGGCTTTTTACTGAGCTAGGTAAGTTTCTCGAGAAGTTTGATTGAGTTCTATAAGTAGAGAGCTAATCTACAAATAATGTTGTATTAAAGCTATAACGGTTTGGGTAACTACAGCAGCGATTGGTTCGTAATATCCAAAGCGGAGTGCTATTACTTTTCATATGAGAGTGTTTTACAATGCCTGCGCGATAACTGGCCTGGTCTTGTCTAAATCAAGCCCCATTATGCCCTATTTCCGTGTAAAATACGCTCCTATTACCTAAAAGATAGTCCACGGCCCGTTCGTTACAGTTGACTGGTCATTTCGGCCCGCTTTGTAGCATCAAGGCTGCGCGGAGGTCAAAGCCGCTGCCTAGCTGCCTAGCTACCGGTAACGGGGAAATTATGTCACTTACCTATGTATGGAATGAAACTAACTCGAAATGAACTCATCACGGCGTTTAAAAATAATGCTGATAGATAGAGGAGTAACTAAGTGGCTTTTAGGGTATTTATGCACTTACAATGTTTGCTTACCCGTCGCTTAGAAACAAGCATCAAGTGATCGAGAATTTGTTGTAGATGTCGGTGTTGCGAGCGCTCAGTTTGTAAAGCGGTGGGCTTAAAATTTAATTTACGTAACTAAGTGGAAGGTGCAATTTATGCTGCCCCTTTTATACTACCACACAACGCACACCACCCGTATCGAGACAAAGGGACTACAGCAATCCCACTCCTTTCATAAAGTGTTTGGACACTTTATGAAAGGAGTCCAAACACTTTATGAAAGGTGTCCTGTGTGTGTAAGTGGCCTGTGTAAGCATTGGAATTCGATTGCAGTTAAGACAAAGGGTTGAATCCTTTACTGCACAATATATCTGGCCAAACGTTTATGCCAAATTCCCGAATAAACTCAGAACACAATACGATTGAGCGAATCAACGTTGTCAATCAAATCGAAGGCTGGCTGGATATTGCATTCCATAACTTCACTGTTCATTCATCTGCGTTTTAGTTTTTCATTTTGAACTGACAATAAAGGAATCAGCAGGAAAACTCATAATAAAAGTACCAGCTATATAACACAATCCTCTATCTTTCAGAGTCACGGATGAAATAAGTCAGTTGAATAAAAGAGTTCTGAGCAAGGTTCTGAGTTAGAAATGGGGTGGTGAAATATTTAAAGATTAGGTTACTTTTCTGAAGGCATTTTAGAGGGAAGACCATTTCCAGCTTATTCTTTAATAGAAGTATGGGTTTTAAAGCTAATTATTTTTATGAACACCTGTTTAATGGTAAGTTTTAGTTCCTTTTCAGCAATTTTCGGTTAGCTGTTGAAACAGAGACGAAATTTCTGTAGTTTATAGATCTATATCAATATGCGTTTTGGCATCTTGTACTTTCGCATTTTTTACAACACAGTACTTTAAAAGAATTTGACTACGGGGTCGCCTGAAGGGGATACGTATCACTACCTCCTCCAGGGAATGTATCGAATTACCTTTCACCGTATATAAAACGTGGTGTCTTCCAAAAGTACATCCCCGTTTCACGGCACATGAGAATAGGTCGGGTCATTCGATTGCGGGCGGCCGGGCCGTGAGCGCGGACGGAAAAATATACGATTCAAGAGGAAATTCGCAGAAACAAAAGATAATATTTCTCACTCGCAGTTCGGTTTGCGCATTGAGATTGCCTGCTCTGAAACGCTGTAGGGATTTCATATATCATCATTCAATATGGTTATACAGGCGTCAGATATTCATATTTTTAAATCGGGTTTGTTTATCAGCCAACGCTCATTCATGAAAATTCACCAACGCAAATAAAATATTGGAGCTCCCATAATAAATTATGTTATCCACCCGTACCCGTGTCCAATTGTATGGGAAATCCAATTAAGTGTAGGCTTCTACGTATACATTTTTGATCAATTCCATGTAGGTTTTTATTGGGATAACGTGTAAAGGTTTCAAAATACACGTTCCGGACTACCCTTACCGATGTTAAAAGCTATTCAAATCGTGCGGGATAAAAGGGCCATAGTTTTCTTTTGATAAAGTTTCTCCTTTATATTCCTGTACGCAAAGGATGACTCTAATATTATTACTTTAACCTTTACGGTACTTTTGCGTACTGTTTGCTTTGTGCCTACGTTGTTTTTGAAAGAGATGAAATATATCCTATTCGGAGTGGTTTAGAGCTATTGAGTTTTAATTCAAATTTCGAACAAATACCTAAACTACAATTTAACATTTTACACGTAGCCATTACACGCATGTTTTCTGAGCGTTATGTACGTTTGTAATATTATCTTGAGAATTATTATCTTTAAATACTAAATTAGTTTCCTTATTTATTTGTCATTTAGATACTTGTTATCTAACATTTTAAGACCTGGTAGAAAATGCTAATTGAAGGTAAATTTAAAATAGCAAATAAGTACATTGTACTCGGGTTTTGTGATAAAATTGGTTGAAAAATGATGAGTTACTTTTTTTAATATATCGTTCCATTAATTTCACAAAACCACGCACCAGTAATAGCGGCATATAGTGACTAGCGCTACATATAGAATTATTTTACGCGCGAAAAACTACTACAACAAAGTATCTAGTTAGTGGACAATTTACACTAGACGTACGAACGGACAGGATGGAAGTTATTATGGTGAATTGCCGGACGGACATCGGATTCGGCCGAGTGAGGTTAGTGGTTATGCAATGGGTCAAGTCTGTACTATAGAGCTGTCAGTGTGGTCTCCACATCATCATGCCTCTATACATTGACTTCGACAGCCTCTTTTGGGTGTTGCTTTATTAGGTGTGGACTTTATTCACCAAGTTTGGCAGGCGGGTTCGCGAGTGTAGTTTAAGGTGTTTTTCGCAGGGGACGCTGCTGCCTATTCTCTAGATTTATCCTTTAGTCAGTAGAACCCCAAAAAAGAGAATTTAAACGCCCGTCAATACTTACTTTGTGGTAGAACTGAGGCGATGCTATAAGCAGGTACCAAACGACAACGCATTACATCTACTAGAGTATGTCGTACCTATACGTCTATGTATAATTTACCGGTAGTTAGGTAAAGCGTGGTTCTTTTATATCTTGATCTAGCCATTATACGCCCAACCCCATTAGATATGATAGAAATATAAACCAATCAAAGTGAAATTATCTAATGATGTTTTATTGATAAGATAAGACCGATTTTTAAGGTAGATAATGACAAAATCATAGTTAAACATTATCAAAACCGACGACAAAAACCATAACTTGTGCATTTCACGAAAATAGTAATATTTGTCCGGTACAAACGGATTAATTTAACCGCGAACAAAACCGTGAACTTAATTAAGTGTAATAATGATATTAATTAATTAATTTGTATAATGAATTATAATGTTAGTATTGACCACATTCTACAGTTCCGTCAATAAAATAAACACTCAGTTACAAAAGGTTACAAACAATCAGTGAATACACACAGGATCCTGTAACATTTCTTCCATTATGTGCCGCGCATATTCTTACCAAGATTTTACTTACCTGGCTAATTCATGGCTATTCCCATCGCTTTCTTAAATAAGCGAAAGCAGAGGTACAGAATAACTGGAGCTGTAGTTACTTTTAAATCTTTATTTTGTCAATTTTACAAGTCAACTACAAGGTACGAGTTATGCGTTTCGATGTTGCCTTATTTAGGGCGTAAATGTCACCTTAGGAGGTAAGAGACCGAATGAATCGATGAGATTTTTGGAACGACTTTTGCTTATGAAAACGATAGAAATGGCTAAGAATTAGCTGTCAGCTGTCAGGAACAAGAGGAATACAACTGGCGATGCTTACCTGTAAAAAAGAAAACATAATCATTAGTATAAAGTATAATACAAGCAAAGAAACAAGGAGAACAGGGATAATACAGATTAATTTTCTCTAATCCAAATACTTTACTTATCGGAAGATGTATTAGATCTAGAACGAGTCGGGCATTAGGCTAGTCTAGGTCTAGAGCAAACGAGCACGATTTACGACGGTTTAAACGATTAATGGCCTAGGGATCCATTAGGGATTTAAACGATGTTTTTTTATTCTAGTGGATGTTTTAGTCAGGGTAGTAGATAAGTAATTTATATAACTCGATTATAAAAAATAGAATGTTTAGACCAAGGCATCGTGTCACAAAGTAGTACAGCATTTACAATATTTATTTTGTTTGCCGAGTCGAGTTTATGATCACCATTCTTTACATTTTAAGGCTATATTACAGTCAACTTTGTAAGAACATCCCTCTTTCACTGCTCAAGTAAATCTTCTGCAGTAACAACACAAAGTTGCCTCGACTATTTCTCTCCGAATAGCTATTTAATTTCAAATCCTTCGGTGCAAAAAGCGGCCGAAGATCTCGTAAATCCGGTGAAAATCGTCTAGAGGCGATGCCAAGCTACTCCGCTGCATACGTTTGAACGTTTTGCTATTACAACGCCCTTTGGCAGGCGTCGGCCGTGTGACCAGCCAGCGCGAGTTGATCTTCGAAGAATGAAGATATGTGTGGATCTTGAACTGAGATTGGTTTTCTATATGCATTTTCAAGATAGATAGATTAGCAAGTAATCTAGTTTTAGGTATCACTAGAGGCCAACCGGCAGCGCAGCTATGGTGGAAGAATTCGTATAGTAGCCGTAGTTACAGCTGGCATTTTTGCAATGCCGGTTACTCATGTTATTGGGAATCCCTGATTTTATTAAGTCCCTGTAGAGATGTTGAGCCACCTCCATCTCCAATATTGTACACCACACCAGCCACAATACAGTTCCCAGGTGGATATGGGATACCTTAAATTGTTATTGAGGGGTATTAACCGTTCGCAAAACGCTCGGAAGGCAGTGCAAGGTGTATTCACATGGTACGGATCCATCCTCTGTACTAATTTCCTTAGCCGCCTTTTTAAAATCTTTAGTTGAATATCTGTTCGTAATACTCAAGACAGGGGTCAAATAACTCTGGCTTGTTGGCACTTGGCAGGCGGCAAGCCACACCGATTAATGTCGGTTCTTCTCTTGTCATCTGTATCTATGTTCACGAGAGCATGTTTGCGCTTTAGTAAATAATCGCTCTAGTATATCATGCTCGGTGTAAAGCCAAGCGGTGCCAACGTTTAGATTGCTCGGCTAACGTATGCCAATACTATGCAGTTGCAGATATAGGTGTGAGCGAAAGAGACGAAGATATTTCGGTTGTGGCAGTTCATATTAAGAGAAATTCATTATAATACCTAAGTTCGTTTCTACGTGTATTTCAGATGACTATCTAACCGTCGTATCTGTCACCTATAAGACTGGGGTTTGACTGCGGGACTAGGCGTAAGTAGAAATAGCTTAGTGAAAAAAGTTCTTTTTTCATCAACAAAAAACAATCTTAGACAATAAAGGTACATGGCACTGTAATTGACACCAGTTTTATTACGCTATTTATTACATTCCGACAAAATTTCCCTTCCAATTGGGGAAACAAGGCAATTGCCGTTGTTCAAGGTAAAGAGATAGCTGGCACGGAATAGGGGCTGTTACCCTGTTACCCTTTCTGTATAAGTCGACACTCTTGTAGATAAAATTGTTCAGATAAGGATAAGGCTTATTCACATAAACTTTTAGGTTTAATTCCTAGCGGTGTAAACGAAGTGTTCCTTATGAAAATTACACGAGGAATACTAAACTCCGTAGATTCGACAGCACAGAAAATAAATCTGAGCCTCAACGACCAAGAACAATAAATTATTGGCACATGAACTGTACCGACAACTGACGTCTTTTTTACAGCAAATCTTGACTTTTTTCACGCCGCCCATGACGTCTACAGACGTCAATGCACTAATGACGTCGTCTCCAGACGTGCTCCTCACAATCAAAATGGCGAACGACGGCAAGTGACGTCAGGTGTATTTTGGACGAGACGCGACAGAAAAATTTCGGAAAGCGATTACTTTTACCTATTTGGAACTCTGCCCGGGATGAGAGGCGATTTGGTGCCACGAGGTGTGCAATTTTGTCGGATTCGATGAATTTCAAGGGCAAATTTTTGAATCGGTGACGTCATATTGTGTCGAGTTTATTTGCCGTCTGAATGCGAGTCTTCGTTGGTTTTATCTGAGAGTTTTTATGTCATATTGATATAAACATTTTCAGTTCTGTGACATTTGGTCAGTTTGCTTGAATACCTTGTCCTCTATGTACTGAATCTAAGTTCACCCAAGTGAATTTATCCTGCACTACAAGTCAAGTCCAAACTACAAACCATAACACCTGAATATGTAAGTTCACGTCACTTCAAGCTCAACAATCCACTAACCAAATTCCAGATGTAGACTCGAGTAGAACTTTACTAACTATGTAGGAACTGTCTCTGTGGTTTCGTGTTTTGAACGTCGGTGTCACGATCCATATAAGTCCTTGATACCGTTCCTTGTGCACGCAAACTAGGAATTGTACTTGAACAAGTACTTGTTCACGGTTTTTTAAACACGTTGAATGTTTTAAAATTTACTGTTTCGAAGAGAGAAGATAATCAGGAAAACTTAACTGGACCATTGGGTGACGAATTTTATTTATAACAGTCAATCAGAAGTCAGAAGCCTATTTGGCAATGTAGAGCGCCTATTTGGCTCAAAAAGAATTCTCCCACAAACGTCAAGATAAAGAGAACTAAAGTTCAGTGCAGTTTCATACGTTTAGATTGCATCAGACGTCCCAGATAGGCATTGAACGAACGAGAAAAGTAAACGGGTGAATGGGTAGGAAATTAAATTGTAGATCGGACGGTTTTTAATCTAAACGGGAGTGGGAGATTTATCTGATTTAAAAGTCAACGTTAACAAAATGAAAGTTTCGCCGTAATGTTTCACCGACTTAAACGAAAGAAGATAGGTGATCTCCATACAACGCTATGGTAGTGCTTTACAAACTTTTGACATAAATTAATGACTCTTAATGGTCCACCTGGTTCACCTCGTCCCACAAAATCCTCATTTGGCGCAGCCAGTAGGATAGCAAAGTTTAAAGTTTATACAATATAACTTGAGTTGGACCACGTCAAAGTTCACAGCAGATCCTAATCTTGACCCTAACTTGACCGCTGTAAGATATCGTATCTCCAAACTTAGCCCTTTGCTTCGTCCTTCCAGATAACGAAGACCTTTGTCTCAAATAACTAGCGAAGAGTTCAAGTGTCTATGTCAACTTGTCAAGTTATATTGTCCTTCCAAATTTCAAAGACCTTTCTCTCTTATAACTGACAGGTATTCCAAATCTCTTTGTAAACTGGTCAGCTAACACCATAGATTAAAGTGGTCTGATTATAAGATACAGTGAAATTAGTTATTATGTTTTGGATATACTAGTCGGGCTGAGGGCTGAGTTGGGATAGAAAAGACAGTTGATGTAGATTAACGGCTTAAACATTTAGTAACGTACACACTACATGGAAATAGAACAATTCTTGTGATAAAATATGAAGTTGATACGAAATTTCAAAGCCCTATTTGGATAAACCCAATTCGATTCGTTTTCCGTTCCCCCCAACGTCTTCATTTAAGATTGAACAGTGTTGCCATCTCGGCCTGTTTTAAATAACCTAAGCAAATTGGATTGCGTCGTTCCGTTTTATTTTGCAGGGGAACAATGCAAAACAGCTGGAAGTTTTAAAAGGCCCTGTTTCTTTTGAGTTGAACTTGTTTTCTTAAGAACTTCATTGAGGATTATGGAAGTATATTCAGGAACAATATTGTTGTCAATGAAAGTATTTACCGGAAATGTATTCGGAAGCGCACTCGTAGAGCTTTTGTTTCATATGCTACAGTATTTAAACTTATAAGATTGACCTATATTTCAAAAAGCAATTTAAAGATTGAAATAGAGATCCGAACATTCACTGCAATTTTAGGTGAAGAGAAGAGCCAGTTGAATAAAATATAAGTTATTCCTTCCAACTTTATATCTAGAACAGTAAACCGCCGATCCAGAAATAATTCCGAGTATTTGTATACGGCACTTAAGGCAATGCCTCAAAGAGCATATTTCAGTGGACGTGCATCGCGGAAGCTCGGTTAAAATAGATGGAATTTCGCCGGAGTGAATGTTAGTCTCTTGCAGGAAATAGGAAATAGAAGGTGCGGGTAATCGGGAATTTTCTGGTCTACTGGCCCGCTGGCCGAGACGACTGCATCGGACAATTCCATTCTCCAGATAAGCAGATAAATGTTTTTCTACAACAAAAGCATTGCGTTGTTAATACTTTTGTACAGTGAGCTTAAAAACTTCTCTCTCTGAATATTTGTTTTTTTAAAACGTAGTATTTCGCTAAAACTAAGTACGATGAGCGTACATACAGTAATTAAGTGTAATTGATATTGAAACGCACATATCACTTCCTGTAAATCAGGCAGGGGATTCCAAATGTATCGAATTTGCGAGCCAGGCTCAGACCATTATACCACGGTGACAGTGTAGCCCGGAGTGAACGCACTATAATCCTCTTTCGGTTGACTGGCGCCGCGGCCGGTAGGCACATACTGTGACTACCTATGTAGAATTAGGTCATGGCAGCTATGTAGCAGCTACACCTACCTAGCTAAATTGTAGCACGTTAAGTACTTCTAAGTTGGTGGTACTGCGTAAAAATAGACCATGAAAATAAGTTAGTATTTTAAACAATTTGAATATCCATTGCTTTTTCAAATCACACGAACATGATTCATTGTGTTTAAAGGTATAAAATTCTATTCCATAAATCACACTCCACATAACGTAACCACGAACGCTAAACATAAATCGTGTTTTCATGAAAGTTTTGCTGATCAAAATTCATGAATCCACCAAATTCGTTCGTCTTCAGATCCCCAAAAGGGCAATTTGTAAGGAAAAATACCGTGGAAAGATCTGTGTTAACGACACGTGGAAAAAATCTTAGGAAAAGTAGAAGGTTTTGTACACAAAGATAAACAAGATTTTAAAGGATTTGCTTTGTATCTGATACGACGAAAGCTGATAAAAGAAATAGGAGGAGAAAGGATCTATGTAGAAGTAGGCCGTTTGAAAACATTAATCCGTCTTTTCTAGTTTTTTTATAGTCTTTTTATAATGTCCTTTTGAGGATTCACTACAATGTCTTGATTCTATTCTAGTCCACAAAACTCCAACGCGTGAAACGTATTTAAAATTGGCTGTAAATTCTGAACTTAAAGGACTGGTATTGATTGATCGATTGAATACTTTGGAATAACAAGCTAAATTCAAAATTACATTTAGTAGAGCATTTATCATGGTATGTATAAAGGACCCCGCACGATTTGTTCGACAAGGGCCGTCCGGTCAAATTGGCTGAAATTTTGGGGAATGGTAGTACGTAATGCTTTCACCAAAATGTAAAAGAATCAGCGAGCGGAAATGACCAGTTTTTGAGATATAGCCATTTTAATGTTGAAGTCACTAAACATACTTTGATGTAAAAACGCAACTCATTAAGGCAAATGTCATATTCTTAGTTATTATTTACGTGCATCTGTATTAAACCAACCCACAGGGTAATTATTTCAATTGGAAAAGTGTTTTTTCCGGGTATTTTACACATAATATATCAGCTAGGCAAGCTAGATCGCCTAAGCTATACGAGATACAGCAATGGCTCCACTCCAAAGCAAAAGTTGTTAAGCCTGATAGGCCGCTTCTGCTGGCACATGGCACCAAGGGCCTGGAGTAGACCACCAGGACTTCATCTAAACCATAAAATATACAGAAATGCCTTCATAGCAAAAGCTGTTCAGCATGATGGACCCTTTTTGCTAACAGATTGACGTCGAGGTTCTGGAATACCTGATGTAGATCACCAGGACCTCATCTTAACTATAAAAGATACGGAAATGCTTTCATAGCAAAAGTTGTTCAATATGTTAAGCCGTTTTTGCTGGCACTTTGATATCGAGAGTCTGGAGATCCTGGTGTAGAACGTGCAATCATCCTATTACTACGGGAAAGCGGGTAAGTAACAGTTCTAGTTATGAATATGTTGCGGCAAACTAGTCAAAAAAGCTGTTCAAATGCACAGGTTGCTCTTTAATCAAGCAGCGCCATTCAACCACACCACTAAACGTTCATTACCTAAGTGGTTGAACACAACGTTCTACAGTTCATTCCATTCCATGAAATGGCCAACTAAAGAATTAGATTTATGGTTAAATAAGGAGCTAGCTGTGATTTGAATGCCTTATTCACCCAGTTGAATTAGCCAAAGTGTTAGCGTAACTTTTGGTATGGAAGCATTTTCGTATCTCTTATAGTTAAGATGCGGTCCTGGTGGTCTACGCCAGGTAATCCAGAACCTCGACGTCAGTCTGTTAGCAGAAGCGGTCCATTATGCTGAACAGTTTTTGCTGTAGAGGCATTTCTGTTTATGGTCTAGATGAGGTCCTGGTGGTCTACTCCAGACTCCTAGTGTCCATGTACCAGCAGAAGCGGCCTATCATGCTAAACAACTTTTGTTTTGGAGCCATTGCTGTATCTCGTATAGCTTAGGCGATCTAGCTTGCCTTGCTGATATATTATGTGTAATATACCCGAAACATACACTTTTCCAATTGAAATAATTACCTCGTGGGTTAGTTTTAAACAGATGAACATAAAAAATAAGTAAGAATATGACATTTGTCTTAATTAGTTTAGTTTTTACATCAAAGTATGTTTAGTGACTTCAACATTAAAATAGCTATATCTCAAAAACTGGTCATTTCCGCTCGCAGATTTTTTTACATTTTGGTTAGAGCATTACGTACTACCTTTCCCCAAAATTTCAGCCAATTTGACCGGACGGCCCTTGTCGAACAAATCGTGCGGGGTCCTTTGTGTTTTCTCAATTTCTTGTCGGTTTTTCACTCTTTGCAAACCATAGCTACAAATCAGTTCTTGTTTCCAGAAAATAAACAAGAAATAAACCTCAATCCCCTAGTTGAGCATGTGAAAATGTCCTCCAATTCATTCGGCCAAGGACCCAAGTCTTATTAATCTCATTAACTCTGCGGGCTTTTATTGCCGGAGCCGGTCATTTTAGCTGTGATGTGGGATTTGTGTGCCACAAGGAAACTTATTCCGCCTAAGAGGCCTTTTTTCGGATTTCCCGACATAAATGTTGGTACTAAGATGATATGTACGTGTAGGTACATAGGGAAGACATCAAGACATATGTATGTATGTATGTATGTATGTATGTATGTAATCACTTTATTGTACCAAAAAAGTTTAAACAAAAGTTACAAAAATAAGCAAAATACAGGTACAAAGGCGGGCTTATCCCATTAAGAGAGATCTCTTCCAGCCAACCTTTGAAAAACCTAGAGGACACGTGATACGCAGGTAAACAAGGTACATTAATGATGAGATTATGTAGCGAGCGGAAGTCCTGAAGGGATACTCGTGTTGCCACACCAAAAGAACTCTAAACGACTGGCGGTCCACAAAGATAAACTTTTAATGCTGCATCACCACCAAGAACCAAGTGCTAGCCAATATAAATTTCTCAACGCATCCCGTGAAGAAAAAAGAAAATATCTTTCATCGCCATTTAAAATTATTGTTCGCACAACCATGAATCTAGATTAGATGCGATTTTTTTACGTTTAATGAGACCACTACGTAATCGTCTTTGCGAGATTACCCGAGGGATTAAAAAGGGTCTTTAGTGTTGCCTGATTCATCAATTATTTGGTAGGAATAGGAAATCGCGGACATTTAATTATTAAAACAAAGAAATGTTACTACCCCAAATGATCAATCATTAATTAATGAAATATTCGTGGAATACAATTGCCAAAAGCGTATTGGTTTCTACATGATTTCCTATGGCATTTCGTTGAACAGTCTCTAGAGACTACAACGAGACCCGCGGTTTAATTTTCGTATGAATTAATTAAAGTTTTCCAGATACATTATTAATTATCGCATCACTATACAAACGAAAATCATACAAAATATTTTTCACCCACGTTTTACAGTTGGCAACACCGAGTCTTGGCAATTATTCGTCTGTAGAGCTGAGTAAGTGGCGTCATTACATCCCCGCATCTTATTGTGGTACACAAGATATGAGTTTCAAAGGAATGAGTATTTTGCTTATTAAAAATCCTCTTTTCTATCTGTATATACAATCTTATTGAGAGCGGTCTTTGTATTAAGTCATTTAATAGTTTCACAACGAATGCCTTTCTAAACTAATTAATTTTAGCTTATCCTTTAGTACGGGGCAGGAAACACTGAAACAGAGGGACGACGGTGCAAATTGACTCAGGATCAGGATCTCAAAAGGCATTAGCATTCCCATAGAACACGGCTCACAGCAAGCAGATTAGCGCTAAAATTCGATGGGAAGGCATTAGCAAGCCTGGCAGGCTACCTGTCACGGACCCTGGCGTCAAATAAATGGGATCGTCCAGCCAGTCTACTCTAATTAGTCTTACGTGCATTTCTGCAAGGTAGATACCGATACCAACCCCCATAATGGCACTTTTACAAGCATCGGTTCGATTCTAGCGACGCCTACTGTCTATGGTTAGGTAATTTTAAGAGGATCACCCTGATTATCCGATAACAAGATTATCTGACAGCTATGCTGAAGGCCTATAGCTACTTTAATTTGTCCATACAAATATGAGCCCTGAATATGCACATGGCATCGTCAACAATAAATGTCCTTTAACGGAAAGGCAGCGCTTTTGAGGCTATTCGATAAATTTGCATCATCATTGACACATCTTAAGAACCGCGAGAAGAAAAATGGTAATGTCAAAGTCCAACTAGCAAGAAAATAGTATAATAGTGTAACCTACCAGTGAACCTACCAAATGAGCCTGAATGCAATACGATTTTGTTACACAACACAGCGCATAGTTATGGAAACATGTCGATTGGAGAACGTAACAATGCTGATATTGCTCTATTTTTGGTCTCAGAGTAATTATAGCACTTGCACTTTAGAAAGACCGCACCGGTTGAACGGTGTCTCAGTTGAGAGAGGTCTATCCAGATTGGTCATAGCATACTTGAGGGTAGGTCCTGTCTGAAGATTAGTTGGGCCATCGTGACTAGCTCCGTTATATTGCATGAAATGACGGTCAATCTTTTAGTGGTCAAGCTATTACGAGCGAATTGTTATACGTTGGCAAATGAGAGATTGGCGCATACGTTAGGGTTGTTAATATTCAAGACAAGTTGTCTTTTAATTTGTTTATTCGTAGTCAAGGTGTCATTGACACCTATAAATACGCCGGTGTTCTACTTGCATTTTGTTTACGGGTAGAATCTTCGAGTAAAGTAAGAATTAAATCGTGCATTTCTAAGTTTCCTTAACGTTTTAGCACTCGAGTTTTTACGGAGATGGTCCAGGGTTAGGCAGAACTGTGAACTTCATTTTCCACATCAACATTGTGCACATTCAAACAAAACAGACTCAATTATTCATATTCATTTAATGATTCTATTTCCATATTTACTGCTACATCTTTATTGCTGAACACGCGCGATTGATTCAACAGAATCAGGCATCAGTACCTACTCGAAAAGTTTCCGCTCTCGATCTACTAACTTACGTCGTCCTTCAAACTTTTTACTAAGAGATGGTATTTTTATGTATCTTCCTTGAGACGAGTAATATTTTTGCGAAGATTTCTTGATCTTGGTATTTCTGATATTGAAGTGCCACTGACACGGCACTTGTTAGTTAATTGAACACCAATCATCTCTAGCTATCCTCCACCTACCTTTTCAGTATAAGAAAAATATGTTTAAGCATCTTTTTATTCCTATCGTAATAACTTGAAACTTTGGAATTTGGTATAATTAACAAATTCGTGTTGTTTCGAAATTCGAAAAAATAAGAATTTTTCATGGTATCTCTGTAAGTAGAGAGATGGCTCGGAGTCTCATCGATCCTGAAACCCTTGGTAATTTGTGGAGTATCTTCTTTGTCGATATTTTTAATCACATTTCGATACAAATTATTATATCGAAATGTGATTAAAAAAGCCCTGTCACGATTTTCCGGCAGTGACCTCGTGGGTTTCGATACCGTGAATCGTCTGTTGCGGACCGACCTATTTCAGTCCACCATCAGAGATTCGAAACAATGAACCGCGTGAAGGAACGAGACAAACATACAGTCAGTCCCCTGAGATAAAACAGGATGGATAATATCACTAGGAACGTGAACACGGTGCTGCGTTCTATTTCTGAACGTCGCAAAACATGTCTCGGAATTCGTTTCTATGTGTCTGGGAACATCAGAAACAGAAATCATGTGACTAATGGTCTTTAAGATAAAACTGGATCGGTTAAGCTCCGACAGCTACAGCAGAAAATATCGAAATGGCACGTGTCTGTTTTGGTATCGACAAATTTTACGTTCTTTATGAGCTCTCGTATTTTATATTCTGTATCGTTTACTTTTCTACTTTATTTGTTTGTGGCAACATAAACTGCAGTTCTAGAACGCTGATTCAAAGATGTCTCATACTCTGTAGCTTTAGTGCTCAATTTCATTTTGTCGTATTTTTGCATCTCACTGCTTACTCATGTATTCGCTAGACTACGTTGGTCGTGACATAATTCTGACTATGACGGGTCATAGCGGTGATTCAGGAAAGTATGTTGGGACCTGTATTATGCTCTCTGTGTGTCTATATCGACGCTTTGGTAGTTCGCGGAAATTACTCATGCGTTCACCTCTGTACAACATCTGAGCACAGCCCTCATAATTTGCGCTATGTTACTGCTTTTGTGGCAGCCGCATGCTCTTAGAAATTGCGCTTTATTCTCTACACGTTACGACACTTTCTCTGAATTTTACAGCAAGTGAGTGCACTATAAAAACCGCCATTCCTGTTAGAAGTTATGACACTTGTGTAATGAATTCAGGCCAATTACCTTTGGTGACATCATTCACTTATGTAAGCGTGTTAAAATAATTGTCGGAGTAATTAGTTAAGTGCATCGGTCACAGGTCTTTAGGATGGTAAAGCTTCTGGGCTTAAAACTATATTATCTTCTTACATTATTCTTGTTAATGGTTTAACGATCAAAACATTTACACAGATATTTCGAAATAGTCAGAGCAACTAACTGATATTTGATTTTAATTGACCACATTAACACCTTCCTCTAAAATCTATTTGATAAATGTATCCACAAAAGCCGCTGTAATATTCGCGTCAATTCCGGTAAAATGTCAATAACCAATCACCGATTATCGCATCTACATTCAACCAATCAGAGCGGCAGGTAAGGTTCTCAACCGCATTCATTTGCAGCACCATTCAACGAGTTCTCTCAATTAACCCTCTATTTATACCGATCAAAATGCCAAACGTATTTATAGTTGGAAGTGTTGGAGCCCTGTCATCGGCAGAGCTTGTGTTTGAATGCTGACTGGTAATTTAGAAACTGAGGTGATTAGGATGTTATTGACATTAGGGGGGTTCCCTTAAGTAACTATATAAATTAGTATTTATTGAAAGAAAAAGGTTATCCATTGAAACGACAATAAACCAAAACCAGGTGACGCAAACACAGAGTGGAAAGAATGTAAAAAAGGTACGTCTTATTTACGAGCCAAAACTAACCACTTAACGAATCCACAAATTCAACTCTTTTCATACACTCGCAGCTGACTCCATAAACAAGCGAGTACAGAAATACCGTGATTGTTTTACACAACCAGCGCCGGCGCATTAACCTGGCGCGGATGTAAATAAGATGATGTACAGCCCTAATAGCGGCCATGTTGGAAATATTGGTTATTTTATTTGTATTGGTTGAGTCGTCAGTCTTCGCAGTTGCAGGGTTGGCAGAACACAAAACGGCGTAGGAAGCGATTAAGCGAAGCAAGACTCATACTCCAGCACCAAGATTTGGCTGTATTGCGGCTGGCTGGATACACACAAGTTCGTACCAAAGTCGCCTCTGTTTTGCATGGTATCTGGCCTACCCCAGAATTAATAAAGCTATTAAATACCATTAATGAGAAATCACCGCAAAAGTAAACGAAATATATTTTGTATACTTATTAAAATTAAATCAAAGATTAAATTATAAAATTTCGATCTAACCAAGACACGCACTACTAATTCTCACCAAACTCATAAAGACAAACATTGAAATTCTTGAATTTTTTGTAGTTCTCAATATCCTCAATCATCAGCCCTAATCCAAATATTAATATTGTCGATGGAAATACCTGGGCGCTCAATCATAGGCCGTACCTGGTTTCTGTACGGTATAGTTTACTATTCACTTTACTTTTAGTTCTTGACGTTCACTAGCAAGACGAACATCGAGTAAGTTATTTTATAAGGAAAGGAATAGATGATACAAAGATGATACAGCTAAATCACCTCTATAGCAAATATTGTGCTTTTGGTAGTGTGATATGATAACCACGTTCTATCATTTTACGATCGTTTTCCTACTGTAACGGAGAGGCAGCCACACATACATATAAATACAAAAAGGACAATGCATATTTTCTGTAATAATAACAAATTGTGACTTTGGAGACCCGAATAAAGATCTAAGAAACGGGACGACAGCAAAGCAAATCGACGAACTCAGAAATTGCACGCCCCATTGAGCACGGTCGATTGCCCCTCTTGCGCTTACAACGCCCAATGCTGTGCGACAACCAGGCCTCTGTTCATACGCCAAACAAAACCAGCAATGAAAATAATCGATGTTGAAAGCTCCAGATGAACTTCTCCACTGGCTACAACCAACGGAAGCACGAAAATAAACTGTATTACACGGTTCACAGACAATAAGCAGGTAAGAACTATGATTGATCCTGCGAGAATCGGTCGTCATCTGTGGAAAGTGATGGATGATTCTTTCCAGCATTTCTAGTAAAGGTCTATAGGTGCAATAACAACTGAGTCAGTCAGAATAGCGAATAGTACTGTTACTGTACTAATCCATTAGTAACAGTCTGAACCTTATCCTGTGTCAGTTTGAGAGAACGGCTTTCTCAGAATCATGAAAAGCTGGGCCATGATTCGAACCGTCTGGAAAGCAATCACCTAAAACAAGCCTGCAATACGAAACACGTAACAATAAAGTTCTCACAACGATATTCCCTTGAATACGAGGGCAAAACACACAAGATTTAAGAGTTTAAACAAATCTTAAATCACCAACAACTGCACACAGGCCACACACGTTCCAAAATTGAAATCATAAAGCCCGATAACACAGCTCATACCCCACAAATATACTTCAAAGAAAAAGCCGGGACGCGTAAACTTGCACAAGACACAGCAAAATGGAAAGACATTGCTATGTAAGGAACGGAAATAGCTATATCCCTGGGTGTGCGCGGGGTGAGGAGGGTAAGCCAGAGGCGAGGGAGGGGGGACGGTGACGTCACTCTGGAAATTGATTCGAGGGTGAAAAACGGGGCAGCACCAAAGCCGGCGCCGCGGTTGTTATAGTACAAATTACTGGTTTATTTGTTAAGTCGGATGGGGACCGTCCTTTATTTCACATAATGGTTTTGCAGATCCATACTGTCGATAGCTTCTTATTTAGGACGCGGCCTTGGGAGGTAACTGGCCGGTTTTAATATTCGGGGTAGGGAATTAGGGAGAGAACTGGATGTGGGGAAGTATTTCCTTTGGCAGACATGCATATTTAAATAGAAAAGTTGTTGCTAAGACAACCGCGCAACTATGTAGCTGCTAGTATCAACAAAGTAAGGGAGGGTTGTTAAACATTAAAATTAGCTTCAAGACGTTAACAAAGTATCAAATGGCCAAAAGCTTTTATTGTTGATTTTGAATTGAAACAGCACTTAACAAATTTTATGGAGGCTGAAATATTTTATTCGCAGTTATATCGCAGTTGTTTTCAGTATAAACAAATATTTAACTAGGTTGCCTACATTTGCATGGTAATTTTCGGATCCTTGGTAGTTGGTAAATTGCTAGTACCAAATGCGTCTAAAACCTATAAATAACCTGTAAATATCGAATATACAACATGTAGATGAAGAGCCCAACGTGCACCAACCACGCCACAGAGGCAGTATTTACTTATTATGGCCACGTCGCCGACTGCATCAAATTTCGATCCAGATTTGCATATAAAAGAAATTATTCACGAGCATAGCGCGGTCACGGTATCGCTGACGTTGTCACTATACAAATAGGGGTCATATTCCGCCGGCAATCTGGTTCGATTTCCATACGCGATTCAACATGATGGAATTTTATATTGCATGTCGACAGGCAAAAGCTTGTACCTGTATGTATTCATTACGAATGTTAAAATAATAATTTGATTTGGCTGTATTATGCATTCAGCAAAGGCGGAAGGTTTTGACATTTCGCTACTATGACATTTTGCAACTGTATAAAAGTTTCTCTGATATAGAGTGTGGGCGAGCGGGATCATACTCCTTGACTTTTTAAACTTGTAAAGTTCTCGAGTGGGCGACAAAGATGTTTCAATCACAAGTCGACAACCTTTTCCGGATACTATAAATATTTTAGAAACACCTATTTGAATTAATATTTTTGTGAACAGCAAAATGACACTTGAAATCTTTTCTTTTTTACTTGCCTGTTAAAAATATTAACAACGTACATAACCACGTGGATAAGAAAGCATCACACCATTTCTAAACGTGTGTAAAAGGGACACGGTCGGACTTTAAGGGGGTTTATGTGATTACGTCACCTAGCACTGCGCTTGCAAGTATGCCGGCCAGTATAGTGGCTATAGCAAGTGACAAATACTGGGGAAATGCCTAAGTTTAAAGTACTGCGGGTGTTGAAAATGACGGTGACTAGAGAAGGTGACAGGACGAGCGTGAATCGATGCTATTACCGGTTAAGGCTCGCCAAAGCCGAGGCTAGTTAAAAGCGGAAGGTTGCCGGCTGCGAGCGAACACAATGCCCACCGTACGGAGGCGCCTCATTAACATGTCTTGATGATGTCATTGTCACATCGTGGCGTCAGCGTACTATTGACTCATCGCCTTTTAATCCGTGGAATCGAGTTTTATGCAGAAATAGCAAGAATATTACGACTATTGGAAGCAGGATGTTATTTTTAAATAGATAGAGGTTAACCCAACTTAATCAACAATAGGTTCAAATATGTCAATAAATTTTGCTCACTTCGATGTACAATTTGTAAAAATTTCCCAATATTTTACTACGATAGGTCTAAGTTGAAAATGTTTATTTAAGGTATGGAATCCCACACGACTGTTGATACTGTTTTGTAACGAATAAATGCCTTGACAGGTTGATGTTGCCGCCTCCTCATTTCGACACCGTCTGCCCCCGTGTAGATAAACTTTTAAATTATACAAAGTATGCCAGCAACAAGCAATATCCATTCTCGAAGTTCACATATTGCAGTCGCTTTTCCTGCCAATGACATTGAGAAAGCCTATTGTCTTGTGACTCTATATGAAGTGAGTTGCGTCACTTCAGATATACATACTACCTGTAACACAGTGGTAAGTGTTTGTTAATTTTACTTATAATAAAAGAGGTCTAGGTACAGCTAGAGTGTCAAAATTTGTATGTAGAGAAAACACAGAGATTTCCCAAAATGTCTTAGTTAGTTAGTTAGTGTCATAATTATTGTCACCTGGTGAACGATCACCATCTAGATTGGGGATACCGTGCAATACCTACCTATTTTCATAATAATGTATGTTTATTTTATGGCGCATCGAATAGGCTTGTCTATAACCGATGATTAAAGTATAAATGGTTTTCCATCCGATTGAAGGCTTAGCCATCTATGACGTCATTCGATTGCATACAGATGAATGATGTCAGAGCTATAGCGGTTGACCTTAACACGTAATGGTATTGCAGGCTTATACTGCATAGCAAATACTAGTGTAATAGTTGTTAATAGCTTTACCTACCTATTAACGTAGATAAAGTATACACATAACCGCTAAATTAGCAAGGAATGCGATTTAATACATGCATAGATATAATTGACCCATTATATTAATAACAACAAAAGGGTTAACCTGTATGCGGCAGCATTTTCAATATTTGTGTTCATTTGCCTAAATCACAACTTACAACATCAGTAAGCCTACATAGTAAGAACCTGGAGCCTGTCGCAAGCAATATAATTTTATAAAAATTATAGCGGCCCAGCATCGGTATCTAACGAAATCCACGACAGACAGACAGACTTCATTTTACACTATGTATGTAATGATTTGGAAATAACGACATATTCGAATATTTCTGCAGCAACAAGAAATGCTAGTCAGATACTTAAACTAAAGCATACTTTGAATATTATAACTGGTTTACTGGTTTTAAATGAAACTATTCAAAATCCAGTGAGGAATTTTGCACTTCTGCCAACTGCCAAGTTGCGAGACGTTGCATTCTTGGACAATACTCTGTTTGTTGTAAGTCAGTATGGGACAACACCATGCCACCCATGCCATCTTTTTACAGATTGGGGTGTCGTACAAGGCGACTACCTATGGAAGGAAATAGAAATTCGTTCCGTCCATCGAATGTAACTACTGCCATGCCTACAAGCCTGTCGAGATTTTTTTAACTGAAGTAATTTTTAAACATTACCTACATTTTTAGTTGTTATAAAATGTAACCCGATTGAATGTATCCAAAAGATCGGTACGATTAATGGATCGAAGAAAAACCAGCGATCTCTTTTAAAGCCACATTTCTATAGTAAAACTAATGATGCATGAGCATTTTCGTACCACGAATGTCTTGGTACCGAAAAAATACAAAAGAAAGCTAAATCTTGACGAACTTTAACATTCTTCACCATAGTCGTTTTTTGTACGACTTCTGTGTTTCAAATAAAGTTATTCCTAGGTGAAACCTTTTAAGAAAACGACAGATTCCTTCGATGGAAAAAGACGTTCTGCACACAAAATCGAGTTTTCCGAGAACATGACTCGTTTCGTAGAAGGTTCGTAGCACTTGAAAGAGTTTACTCCAGCTGCAGGTGATTGTGAGCTAACTGTATAATGTAATACTTGCCGTCCTTGCCACCCCAGTCGGAAGTGCAGCCCTCGACTCTAATGCGATTTGTATCACCTTGCCTGACTCGGCAGTTGCTACCAGTCGATATAGGTTACATTTCGAGTACAAATAGAATTGACTTCGTGGTCTTCTTGCCGGATTTTTGCTCAAAATTTGAAGGTCTTCGACACTGTGCACGGGAGTTTACTGCCAAAATCATCTACAACTAAGATAAGAAAAAATGAATACATACAGGCCATCTACGGGCGCATCAGCGCCAACTTGATTAGGAATAGAAGTTATCGCCGTGGCCGAAATCGGGCTGAGAGCTCATCATCATTCCTGAATGATCATATAATAGTCCTTGAATTGATTATGTTAATATTGAGGAGTTATAAGACGAGTCCTACGCCATTAGTTAGATACCTCAATGAAATTGGCCACCATCACAAAAAATCGGTAGTAGAATATGTCTTAGTAAGGGAGTTGCATGGATACAGCCACTATAGCCACAATGTCCTCCATATAAAACGCATACTACCTCTATAGTGATAATAATGTTACCAGTTCAGTTGTATCCTCTCGCTCCGCATCGAATGTGACCGAAGCTTTTCAAATTCAATATCTTCAACATATTGAGTTGAAGCACAGAGTAGAAATGGCAGACAGTTACTAACAAGATTACATGTAACCTTGTCACCCTAGTTTTATCGAGTGTGAACCAGTTCAGAGAAAAAAAACTGGTCAGGGTTGTATTAGGGTGGACAATGTATCTCGACTTCTATCTCTGATTTCCGATGGCCAAAAAAATATTATGTAAGAAACTAAGATAAGAAGTATTTCTCTGTCTGTTTGGATGTTACTCCAAGTATAGATTATTTATTTTCAACCTTAGTCCCACAAGAGAAGAACTGGAGCACGTTTAATTATTTAAACTGCATTCCTTTGTTAATCTCGCAAATAGACCAGCGAGATGAAATTTCATTCATCTCAGCTTATTTAAATTGAAATACTGGACATATTTATGATGCTGCAAAGCTATATTGCTTTTGCAGTTTATTGTTCAGGAGAAAAACAATGCTACCGTCTTATGACAGATAGGACATTACAGACCAAAAGAATTATGAAGAAAAACTATGGTGGAAAACCATCTGAACAAACACGATGTAAAAAATTGCAGCAAAATCTAGTAAGGCTATCTCAAGGCCTCATCTAGTGTCATCATAAAAAGTATGATACTATTTTGTAGTTATTAGTGATCTCAGCTATTATCACTTTAGATTTTGATCTCTATTGTCTTACTAAGGTTATGTGTTGCAACTGCATCTGTAAGGCCTTGAATGCAGTTATCATCACTCCGTATCTCTATTTGATTGTCGTGTGTGACCAGCTTCGAATAGCATCAACTTATTCATGCGAGAGGTTATTTCAATGTATTGAACTTGTCACTGCAGTGATACAACAATATTGAAATGGTGCCTAGGAATGTGTTTGATTTTCTGTATCTATCGTATGTTCAGTTTCGTGTAATGTTGTTTCTTGGAGCTGTCAAGTGGATTTCCCGTAGCATTGTATCCAGATCTTTTTGGATTCCATTAGTCAATGTTTTGATCAACCTGCCAGGAATGACTGATGTAACATTCTGCATCAACTTGTTTATCTTAAAAGATCATACCGGGATTTCATCAGAATTTTAAATAATCTCACTTATTTCACCTTCTCGTACTAGATTTTCTGTATCTACCTACCAACTAAAATGTTCAATCTTAACCCAAGTGTATTCACATCAAGTACTAGGGCACCAAAAGGGTAGTGAAGGTCGATTCAGTCGCCGAAAGGTCGGGATCTAATGGCCCTGCGGTAATTCCAAACTAATTTAAACGAGTCGATACGGTCCTACACTTTGCTACTCTCCTGGTACTCTGGTACACGCTTTGATAAATTACCCTCAGCATATACATCGATGGGTTTTGTTTATAACCTGCCGATTGATAAATTGGTTGCGTGGAATCGAGGGGCTGTTTTGGTCTAATTGGATTTTCGGGGGTACACCGTGACTCGACAAGATTTGGATTGTTAAATAGGCGCCGACCTCGATAAACAAGGAAATCAATGGTGTGGCTTTTGGGGTGATGACTTCGCAACTCGAGGAAGTGATGTTACTGAACTTACAGACTGATCTAGGTCAGGCAAGATATACTGAATCTATTTCCATAAAATGTAGTCGGAACTGAAATTAATAATGATCTCTTTATTGTTATTATCACAGACTAATTAATCCGTGACCCGTAATGGATCCATCCATGTGCGTTGATGTTGCATAGCTATCTATAATTAGACTTTATAATTCTAGGAGTATGCGCTGGTCTAAATTGGCTGGAAAATACACTAGCCTGAAAATTTCAAATTGAAGCTAATTACAATAATGGAACATCCAGAATAGCTGAAGCGATTATGTTAGATGACCTAAATTCGGCATTTGAAAACTAAAATTGTGTAATAATAATTGATCTAATTTGAGATAGTTTCTCTATTACAATGACCAATCCAGCTGAATTAGTGATCAAAGAAAAAAGCACATTACTAATAACAGTGTTGGCAAGGCTCCATACGTTTAAAAACTTGCGAGGTTTCGCGCCTCGGATCGGCTAAATGTAAAACGCGTTTTTAAACTTGCAGAAAATATGAGTAACAAGACATTATATGCTCTAGATAAAGACGTTGCTGCGCTGGGAAAATATTGGGAGTCATTTTTCGTTGCCTCGTAGCAAATGTTACAAGAACTCTGACATTTTAAAGCTCGTTTAGGTAATAGGCGTTTCTTCACAAACGCTGTACCTCTAGCAATATTCCAGCATACGAGCTATGCATGTTTTACACATTTTTTACGTTAAAGTCTATGGCTCAATTGCACTGCTAACTAGCAGAACCACACTTTGAAAACACCCATAGAAAAAGTAGTTAAAGAAGCGACGACTCATTTTACACTGGTCGAGTAAGCTAGCGCACTCCTTGGCACAGTTGACAGGAGCTATCCATCAGCGGCGAAGAGAAACGCGAAAGTCAGGCGAAATTCTACTCTAAAGTAGTGCGGTAAAACAGAAATTTGCCCGCCGAACTTGCTAGAATAATCAAACTGAGTATCTCTTGGAATAGCACGTTCTACAGTGCATAAATTCTGGCGTTTTAATCTGTTTGAATTTAATTCCATTTTAATACAGTTACGTTGAAAATTTTTACCTTCCGTAATAGCCAGTATTTCTTGGAAAACAGTGAGACTTATTCCATCTATCGTTTTCGGCTTATCCGGATATATATTTCCAGATGGTATTTGTTGATTTATAGGAATACTGGGAACATCAATGCTTTTAAGGTTTCTGAGTAAGCTCACTGCATCGTCGACTCTGCATCGCTCACAAGAGGATTAAACCGTCGCAGTCAATACTACAATAGTCTGCATCAGGGCATGAGGCTCCCTAAGTTTATTTTGCAATTTACCATAAGCTTGACAGGCGGATTGGCGAGCCCATAGCGAGATATTCATTTTACTGCTCATTCCCTGGATATATCCTACCGATACAAATCATCATACCGATCTCAAATAAATAATCTTTTATCCCGAATTGATTATTCAATTTTTATGCAACAATAGCATATTATTATGTCAAAAACACTATTTATGTTTACTGATTCAATATTCATCCATTTCTAAATAATTTATACCCATTGGCCGAGCGCATATTTTATTTCTGCAATTAGCGTTTTATTATTTAAATAAAAGTTGTATTGCTTATGGCCGTCATGAAATCGAGTTTACTTTCTCAGCAAAGCTTGGTTATAAAAGCTACTATTTTTGATATTTTGGTCACTATTAGATGTATGAATAAAGGCTATGTAGTCCAAGCTATTATTAAATGACCGCACGTTAAATCTTTTGTCTTCGAAGACTCAATTTCATATTAAACATCTTTATTATATTTAATCTTTAGTCCTTGACACAGTTTATAACAGACGCGGGCGGACAATACCAACGAAAATAGGACATTTTAACGGCGCCATTTTCTCGTCACAATTTTCATTTTCAATTACCTCGGTGGCTTATAGGTACTTGCTCTAGGTTATTGACTCTTAGCATTATATGACTATAATAAGCCACTGATAAATAGCTTTCGACGCTGCAATCGCGTGAGCGGAGGGCGATTTTGTCGGCGCCGCATTTCGTAAATGAAATATTTCGCCCGATATTAGACCATTAGCGACAGCTTGTATTTCAGAAAACCGAACCAATTTCGAATCTGCTAAGGGTTTGTGCACATGGTGTGTAAATTCTACGAATGGAATTAATAAAGAACTCTCTTGCCGTAGAAATAAAGTTCTAAATGCCGAATGATCTACTGACAACAATTTCAGAGTTTCGCACAAAAATTGCGAGAAAATCCTCGTATTTTTAGTTAGCCTACGTGTACCTACGTGTTAGCTTAACACAAAAAAGTCACACACACAGCCAACCAACTTTAGGAAAAAAGCTTTCCGATAACAGCTAGTCGTCGAGCGATTCTATTTATGAAACCAATATCACTAGAGGCTTACCGTAGTAGGGCTTTGTGAAAACCCCGTCTGAAAAATAAAACCACCTACCGCGCTTTTTGGATTTGATGCAATATTCTACCTTTGGCTCCACAAATTTGCAACAGAAATTCTGGCTGGGTGTAAATGATATTTGGAACGCGATATTCGAAATCTGCAGCCGCGCGCTCGGGTGCGTAGTTTCAAACCGCTATCGGGAGATTTTCAGGCTAATCTGAATTTAACACCACACCGGAACCGTTTAAATGTACGCTGGGTTTACTAATCTGCATTGCGCGTGCTGGCATCAAAGAGAATTATATGATATGATTCAGAATGAAGCGATACCTCATCAGAGATACATCTTTGTCGCTACAATTGGGCCCACCGCGTCGAATGGTATGAGGTGCGTACATCATAGCATAATTATAATTTTGTACTGTCTCGAATTAGTATGGTTCCGTGAGACATCATATTTTCGGACAAGGTTTGTTAGGTGACGGTGAAACAACCCCTGTTCAACCCAGTTCAATAAAACCGGTATTCTTCACATCAACATTCTTTTGAACTAGCGTTCATCGATCTACCTTCACCTTTTAAGTTCAGTATCAGTTACAGTAAGTATGGAAAACTGCAGGTGCTAGTAAGTAATAGAGTAATTATTTCCACGGTATAATATAAACCTTTCAAGTTCAATATTTATTACACATATGAAAACTAGCAGGTGCTAACTAGAATGCATTTTAATTACAAGATAACTTTCAAGTTCAGTATCATACACATAGTATGGAAAATTCCAGGTGCTAACAATTACACAGTTTTTGCACGGTGAAATTCCTTTCAAGTTCAGTATTACACACGTAGTATGGATTCTTGCAGGTGCTAATATAGAGCCTTCATTTTCACGGTAAAAGTTCACAGGAAACCCGGTGCCTGGTATTGATCTAACCGGTACATTTACCTGTGTTGGAAAGCGTGTGTGAGCTTATTCATAGTCCAAGCAGTCGGCAACTGTTCAGCAGTTTTATTGTGGGTACTTTAGAATATGGTTTCTAAGGACGTGCGCTAGTTTGGCATACATTTCTCTTTAGTAGAGTAGTATTTTGACCGCACTATGGGAAACCAGAAACGGTAGCTTACACAAGTTCGGCGTACGCCCTAGAACTCTATATTGAATAAAATATCGTAGCTGTTGCGTGCGACACCAGCAAAATACAACTTTAAACTTAATTACCTACCAACGAACAGAGGTCGTTGCTTCTACAACTGTCTTTTGTTTGCCAGAATTTCGGACCTGGCTTCCGTGAGGTGATAGTTTTGGGGACCTTTGACCTTGAAGGTGCCTATTGTCTTCGTGGGAAATCAACGTATTGTCTCGTAGCTTCCGTGGTGGTCACTCAAAGAAGTAAGTTCACGAGAACTTTCGAAATCTATCACACACAACACTAATGATTATATGAACGAGAGTCCTTTGCTCTGAAAAGCCAAGACAAATGTAAAGATTATCAAGAAAGCTACGAAAATGTCAAATTTTCATTTGGGACCTCTGTAACTCACGAGTGAAATGAAGGTATAAATAGCTAAAGTACTAATATCAAAACACGCCAACGATATTTTGACGCAGGTTTATTTTTCGCGGAATTTACCTAACTCGCTTAGCGCTACCGACAACCTACATACACGTTTATTTAAATATCTATAGTTCAATCTGTACTTACGTAAAGTACCCATAAGCTTTGTGGGCAACATCACGCAAGGCTCTCGGTTAGTTCAGCGTAGGAGGTTTAAAATTAAACGGCCAGGAAATGGTAAGGCGAATATATTAGCTGGGTGGGGGAAGAAAATTAGTTTCCACTAACTACTGCTCAATTCATGTACGTGGGCATTTTAAATAAGCTTGAACCTTACTCATAAAGTATACATACGGCCTATTCTTCACCAGAATGTTTAATTTCCTCCTGTACTCAATCTCTTCACAACTACAGGCCATTGCTGACCCTACGAGTCGACCTTATTTTCCCACGCACCGGGAATTTTTCTCGACAATTGGGACGGGATAACGGGACCGCAATCGTCGGGACTGACGTGGGTAAATCCCGCGGGACGTCCCGATCCGGGCACGCACGCGCCCGAGGAAAAATACGGGAACGAATGCAAACGAGTTAGCGACGATCAAGCTAATCTGATTCAGTGAGATTATTACATTAGCTATGAAGGCATATTTTGATGCGACTCCCGTTGTTCATTTACGTTACTCATATTTTTTTATGTTTTTGTAAATACTTTAAAAGTTAACGAGATTACCCCCGAAAACCAGAATCTAATAACACAATTAAGAAAGTTATTGACGCAGAACACAGACGCGAAATACAGAACTCTAAAAAGTAAGCACTTGGCTACATAAAAAAAGCCTCGCTCTTTAAATTTATCCTAACATTTCCCATTTATCTAAGCCGAAAAACGTTCCCCTCTCCCGATGATGGATATCCCCGCTTATCGGCGTGAGAAAAACTAGGAATATGTTTTTTGACGCCGCCATTTTGTGAGACAAATTGTGGTTGTTCAAATGTGGTCACTATGAAGGATCTGACAAATTCAGAATAAAATTCTTGAATAAGGGAGATATTTCCTTCGAGTGAACAATAAACTACTGCCAATAGGATTTTTGACAGGGTTCTTTTCGCTAAGTTAGATTTTCGGTTTTATATAATTTCCTGTGCGTTGTCCTGTGTACGCCCGGGCACATGGTCATCTCATCAGTGTCATCAATAAACTTCGATAGCCAACAACAATGATGAAGAGAACAAAAATTCACTAAATATTAATGAGATTTGGTACCGGATAAGATAAACGTACTTAATAATGTGTTCCTTGCGTGATGATGATCACGTCCGTTTGTCGGTGACATTCAACATGACCTTGAACTCAGCCCTTAATATCTTGGCTTGGTAAGACTTTGTTACATAACCCAGAATTAGTTACAGCATATTCTCGTAATTCTTGTAGATTTTGGGCAGCGGTCCAAATATGCAGGCTTATTGGGGTTAAAGAGGCTTTAACGGAGACAGCAGCCTTGGTTTTTTTCTTCGTCTGAAGTTTCATACAAGGCAGATATTTCGTCTTTATTATCTCCATTCCAAGACAGTCGTTAAAATTTATTTTGAACAGATTGTAGGTAAAGTCTCAGTTATATAAGATCATAACTATAACAGAGAAGAGAGTATACGAAAAATATTATTTTCTGCTATTATCCACTTATATCAACAGTACATAGTCGCAGAATCTGATATTTTTAAAAGAAAATTAACGAAAGCGAAAATATCAACATTTAACAGGAAATGTAGTGATTTGTATCGCCCAATCAATTTCATTTTTTTGGCAAAGTTTTTTGTAGGTACCGTGGAAGCAGCTGTAGCTGATTTAGGAGATCAACAAATACTCGTTATTATTAATAAATGCACGGGAACCCGGTATGTATAGGTCTCTAAAATGAGTATTATCTCAAGTTGTTGCTATTATGCTAAATAATTTAACTTGCAACCCTTGTGATAGAGACTCGAAATTAAGGTATAATCCAGATTGTTTATTCGAGCTTACTGCAAAGGCCTTCCCAAGTTTGCACTAGCTAATTTAAACCCACCGTGTTGATCTAAAGACTCGGTTTGTTTTGCAACCTCTTGGCGGGGGCTCATAGCCTTCGAATAGCCAAAGCCGTTTGCAGCTTGGTTACGACTCAATTAGGGACGTTTATACTCATTGTAATTCTGGCGAATTCAATTCCTTTGGATGCAACCTAGGCATTCAAACTTGAAGCGAAGATACTTGGGTGCCTAGAGATAAGAGAATAGTTGAAACCAATTATGATGTCAATTTCCTACTCTAAACTACTGGTATCAGCATTTTCGCACAAGCGAATTTTCGTAAATTTTGACTATATTGTATGTATTGAATCCAAAGAAATTAATTACTTAGGGGAAAAACATCCTATAATATGTTGTGAGAAAAGCCTTATTTTTAGGGGCTTTGTAGGCGAAAGCAAACCATTAGAATTTCACCTAATTAAACATAATTAATTACGCAACCACGCAAATCATACATAATTGGTATCAAATGCTAAAATTATGAATTTCATTTTCGTGGAAATGTTTACGTGGGAAGTGTTGTAATATTGTTATGCATTTAGCAATATCAAATACTAGTAAATTGGCGAAACACGGTGAGCTTATGATAGGATTATTTCAAGTTCTGAACACTTCACAACTAATTAACTAGGAATCCTGTTCGAGTTTCCAGAACAACTTTATGAAGCATAATGCGATATATGCAATGAAATAATTGTAGGGAATACGGAGAGAGTAGTATTATTTCGTACTCTAAACATTCTAGACTAATGAAGAATCATGTTTCAACAATAAATTTATGATACAAACAGAATTTACATAAGAGGAAAACATTGTAGAACAATACAATCCCGGTTTAAAAATAGATGCACAAGAACGTTTTAAATTGAAAACACATCATTATTTTCTTTTAACGGAACGTTGTTAACTGTTTCAATAGAAACGGAATATAATGAAATATTCACAGAAGAACAGAAATATTGTTTGAAGAATAAAATATTTGATTCAAAGTAGCATCGATATGAATTCGATATAAGTCTACTTATAGCTTAATGAAGTCACTGACACCAGTGTCCTACTTTACAAACTTATACTGTTTTTTATAAAGTTATTAGAAAAACTGCTGCAGGTAGATAGATCTCTTAAAAGGGGTATTTTTAGGAGCTGTTGATAGGATATGGAATGAATATAAATTGGTAAAAGGGTGGCTTTTGAGCATCAACAAATATCGTAATATCGATGCACGGCTTACGGATATTGACGAAAATACACAACAATTTTAATATCGCTAAACGTAGCGATTGAAAATTATTTCAAACTAATATTAGGTGAGACTAGACGTCAAATAAACTGTCTGTCTGTCTCATCGCTGTCCATTAACAATTAAACATCAGATCCGATATTGATTTTGGCACAGAAATAAGTTGGTTCAGGTTTTTTTATCAATCGCGGCTTAAGGCGTTCCGTTTTCCATACAAAAGTTCAATGGAGTTATGTATGTAAAGGAGACAAGAGTCGGTTTAAAAAACTTGATGGGGAGTCCCGGGGGAATATAAGATTGTCGCAAAACACTAAAAAGAATTTTTAAATCATCAGATTTCCCCGTAAAAAGCGAGTCGCCACTTTACGAAAATAGATGGAGCTACTGCTGCAATAAATACGTTTAATTTTATTGTGCAGAAAATACTGATTATCTTTTAACTATAAGTAGTTTTGCGACAAATTTACGTGTGCCTTCATCATTCAGAATAAAGTTTCTTTAAAAAGAAACTCTACAGCTCATGTGTAACCCGACTGAAGTGCAGTTTTTCGTTTGTATGACGCTTAGAGTATATAGTACCCAGTAGGGTATAGAGCGCCTATATATCGGAGTGAGAACAGTGGACACGGGTGGGAACATCGCAAAGTTTCAGCTGCCAACGCTGGCAGTCAAAATCGTTACCTTCTTGTGCGCGTCCATTGCTGTCACCGAAAAAAACTTTTATTTATTTCGCCTGTCAAAATGGTGAAATATTCAGTGATATTGTGTAAAAACGATACAAGAAAACACAATAAACTTAAATCTAGTGTTACATTTCACCGGTAAGTCCATTATTTATACTTTTAAGCAAAAAAATAATTACGCAATTCGGGGGTGAAGGAGACGAAGGAGGGGGGCCTAGCCGCCTACCCCGCACTTCCCCGCACTTTCTTCTAGATTCGGGATCTAATTAGTGATGTGACACGGTCGATGGCTAAATCGATAATATTAGCAAAAAGTTTAGTTCTAAAATTAATGAATCCTTACATTGATACGCACATCACCCCTTTATCTATTGCAGGGTATGCAGAGTGTAAACGGCCGTTGGGTGTAATTAGTGATGTGACGCGGTCGATGTTTGAATCGATAATATTAGAAAGCTTTTTTTCTGATGAATCCTTACCTACACACACAAATCACGCTCTTATCTATTGCGGGGTAGGCAGAGTGTAAACAGCCGTAAATTATGATAAAGATTTAGGCTCTTCAGTTATAAAATATTCATTTATAATATACCGGGAGTAACAGAAAGGGTATATATATATATATATATATATATAACAAGCCGAAAGAAGGTCAAGGTACTAATGAAACTCATGAAACTGAACAACTTTCCTCATGGAACATGGGTCGAAATATGAAAAAAAAAATACCTCCCACAGTAAATCAATTAGCTGATCGGTGATTTTTTTTTCATATTTCATGTTCAGTTTCATGAATAGCTTGACCTATTTTCGGCTTGTTATACCTTTTCTGTTACTTCCTGTATTGGTTTATCTTTTTGCTGGTTGTTTTTTAAGTACAGTTTAAACTCCTTGTAAAGACAGGCCAGTAACGGCGAACTTCCCATAACGTCAAATTTAATTGACTTTGGTTGATTTCCCATGTTGTTCTAGCCGAAACTGATAAAACCGTAGCTGCGTTCGTTTTTTCTGATTGATTAAATGTAATAAATAGGTGTAAACCGGGTGTTTATATAAATTGTCGACAATTTGACAAAGATTTTAGGAGAAATTGTTTCCTTATTGCATACGTTAAACTGTGCTGCTAGATAGTCAAAAATGCTGGTTTTGGTCATGAATCAAATTTAATTAACAAAAGTTCTTGTGGATATACAAGTTGTTCAGTTTTATGAGTACCTTGACCTCCTTTTAACTTCATTGGTTGTTCTGTAACATCCAGTATATGATGATTGACGATAAATCACCCCGCACATTAGGTGCTGCCGGCTAAATACACTTTACACTTTATGCCTTTTTTATAAGTACTTGACACATAAATTTTATTCTATTACAGATTTCCAAAATATCGAAACTTAATGAAGAAGTGGGTTGACGCTTTAAATCAATCCAATTGGGAACCAAATGTTTGGAGTAAAGTCTGGATCTTTACTTTTACGAAACCAAAAATGGACTCCGGAGATTGACACAAGATGCTGAACCGTCGCTTTTTCTTAATCAATCTCTTTCTGCTAAACCTGATCCTGGTTCCGCGGAAGTATTATCTGATTCGGTCGAAGATACAGAAAATTTGCCAATTATCCCTGAGCAACATTCAGCAGAAGACCAGCCAATTAATTCATCTGAGTCCCCTTGTATTTGTCTTTATGTACTTAGATTGTTTCCCATTCTTAAGTGAAATTATTAATAAAAGGATAAGCTTGTACATACTTACCTTGATTTTATTCTAGTACTTTAAAATCACCCACTAGCTATTTCGTGAAAATAATTGTAGACAAAATATATTTCCTGAAATAAAAATAATAGGACTCCAGCGATGAGAGCAGCGAGCTCTTAAATATAAGAAGAAAAATAATGGCATTTAAATTTTCCTAAACATTCTTGTCATTCAACTTATTTATCGATACAATCGTTGGTGCATCGCAGCGCATCCCTATTTACCAAGTCACGTGACACACGCGTCAAGTATTTGCCTGTCCACACTGGTTCTGGTACATTACGCGCCATACAATCGCTCTAAAGGTATGACGTAACGAACCACCTTAACTGGCGTCTGTTAAACTCGTGTGTGTGACGGACTGACAAGTGAGTGGAAGAGTAGAGCTCATGTGTCCTTATGTCGAGCGTATGTAGTTAAATGTACCGCTGGCTCTTTACATACATGCCTCAATTATGTAAAACACGAGCAAAAATATTTATTGCTTTTCAGCCATTCACGATATATTAGCCGTTCAGCACTTTACTTGGAACTAGTATGGGATACCGATTCGGTCAATGATCTGATAAACCAATGCGTCAGATTTAAATTACGTGCTCGAAGTTCCTTGATTACATAAGGAAAGCCCACAGTACCCACTCTCCCTGACCTCCCAAGCACGTCGCATTTCTTGACGGTTCAATATAAAGGGTACTAGGTACATGAGTAATTAATGTAGCACGAAGACATGCGAAGGCCGTTTCGAGTAAACAGGCTTAAGTAAACATTAGAGCTTTTTTCACTATTCTGTAGGAGAAAGTACCAAAATTTTTTTTGGTAATAAAACATTTCTTACTTCGTTTCGAAAAAATAAGCAACGCAAGCAGTGTGCCCAATTGCCCATATCTCATACAGACCTGTACATTAAACCGTCAACGTTCGCGCGTGATCACGTGCACGTCTATGATACGAGCTGCATACGCAGGCAGTGTGCTCAGCCCTTAAGCACCCTGCCTTAAGCGACTTACCTTCGTCTTACCTTTTTCCTGTACGCAGTATCACCTCAACAGGACCTAGTAAAATTGTACACCAGGCAGAATTCGTTACTTGACTAGGCAATAATAAAATACAAAAGTTGTAAGCTTATAACTGATTATCGATTAAAAACTCTGCTGACTTTATTCAACGTTTTTCAAAATATTCACTGTTAAGTTCTACGTCGTTTTATTACAATTTATTTTTTATAGATCACTAACTCATTGACCTGTCAGTCAAGTAGCCAATTCTGGGTTGCAAAAGGGTGCCGCAATATACCATCGATAAAATAACAAAGCTTCTAGAAAGTGACTTCGTACTGGATTGGCAGTTCCCACGTATGTCAGTGCTGAAATTAGTAGGTACTCACCATCGAACAGCGACGAGACAGCTACTTACTATACAGTCGGTGAGTGACTTCATAATGGACCGGGACAGAGTGACCGCATACATGGCAACGGTGACAAGGTACTCACCATCAGTCGGCGACGTGTACAACTTCTTGCAGAGCTCCTGCGGTCCTCCTAGCGCGTTGATCTTGGCCAGACCCTCGGCGCCGCGCGTCTCCATCAGCTCGCGGAGCTGCCGGAGGGTGACCCCATACTGGGCCGGCCGCCCTTCCACCGTCGCCATGGTGCTGGGGCTGCGGCCGCCGCCCGCACCACGCCACCCAACCCTCTAGCTCTGAAACAAACAGGACGAACGTTACTCAATGTTCTCGTCGGCCGAAAGGCCGCCTTCTGGCAGAAAGATGTATAAAGGCATCCACACAATTTTCTTTGACCAGAGGGGCGCCGCTAAGCAAGTAGGTGAACTATGATGGTTCTAGTACAAAAACGAAAACCAATGACAAAAACTGAAAGAGCTAAATGAAAAAAGAAATGTAACATAAAATGAGGAAGTTGGGCTCTGACTGGGATTGGGAAAAGTAGTAACTTGGGCGGGCGTTCACACATTTTTGCTAATCTGACGTTTCATTTCACTTTGCTTTAAGGCATTAATGCTTTAGCTGGCTAGCTTTAGCTTTGAATGGGTTTAGGGTGACTTTAAAATGGAACGTCAGATATTTTTCATTGGATCTTTCGCACAGCAGGCAAATTTAATAAAAAGAATAGAACTAAGCATAATAATCAAATCGCATTGCTTTAGTATTCTAGGAATTAACTTTTAACATTATAAATTAGGAAAACAGAATGCGAACTGAAAATATATATATTTACGTGAATGCCTAACAAAAAACCATTAATCTGAAATTATTGATTGCAGGTTGAAAACAAAGGATAAATACAATTAAGCTGTAAATTCCAGAATTCGGTACACCCTGACCTTAGGTCTGAAAAATATGCGAATTCTACGCCCCGTGACCTAATTTCAATTCTGTACCCTAAAACACGACTTTAAAAACTCGACTGAAAAACGTAAGCTGACTGAAAACCGTCCCTTGACGAGCCATTTTGAGTCAAAAGCTATTCAAGTGCGTGTATTGAACAAAAAATAAACGATAGCATCTACTTCAAAGCAATCTACCCCGGGGCAAGAACGCCAAGCACCCATCGCTTTGATTCTAGCTTAGCCGAGTAAAAAAGTCAAAGTGAGAGAGGTGTTTTGGTAAAAAATACTCAATAGCATACCAAACGTAGTTACTCCACCAATAGCTTTTGTTCGTTTTCTGCACTACGGTACCCCAAATTCGTGACATAACACAATTGCTAACGCTACGTGAGGCAGTTTATTCGCAACAAACCTTCTCCCCTTGCAATACGGTGCATAATTGAACGGAGTCGGTGTAGCTCACACCTAGGCACTTTGCACGTAGCTTTGAACGGGGTAATTCATTATTGGTGGTTTTGTGTGGGATATGTGCGCGGTATAAAATAAATCTTGCGGGTTTAGAGTAATTTTCAAAACGACAAGTAAGAGGAATTTATTACATACCTACTTCGATAATCGCGACAGAGCAATCTATCTTGAATTCCCAGAGCAAATAACTTCGTATCATAAGTTTGCAAGGTCTTTATAAAACAAATCGATTTCTATGGCGAAAATTTCAAAGGGAACATATTCAGTAGGAGTATAACGATAACTTTAAAGAGTAAATTACAACTGCGTTTGCGTTTTGATGAACTAGGGTGACGCCAGAGGTCATTAATGCCGTCATAAATACGATGAGTGAGCCGAGTACGCAGGGACCCTGATTCAGGCTGATTCGTAAATGCGACGTAGAGTTTTTGACCACCGCTGAATATTTGTCGGTTATGGTCAACCGCATGGTGCCGGTGATACCACCTACAATAGCATTCCCAAAGAGGGTTGACGTCATGCAGGCGACCGGTCATAAAACAATGCCAAATCCTTTTGCTACATGATATTGTGCTCTAACAAATCCAACTGATTTGTGATAAGAACAGGTAGATGATGAAATACGAAAAGCAGTATTTTTTGCTTAGTAGGCTTCTTGTTTGAGTAAAATAGACCTACCCTATTTCACCATTGAAAAGTCACACTATCTCTTAGCGTCTTTAATAATCTTTAACGCATGATAGGTCAATTCCTCACCCGGCCAAATCAGTGAAAATTACTCAGGGTTGGAAGTCGCCGTAAATATTGTTAAGAGTTGGTACATCTATGGGATTTTATTTGGCGTGCGTTTAAATATTTATATTTTTAATTTAGTTTTAGTTGCTATCTGTTTAGTTTATTTTAGTTTTACTCTAGTGGTGATCTGAGTTCTAAGCATATCTACGCACTTCTTCTCCTTCTTTGAGTGGAACACCAAGTCGTCCAACGACCCGATGAACCCAGGTGTCAGAGTTTTTCAACCGTCTACTGCAAGTAGCAGGCCAGACATGGATGTGTAACGACCACCGCCGTATAAGTTATCATAGACAGCATAACTGACGGCTTAACTAACGACTTGCTTTTCGGACAATCCGTTGGTTCAGCCTGCAATGTCCTGACCAGACAGGGAACAAAATTTCAAAGTGATAAATATACTTTGTGAGTGGCCCCATCGGGAATTGAACCTTCTGCGTCGCAGGCAGTCGTACTAACGACTGCGCCACATTGGCTGTCAAAATAGCATACGTACTTCAACTAGAGACACACAGATAGCTTTAGCTTGATTGCATAGGGAATAGCTGTACCCAAGCACTGGCAGTTACTGGTAAAATAAGTTATTTGTAGAAACTGTGTTGGGTAAGTTATATAAACATCAGAAAAACAAGACTGATTGCTTCAGGAGTTACATCGTCAGGGATCTGTCGAGTCATCCGTCGACTCTTCGCCCGCACAACGTAAGAAGAAGAATGTGCCTCGCTACGCCCTGTTTATCCCATATTACAAGAGCCTTTTGTGCGACCAAAATTACCAGGATTACATAAATGGCGGGAATATATCTTAGAACACTGGCGCACGCAATTATCTGGTTTTGGTTGGGGACGTTTACTTAAGAGCTTGTACGAGAATTGTTATTGTGCTAGGATGAGATGTTTTGTTACTTAGAATTGTTGCTATTCATCTTGTGGAAGCAAGCGAAGACAAGAGAAGAATTTATTTCAGATTTTTATTAAGTACATACATGTGTTTAATTGAAGCTTTTTATACGACATTAGCGTACTAATAACAAATAAAAAAAAAACAAAAGCATACTTGCCAAGTTATTTTTGTTCCATAACAATCCACACTTTGCAAAGTTTTATTTCACTACATATTCCACAAATTATGACGATATTATGACAACTGCAGCTTGATAAGATCAATGTAATAATGGGTAAATGTTAATAGACACTCCGCGACAGAAACCAACACCACTGAATATTATTTGTGCAATCGCACCGGTGTACTCTCAGCGCAGCGAGTGAGACGTGCATGCATCCGAACATGCATCGATCGACTGACGGAACGACAGGTAGTTTTGCACCGCATCATGTGAGCTTTCAGGCGAGGCGACAAAGGTTCCGGTCTTATTCTAAGGCAAAGGATTCGGCCCGATAAGACTGAAAATACCGAACCATCATCTAGGGTTTGGATTTTATCCCCTCGCGCCGTAGAATGAATACTAAGCGGGCGATCGATGAGGCGCTTTCAGAACTGTGTTGCCAAGTATGAAAATAAAACGGAGGCTTGGGTAGGAATTTATAGGTAGTGGCACAAAATTTAACATGAAATTGCTTCTATCTATTCTTATGGTATAAGTGTAGACCATATGTAGGTACTGTGAAATATCGAAGCTCTGATGTGCCTACCTATACCTAGACCTACATAATAAAAACATAGAACGAAAGGGGAATAACGGGGAGAAATAATTCTTAATTAGTAGAAATCCAATTTATGCGCCAGGCGTCGACTAATTAGTCTATCCAGCCAATGGTAGTTTGAATATATTTTAATAAGTTATGCATAACGTTCAATGCTCGTTTTTCCAATAAAGTTTGCATTAAATTTGTGTACCGATGTTGCACGTCGAAAATAACGAACAACTTCAATACCAGTCTTGTTTATGGGATGGTTTGTTTGTCCTTTGTAGCTTCGTACGAGCTCTGATGGACGTATTGGACATCAAGAAATTTATTATTATGACTCATGTTACTACAAATTGGATCGAGAAAGAAAATTGACGAGTATTTTGTAAACATTCTGTGACTCGACGTAGGAGTATGAGTCAAGAGTATAACAACCGCTTTGGTTAGGAGCTTCGCAATACGGTTAGGTCAACGACTTGAATACCTATGACCTAGCCACATGTCAAACCGAAAGAGCCATCATTGAGAGTGTCTAATGAAATTAATAGCCGTAAATGTTTCAAAATTTTGAGACGCTGTAGGAGCCAACGAACTTTCGAATCAAAGCTTTTAGCCCTCTAGCCTATCGGAAAAATCTCTTTCTTCTTCTTCCTATCAATATTGTGTACCGTTGTTAGGAATGGAAGCCGATTCTTTCAATGATTTTAAAGCTCAAACAACTCGACTACTAGATTTCTGTTGTATATCCGTGATATTAAGCCGTAAACTTGTACCTTTATCCATCATCGTAACCTTATACCTATCTACCGACAGCACGATTATCGCATAGAAAATTCAAGAGGAAGATATAGGCCGTCGGAGGTGGGGTGGGGTGAGACATCAAAGTTTATACCTGCAGAAGTTAGAGTTTATAGCTCAATAAAGTCATCTGTCACTTTACAGCGTAGCCATGCATAATTTAGACGCCGGCGCTTAATAAAACATGGCGGCCTTGTTCGTATTTGGAGTGCTACGTAAATAAATTGGGAATATACCGTCTTTACGTTAAAGTACGTGAAGACGTCGGCATCGTGTGTACTTGTAATTACAAAACGAGATCAAAGTTCGAAGAAAGTCTAAAAATAAAAAAGCATAAACTACTTGAAATGGTTGCACTACCGAAACGGAACAAACCGTTAACGCTATACAGGATGTCCGTTACTAAGTACAGTTTTAAACAGCAATTTTTACTGCGTATTTGTGTTCAACAAATTGAAAACCCTTTAGTAATTACATAGACAAACAACCACATTGTGTTGTAATCTGTCATTAACCTAGGATGTACTTACGCTTAACAATTACTTTATAGTAGGGTACCCCTCGATGCAAATTGTCACTTTCGCAGAATGTCACGCACGTTAGTATTTGTCAACAGCTGTCTCTACAAATTGTGTCCAATTTAATGTTTGAAGTGATCTTAGCCTTCGTGGTGAGTCGGTCTACCCCTTGCCTCGGGTGAAGTGTCGTTGAACGACCGACAATTAGGTCGCCTAAGTGGACGGACTATCTCCGTTTGCTTTCTGATCGCCTAGCATAAACCAAGAGCCCAGTACGTATATGAAACTTCTTGTTGGACGTATAATTTTTTCTTCTGAATAAAGAAGTGAAACCAGTTTTTTCTTCCAACGAAATTTGCTAACTTCTGTTGATATTTCAAAGTTATTTTATATGGGATGTCTAAATATTTTCCTTTATATATTTTGAGGTGTTTACCCTAAGCAAGAAACACAATAGTTTCCCTTAACGATTTTATAAATGTCTTACACGACGCACACGTAGGTATAATAAAAGTTAGTCAATTTGCTCCAACCAATTAATGAACTAGTCCAATAAAAGTAATAAAGGACGTGGGGGTTGTCCATTCAATTACTCATTATGTATTGACTAAATGTCTTTTGTTTTTGTTTGAATTGGAATTTGACTGAATACATTATAAATTGATTGAACATAATCACGATTTTCTGAATACACAAAACAGATCGGAATGATTGGTAGTTAAAAATGTATGGCGGAAATGAATTTTGTGTATTTTAACTAACAACATTTAGCAAGTTTGCTATTGAATAAATTGTTTTCAGCTATGGAACTGTTACTTTTACAGTTTTGTTTAGTAGATCCACCCTAATTTAGAATCTACCTAGAAACAGAAAACCAATCGCTACAAAAACTAACCTTCCAGATCGATTAGACAAAGTTATCCCCATTTAATTCTGATTTAGTTCTATGCCCATCCCGCGCCTTCGTTCATAAAGTCGGTTATTAAGCAGAATTATTCGTATAATAGCTGGGGCCAGCGTAGGTGTGGCTAGATAGACCTCACGCGATCGCGCCGTACATCACTAAGTAGTATTTAAGGCAGCTAGGCGGCTACTGGCTTTTATCTAGCAAACCTAGAAGGAATGGAAATTGGTAGTAGATAGACTGTTTTACGTTTGCAGTGCTAATTTGGTTCAAAGTAGCTGTCCACCCACGCTGTGATGTATCGATTTTGATGTGGGACATATTGCACTTCTGTCTGGTTAAAATAGTTCCAGTTAATTAGAAGAGACTGGGTGTATGTACCTTTAATATGTTGAGAGTTACGTTAGAAGATAGGTTATTGGCAATCACGCTTAGGTACACAAAACAATAGGTGACCTATCACATTTATAAGGAGGTAGGTATTATGCCTGTACAGTACACTGAAGGAATTTCAACTATAAATTCTGAGTCTTGACCTCGTTACCTGATGTTTTGTTAAAATTCTATTACACTTATAACGAAAGATTTACATTACCCAGCTTTTTAGCACCTGTCTGACGTTGTAAGTGTTTTGTAATGTCTACATTCAACAGTTACTCATCTTAGAGGTATTCTATCGCGCAAAAGCTGGAATACTGAAGATTTTTGCTTCTGTTCAACATCAGTACCTAGTATTAATTTGTGAATTCGTTCGGCGCTGGTTCGCCTAAAAAGAGAGGCTCTCGCAGTAGTCAATAAAAAAAGCAAGCCCTGGGCCTGATTAGAATCAGATTGCTTTGAAATCAGAATATGGTTCAATATGCGTCAACGTTAAATGACCTAGTTTTTAATATTTTGGATGTTGAGTATAATATGAGGTTTGCTTCTTACTGACTTCAGCTATGGTCAGATAATTCTTAACTAAATCTAAAACCAAAAGGAAACTTGCATTCACACAACGACGGATAGCACATCAATCTAAATTTAGTGCAACTAAATTGTATCCCAGTGATTTCAGGCTTGCATTCGAACAACGAACAACTAGACCCTTTTATTTGAAACTGGGTAGGTATTTTAAAAACGTTTCGAACTTCCCGTTCAGTGCGCTTAACTCGCACAGTTTTCGATTCCAACCGAGAGGCACTTTCCAACAATCACTGTTTATTGTCTACGTAAAGACTAAAACACACTGAATGTGAGACTGCATGACGATGAATCTTTAAGTAACACGTCAAATAAATCTACTGCGTAGTTTATGCAGGGGCCCCGGAATGGAAACTTTAGTTAAAGTAACTCAATAAATATAAGAACTTTTGACGAACTACCATGCGCGTAGTGTGCTCTAGGCTTAAGTTTGGAGCTACATAAAATTGCACAAGCTGTTTTTTTCGGAGAGCCGTTATTGAATTTTACGAGTTGGTATCATAATTGAATTGCAGTCCGGATGGATAAGCTGGTTTATTAGAATTCGAATTTCATTTTGACTTATTCAAGTGTTTCGCAGAAAAAATAACAAATATAATCACATCGAAATCTGTATGTTATTGAATTAAAAAAACGAGAGCCACACTGTTACAAAAGTCTATTTGTAGAAGATTCCAGGCAGATTCTTGTGTTATTTTCCAAAACCTATACCCACTTAAAGAACAAGCCATAAAATTGCAAACTACTAGTCCCCTTCGACCCGGCACAAAAAACTTTTGTTGCTAAAATCTTATTTGCCTGAGCAATTCGCTCCGTCTAGGTGCGCAATTTTGCCACAGCCACCGGCTAAGGTTATTCGACCAGTGGAGAAAGAACTATGAAGGTACCTAGGTACATTATTTTCCAGGAAATGTGATGTGGGATAGAAATATACAACGGATTTGGCTGATATGGAAATGGTGCGCTTCCTAAAAGTAGAACGTCATTCACACTTAATTCTAGACTTAAAATTATTGAGGTAGAAACTGGTTTATTGGTATTTCCTGTGGATGACAGTAAAATTAATTAGAAACGGTATGGGTCGCCTGCCTAGCTCGGATATTGGCTTGTTGTGTTCCGTCGTCGTGTGGGGATATGAGTGCACTTTTACGACCCTGCGCTAGCCATTCTATATTTAATTGAAGATGATCTGGAGGTTAATCACTCAACATACTTTAAATAAGGTTTTCATAAAGGAATGTTTGATCTAACCTATCAATATTCTTAGTACCTACATACGGCACTTTACGACAAAAGGGGCAAAATACCACGACTCTAGTGTAACCAGTCTCCGATAGAAATACAGCGGGGGAACATTGGTATGCTGCCCACATTTTCCACACTTTATTCCAGAGAAGTCTTTGAAAATGTAAAAATATGGAGCTTTAAAGTAGACTTGTAAGACGTGAAATGCAACCGATTTGAAAATGGAGGAGGGAATTTAAAAGGTCTTTCCTGACTTTTCTTGTAATTATGTAAGAAGGTGGCATTTATCGAAGAAAACTGAGCACAATTGCACATTTGAAAGAACATACGCTTAATAATAGCAATAACAACACTTGCTATAGAAGTTGTTCTTGGCATTACCAGATTTCTCGATAAAAATGATGATCTAAGGCACGTTATAGGTCATTTTGCGACTACAAAGGTCAATGGCATTAGTTTGGCATTCCTACACGCACCAGTAGATAAGGTCAGAATAACTTTACCGTTATAAGATCCTTACCTAATGAAAGTAAAGAACAGTACAGTAATCGCAATGTTGGTAAATAAAACTTTCTGCAATAACTATGAATGAAACATAAGTTTATAAACTTGAATGAACGTAATTGCGAGACACAATGGTATAGTCAACTTAACTTTTTAATGAGTCCACTAATTTAGATTTACAAAAGCTTTGCACGCAAGTTTTCAAAAGTTGGCACGGCGCGGCGCTATGGTGACAGTTCAAAAAGTTACGTGGCAAGGCTTTGTGCGAAATCACGTTGAAAAGTTCATAATCACTGTTTGATTCTAGTGTCCTGAAGTTATGTTGGAAAGCGCGACGGTAAGCGGTTTTTGCAAAGAAAGCTTAGAGTAAGTTAGTTAACATTAAGTATCGCGTCTGTAGTAAAGGTGTAGTTAAGCTTCAACAAAGGAGAAGCTAAAAGCATTGCCTATGAAGGAGAAAGACCATTAAATTTCAGTCAGTAGGTATTCCTTTGATTTACCAAGGAACAAGATTTATAAAAATAAATAAAACAGAATGCCGGATAATATCAGCTTTCACGTACTCATTCACAGAAAAAATACAAAATGCCAAACACATTCAGAGACCAGAGTTGATGGTATTTAAAATTCAGTACGCGTGCCACGTTCGCCAGTGGAAGCCACCAGGATTCCATATTAGTATGTGTCGGTACCTGACATGGATGAAAGAAAAGATTAAAAGAACGAAACCGTAAATATGAACTTCTTCCGACCGTCCACGGTCACGGGGTAAGCAGAGCATCAATGGCCGATTGAATGTGTCGACTTTTATTTATTTTGTACGGAATCATACACAAAAGCTCATAATTCCGTCATGTATGTAATACCTAGTTACTCAAATACCAAAGTTCATCTTGATAGTTAGAGAAGTAACTCACAGAAATACTTTTTTTTAACTGTAATAATGAGTTTGCTTTGTATTCGATACGAAACGTTCAATTTATAAGAGAGGTTTTGTTTCTTTTAAGTTCAAACTGTAGTTCGTTTTAGTATAGTTTAGCGGTGGAGCTAGCTAGTAGATCGTGCATGGCATAGCTAAGTTTCTTGTATTTCTAGTTCCTGTCTGATTGCAGACGTACAGAAAGACTACCGAGGTATTAGCAATCTACACTATCTACACTAATATAATAAAGAGGAAAACTTTGTTTGTTTTTTTGTTTGTTTGTTTGTTTTTTTGTATGTATGTAATCGATAAACTCCGAAACTACTGGACCGATTTCGAAAATTCTTTCACCATTAGAAAGCTACAACATTCCTGAGTAACATAGGCTACTTTTTACCACGGGAAAATTCCTCATTTCTACGGGAAAACGGTTAGCAGCAGGAAAAGCGGGAAATACAGCGGATATTACCCAAATAAGCCAAACCGCTTTACCGATCTTCGCGAAATTTGGTACTGATATTACTAGCATAGTAAAGATGGACATGGACTACTTTTTGTCAGCCTTCGAGGATCTGGAGTACAAGTACCTGATGAAGACCACCAGCATCCCATCTAAACTATAAAAGATACGGTCATGGCTTCATAGAAGAAGTTGTCCACCATGACGGGCCGCTTCTGCTGGCACATGGTCATCGAGGATCTGAGTACCTGATGAAGACCACCAGCATCCCATCTAAACTATAAGAGATACGGCCATGGCTTCATAGAAAAAGTTGTGCATCATGACGGGCCGCTTCTGCTGGCACATGGTCATCGAGGATCTGGAGTACCTGATGAACATCATCAGCATCCCATCTAACCTATAAGAGATACGGTAATAGTTTTTAAGTAAAAGTTACTCAGCATGGCAGGCCGCTTCTGCTGGCACATGGTCATCGAAGATCTGGAGTACCCGATGTAGACCACCAGCATCCCATATAAACTATAAGAGATACGATAATGGCTTCAAAGTAAAAGTTATTCAGCATGACGGGCCGCTTCTGCTGGCAAATGGTCACGAGGGTCTGGAGTACCTGATGTAGACCACCAGCATCCCATATAAACTATAAGAGATACGGTAAAAGCCTCAAAGTAAAAGTTATTCAGCATGACGGGCCGCTTCTGCTGGCACATGGTCACGAGGGTCTGAAGTATCTGATGTAGACCACCAGCATCCCATATAAACAATAAGAGATACGGCAATGGCTTCAAAGTAAAAGTTACTCAGCATGACGGGCCGCTTCTGCTCGCACATTTACCTCTGCTGGATCGGAGTAATGGACTTTTTACTACGGGCAAAGATCCAATTTCTACGGGAAAACAGGTAAGTAGCAGCGGGTGAAACCGCTGGGCGGGCTGCTAGTAAGGTATATGTATAGCCGGACGGCTAGTTATGGAAAAACGTGTTGGATTTCTAGCTTTAGTGAATATCCTTTTGTAGGTTGATAGAGAGGTATTTTATAAAGTCACTTTTGTTCTTTAAGTGCTATGTGTACTAAGTATACGAAAATACAGGTAATTATTCGAAAAATTGATGGTATACTGCTCTTTCAAACTAAAATACCTGGCAACAATTTAGATAGGGAGTAGCCTACCCCTACACAGGAGATTGATAGGATATTGAACACACGCCTCGCCTGGGCAGCTAAGCTCCACCGCTAATCAGCTGATCGCATGACCGGGGTGGCCCTGATAGTTCGTAGTGAACAATGGAATGATAGAGCCTTTTGTTCGTGTATCTGATGTAGCTTTATCTATATCATAGTCATTCTATAATCCCAAATTGCTTCCAGCTGTCGTCCATTTACCAACTAAACCGAATACCTAAGCGTAACTGCAATAGCGCTTGCATCAGCGGACTTGGAGGCGAACAGCATGATGACCGATATAGCTTTCTTGGTAAAGCCAAAAGCTAAGATCCGATTATTTAATAAATATTCTTCGACTAGTCTGAAATATCATATCTATGCAGGCAACTGGTATTTTTAAGATGAGGTACAAAGGTTGCGTTTTTGTTGGGTATTTCATTTTGCATTACACATCACTCGTTAATGTTTGCCTGTATCTTTTAGCGCCACGTTCGCACGCCAGCAGTTGTATCGACCCGACACGACAGTTTAGCTACAGGTGTAGTTTTACCTTTCCGAACACGTACCAACCGACTAACTAATCCGCAGTCGCTATGAGCCGGAAGTTGGTTTGATTAAAGTCCGCACGGTGCTGAGACAATGTCTCTTTTCTCTGTTCCATTTGCTTTGTATAGACTAAGGTTTTATTTGTGAGCTGTCGTGTTCGGTATTAACTGACTAATGCACTTTTGTATGTCGTACGGCTGGGGTTAGAAACCACAAGGCAAATAATCTGTTGCATTATCTAACCTATTTAAACCTGTACAAAAAGTGATAAGGCGTAACAACTTGGACAAAGAAATTGATATAGAATAATGCCTACTTGCTTGAAAATCGCAATGTTGAGACTATCAAACATATATTAATTAAAATAATAACTGATATTTGGGCTTCCGGTTCTCCCTTCAGGCTAGAGTCAATAGCAAAACCAAAAATTTGCATAATACCTATTAATACAGTAAAAGCCAAACTCGAAATTTTCAGTTGATATCGGAAGATCGAGTTCATTGGTTAATTAAGCCCACTCTGGCATTAAACCGGTGCGTTTTAATTACATTAAATCCTGTATAAATGGCTTCAGGCCGCTGCTGGGAGGATCCGGGAATAATGGGTAGCTCCGTAGAGCTCCATAAAAATAATTGCATTTATAGGTATATGTCAAAGAAATGACAAAATATCTATATAACTGAAAAGTGTTAGACCAGAAAGTATCTAGAGTCTCTCTCTCTATACCTCACTGATATGTTGATAAGAATGCCATGATAAAGTTTTAGGTAACTTCTTCTTTTAAAGGCAATTTGCAAAAGTTAGTAGTATGATATTGATTTATCTTTTTACTAATAGAAAATTAATTATTTCTTGTTGATAATTATTTAGGTTGTAGACGAAGGTATAAGTTTTGGACCATCGTGGAATAACCTGGGGAAAATTGCGATCGTAAATACGCTGTTTATTTTTTCATCGGCAAAATTTTCACAGCCAGCAGAATTATAATCGAACGGTGTGCAGTGAGCTTTCGTATTTCTGGGAATTTTCATGTTTATTAAAAAACAAACTGACGTTATTCTCTTAGTAACAATGAAAAAGCTATTGTACAGAATATGAATGGTAAAGCAAATTGTTAAAACTATTACGGAGAGCATAAATAAAAATACACGTTGATTTTTAGAAGGAAGGAAGAAAGGAATTAAAAAGCTGAAAGGTTTAAAATACCTCGTATAAATTATGTATATTAACTGAAACTTTACGGTGTGTGTGAACATGGTAATTTAGCGTAAATATAGGACACAAAAGCTGAATATACATTAGAAGCTTTACCTTATTGAAATGTAAATTATTTTAGGAAATCAAAGCTGCCTTTCTATTAAAGTACAAATTAAAACGTGTTGATAGTAAGGTAAATATTATTTATGAAGTCGTTTGAAATAATATTTTTATTTTGCTATGATAATGACTAATGAGTTACCTATAGATTCAGAATTTTGGTTAAAGGTTACATCCTAGGTGCAGAGACATTAATGGTAACACTCGATCGTTAGGATCGAACTGGCCAGTGAAGCTTTCTAAAGTTTCAAATTTGTTAAGGTGCAAGTTCGTCTGATGCTCCCACCTATGAGGCTATAGTCGTAGTATGAAAGTGGTGCCGCGTTCGTGGGATGCGACAGACGCGTGCGGCCTACTACGACTACCTATAGCTGCATCAACCGCACGCGTCAGTCGCATAGCCGCAGCCGCACCTGACGAACTTTCACCTTTACTGTGACTTCAGTCCTCGTCAAATCACAGAATTGATAATTCTATGACATCAGCTTTAAACTTGTCACATTTGAAACCAAAAGCTAATGAAATTACCCAAGCCACTTTAAATGCTCCATAACCGTTTAACCTCTGCGGGGCGCGGCGCTAGAATCGGCGATACTCTGACATCACGGTTAGAAGCAATGCGTGTCACGTCGAGACGTCGAGGCGAATCGAATTACTAGAGGTTTCTTGTGAATCATCGTGGTTTAAGAGACGGCACTGGTAAAGGACGCGTGTGAAAATTTCAATATTAAGGTATGTTATTATAAAACAATAATAGCCCTTAGTTCAGTCAGCCCGTTTGCAAAAATCAAATTCTATGGAGAAGTAGTTTAACCATCGATTAAACGCGCGAGCGACTAACTTTTATGTAATATCCAAACTGCAATTGGTTTTTCGAACATTTGATGACGATAGTTTGAAAACAAAGCTGAAAGCCGAATAGCATTTTTGTCACTCCTATTCAAAATATAAAATAAAAACCAACCAACCAAGTATTTTGAATTACGAAATCCTACAATATCTACCTACAAGTTTTTGACAACATTTAGCACCACTTAGGGTGGCATAAGACGTCCGCAAAACGCGTGCGTTGCGCGTATTAAGCGCGTCTTAGTCCAAAGTCTACAAAAGAATCCTAGCGCTCTGAGCCCGGAGCGGACGTAACGTAGGCAGGGTGCGTGGGCTGCTCTTATCAATTCAGTATTCAATGGTAGTCTGTCCCACTCACTCATGAACAATCCCAAATTTAAGGTTGCTATTTTTTTCACACTGAACCATTTTACATATATTATTTTTACTTTTCTAGATGCAGCGGCGTTTATTGAATCGTACGATATCCTTTTAGTCCGGCTTGACGATATTAATCACAGAAATCCGAAAATAGAATTGTTCATTAGTTAGCGTTAGAGACTGTGCTAATAGGTATTTCTGAGATACTGTACTAATAGGTATTTCTGAGAATCCGCCCCTTCTGGTTCAGTTACCCATTAGTGCAGCCAGTTCTTGTTCTATGTAGTAGAAATTCATCCCTGATGATTCAACCGTTACGTTACGTATTCTCCCTGACATCCTATATCAATGCTACGGTACCAATTTCGGTGAGTGTAGCACATTGGTAATGCATGGAGCTGGGATTCGTATTGTCTTACGTCTAAAGAGATTATAAGTGAAGACAATGGACGAGTAAGGTTAGATTCTGTGTCTTACGCACTCAACGATATGTATGGTTCTTCATTCATTATAGTTGAACAGGTTTTTTGTCGATCCAGTCAATGCTTATAGCGTTCGCGCATCCGTCTACCTACTATCAAGGCTAAACCGTTTTTGCAAATTTGCAAATGTATTCTACGTTTATACCTATTCTCTGTAGTCTTTTAGTTTGAAGTATGAACAAAAATGTACTGTTTGTGGATATGGTTATGTTTCACTTGCAGGAATAGGACCCAGCACAACTCATACTTCTATTTCAGTACGGACAGACTCCTTACCGCAGTAATTATTAACACCAATAATACCTTGGACCCATCAATATCAACCGGGACGTATATTTGTGTTCATACTTCAAACAAAACCAATACAGAATGCAGAAACCCGATGAATAGCCGACCTCGTTAATGCTTTGGGTTCGACAAATGATTTCTGATTGTATTTTGGCTTTAGACTGATCGTTGGATTTGTTGTGATGTCTAGCCGAGGTTCCAGATTGATGTGCTCAGTTTATCTATGCTGCCCTAACGTTTAAATAGATTTCAGTCTCCGTAGAGGACCTGATAGTGGCGAACAAACGGGCTGTTGACGTCGCAAACTACTGGAAATCGATCATATGAGATAAACCGTTGAAACGAAAAGCAGGCACGGCCTATAAATAGAAATAGCTGAACATCAAGGCTTCGATATGGACATAATTTTCGTACGTACCGATCTTTCAAAAAAAAAGGCTTGAAAAAGTGTCAATGAAATGTTTCCGCCGATTAGCACTTTCAAATCTGTCTTCTAATAACAACTTCTCTTGACCTTCACAATATTTATCTTAAGAATTTATTTATACGAAATATATTTTTAATTCTAACTATTAGACTCGAATAGCAAGTTTTTCTGCAACCATCAGTCAAGGTTCAATTTTTTTTGGTTACGAAGTTAATGATAATTGTTGAGATGATCACACGATTTTCTAGCAAAAACTTTGGACGCCAAACATAAGTTATGTATGATAGAGTTGCCAGTAAAATTAGAGCATGATTTTAAAAGACATGAAAGTCAATCCGTACAAAAAGAGAACTCGGGTTATACAAAACCGTTGGCCTCGAAATCGATTGCGGACTGGGATACGTATTGAAATCGTGTCGAGCACCACTCGCGGACACCCCAGAGGGATATACAACACGGAATTACTTTGTTGGTTGTATACGAAAAAGTTTGCAATATACAAAATTTTGATTGGGATGTCACTGTGACTAAATGAACTACATGACTGGCAGAAAATGGGAGTGTTGAATATAAACTGGAACGGACCTACTGTTACCTTGTCGGAAACGTAAGCTGAAGAAGTTTGCACAAAACACAGGAATATTAAATAAAATAAGATATTTTACGCACAAAATAATGATTCAATTCGCACAGCAGAGCAACAATTCGAGTACCCATTCAACTCATGTTAGTAGAACAAAAACTAGTAAAATGCTAGAATGGATAACTCGACGTGCTGTTGATATTAGGTACCTAAATAGTCCTAATAATGGTGTGAAGAGATTCAGTTGGCTATAATGGCTTCACTTGGGAACCGAAAACAACGAGGAACTGTCCAGAACCAAGTAATTGAAAAGATAATATAGATGGCGCTCTTCAGATGCTTAGGAACTACTGTAATGTCATTTCTTTAATAAGACCGTGTTTTTATCATTATGGACTAAAAAGTTTATACTAAGCACTATCTATTAAAAGCGCTATCTACATTTGCTTTTCAATTGCGTGGCACTGGACAGTTTTTCATTGGTCTTCGTGTCTTCTGAAAACCAGAAAACTCTCCAGTCGAGATAACGCTGCTCGCCATAAAAAATAATAAGTTCACGCTTCTGGACCACAGAGAATGTCACGTCCACATCACGTCGTGTGGATAGCTAACTATTTATAAGATGTCATTATCTCCCAGCGAGTGACATCATTAACATTGCGGAGAATGATGATATTTTTAGCTCTACAACAACCAATATTAGCACGGTTTTAATAGAGGTCGTGGACGATAATTAACATAATATTTTTTTGATGCTGAAATTGTGTTTGCGTCACGTCACGCTCTGTTGTGTCTCGATAACACTGTTTTCTGCTTTCCTGTAGATTTGTGTGAGAGGATTACTAACCTGGATAATCTAAGAACTCACTTGATGAAATACTGTCACTACAGTACAGTAATCTACGGCCGATTCTAAACATTGAAACACCCATCAGGCTGCTATCAAGCCAAAATTTAAACGGCATTTTGGAAACGCGACGCGATTTAAGTAGTTAAGCCGAACCAACGCGACAACCTATTCGATTACAACATGAAAATTTCCGAACTATGACGTCACGGTATTTAATTCTGGATTATTAAAAGACCTCTATTTCCCATGCAAATAACTTCCTGGTACCGGCTGTCGTGGATTCGTCGGACTATAAACCTCAGTTTCCAAGATGTTGGATTCCAGCAGAGATTGGACTGACACCTTGTCTAGTCAATTTCTAAATGAGTACAACGCAGTCACGGCGTCACCGCTGAAGTTCGAAGAAACACGTGCAATGTCGTCAATATGATTCAGAGAAGATCCCAAAAGACTTGAGCTTTTTTTATTGAACACATCATTAAAAATTGAAACGTTCGCTGAGCAATTTGGCTGGACAAAAAAGGAATTAAATTGGGTAAGTGGGTGAGTAAATAATTAATGAAAAACATTTCATTTCACAATTATAAACACAAACAAGAAATGGAAAACTTAAACTAAAAGAAAGAAGACAAAAGAGGGTATAAATAGAGGATGAAAGAAATTTTAGGAGGTCATAAGCCACAATCTAAGTAAGTAAGTACCCAATATGATCTCCACGCAAAAATCTCCGTGGCGACGTTTCGGGGTTATCCAATCGGACGTCTTAGAACGGACATCATGGGGTAGCAGATCGGACAAAATCAACCTGAATAATCCGATCTTGATACCTTAAGATGTCCATTCTGGGGTGTCAGACTGGATAAACCCGACGTTTTCGCTGCAGAGGATCAGTCAAAGATCATTGTGGGAAATCTAAATAAAATGTGACGAGATGAGAGCCTTGAGTGGCTTCCCGGCGATAGGTGACTAAATCACGGTTTCATTAAAAAATTTCATGGTTGAAGCCTCATACATATTAAACCCCGTTCTGATAACAAAAATGTTAAAAACACGCCATTTTTCACGTGCAGGTTTTTCTGCTGTTACTGTTGTAAACTGTTTACTGTAAACGTGCCATCTTATAATTGAGTTCTGAACGTGTACTCTAATTTGATAGAAACAGTTTTTCGATAAACTGCGTTTTAAATTTTTCATCGATTGATGAATATGTGTTGTATCTATGCACCAATATCGTCAGGGAGCCTCTTAAGGATGACGTGAGCCTAAGGGCCCTTTTCCTGTCATGCGTATTTACGCACGCGCGCGGATCTGGTCCGCATGCGGATGATAGCACGCTCCTGTTCCGCGCGCGTGCTAGCCGCATGATAGGAAAAACATAAAAACATGTATCAAAAGATAATATGCGTGCGGCCCGCATGCGGACCAGATCCGCGCGCGTGCGAAAATACGCATGACAGGAAAAGGGCCCATAGTGGTGATGATGATGTATATAATTACGCCAGCAATAAAGGGTACATACATACCACGAGTGCGTGTAGCACCCGTCTTTCCGCCGCGGCGTGTGGCTCCCTATAATGCGGCAGGTGGCGACCTGGAAACAGGAAATTGGAATTACTATCAGGATATTACAATAACAAGGAAAATCCTGTTGAAAGCAGGCGCACATTAGTTGAGACACAAAATAAATTCATATAGAACTAGAAATATTACGAAAACGTGAATCATGGTTATCAACCAGCACAGTATCAACATCAACCAGCACCACTCTTGGATATGGTGGTCAGTAGTACCTTGACCTATTTCAGTACAAATCTAATAAAAGTACAACAGTAACTGTACTTCGCAGAACTAGAAAGATTTCCATTTTCTACAAGATAAATCTAAGTGCATAATTTGTTATCGAAGAAATGCAGTTGGTACCTACTCTGTTTACCATTGATAAGAAATTGTGTCAATGTTATACGAGGTTCAGTCGAGTTTCTAGTTTATTCGTGTTTATTTTCAAATGTACACTATGTAATAACTTTTATACATTGTATTGTACGCTGGATTTAGTTAACTTGTAAAGTTGAACTACCTAGCTGTGTCGCTGTAGAGTTATTTGTGTAGGTTTCTAATGAGGCTTTAGTTTGTACATTTAATATTGGTATTATATATCATATTATCGCATATTTAAAGAAACGTACCAGCAATCTATAATATTTCACATGGACCAAAATTTCTAGTGTTAAGCTATCTGTCCAGATATAAGTAGTCAATTCTTGTTAATAAGACAGCCTTGACAATCATAAAAAATACGGCTTTTTCAGGCCACGCGATCTTACAATTTACAACAAGCAAAATTTTTGATAATGTCTTGGAGTAGGTAGGTGCCGTTTCTGCTCTCTCCGAAATTAATTAAAAATAAATTAATGACGAAATTAGCTATACGAAACGTCAGACCGGGTTTGTTCCGAGTCGATGGGATTAAATTAGCTCAAGCAGTGGGCTTTTATGTACCAAGTTACAGCTTGCTCCAAGTTAGAGTGCTTTTACATTGTACAGATGACGACATGAAACTTCCGACACGGCGGCGGCGCTCCGGCTTCCATTAAAGGCACTCTAAAATTCAATCAACAAAATAAAGGCTTGCGAATATTTAATTCGTATTTATCTCGGGCTAAACACAAAGGGATTTATTCGGAAAGGATTAGCCAATGAAGTGTATCGTTCGTGCAAAAAGTATTTTGCTAATCTCCTCAACATTATATGTTATGTAAGATGTGAAGGATAATGCATAAAAAAATGTTGTATTAAATCTGCCAACCATTTGCAATAAGTTGCAGTTTATTACAATGTATCAATAGAACTGAGTATAACGTTTAACCACATGAATTTCTATATGTACCTAAGCGTTCAAAACCCTTTACATCTACCTATATTCGGATAATTTAAACCACCGTTTACTTGAAACTTGTTCACAATTTCTGTAGAGGAAAACTCCTTTGTAGCGTTCAGTATCGAGATAAAACCTTAAACTTGCTTATTGAACGCGAAATGGGGCGCGCCGACAAAAAAAATATATCGAAAGTTAAATTGACTTCAGAATTAACGCCAAAGTGAGTATACTTTTTGGTCCGTTATGAAAACTTTGTAGATGACATCTTTAACCAAGTAAATATGTTAATTTTAAACACCAAGTAAATATTTTCGGGCTATGTTCTACTCGCGAAACTGAACAAATTACGTCAATATTTTTTTGCTAAAGTTTGAAAAATTATATAAGGGCAACGAATTATAAGGGCGTCCCACAAAAACAATGTATTTTAGAGATAATAGTAGGCCGAATTTTCTTTTTATACATTTTTAAAGAACAGTTACTAAATAAAACAATTTAACAAATAGAACACGCTCTGATCTGAAATTATTAGCACTGAATTCAAAATAATAACGAAAATGTATTTGCACTGAATTCAAAATAATGACGAAAATAGTGATATAGCTGGAATCGAATGAAAAGAGGGTTTAATTACAGTTTGAATCACAGAAACAGGAGTAGTGCAATAATATTCCGTGTGCGTGATTACTCCCACTACTCCACACAATCATTCACGCGTCGATACGTTTAATCTCAATTAATAGCAATTCCGTGAAACACAATTAGGACCTATCTGTGATTGAACGTACTATAATAATTATATTGAAATAGATACATCCAATTGACATTCAATTTAAAATGTACACTCTTTATTAGCAAACACTAAAATTAACGAAACTTAAACTTTGGTCTAAAGTACGGTTTTTTCTTAGCTGGTTACAGACTTTGGCCACATCTAGACGCACAAGCCAGTAGTCGGTTTCATCAAAACACGGAGGCTAATGTGAAGCTACCTTCTTCTTCTTTTCGTGTGGGACACCGAGTCGTTCAACGACCCGATGAACCGTAGCCCGAGAAGCTACCGTATTAAAGAATTTTACCAGCGCCTTTTCTTATTATTAAAACAAATTATAACCCTAAAGTACCGCACACAAGACTATTTATCGGTTTGAAACGGCCCAAATACACGAATGACCGCGAATTTACGCGCAAACATTTCTACACAAACAGGCAATAAATCAGTCGGAGGATTCCTCTTGGCACAAATCATTCACGGCAATTGTGCCACGCGTCATTTGAGTTAATCCGGACCTACAGGAATCCCATTCTACAGCTGAAATGGAATGCATTTACAGAATAGGGTTTTCAATCCCGGCATTTAGTTAGAGTAGGCGACATTTATGTTACAGAACCGTTCATAACTGGGTTAGATAAATTATTAGAGGTTACAATATTAATAAGTTGTGGCAGTAAGCTGTGTTTTAATAGAAAAAATATGGAGCCAGATATAGCACGGAGATACCACTGCAGCTGAAACGAATACTAAGAAAATAGAAATGATTTATAAAAAAACTGAGATTGAAACGCCTTTACATATTTTATATCACGACTTTGATAAAGTGGGGTTCGGCAAATATTAGGCACGCACACGACATGCAGAACTGCAAGCCCTAATTACAAGGAGTAATTGTAAGAGCACGGCCGGATGCGCTTCAGTCATGTTCGGCTCGTACCGGGAATCGGTAGAGGAAACCGTGTGGAGAGAAAAGGAATGGGGCCACCGCCTGAAACTGAACACTTGGTATGCGCTTGAAGGGAAACTGGGTAGAAGGGAGAATGGGAATGCTTATAGGTCGTAAAAACTCAAATAGAAGTAGGTAATGAATCTTCGACCTAAGAAAGTGGACAACTCAGTAACACATATGTAACTGAAGATTGTAGGTACATGGCCTAGATAAGAACCTAATAAAACACAGTGTTTTTTGTGCAGGCGTTCAAACATGCATATGAGACGGAATATCTTTTGTAACAGTTTCTGTTGTAAGTACAACAAATGACGACTATAAGCAAAACGTGAGTCAATAAGGACGACAGCCAAGACTATGAAAGTAGCGTACGTATACCTACCAACTGTAGTCAGATATATTACAGTCAGATGAGTAATCAAGCCATTCTGACTAACGAACGATGAACAATACGTATAACATACACACATAGGTACATATATCACACCTTTATCTCTTGCGAGGTAGGCAGAGCGTAAACGGCTGCCAAAATCGGCTATTTGCACCACATCTGACCAAAGTTTGAGAGTCCTTCAGAAGTCTGTGTATAACCAACTCTTAAAACCATCGCTTCTTACGACACTCACGGGATAGATTTGGGGTGATGCTATTCTAAGCTGGCACCACACGGTGACTACGTAGGACAGCTTGTTCAACACTGCAAAGTTGTCGCTATTTTACTGCCGGTTTAGTTTGGTATAGTTTTTATGTCTAATCCAGGTTCAGATTTTGTTGGGATCAGCTGTAAGCCCGTTGTTATACTTCGCTTGGACTGGACGGATCATGTGCATGGACAAGATGAGCAAACATCGAATATTGTTGGAAAACTCGTTTCCAAACCAGAATCTAGTTCACGAGCCACTGATCCACAGCTTGAACTCCACTAGACTAGTAGTAACTACTAACCAAGATTAAAACCGATTAATTACATAGAATGCATTGTCTAACAAGAAACTATTTGCACACGAAGTGTTAAGACAAGCGCGATAATTAAAGTGCACTAACTCGAGAAACAGTTCGCAGTTAACGTGTTAATGGAGAAAGTAAATGTCTTTAATAGGTCAGGTTCAGAGGTTAACCCTTTTGAAACCTTTGATAAAACTTTGAGTTTTTACCTACTATTAAGACGTAAGGTACGTAAACCTTGTTCCACGAATATATCAAAGACCTTTCAAATAACAAGGTTCTGAAAATATTATAAGTAATCACGAAAATTATACAATGGAAGTGGTGAATTGGAAATTATACAAATAAAGACTGTCGTAAAATTAAGCATCGGACTCATGTCAAATCTATTTTTTAAAACTAGCTTTATAGAAGTCTTAATATATTGTATTATTTTATAGATCTGAAGACCTCTCGTCACACCCTAAATGTCACTTCTCGTTTCTAAATGATTTAGGCACTAGCTAGAACCTCTGATACGAATTCCTAAGCGCAGTTGAAGGCCGGCACCGAAAATTAAATAGAAAATTTACCGTTCCCCTAACAAATCATCTTCGAACACTAAATACCGCAGTCCACGCCCTTGACACGTAAGGGCCAAATCAAATAATCAATTAGGGTTGCCGCCTTGGGAAACGGGGAACAAATATTTACAGAGACCGTCACCGGGGTAAAGTGACGCATTGGGTCGGCTAGTGTTGCCAACTAGAGGCAGTAAAAAATAACCCTTAAATAGGTTGATCGTCCAAGTAACCTACACCCTAGTAGTGCCTACTGGTTTGAAACTAAAGTAGCAAGTCGGTATATACCATATTTTCTTAACTTTATAGCTAAGCTCTCAAGTGAGACAAGTTCATAATAGATAACTATTTTAAAAATGTTTAGTTAAACATACCTTTTATTCAGTAAAGCGGATCGCCAAGCAGCACATTTAGTTTTACAGGTAAAACGCACACTAACACTTTACTTTGACTTTGCTCTAAATAAATAACTCTATATTTCCGCACGGAATTTGTGAAGCTCACTCACATTTATGACGGAAGATTTTCTAAAATATTATAAACCCCAGTAACAAAATACACGACTGTAGCCTAGGAGAAGGCTTCCGTATTTGATTACAGCAAACGGAACATGAAATTATTTGACTAACTTTCAAGATACGTCTGCCAAGCCTGGCGACAAACAACACTTTATTTCCTTATGCGGACTTTATGAGTAAATATTTTCTGACGCATTATGATATTTGTACTTTATTAATATAATTGTAAAGGCTGCGTGCATTCGTCATAACATAAGCCTCAGATAGAATACCAAGGTAGGACTATAGCCGCGAGGGCCATAAATAATAGGATTAACTTCAATGGATGATCTTTATTCAAAGATATGGACCCTGCAGACGTAACAAACATTAACACACTGTGATGTTGGGTATGGAGGTGAGCAGATGGTTGTCGGGAATGATTTGAGGCTTACCTTGGGTGGGTCCATTAATGTATCACAAAATATATAAGATAGACAAAATGTTCACTTTCACTTTTTGGACTGTTTCGGGAACTTTACTTGGTTAAATACAGTTGCAAAAATATGCGAGAGTACAAATTAACAAGGATAGGTGTTGACTTCACCGTCAGTTAGAGAGGAGTGCGTCAAAAAAGCCAAGAACGGTGACGTTTCGGTGCCGTGTTCCAAATTTAAGTTATAAAATGATTCGAAAAAGGGAGATGTGAGGGTGGCTTAGGGAGGATGTCCATGCAGAGTTTGCACTCTGCTACAGGACTAAGCGAAAAGTTAAATAATCAACGAAAAAGGCCTTGGTTCTTCTCACAATCAGAACAAGCAGAAAAACGGTGGAAAAGTATGTAGAGAACATGAAGAAAAGTGCCTAGTTCTTACACACACATCACGCCTTTATCTCGTGTATCTATTTCTTAGATTAAAATTGATACTCTGGTACAATATGAAATCCTTGTATCAGATTTTGCTCGTTTTGATACTTTGAGAAGCAACCCTGGCTATGTAACAATTGACAGTCGCAAAAATCCTAAATACGACTCTATTTATATTTTATAGTGAACCTTCTGTATACTCTCCATTTTGTAGTAGCTGCTTGTTTGCATGGTGTAGGTAAGGTGCAGGTGTAGGCAGATAGTAATCGTCTAACCAAGACAGGTCAGTCAGAGATCTGAACTCGTGATGACGAGACTTAGTCTTACAAGGTCGATCCGATTACTCACTGCTCCGACTATAAATAATTGTTATCTACTTAACTATGATAATGGTGGACGGAATGAATCATATTATGGTAATTTTGTACCCGTAGATAATGTTGTAGGTATTCATACATTTAGCATTACGTAAGATAAGTTGGTTTGGTTCAATACTCTGCGAAGTTCTGTTTCAATATTGGTGAGAAGAAAACCGCTGTTCATTATCCTGTTCCTCATGTGCACAATGTGGTCTGACATCCCGCTGTCACTTCTCCGTGCGACTTTTTTGTTGTTTAACTTTCGTACAACTGTATTTTTGTCACGTAAAAAGTCGCGCGCGGTACTCACACATTACGTAACTGATTGTGAGTAGACAGTCGCACACGCTTCGGTCGCGAATACTTTGAGTAGGTTTGGATACTACAAAACTGTATGTGTAGACTATCTACAACTTGTGTATTTTACAAGTTGAATGAATGCTTGTATTTTTTAAGTTGACATGATTTTGACTGTTAAATGACTGTTAGAAGTTCTAGGCACCCCGAATGATTGGATAGCTTTATTTTGTTAAATTCCGATGAATCAATTGATAGTATGTGACAAAAATGCCTTAAGAGTTAAGCCACGCCCAGTCCATGCCCTGACCACGCCCCCTTTGCAGTTCGGAAATGTTCGTAGAAAATTATCTGCTGCATACAATTTGTATATGGACTAGAAAGGTAGCAGGGTTTATGACGAAACGAAATTTACCTTGTTGACACTTTTATAGAGTCATGTAGGTACTATCGCCAGCACATCAACCTACCATTTGGAGATAATCTTATACTGGTTTTTCATACAAATACGATATTTCAGAAAAAACGAGAAAACCATGCGTCGCCATATACTTTGCACGAGCGAGCCCTAGTTTCCAACATCGCGAAGTCGTGCATGTGCGACAGAGGCTTCAAGGCGCAAGTTTACTTAGGCCGCGGAAAACTTAGGCTTATTTTCGATATTTATATTGAACATAAAAGTTTTTTTTTATATAGTTTGTATAGATTTTTTTACATTTTATTGGTACAGATGTCTACCGCACAAAATCGATACTTTCAAAGTTTTACCAAAGTCTACAGGCTGTGTTGGGAGGGCTCGGTTTTATTTAGGATAAGCATTCGCCGGTCCAAATTGTCTCCGAGAAAATATAGACATTTCCAAAGAGCCCCAGTGGTATCGGGTTCCTTATAGCTATTACCAAACAATAGCTTGTATTCGATTACTCTGACCTTCTCAGTAAATAGACCGGTATTGATCGTGCCTGGAAGTTTCGGATGAGTCAGTGATAAAGAGCATTTTTGGATTTCGTAGTGCCGGTTTTCCGGGATCCCGGTTTTATGTATTCAGAACAATGAGGTAGCAGGACAGCGAATCTTCAAAGGGCATGGGTAGCCGTACATACAACTACACTTCACATTTTGGTAGCATGATGCCTACTTCTTAATCCTGCCCGGGGTTTTATGATTAGGAATACCTAATTTGCGCGGATATCATATCATAAGCAATTCTTGAACATTATTCGACGGGTATTTCTGCAAGATTGTAGGTATAAAAACCTTGGTTTTATTAAATTATTCTTTTGAATCGGGAATAATATTTTTAATAAATAATATGCAACACAGATTTCTATGAACCATATAGCTAACATAAGGTCTTATTATTTTATAACTGTCTGACCTCTGTACGATCGATAATGAATTGGAATGAAGTCATACTCATGGTCCTGAAAATTCAGGGTTTGTCACTGTTTAGTATGTTTTTGAGGACGGTTCATGAGTGTTTTAGTCGCAAGAATGTGTGATATAAAGATACGATAGAGTTTAGCAGGTCTTACTTGCGTAGCTTTTTATTTAGGTCGGTTGTAGAATCGTATACTACGAGTAATATGATTAACTATACTCTAGATGTTATCGTTATCGTTAAGTTCATTCAACATACCTTTTTTTATGACATTACGAGGATACTAGTGCTGTATAGTCTCTTGACAGTCAATATCGGTATTTGACGAGCGGGAACTGATCGAGAAAACCGGGATCCCGGTATATTCGTACCGCTGTCGCGGCACCGGAATACGCCCTTGCCGTCTCGATGTATAATTATTATGTGTCTCTTGTCTAGACTAGTGGCGACAGTGCGGCGGTATGGAGATATAACGGAGAACATTTTCTTTTTCTTGAGAATGAGGTTAAGTGGTTTATGCTGTAGGGCAGCGGATTGACTTTTCCGACCGGCACATTTAAGCCTTGGCTATACTCTTAGGTTTTAGACATACTTACGTGAATCCAAAAAGAGATCAAGACAGACACAGGACGGAAAACACGAAGAGGCGATGTTCCAGCAGCTCTTTATCTCCATATCACTTCGAGGCACGTAATTGTCCACGTAAGAGTCCCCCACTCATCGCTGAAAGCGACTGCGGAATTCCTTTCAGGCATAAAATTTGTCACCTAATTTATCAGGCACTTGACTCATAATTGGCTGTGAATTTTCGCGCAGCACCAGGGGGGCACACATTATATTATGAAATAGTAACGGAGACACGTGCTTTCGCGGCAGAGAGGGACGGATTCACTGAACGTCCTTGGACGGGGGAGCGCGGGGCGCCTGCGGCATCAGACGTTTCAATCATCCCCGGAGGGAAAGAGAGGGAGGATACACCACCGTCGTAAGAGCGAGGGAGACGCAAGATGCCGTGCTATTGACCGGCCCGGAGACCACGCCCACCCGGGCGAGACACGGCCGCGCTGATGCTCCAAGTGAAAATCGAACGCCGGCCCGGGCAGACGCGACGGGTCGGCTCAGCTGCACCATCAAGGTTACTCCACGTACTTATGACATGCACTTCCGCCCTACACGATACACGTGTCTATATACCCTGGTACTCGAATACTCGAAAATTACGATCACCTCAATCGCTAGCGTTCGTGCTAAGCCGTTTAGGAGCGATATGAAAATCTATAAAGCTGGCTAGCTCATACGGTTCGATATACCAGAGTTGGCACGCTAACAATATAGGTTGCCAGAAAAGGATGCCAGGCGGTACGAAAGAGAGGCGCCGAGACGGATAGCCGACTCAATGTATATGACATAAGAAATAGATCTTTATGTTTTTTAATCAAACGCCTGAGATTGATGGATGCTGTCAAGAATAGCGAGTGCGAGCCCCAAGGGTGTAAACACTATAGATGTATCGGCATTCTCGTAGATTGTGAAAAGCTGTTTTTAGAGCAGTCTTCCTTTACATATCCCGAAAATGTTTTCAGCGACTTTAATATTGACTTTATTCCTCTACAACACGGTATGAAACATACACATACGTATAGTGGGTAGGAGCGGGTACTTTTCCTTGCCTGACGCTTATGTAACGTCGACCTACCTCACAGGCGCGTCCAATTTACGTACAAATATTCAGGTTAGCGAAGAAAGGTCTACTGTAGATAGGTGTAATGTATAGTACGAATAAAAACTGCTTATAGTACCTATTAACAAACATTCTTCATTAATAGGGTGTAGGTAGGCAAGATAGGTATATTTATAAACGGATAATAGAAAGCTAGCTAATTAATCAGCTGATCTATATAAAATGCAAACATACTCCTTCTACTAAAGCCACAACAGTGCACTGAGGAACATGCGCTTCCCTTTTTCAGGGGGAATTGTCATACTCACCACCCTTGGCAGGAGAATTGGCAAGCATAATCTTCGTTTAAATATTTTGAGGAAATTATTGGTTTTGTATTACCAAGTTCGCCTTCTCCTCTCTTTTTAAAACCCTTAAAAGTGAAGTCCCATTACTACTGCCTAACTAGCAGCCTAATTCTCTTATAAGGTTTCCCTGCTCCGCATGCAAGTGTGGCAGAAGATGACAAAGGTTTCAGTTCCACCAGACTATGATCCCGCAGTGTTTAACTTTCAACTAATGAGTTATGAAGATCGTCAATATGAAACTTTAGGAAACCGCAAGCAAAGTGGGACTGGAGTATTCGGGGTGGCCCGGTGTTCTCCTATTTACCCGACTGCCTCAGAAGGAAGTATGTTTTTCGAGAGTATGTATGTATGTATGAAAAAAAAAGCGACTAAGGGATACTTATCCAGGGAATGGGCAGCAGCGTTTCCTGTCAATGCAACATCATGCACTGCGCTCGCCAATCCCCCTGCCAAGCGTGGTGAGTATGGCAATACCCCCCGATAGGGGGAGGCCCATGTCCAGCAGTGGACTGTTGTGGTTGTTATGGTTATGGTATGTATGTATGTATGTGGACAAGAAAATTTTTTTTCACGGGCTACAGCCCAAATGGAGAGATGGATTTTGACATATGAGGTGTCGTTAGATTCGTCTCAGCAGCGCGAGTGACACTGGCTATATTAAAAAATTATAGATTCATCATGGCGAATTTTTACAGCAAAATACTACTTCAAAATTACCGCAGTCGGGTTTTTTGTTCTTTAACACATCTACTTGTAGACTGCCTGCTTAGCTCCTGTCGTTGAGGATTAGTGGTCTAGCTAAGACTTGGTCTTTCGCTCTAGATGGGGCTTTAGAAAAGAACTAACAATTATATAATCCTTTTTATAATATGCAGTCTATTTACACTTCGCTAAGTTAGAGAATTTCAGGCATAGGTATGTATTTGAAATGAAATGAAATGTATTATTGTTCGCGCGATCACTGATGATTAATCTACTGATCAAAATACACTTTGATCAGTTATTTTTTTAATATATGGAAGGTAATAATACAACCCAACAAGACAGGAATACAAATTCAAGACCCCGTTCTTATCCAGTCGCGGAAAATTCACGGTTAAGTTATTGTTCAATCCCGGGATTTTCGGGATTCATATTTCTCCGCAATATAAGAAAGTTATTAAATGAAGGTATATTTTGAAAGTAATCTTAATTAAGCAGTTTTCAAGCAAATTTGGGTACCGAGCAAACATACCTAATCATCAATTAGAAATAAGTTTAAAAAGTTTTTAAGCTGAAAATCTATTTTAAATTAAATTTTATGCATTAACTTTATATTTAGACCAAATGAGAATAGCCCGTGTTTAATGCTTTTGACATTCCCGTTATTATTGAGGCCAAACACGCGACGAAATAAAACTTTATGATGATTACAAATTAACTAGGAATTTTCAAATTAACTTTTTGCGTATGTACCTACTTGTTTGACTCTAGAGGGGGACAATATAACTCAACTTAGTTTAACCCACCCTTTGTTAAAACCTGTCAAAAGTTTTTCGCTTTACCTCACGGTTTTACGATGGGGTCGAACCTAATATTGACGAATATTAAACAGACGTGGATAAATTTAAGGCAGAGTTTTCATTGTGATTGAATTCATAGAAAAAGTTTACACAGGAACACTGACTGGTTCTGCAAATCTTGATAACTTCTACGTCTATTGGTCTATGTTCCAACATAAGTTGGTAAATATTACCGGGAATGTCACAAAACGTGTGGAAATTCCAGTCGTCTTTTAAAAAACGGCTCTTATAGCGCTCTTGTTGCCTCTACCTTTCCCTTATCTCATTTCCTTACACACACAACCTTAGAGGTTAGCCGCACCGCACATCATCTCCAGTTTGACATTTACTCGACTCCCCGACCCTGGCTGGCACCCGTTCTATTTTTAAACGTTCGCAAACGGAGGTAGACTCCAATACCGATGGTTAGATGGCTATATGCGAGGCGGGCTTTCCGACCCCATAAACTGTGTTGCCAGAATGAAAAATTGTGCAAGGAACAATAAAATGTTTTACGGCATCATGGTCGTCATGGTTCTTGCACGGCATTTGTTATAAGTGGTATGGGTCACTTAGTAAAAAGAAATGTAAAGCATAATTTATTTCAAGTCCTGAGAAAAGTGTGATATGTTTCTAATAAAAAATCATAAAACTACATACATACCTACATTCTTACCAGAAGGACAGGCAAAGACTACATCTTTACTTGCTTGCTACCATCCCTGGCACACCTTTTTTTCGCTGCCTTTCATATTAACAAACATGTATATTGTGAACAGTGCTACTTACCTAACAAGAGTAGCCACAGTATTAAGCGACCGAGCAGGCTTATTTCGACCAATTGGTAGTATTTTTGGGCTGGCAACCCCTTATAAAGGTAGGGCGAGGTACACACTATTCTCCTTGACCCGCCCGCTGCTATTTTCGCATTTCGCGTGTTACCTCAACTGTAACTATAAAAGTTTGCGTTTCTCGGAAATGCATGTGCTTATAGGCAGGGTTGTTTATTAAGTTGGGTAAGGGGGTACTATAAAATAGGCTTTTGCTAAGTCACATTACTTTGTTTTAACACAAAATATGAGATACGTTAAGTATTAGGTTAGGACCCCCTTCAATGTAGCCTAAGCACGCATTCTCCATCCTTTCCAGATCTGAAAGTATGCAAGAACTTATAAAAGTTCTCATGACTTGAGTTAATTCAAAATTCGAATCTAGGCAAGTAAGTATCTAAAGGAATAGTGCATACCTAATAAAATATTACTTACAAGGGGATCAATATCTAGGGCGAAAATGTAGGCTAAGAGCCAGAAAATTACATGCCATACCCAGCCTTGAAGATATCTATTTCAAACTTTGCAGAAAATAAGAGTAAAAAATCATAAAATATAAAATGTGCTAGTTATTATGCCTCCCTGAAAGGATAGCATTCACTGTAGCCTAAGCACGCATTCTCCATCCTCTCCACATCTGAAAGAATGCAAGAACTTATAAAAGTTCTCATGACTTGAGTAAATTAAAAATGCGGAGCTAGGCAAGTAGATATCTAAAGGAATAGTGCATACCTAATAAAATATTACTTACAAAGGAATCAATATCTAGGGCGAAAATGTAGGCCAAAAGCCAGTAAATTACATGCTATATCCAGCCTTGAAGATATCTGTGTCAAATTTTGCAGAAAATACGAATAGTACAGTCGTTTTTATCGATCACTAATGTGAAGACAAAGGAAAGACAAACACTAGAAACAGGTGTACCACACCATAAATTACTTCAACAATATGCTTGAGATTTAAAAATATTTCTTTCTGATTGACATAATCTATCAGCAGCATTAACTTACGCACTGGACAAATCATAAGGTACAACATCTGGCAAGAAAAGGCCTATAGTTTCGTCTGAAAACCGCTAGTTTGTTTACCCAAAAGGTTTTGTAACCTAAACAATAATATAATAACAATTTCGGGTAGCAGTAACTTTGTAATGACTTTGACTTGGCAACTGAATTGTTGATTGTTTTAGTGTGAAACAGAACATCTTTAAATTCGAACTTAGACAAAATTAGTTGCTGGTAAAATTGCAATAACTTTTTCAGGAGTGTGGATCTTTCTCTTTTGTTTTTCTACGTCGTGAAGGGTTTACGAAAGGTTAGTTTTACATAGAGAAGATCCCACATTACATATAGATACCAATTTTGATAATATTTGTATAATTTTATTCCCAATTGAATAAACTACGGAACAATTGCTAGTTTTTGGAAGTATGATCGGTTTTATAAGACATAAAGACATGTAAACGTTGAAATGAGGTATTACGCCAGAAAATGTTTTAACCAGTCAATATTTGGCCAAGGAATCAAGTATGACGGTTTCTAAGAAAAAGCTCCCTCGTATTACTGAGTTTATGCTTTTTCCAACAAGAATAGGTTTCAGTAGTTTTGATCATTTCCTTTACACATGTCGTGCATTGAGGCTATCGACACTTAACTATTCGCTGAAACTAAACACACGACGTCCTTTGAAGTAGATTCACTGTTCACATAACAAGATCAATAGAAATTGTTAACAATGCGGCTGGCTTTAATCTCGTATTATTGGATGTATAAAGCGAAGTGTATTGTTGAAATATTCACGAGATCATTTGGGAGGTGGTAGGAATCGAAATAGTCATATGGGATGGACTGTTAAAGTCTATTAGCTACCTACATATCGTATAGTAGGTAATGAAATTCATCGTCATCGTAATTTTCCCCTGGTTGTAATGTCTAAAATCTTAGCCTACCTACTAAACAAGTACTTTAATGACATATCTTGTCAAAGGGCTTGATTTAAGTATATTTTTAAAAATGATTTGAAGTAGTTTAAGTGTATATTTTTAATGAAGCGAGTACATCACACATTCTGGGCAAATTTAATCTAATATGCTTCGCAAGACATCACGGACAGCAACTGTGAACTATACCTATATTATAGGAAAACACAAATAAAGTATATGTAATCAAAAACTTTAAAAGAGGTACCTATGTAAAATAAGTAGGTAAGTTTATATTTAACAATAAGAGTGCGCAACGTAAAACGCCAATTTGTAAGACAGTCAGTTTCTTTTAAAGGGAATGTAGTAGGTACTTACCTACTGTTCTTTTATGCGAATGTTTTCGTTCCATTTCGAAAGGGCGAAATTTTGTCACCAGCATTAAGCCTATACTTTGTCCTTTATATCTGCCCTATTGTGTTTCATTTCGTGCGGGTCATTTATTCTGAACGAGTCTGCAAAAGTGGGTCATGGATTTATTAAAATATTTTCGAGCGTTTCATCCACTCCAAATCTTCGGAATAAATTGTCGTTCGCCATGCCCCGGACGAGTTCGAGCGTGAAATGTGAAGATTCTCTTTTACTTTTTCAACTGCGCAGGTACCTACTTTGTAATGCGTAGGAAGTTTTCCCGGTAAATATACGAGGCGAAAGCAAGGCATAAATAAGGAAGCCTTAAGGGTGAACATTACCGTGTTATGTCCGTAGTGGGCTGAAAATAAGTAAATGCCCTTAAAAATATTGAGTGATTACATTCCACCGCACATAAGTGAGACTCTCTCGTCGTCTTTGGTCAAGTCGAATAAATTCAGAAGCAAAAATAAATAAAATAATAAGAGTAGGTAAAAGAAGCTTTTTTAAAAAATACGTTCCGCCTTATAGGGTAGTCGCCCTTGTCTGCCCGTCGCCTAACATTCAAATCCTCCCCGCAAAAAAGGGTGATGTGTTCTAAACCGATATCGTGATGCCTACTTCACTGTTATTGCTATTGCGTGTACCATTTGTAGAAGAGTTACTTCTTAATGTGATTATCACATCGTTACGGTGAGATTGAGGGTATTGTGTTATACCTTTCCCATGGCTTTTCTTATTGCGTTCACCGATTTGCCACAAGAAAGCAGATTTCAAAGCAAGGTGCCGCAAAATAGAAAAAGAACAGAAACATTGCTTACGAAAAGCAAAATCAAAAATAAGAAGGAATCAAAAAATAAACAGTTCGAGGGCTTCGGTGCTTTGTAAAGACTAGAAAGAGGTGGCTTTTGTTAAAAACTTTTCCGATCATTTTGTTAAAATGAAGAAATAAATGAAATTTCATTTCTCTGAAAAGTTCACCTAAGCGACTTTAAGACGGGCCATCCTTTTAACAAAAGCTGCGACTCGCTGCTGCTCTATAAGTTTTATTATCTTATCGGCAGCAGTGATTTTTAAAATTTACGTTTTGCACTAGCTAAAAACGTGAGAGAGATCAGAGCAGAATTCATTTCTTTACTAACTGTACAGGATTAAAATGCAAATATTTTTCTGTATTTTATTTATCTAGAAAAGCCAATCTGATATCACTAACGTTTTATTAGGATTGGTAAAAAAATAAAAGTTAGCTCTGCGAAATATTTTTGCCCAACCGTTGTTGTTAACAAAATTGCCTGGGGCTAGTATGAGATGACAAAAATATATCATGTTTCAATTAGTGCAAGTATTGAAACAAATAGACTTTTTTCATCAAGGCTTATCGACGTGATACTTGTACGTTTAATGAATCAGCTTATACTAGTATTTCATAGTATTTGTATAAAAACCAGTATAAGTTTGTCCCTTCAATGAGTAGGTGGTTTTGGTGGCGATAGTACCTATGTTGTACTTAGTAACGAATGTAAAAACGGTAGGTTCTTCGCACGACGTTTTATAGTTCTTCAGCAATAAATAACGTTTTCCGATTACTAACCAGCGTTTGGCCGTATACGCTAAGCCGTGACGTCAGCGTAGTAAGAGTTACGTGAAGTAGGGCGGAGGCTACCGTGTGTACGCCAGTAGGTATCTATAATACCCACTTTTAATGTGGTTAGGCGGTATTTGCCTTTGTATAATACTAGGTATTATACCGTAGTGGGGTGGCAACAAACGTATCGTAACGGAGAACGTTACGTAGCTATGGCGCTTGAGTAATAAACTGAATTGCATGCATATTTTAACAAGGGAAAATCAAACGTGCCAATTTCGCAAGTCTTATAGCACCTTTTGATCTGAAAAGTGTACTAAGTATGATCTCTTTAGACTTTATGAATTACTAATAAAAAAAATGGTTTACTTGGAAATCGTACGTACGACTTTTAGCAATCAGCTGTTAGTTGCGTCAATTCACACTTATTGACTTTAAATTAACGTTCCCTCCCACAGACATTATTGAATGTAAAGTGTCAATCACTTGTAAACTTGATTTATTCGACAGATTTTGTCAGATGTAATCTACTCATTTTGTATGAAAATGGTCAAGGGCTCTGGAGTTCAGAACAGATATGTTCCCATAATGTTTTTACAGGTGCGCCCTTGGTAAGTAAACCCTTACATATATTTCTATATCTATTTACTACTTATTCGTATACTTGTGACATATACCTTATTTCCATTTCCCGCAAATGAATAATGCCTGATCCGTGATGTCAGCATGACAATAAAAAAGTTTTCCTGACTAAGGAACAATACGGACCCCAGATGACTCCCTTGGGGGACTAAGAGAATGAGCGAAGCCCGCAAGGCTTCTGCACCGTAATAAATGGGTCTTAGAAATTAGTTAAAGTAGACACCGCATAAAGGTAGATGGATGGTGAGAATAGTGGTAATATATAAGAAGAAGAAGAAACTGTTTTATCTTAATTATCCTGTCAAAATTATACAGGAAGGATTGAGTGAGAAAGAGCTCAAGTCAAGGAGTCCTAATCAGAGTCTATAGCTACTGCTAAAGTATGATTGATAAAAGTTAACTGCCAGTAATTTTTTGTTTTGTATGGTATAGATTTAGTATCGTTGCCTGTGGTGGACCCTATAATAAAGTACAAGCTATCGTTTAGTCATGAGTCAGGAACACAGCATAAAAACAGCCTCGAGTTCCTGAAATCGCAACGAGAGCACATAAAATGCACAAACAAACCTCCCACTCCATAATATATGCTACATCAGCCAGTGGACAGTTGTACAGCGTTAATAATTTAGTGGGCGCGTTGTCCGCCGCAACCCGCATGCAACGTGAAAACACTTTTCACGTTTGGGTCCACCTACTGGATTCACCATTTCAGCCGTGAGCTGAGCATCGCCGAACGTGAGGGCTCAATATTAAGCTGGTCCACATACAAAATACACAATTTCACAAACAAACATGATTTCACCCTGTGGCTCCAGACATCCTGGTCAGCGGACACTTAAATCCACCAGCTTAACGGAGACCACCAGGGAACGGCACATTTTATCTATATTGCGACTTATTTTGTGATAGTTATTAGATTTATTTATGCTTCTACCGGTGAAAGATTTTCTCGAAATTAATTTACAATTCATAAATGTTTATTTCCTAGTAGAAATTTAAGACCCTTGAAGTTGAGGAAATTTTATTCACTTTTCAGTGTTTAAAGCTTTTCCAGAAAATTCAGCGAGCACTTTACTTACCTAGAAAATCTCTCTGTAAATATTTTCCGATACCGATGAAATAAAAGATGCCTGTGGAAATAAATGGCGAACACGTTAAAAGGTTGAAATTTTAAATAAATAATTCACGTTGCGTATAAAATGACTGCTTCATTTTATAAAGTAAAACGCTTTCATAAAGCTCAAACGAGGGTTGACCGACGTACAGTTCTGGTCTAATGGCTGTCGATTTTAAAATGTAAAGTTTTTTAATTTGTATTTCCAAACTGTTATCATATCAATATTAGCAATTGACAAACCCTAACCATGTCAAAAAGTCTTTGTCGGAATTGGTCTGAGACTTATCTAGTTGATCGTTTTGAAGGTTTTTAATAAATTTATTTAGAAGATGAAAAAAGAAAATGGTTAATATCACTTACACAAACAACTAAAATATAGCGCATTTATGTCCGCTAATAGCTGAGCCGTTTGAAAGGAAATTAGGCATACATATTATATTAGTCGTATTGAACACACATCGATAATAAGCCTTTACAGGTTTACATTCACCGTGGAAGCATAATAAACCACAGTCAACCTAACTTTATTGATACAGGTGTTTACGGAAATACATAAATTAAGCGGTATCGCGGCCATTTACTCATAATTTATTGGGTTCTGCTTTCATAACACCTATTTGGTTTAATAAATAGTACCAATTACGAACAAACTCGGAAAGGGTTGCTACTAGAATTATTCAATAAGTTTCTCTAAAATAAGCAGCTTTTTCTTCTATAGGTATAAAGAGTCGAGTAAATAACCAAAAAGCCATAATATCAGACATATCTTAAACCACGGTTATAACTAACCTAGGTTAGGTTATCATATCAACCATTATCAGCGTTGAACGACATAAGCAGAGATTTCTGCAATTGTTTCTGCAATTGAAATACAAATCCATGGCACTGGACAAAGCGCGTGCAAACAAAAGATCAACCGTTTATAATCCACAAAGAAACGGACTCTGAAATTGAAAAGCTACAAGAACTAAGTTACTTGTTACAGAAGAAAATTACTTTTAAATCACAGATCATGCCGCGAGCGAAATTTTCTATTAAAGCTGGAAAACACAATGGTATTAACTAGGTATTGTATCGAAACGAATACTGTAGAGTAGATTAAACCGAGCTGGACAGAGCCGAGCTGAATTATAAAGTGCACTGTTTTATTGTAGAGCCTGAAAAGCAATCAATGCTATGTAGATGACTATGTTCGCGCTAAATTGGTTTTTGTAGCGTCAGTGTCAGTGTCAGGGATTTTAATAATGTCAGGGTCAGCGTTACCAATATTTGAAGGCCCTTGGAACTGAACATCTTTCGCCAACCACAAGGACGGAACTTTCAAATACCTTTTGCTATAACTCAACCTGTATCTCGATCCAATGACACTATTCACCCCAGATAGATAGGCATAGCAACTTCGCGTGTCATACAATTCAATAAGCGATGCGGCATCGCAAACTGCTGCCCATTCATATCCAGTTAGCTGGGCTATTGTTAGTTGCTTAGCGCTGCAGGAAGTTTATTTATATACTGTTAGTTGTTGGCTTAAAAGGTTTGTGGGGAGCTACTGTCAACTGGATCAGTCAGCACTATTTTTAATCTACACTGGAAATGTCGATAGGAAATATCGAATAGACGAAACAATTTCGATTTATACCGGTCACTAAACTTCACTGTGTTATTCAAAGCGGCGGGGCTCTAGAACGCCGAAATAGGAATTTATTTTCAAGAAGGCAGCTTTACTAAATTCGTACAATATGCGCCACAGAGAGCCTTAAGGTGGTTCGTTACGTCATGCAAACGAAAAACTGCACTTCAGTCGGGTTACACATGAGCTGTAGAGTTTCTTTTTAAAGAAACTTTATTCTGAATGATGAAGGCACACGTAAATTTGTCGCAAAACTACTTATAGTTAAAAAATAATCAGTATTTTCTGCACAATAAAATTAAACGTATTTATTGCAGCAGTAGCTCCATCTATTTTCGTAAAGTGGCGACTCGCTTTTTACGGGGAAATCTGATGATTTAAAAATTCTTTTTAGTGTTTTGCGACAATCTTATATACCCACGGGACTCCCCATCAAGTTTTTTAAACCGACTCTTGTCTCCTTTACATACATAACTCCATTGAACTTTTGTATGGAAAACGGAACGCCTTAAGAGAAAAGGATTTTGTCAGACGCCAAAAATATCTAAACAGAACATCAAAGGAGCATGCTTTTAGCGCAGTTCCTTTTAGATCCAGACGGAAATCGTCTAAATATAAAAGCGCATTCTTTAGATTTTACAGTGCATTCTACACTTAGAAATTATTATTTATGATGATCATTATTGTTAACTGTCTTGTGTTATATTATGTCCTAAGGAATATCGTTTTACATATAATTCGGACAGGTACTAAAGTTCAGCATCATGAAATGTGCTTTCTCTCATAATCTAGAAGCATTCGTTATTAAGATTTTTCTCGCGGCTAGATCAGAGCCCGGATTCTTTTAATTTTCAGCCATATGCAAGGACACTCAACTGTCATATTATTGTCACGCTTGGTCACGCTGCTATTGAAACAGTTAGAGAAATACGAAACTACTAAAACCATCCAACTGACTGACACGCTCTCGAGACACAACTCAAACATTTTTAAAACAGTGGGTTTCGGGCCCTGAGGTACAGTTTAGGCTGAGACAGAAACAGAAATGAAGACGGAACGAACAAGGAATTCAAGAAGCCGTATGTACTCGATTTGTGTCTAATATCTATAACGATAAGACAAAGGTCGATCAGTATTTAGCTCAGAGCATCTATTCTGCACCTATTATACAATGAAAACCTTGTCTTTAATGTCGCGATAACATGGTTACGTGTTTCCAGCTATTGTTATCACGATCGTCATAGATATTAAACCATACAGACTGTTACAGTCTGAGTAATATTGTCTATAATACAAAATATTGGCAAAATACATGGAGGTTTATAACTGTTGAAATATAAATCATATCGAGAAATGTTGAACGAAGAAATTCAGGTAGGTACTCAAAGGCACAATAAAAAATACCATAGAGTGAGAGAGATGTTTTTTCCCGGTTCATTGCATATTATTCAACATATATTTTTTTAAATAATTCATAATTTATTGCAGTCAAGATATGTACATACGACATCCTATATGCGACAGACAAATATACCTACTTATATAAAATGTGCCATTATTCCTATTTTCACGACAATTTTAACGTGTCAGGAGAAGCGTGAAATGTAAAACAGGCACTTATGTTTGAAACTTTGTTGCTTTGTCGCTTGCGCAGAAATAGCTGTGAAACAGATGTTCCAAAATTTGTTTTAAGCTGTTAACGACTTATTCTTGGCTAGATAATATTATGAGTAGTCGTGTTTGTGTGTTTAAAGACTTCAATAAAATGTAAGTAAATTTTCTTTACGGAAACTAACAATTCATGTTGTTTAACTTAAAATACATGTTAAAAGGGTGAATCGCATCGCTGCTGCAGTTAAGTGTAAACAATTTCTCGTAAAAAGCACATAAAATTTACCGAAATATCTTCATCGGAAACGATTCAGACTTTAAATATTGTAATTTTACAGTGCAAACACGCTGAATAAACTTTATTCGACCATAAATTTCATGTAATCGTTCATGATATTTTAATAATTGTTCTTGCGATCGGTTTACGAGATCTTTATTTGGATACCAAGTATTTAGGATTTGGAGCTGTAAACGCAGGAAGAGATTGATTCCAAGCGACAACTCTTGAAATTTGAACGAAGTACCAACCTATCCAGACGCCTTAGCTGAAAATAACTGGACGCGGGCATTCTTGCAAGAGTAAGGTGGCGTTCAGAAAACGTCAACTGATTTCATTGGCAATAAAAAAGTCACGGATGCCATTCAACAGAAAAGCGTATTATCCTCGTCTGGTCGGTCACGAAGTAACACGAACAAAATGTGTTTAAACAGAACACTTTTCAGAAAGAATTTTAACCTTTGAGAATGATTTTCTTGTTCATTGAAATTCATTTTACCGCTGCATCATAATAATAATTATTCGTGGTAAAAAATTCGAACACAGTTATAAAATGGCAAAACATCATATCCGCATCGTGATTCTATTGTATAACACCTACATTAAAGCAATTATGAAAATATTAAAAAGAATTATTTCTGCAACATCGCGAAAATTTACCGAAAGTAAGAAGAAGCCTAAGCCCAGCAGTGGGCTAATATCGGCTAATTAGATATCACCTAAAGACGTCTTTAAATCATCTGTACCCTGGTTTTCATAACGTCCCTTTCTGCTTTGCTCGAACGACACGCGCCATACGGTTTTAATAAGCTCCTAATGGGTCGTAACGGAATTCTAACAGTCCACTCAGTTATGTTATGAGATTTGCTGAAACTTCTAAAGCTTCTGCAATCATAGCTCGTAAAGATGAAGTTGTTTCTCGTTAATTCAATTAAAAAGAATATTAACCTCTTAACGTTCTTTTATCATCGTTTGTGGGGAAAATAGCTGAGAAATATGACTTCGAACATAATTCTGACTTGCATTTATAAACTTGAATTCCGATTGGTTTCTTGGCATTGTTTGTGAGTGCCTAACTAAACAAGTAGTCAACAAACAGACGATTGAACTTCCGATCACGTTGTGGATAAACAAGTCGACTAAAAAGTTGATCAGCATCGGTGTCAAAACTTTTCAACGCCCATATTATTTTGAAAGCTACATTATCTTATTCAGTACCAGAGGGTAGAACTGATAGGAACCTGCCTTGAAGTTGTAAACGTCCCTTTCTCACATACGGTGATTTGCGTGTGTGAGACAGAGTGGAATCGCCAATATACAATAAATATAGGTACCTAGGTATGTGCTACTGATAATAATACTTTCCGGCATACAAAGTTTAAGCTGGTATTGAGTTCAAGTCGACAGTTGGTTCAACAGGATAGCGAGTGCCGAAATTCCTGAAAGCGCAATTAGTAGCACGCGACTTCCACGCACGTAGAGGTAACGAGCATGGAGGTACCTTAAATACCGGTGTTGCCTGCTACGCCTTGAATTTTAACCTAACTTTACGAGAATTTAATTTTAGGAAAGGGTGCGTCAAAAAAAACAGTTAAAGATCGGCGAATGTTACAAGAAAATTGTAGAATTAGTAGTGAAATGCAGTCAGATCTATGATGACTAAAGTCAATAAACGGCGTTGTGCACAGAAGAGGACATAGCGAATTTTGCATGACTACATTGTTAGTTTTGAAGATTCTTATCCATTAGCTAGACTGGTAATGGTCATCCGGATAATCGTCAGGCTGAACCCACGTGTTCGTTACTTTTACTCATGACAGTAGAATGCCGAAATACCCTTGGCTGGGGCATTATTCAAGGAGCTAATGTCAAACTAGGTTCTCATTGAGACCCTTTGCGGCACTTTACCGTAACCAGGCTGGCAACCCTCGTCCGTTTAATCGTCACGCCCCACCCACGCGCGATTACGACATCGTATAACTCATGATAGCTAAATGCTGAAATTCCGTTGGCTCAGGAGTTAGGCTGGCCAGAGAGGTAGAGACGTGAATTGACGACCAACGAAATCCATGTAGAGCCATTCGAACATTATACAGATCAAGGTGCTTGAAAAGTAAACTTTGATAAAGTTGAGCACAGACACGTGAGAAAAAATACTTATATGATAATAAATCGTTTGTAAATTTTTCTCTTCACAAATATCACTCGATGCCCGGAGTTCTATACCAGCACGGCTAATCCAATTTTGCACAAATAAAAAGCGAGTCGCCGTTTTATGTTAATAATATTAGGATTGCTGACTACCTTCTCGGTTCCGTTTCCTTTTCTCGCCAAATCGTACTCTTTTTTACGTTTCCAGCTCTCCGTCTAAATGTTTCACCTAGAACTAGTATGCTTGTTTGGACAACGCCTGATGTAGATCGCCATTTTGAAATGTTTACGCTTTTTAAAAGACGTGGGCGATCATCGGAAGCTTTTGTTCTTTCGATAAAAATACATCGGCACGGTAGGTAAATCGCAAAATTTAGTTTCTTAGCGATTATGCACTATGCAGGCAGGAAGTAAAAGGAAATTAACTACTTATTAAGAATAGTATACTCGATCCCGTGTTTGATATTTTTTTAACGAATGCCAGCTTTTCCTGTCTCTTTTTGTTTCAAAAACCTACAGGATATGTATGGTCTTTAACGGATATAGGTAATTATATTACCACATTTATTTTTGTTTTCCTCTTTGTCCTGGAAATGTTTTCTGTAACTGTTTTGGCCAGACAGAACAAAAACAAAATGTTTGCTCTTTTCTTTCAATTCGATTAGAAGTATTTTTACTTCCTCGTGCCGGATAATCCGGAGCCGACGTCCCATTAAAAATGGACGACAGAATGAAGAATGAGATGGCAATTATTAGAGAACGGCTAAAGTAGGCCACTGGGAACCGTTAGTAAGTAGATTTCAACGAAAATTCAAAGTATCGCCGAACGTAAGTTGCAGAGTAAGAAGAAAACTTACGAAAATTTTCAGGGCAATCATGGGTTCAAATTCTTTTTATGTAATATTTTTATGTGATTGTTGTAGCAAACTGAATCAATCACTCCATAGACCGTCAAGTGAGAGGATTTCATGATCCAGATGTAGGTACTTAAATGGCTGGGCCAAGCACAGAGAGCGCTAGAAATGGACGGTGGGAACGGAACGGAACTGCCAGAAGAGGTGGTCAGCTGTATATCATAAAAAGTAAGATAGTTGCTAAAAGTATTGAAATATACTGGCTCGAAAATTATATATTTAAGACCTTTACGTTTTTTTTAATTGGTGTATTTAAGACTTTAATGGTGATGGTGCATTTGATTCTTGTCTATGGAAAGTACAAAAATCCTAAACGATTCTTCTACGCCACGTTTTATGTGAGATAGCCATTATTGTACCTACGGCTAACGTGGGACGCTGTGTTTCGTCTGCTAGTCGGTATCAAGGCTGAAGTTTACAACAAAAGCTGTTTTGTTTCATGTGGGTATTTATGTGGATGACTGGTTTGTGGTTCAGCCGTGAGGAACAAAGAAGCGACATAGTAACTAAAAAGATGGTTGAACTAAAACATGTTTCAAACATACAAACAGCCATTAAAGTTCACTGACTGAACAAGAGTCTGCAAGAAAGGCAACTCGCAACGTTCTAATTAAACCCAAGCGTCAAAAGTCCACACTCAAACATAAATCAACTCCCCCGTTCTGGCAGCGTCGCCAACCAAACTTACCGGGTGCTCCAAAGAGCCTCAACCTCCCCCATTACAGTAGACGAAAAGCAGTAAGAAATTTTGCAACTACGTCGTGCTCTTTTTTAAATGGTCAGGTCACCGAAATGTTGATTAGCATGTACAGCAACCGAACTGCATGAGAGAGATCACCAATCTAGTGACTGAGGTAGTATATTGTAGTATGCTGCATATAAAAGTGAAATGAGCATTTCTTTTGGCCACTGCTATAAATTACACAAAGAGGTAGGTAACTTAAGGACCATAATATACAGGTAACAGCACTCGTGATTGATATATACCGAGAATAAACAAATAAGAAAATTCGCTTTTCGGGCTTTTGTATAACGATATGCTCTAGTTTCCAGCTACTGTGCAGTGTGCCCCAGCCAAACTTGCCGGGTGGTTCGAAGAGCCCCGACCTCCCCGGTGCATTCTGCAATCGCTGTAATAAACCAAGCGCAACTTCCGGCGTTCGGGCGAGTGCCGCTTTTTATGATCATTTTAACAGAGATTCTTTGTGAATTGTTTCTCTATGGTGTTCTCGACATGCTTTTTTGGGGATTTGATTCAAATGCGAGCGACATAGCTTAAAAACCAGCCAACTGATCTTGTAGAGTGGGGGAAACTTAGCACATAATATTATAATCCTCACTTCTAAGACAGTCGGGTAAAAATACAACTACAGCGACCGGGGTACTGGAGACTCTGAAGTGGTGGCTATATGTCATCGTCGTCATCGTTAAGGTCTACGGCAGCACTTGAGGAAAACTTACCCTGCTGTTACTTATGTTGACTCAGATCAGATTGCTGCCTTACATTTTGTCTTACTTATTTAATAGGCCGATTGTGCTATTCTTATCCGCAAATTTATTGCCTTTGAAAAACGTTTCTCAATCTTTTCTTTCAGCTTGTCAGACATTGAACTAATTCCGTCAGGTCTTCAATCTGATCTAATTTACATGAAAATGAGCGTCTGAAGTAGCATCAATTACTGTACACGCGTGTCGAATCAAAACAAATGTAAGACCTTGCGAACTGTATAATAAATTACTGCTTAAAGAAATCACCAAGTACTCATTTCTTCCTTATTAGCATAATCCATTTTCGCAAGTACGTTTTTGTCTAAGATTTTACGCAAATGATATGGTAAATATATAAAGTAATAAAGAATCCACTAGTTAGTAATGAGCTAAAGGCCTGCAAGAAGCACTAACGGGTCTGACACGATGGCATTGAAACGAGAAAGGTGTTAAATAGTACATTTCACATTGAAACAGAAGGTGAACGTGTAACCTTTTTATGACGGTTTACGCAGGTAGTCGGTATTACCTTTTATTTGCTGCTAGAGGTGAGGTGACCGATGTTAGAGTTGATGATAGTATCCTCAAAGTCAGCCTGTGGTAGGAAGGTCGGTACTGTACTGTATACAGGGTTTTAATTTAAATGCTTGCCATAGCTTCAGGGTAGGTTTAGTATCGATAAAGGATGCGGTAAAGAACATTAAAAAAACCTCCAAAAAATCAATCACTTTTTTTATACTTTAGCTGATAATATGAAACTTTTCGGAAAACATGTATTTATTTGTATTTTTTTTCGTTAAGAAGTGCCAATACATACTAGTACTTTCATCTAATCTCAACTTTGAGATTGAACAAATTTTGGCTAAGATACAGGCATTTTTGAGCAGGATTTTTTTAAGTATTTTTGTATTTTTTACGACTACCTTTATCGATACTTGACACCCTTAAGCTATGGCGCGCATTTAAATTAACACCTTGTAGTTAAGAGATTCATGGATCTTTTGCACAAGGCTAGTGTATACGATACAAGATGGCGTGGTGAATTTAAGAAATTCAAGTATGTCACACCTTAAGTCTCATCTTAAGAATGTCACACCTGGTATCAGTAATATTTTATCTGAGAGCAAAATCATCCATTACTAAGTTGTTATGATAAGAAATGGACATTTTCAAACTTTTCCCTTAACACAGGGTACGATATAATCTAAACGAATCTTTAACAGACTTCCATTTTAGCCGCGGCTATGTCTCATGTAAAAAACCCAATCAACATAATACTAGGTACTTGCCCATCATTTAGATGTCGTCCTTCTTTGAAACTTACCTGCAAAAAATACAAAATATTCATTAGTAAACAACATACATACATACATATATATATATCACGTCTATGTCTCTTACGGAGTAGGCAGTCCGTAAACGGCTGTAGAAATCGGCCATTTACACCACGACTGACAAAAGCCGGCTGTCGCCTAAAATTGCAATTGGTACACATCAACTTTCAAATCCCTTAATCGCTTTTTACGACAAGGGAAAGATAAGGGTGATGCTATTCTAAGCCGGCAACCGAACTGCAAATTCCACATAAGCAATAATTCATAGAATACTCGAACAGATTCATCTAGGTACATTAAATTCCCAACACGAAACACATTAACGAATTCACAACATTCAGTAATTGCGTAACGAATTCAAATAAACTGAATATTGGTTAAATTAAATGGTTTGTTTAATTTTACGCGACAAACTATGGTACTACAAACCGCAACCACATATATTTAAATGAATATGAATATATCTGTGGAATGGGGATATTCCCATGACATTCGTTATTTTCATTTCCGCACTGATAACTCTCAAATTAACATTATGAAGATAACAATATGTGCTAGCGAGGCAGTTGTATGTTTTATGAGTAACATTTTACAAGTTCACAATTTTTTCATGGAAGAGAAGTTTTTGTTCCATGGAGATTTTCCAGAAGGAATTTGGTGTGACATGCAAGCCACCCGAAGAACGAAATCTCAACTTACGACTTCAAAAGTAAACAGGTGAGGTATCTCAATAAAGTGTTTTGCCTGCCTGATAAAATCCATGATCGCGAAGTCAACCATTGAATCTCCAAAGGTTCAAAAAACTACAGATTCGTAGGACAGAAGAAGAGAAGGGAACTATTTTACCTTAGCAAATCTCTATACACCTTCTGTTTATTACCAAAAGCTAGCTTGTGTATAAATTTTGATATAGTGTTGAACTGGTGAACCAGGCGCGCTCGGTCGGTGGGCGTGCGTATGACTCATACGTTTGCTTGGCGTACAACCGGTACAATAAGTAGGCAATTATTGAACAAACTTGTTATGATATTCGCTTATTTATGTATGAGCCGGATTGGCGAGTCTGGTAAGGTGGAAGCTGTGGCCTGGTATGTATTTTCGTTCATGTAATTTTTAATTGAAAGTTTTGAGGTCAAAGGAAAATATAAGGATAAGATTTACACAATTACGTAATTCACAATTTTAAATCTTAAAAGCACACAAGATCTTTTTCAACTGTAGTTCAAACATATGATACGAAGAAATTATAGCGTACAAGGACTAACAATTCTAACACTCATGGCAATATATCAATCCACTAAACCGATTTCGATCAGCAAATTGCACTCGAGCGTACGTCATGATGGCCCAAAGCAATTTGGCTAAAACGTCAGTTAGAGATCATTATCATGGTAACAACAGAACCATTTGTGCGAAGGTCTCAGAATTGTCCAGTAGACACCTTTTTGTCAGAAATCTGTTGAATAGTGTAGGGTTGGCTAAGCGTCTTTTAGTGGCAATAAATTAACTTTTGTAATTGCGACTAGATCCGCAAGATAGGTGGTAAGACGAGCCAGAATTAAAGATGGAGCGAGCTAACTTAGACTACCAATGGAACAATGGAGTTCGTGTCATCAGCAAATAGTTAGAAACCGGAAGACCGTAATTATTTGGGAGTTAGAAGGTAGAAAAACAAGTCATGTCTCTAAATTTTTAATGTATATGGATAGCCCTGCACGAAACGCAATCATCATACTCTGAGTTTTTCTGTCGCTACACGTGTTACCACAATTTGAATTAAGAATGGCCTCAGGTCTATGATTGCCCTGCCTCCGTCAACCATTGATGATGTACGCAATGATGACACATTTTAACTCCCACAATCAATTCGTGACGGCATCATTTTTTTGTCCACGTGAGACAAAAACTATAGTTATTCTTCCAAGTACTTAACTACAACATACAATTTGGTTAAGTATAAAAAGTTATGGACTTTTTACAACTGCAAAAGATTTAGGTCCTATTGTTGAACGACTCGGTGTCCCACACGAGAAGAAAGAAAGAAAAGGTCCTATTCAAACGTGAACGGTAGGTATCTGCGCGGTACGAGGATTGCGTGGATTGAAATTTAAACACAAATATTATCCTGACCAAAAGTTAAGAGGCGAAAAAAATATGCAAGTGCTAATTTCGTATTTCGTTTACATTGCTTCTTTATGGGACAGATTATCTAAGAGTTAGTTAAGGAAGTGTCCTATAAGAATCATGGCCGTAATAATGCTTTTGCATTTACCAGGAATTTGTATTGACGTTGTTCTCCTATTTTGGAATTTCCATTTATTACCGCACAGTATCACACGGTACGTAAATAACCTATTGTGGGTTGTCCAATGTCCACTTAGCAGTTTAGCACGTACAAAATAGTTAGTAATGTCGCCATGGTTTCATGTACTTTGTCGATGGACTAACCACCATTTCAATTATCCGTGATTCGAATTTTGGCAAGCCAGACGTCAACTAGGTGTATATTTTTTTATTTTACAGCACATGCTGGTAGCAGATTTAGTATGCGGTATAATTCGTCGCGCCGTAATAGCCACGTGGGCCGAAACTGTACGATAATTTACCTGTGTATTTTATGGCAGAGGCCCATGCTATGAGGTCATACAGACACAGGCACTATTCTGGCGCTCTCAACTGACATGAAAACGTGCTTACTTCGGCTATTTATAGTTAGTTTTTTTTTAGATTGGTTAAGTTTAGATACTTGTCGCTGTGACTAACTTTCTATAAAATTTTGTATACCTATCTGTACTATAAATGGTAGAGTAGATAACACAGCCTGTATGATCTCGCTAAAATGAAATATTTATAATATTTACATTAGGTAGGTTAGGTAGTAGGTTTTCATAAAATTCCTATCCCGTAGGCACGTTTCGATAACCTTGCGTACCTAAGTCCTGTCGGACGGCTCATAAAACATTTACGCTAACGGAATATACGGTAGGAAACATGAGCCGTACGGCGTACCGTCTTCTATCAAACATTGATGAGCACATTCCGCCATACAATATTCAAGTGGGACCGCGATGATCGAATACGGAAACCGGTGACGTCATCGGTATGCCGGCCGAGTGGGTTTCTTTATCTGTTTTGCTGGCTTCCAAACAATATTACTAGACTCATTCTACAAATCGACAACCAATATTCCCTCGTCACAAAATTAAGACCTAAAAACGGTTGGTAATCATTCTTCAATAAATTTTCTCCCAGGTGCCTCACGCTTCAAATGCCACCTGAGTGTTCAACGAAACTCGTTAAGTTAGTAAAAAAGTTTCATCTAAGTACGTACTAAATAGAAATAATTGGCAATTTAGAGTAGAAAGTTTTGGCGGTAAATATTATGTCCATAAAATGTCCTAGATTTTCCTGAAACTCATTAGTCTGAAACTCTAGATTATTAGCGCTTAAGCCCAGCTCTCGAAGTAAGTATTTAAAATCTAGGCCGGTAGCACAGGCTGGGCTGGCGTTTAAACGGCAAGTTATTCCGTGGCTTGCTCTAAATACCTGGGACGTTTAACCCTTTTAATTAGTGGGAGTAGGCGCCTCGTAGTGGGAGGATGCACCGTCACAGTAGGAGAATAGGAACAGTACTGGCAGTCGTCATTTAAAAACGACTTTCCTTATCTATATTCAAATAGGACATCACTCAAAACTTCCAGTCATGGGTTTTTGAATTAGCTTGTGTTGTTGCGATCGATTTCAATACAAAATAGGTAATTCAAGGAAAATCGAGGTGTAGAAAACAAGGAAATAAGTCGTGCACAACTGAGATGAGCTTGGCAAATCTATGACATTCTCGACACTACTCGAACTCGAACTAGTATTAAATTGCCGTTGCGAACTGCTGGTACTGCATGCTCCGGATTCCCTGGACGGCTTTACGCACCAACGTATTCATTTTGGTGGAGTTAAGACTGGAAAGAACACTACGGCTGTCCACAAAATGCACGCTCCGTATACTGCAGTACTTTGGACATAATACCAGAAGAGAACCAGACAATCTGGAAAAACTGCTGTTGACAGGGAAAATTGAGGGAAGGAGGCCCAGAGGACGATGCGCTAGACGGTGGTTAGATCAAGTCTCCGATCAACTGGAATTGTAAGCTCTCCATGAAGCAGAAGATCGAGCTAAATGGAAGCAAATTACCAAAGACAGTGTACGGAGTCAAGATCCTCAGCAGTAAGGCAACCGACAGGAAGAGAGAGAGAGACTGCTCTTGTTGTTCTACTGTGACACCGTGTTGTCAATGTCTGTCACCTTTGACATCAAATTAGTCGACTGTCTAACACTATAGTAGAAGCACAAATTAGGGAGAGGGCGTGCGAGGCGCCTTTTCAGATACTAATAGCGATGATTTTGACACTACTAGCGATGATTTTGACGCGTACTGAAATGAACTGGAATCTCAGAGGAACTCAAGGCACAAAATAGACAGTTTGGATTAGGTATTCTGTACAAACTATATTAATGTCGTAACTTGAACCGTTAAAACGTGTATGTAACACTATACGACTTTTTTATTTATTATACAAGTTACCTATTGTTAATTTGGGATACTATATCTACGATATTATATAAAACAGTACGTACATCCATTGACAACAACTTTGCAGCAATTATATCAACGTTAGAAAACCTTTTACAGGTAACCAGTAGAGCTGAAAATGCCAAGGAAAAAGAAAGGAAGAAGAAAGAAAGCTCTTTAGCGTTGCAATTGTACAAAAGAATCGCAACAACGTCAGAATGCAAAAGGAGCTCAGACGTGCATTGTGTGCATTTTTGCAACGGTAGAATCCTCACTATGCAAAACACGAATTTAAATAATGGAACATCTTTTTATACGTAGTCACCGGTGCCGGTTTACTTTTCGGGCTACGTGGAGTGGAAGACAAGATTTGAACCAAATTCATGTGCATATTGTGCATACCTTGAAATAACGAAATCCGCTAACGAAAAAAGAAGTTGAACTTGAGAATTATTACACATATTCACGGTTTTTTTACACATCCATGAACATGGCGATTGAAACATCACCGAAATATCGGGAACTCGATAGAAACCAACCTCGAGTAAAAAACCCGTCAATGTGTGTAATATTTCGTTTTAGTGATAATAACCGCGGAACCTTAAAATGAAGTGTTGAATGTGAAAATGTAAAGTACCGTGAAAGACTCGTCGATGCAGCACAATGTAAGGTCGCACGGTCGACCGCCACAACTAGTCCGTATGGACGTTTACAACAAAATGGTGGACTTGTAGCCGTCTGTTTGCATACCTTGACCCTTAAATCACTGTACTTTGAATATTGAAACACAACTGCAGTGTTTCACTCATTAAGAAATAATAACTGTTGCCCTCTGACGTCATCGTTGTTGTGACAAGCAAGGAATACTTGATGGGGCTCGTAATTGCTTGCGATATTATAATGAAAGGGTTACATACACTGTAATAAATAATGGATCAGAGTGTAACTAGACTAGTGGCGCCCACAAACAGAAAAAAACTGGCTGTAATCGCTCATGACATCCACAAATACAAAATAGTGCTATTAGCAATCCTACTAATATTACAAAGGCGGATGTTTGTGTGTGTGTTTGTTACGACATCACGCTAAAACGGCTGATTAGATTGACATGAAATTTTGCACAAATATAGAAGAGTATCTAGAATAACACATAGGCTACTTTTTACCACGGGAAAATGTCTTATTCCTATGGGATCACGCATATTCCAATATTTTTGCAAAGGTGGCGTGACTGAGCCGATTCGCGTTTTACATGTTTTCGCCGAAAACTAACAGCGACATCTCTTGGCGAGTAATGCTTTTTCCCGCGGAATAATAGGTTGCAGCGGGTGAAACCGCTGACGGGCAGCTAGTGAATACTAAATATAGCTACTATTAGTAACACGAACATATTTTTTTCTGTTGAGTAAGCCGAAATTAGGGTTATCGGGATTTTGAATAATTTCATCGCTAGTTACAAATTAATGTTTTCTTGATTTTGCACAAGTATTAACATCGCAGAAAAACACAACGCAACATAAATCCATTCTAAAGTTTTGCTGTGCATAATAAGTTTTAGGCGTAAGCTTCACAGAAATGCCGTGCGATATGACGCGGGAGTTGGCATATGTCAGAAAAGTGATCGTCAGCAGTCATCGCTGCTACGCGCGTCTCACGAGTGTAGCTTTGTCTCTTCTGTTTATTACATTTTATATGGAAACAGTTTCAAACGTCGCGATGTCGCACGTCTCCGACGATCGCTTGTCTAACAGATTTCATTTTGCATGTCTGGTCGTCTTAATAGGTATTGTTTTGCATGATTTCAAAACTTTTTTTACTCATTGGCGCGAGACGGCGCCAGTGGCACTGATGTTGAACTTTAAAAAGGTAAAGGTGATATTAGTATCGATTTGCGTTTAAATTATAGGCGAGCTTATTTCTGAACTCTTACTGAACTTGGCTGAATAATGCATTTCACCTTTTCATGGCCAAGGCAATTTTGCAGGGTCTGTTACATAATCACACAGTAAAGACGTCAAAATAATTCCGTTATGACAGCTGTCAAATCCACAATACAAATGATAGGAAATTCGACTTAGGATTGTATTATGAATATAAGCGGGTTATTCGGATAAACTGTACTGTAAATAGACCAAGTTTTAATGTAGCTGTTACTCTATTAGACAAACTCGTCCTTTATACGGTAACTGTTTTGTTTGAAGAATAATAAGATTGATAAGTATCGTAATACTACGTAAAGTTTTTAGGATTCCTTAAAAATTGATCAATACATCTAACCGTATGGTATGTATGACAAGCGCAGAACACAATTAAAACCGCCACTGCTGATAAAGCAAACAAGAATAAACTTAACTGTGTGACCAAGTAAATAGCATTATGTCATTGCACGGCGGCCATTTTATTTCTCAGTTAGAACATTAAACACTTTACGAGTTTCACGACGTGTATTAAGGTAAATGACTATTAAAACGTGATATAGCAACCCGTCCAAGAAACCAATAACAAAAGACTTTGTAGTTGACTCATTTTGTTACAAAGTTTTCTTTTTATAGGCCTACAGAGTGAAATTGCAGGCGAGCAAACGCATGTTACTAAGCTGCAAATAATGTAACGCTGCATGTGTGATGCCGGCTCGGTATAGCATCACCGAGGGTGTCGTAAAAGACGACTATGAGGGATGAATCCAGGGAGTGGGCAGCACGTTTCCTGAGAATATCTACAGCGCCTTGCATTGCGCTCCGCAATTTGCATTTTTTAAGCGTGGTGGTGGGTATGGCACACGTATTGCATGTTTTTGGGGGCCACACGAAATAGGCTGATTCACTCATTATAATTTGATCAGTTCTTTCGCATACTGTATTTCGGGCATAGTTTCATGAGCAAGAATCCCAAAGCAAATTATGATGTCAGTCGTAAATTTTACAATGACTGTAAAGTTGTATCACTGGAAAGACAACTGATGCATTTTACTGGCCGGATGTATGCAAAATGATTGCATGGCAAAATAATTCTTTTCAAAAAGTTTCTTTATAGTAGGTATAGGTAGTTACACTATCTTTCCTTATCAAGAGTCTTAATAATACGCCGATACACAGTGGTTATAATTTAGTGTCGTAGACCGTAAGGAAATAAAAATGAAAATAATCGTGAACACTCCCACACATTACCACAAATTCGCATTACATCGCATGGAAATGTGTACAATGCAGTTCAGTGCGCAGTAATGTGTGGGAGCCTTGTAGCAACTCCTAAAGCCTCTGCCTATTATGACGTCAAGATTTGTTACAAAATATTTTGTACCAGAGCTCTGTCATTCGTTTCGCAAAGCGTTGTCTGAAGGTTGCCTGTTACATACTTAAGGATCTCGTATGTACGGGTGTAGGGCAAGCAAAGCATGACGAAGGACGAACCACTAACTGCAGGAGAGACACGGCAAAAGCAGTCTCTCTCCGAGCAAAAGCCTCATTTGCTTGAACATTTTCGACTTAATTTGGCCGAACTGGCGTAGCTATACAAGCATCCTGACTTGCCAACAGCCTCCCAACAGATTTCGGCACAAAACAGCGTAGTGTTTTGTTTCTGCGCCTGGGAATGCCAGAACCCTGAACTTTCTGTTAAACACTGGCATCTTAGACTTATCTGGCTCATAGTGCCCATCGCAAGACCGTCACGTAATGAAAAAAAGGTCTAGATCTGACTTTCACTACTATAGTAACGTGAGCTGACGGTGTTGCCGTCACAGCGAGGGTCACCAATTTCTATTCGCGTTTAGATGTGACGCACGCGCGACGCGACTAGCGGTCGCGCTTTAAATACACACCAATAGGGCTGTCACTATTTTCTTTTTACAATCAACATGGGAACCAGCAACTTCTCCTTCTGCAGTTGTTTTTTATGTTTTGTTGCTGTTTCGTATCATGTTTTTGTATTGGGCAAGGTCAAGTCATCAATTATTTTATCTTCATAAAACAAACCTAGGTAAGCTATTTCTCTAGTAGTGGCTTAAGACGATATTTGCTGTCAATTGCAAAAATATCAGCCATCATTAGTACAAGCATTTAATAAACATAAATAAAGATAGAAATTGCTTGTGTCATACTTGCATTACTAGTGCAAGAAATACACTCGTGTTTCTACTCTAGAAACATTCGGTATGCAATGTTATCAATCTAAACAAGACTTTCTATCAATACAATAGCACTACTATTTATCTATTGCACGTGATGTTTTGCGTCCCCATGCCAAGTCATGTTACTCTGTGACGTTTTTCTGCCAACCACGAGGGGAGAAAGGGTGTTTTCACGTCGAAACTAGTGCCAACTTCTACGTTTATGGACTTGTCATTATTTAAATTATTTTCAGATTTTAGCCATTATCAAACACCATGGTAGGGTCGCCAATATGACACTGGTAGCATTAAAAAGATCAAATTTTTGGGTTTAGAACTGTTTAGTTTGTTTTGTTGCGACATCAAATAATATAGCCACAACCATGAAGAGTATTGAGAACCAAAACACTCAAATGTTTTTTTTATACAGCGACATGATTTTCTAGTCAAAATAATTATTTGTGTTTTAAGCTGCAAAATCTCCATGATACATTTCGTACTCAAAAATAAAAACTCAAACGGTGCGTTCGTTCCAGTTAACAAAAGAAGAAGCACGCCTATTTTCGCGTCTGCAATATCAGTGAAGAAAATGGCTGTTTTATTTATGTCAACCCTATTACACCTACTGAGTCGTCTACGTAATTAAAAGCATCTGGAGTGGTGACGGCGAGGCATGCTGAGTAGCTCTGTTTTAGTTAGACGAACACCACTATCTTGACATTTCTTACTTCGTTTATTTTAAGAATCTTTACTAGATTTTTTACTGCTTCGGTGGTCTACTCTACCCGGACCAGAGATCAGAGGATTGTAGGATTAATTTGTTGAGAATTAAAAATATCACAGGTCATAGTTCAAAGTTGGGATAAAAAATATTTTTGTGACGTTCAAAGGTCATTCTGTACAGGACGTGTGGGCGTTGTATTGTTATTGGCGCTGAATTCCTGTTGGGAATATGCAATCGAATTTTCAGTCATCAAAGTCTTTTGTATTGGGATTTGCAGCTTCACGCTTTATTTCGCTCGGTTTGTATTCGGTTTTATTTTTAATTTGAGTAAGTAGAACAATGGAAAGCAATCAAGAGGCGTGCCTTTTGTCTGGCATATGGATTTTTGTCGATTTTTGAACTTTTCCAAAGCTTGTAATACCCATATTAGTACGGCTTCTTAGCCTACAGCTTGTATGAAGGTACGGTCCCATCCGGAAGATGGCGTGAAACTTGGCATGCACGTAGCTTTGACACGGATAATTAATAATTTCGGGAGGGACAGGCTGTCAAATGAATGTTTCCCCCCCTCCACCCCCCTTTTGTGTCCCTAATTTCAGTTATTTTGCTTTAATTTGAAAACGGTTAAAGTTACATGAAAACTTCCAAAGAGTAAAATATTTTTCATTAAATTTTGCACCACAATTGTCTTTAAAGTACGTTAATAGGACTTATAGTTTACAAGTTATGCTTCTGTGAAATTCATCATTTTTTTGAAGTTGACCTCCAGCTCCGAATTAGCCATAAGTACCTTGTGACAGAATATTCTATAAAACTTGGTATTTGCGTTTGTTAGTTAAGTAGTCTTCAAAGAAAATCCATAGACACTACACTTCAATCGCGCCTGTGGGGGTGGGGGGAGGGGGGCAAAGTTTAATTTTTTGGAGCTGAACTTGAGGACTTCTGACTACTAAAGTACATATGAGAGGATAACTTTGGTATCATTTTCGGGTAAACCAAGGACGAGGTATTTATTTTTGGGAAGGATTTTGGTACCTCCCATAAAAAAATATGTATATATTAGGCAAAACAGAAAAAAAACTACATTATTTTTCATTTAAACGCTGTTTTCTCCTTGACCTTGGGACATATTCATAAGAAAATAGCACATGCTGGAAGCCACACTCACCCAAATTACAAATCCATATTTGATTTTCGAAATAGTAAGAAAATGCTTAGCCTACAGGAGCCTAAACATTTTTACAAAGTTATGTTTGTAGCTGCTAAACTCTCAAGCTCATTGATTTTATATGCAAAAATAAGATTACCAACCGCAAAATCATATTTCTCAATTGTCGCTAAACCATACCAGATAGGGAAATGCCTTCATAGCAAAAATTGTTCATAATGATGAGTTGTCTTTGTTGGCATATAGGAATTAAAGATCTGGAGTACCTGATGTGGAACATCAATAGCCCTCCTGTTACATTGTTTAACTGGACTGTCGATGTTCCACATCAGGTACTCCAGATCTTTAATTCCTATATGCCAACAAAGACAACTCATCATTATGAACAATTTTTGCTATGAAGGCATTTCCCTATCTGGTATGGTTTAGCGACAATTGAGAAATATGATTTTGCGGTTGGTAATCTTATTTTTGCATATAAAATCAATGAGCTTGAGAGTTTAGCAGCTACAAACATAACTTTGTAAAAATGTTTAGGCTCCTGTAGGCTAAGCATTTTCTTACTATTTCGAAAATCAAATATGGATTTGTAATTTGGGTGAGTGTGGCTTCCAGCATGTGCTATTTTCTTATGAATATGTCCCAAGGTCAAGGAGAAAACAGCGTTTAAATGAAAAATAATGTAGTTTTTTTTCTGTTTTGCCTAATATATACATATTTTTTTATGGGAGGTACCAAAATCCTTCCCAAAAATAAATACCTCGTCCTTGGTTTACCCGAAAATGATACCAAAGTTATCCTCTCACATGTACTTTAGTAGTCAGAAGTCCTCAAATTCAGCTCCAAAAAATTAAACTTTGCCCCCCTCCCCCCACCCCCACAGGCGCGAATGAAGTGTAGTGTCTATGGATTTTCTTTGAAGACTACTAAACTAACAAACGCCAATACCAAGTTTTATAGAATATTCTGTCACAAGGTACTTATGGCTAATTCGGAGCTGGAGGTCAACTTCAAAAAAATGATGAATTTCACAGAAGCATAACTTGTAAACTATAAGTCCTATTAACGTACTTTAAATACAATTAAGGTGCAGAATTTAATGAAGAATATTTTACTCTTTGGAAGTTTTCATGTAACTTTAACCGTTTTCGAATTAAAGCAAAATAACTGAAATTAGGGACACAAAAGGGGGGTGGAGGGGGGGAAACATTCATTTGACAGCCTGTCCCCCCCGAAATTATTAATTATACGTGTCAAAGCTACGTGCATGCCAAGTTTCACGCCATCTTCCGGATGGGACTGTACTCACGACTAACAAGCCGTACTATATCCAAAGCCGCGCCACGAAGTCGCTCGCATATTATGCTTATGTCACAAGATACACTGCCAAATAGCAGTCTATTATGGCTGCCGAATTGAAACCATGTAACAGTAACGCAACTTTCTGTGATAACGTTCCAACTGGGACAGGACGGACCGAGAAAATCGTTAAGTCTCGTCTGTTAACGGGGTAGGCATAAAGGCAGAGGTTATAATTTTTTTGTACATTTCTTTCTGGATGAGAGAAAAATATTTGCAGATATTAAAATATTCTTTACTGCAATACGTAATTGTATTGTAGTTAGAGTAAATCTCTGTCTTTGTTTCTATATAGGTAGATGGTTTAAATGAAGAAGCAGCCGTAACAATCATAAAGCATGGCAGTGCATGCTAAGGCTTCTTGTAGCGAGTAGGTTACGAAGTCGCGTAACGGCCCGATGGACCCAGATAGGACTTTTAATTCGCCTACTACTATTTGTACTGACGAGTACTTTGTTACGAGTTCTTCGATAGAGACTGATCATCTTGGATGGAAACTGTTAGACTGCTTAAAACTAAACCACCATCTCGTTCCTGTTTATGAATAAGATAGAAAAGATTTATGACCATGAATGAATACTTAATCCCAAACTCAAACTCTGCGCCCATATTACACGTTGGAATGACGCCAACTAAAATATCAATACAATTACATATATCTACGTATATTGTAAGCTATCTGGGATATTGTATATGAAGATATTGCAATACAAAAATACATTGATGTACTCGACCTTCCTTATAACTTATAATACTTCCTTTCGGTTCTTTTATCAATGGGGTTATTTAACCAATTACGATGATAAGTCCACTAATTAGCAGATAACTAATTTCTCTGGCTCGTGACCGTCTAAAAGTGACCGGAAATGGATTTTGGTTTCTACAACGAGCTTCGTCCACCGATCCCTGTCTACGCCACCTCGAGCTAATTATTGATTCCTAGATGGCCCAGGGTCCAGGGCCCAGGGCGGTCTTTACCAGGTCATTCCAGTGGTACCTGTACCTGGGGTGAACGTCAAGACGACGTACGCCCTTTTGACTTCCCGATGATCCTTACGAATTCTTTCTATGTGACCGAGCCAGCGAATTTATAGCAGATAGTTTGCTATAATTACTTTTTCGTTCTTCCGTAGACTCCATGTCCCATTTCAGAGTATTTACTTACTCCAAATTTTTAGTACGTCTAATTTATGAATTGGTATACAAGTGGTAAAACAAGAACAAACATACGTACAATTCGCAATGCAATAAGGTTGAAAGAAATATGAATTAAATCAATTCTTTACATGAAAATAAAGAAACAACTAAAAGTTATGTTTCGATATTTTCGCGAATAAAATAGTATTGTAAGTGGCAAAATATCGCAAATCATTCATTCTTAGTGTCATTCTTCTCAATACTTTGTTTCGAATCGAACTCTACCTACATAAACACACATATCACGCCTGTATCCCTTGCGGAGTAGGCAGACAGAACGGAAACTCACACAGATAACATACAGATAACATTGCGATTGATGACAAAATCAGATGTTCATCTTCTTGTCGAATCAACTTCGATGTTGTAAAATTTTGCGTGCCCAGAATTCGGAAACGAAATAACCGCTTTTGTGGAAGCGGCCACGACAATGACAATCCAATTAAAAGTCAGATGTTTTCCAGAAATAAACTAAAAATGTCAGTCAGTATTATTTATTTATGTATTAATTCAATCTAACCACACCCATAATATAATCGTAACATAATCAAATCAAGAGTCCAAATCAACATGTTTTATTCTTGCATAAAACCAAGAAGCCATGATGGCTTTGCCATCTGATCATTCCTTTCAAGGAAATAAAATAATTATGTTATCTTTTCACTCATAATTTTTACATGTGTTAAAAAAAGCTGCATGTTGAGCTTCATATTTTATAGAGAATACCATATATTTTAGAATAGAACATTATGCAACAAATCTGATCATTCTGATCAAATCCTCGGATCAAATCAAACTAATTATGTAATTTTTCCACCAATATTTTTTTACATATGTATCTTAAAAAGCTGCATTCAGCTTTTCATTTCATAGAGAGTACCATATTTAGAATGGAACGCTATTAGACGCAACAATGGGTTTAAAATACACACCATTAATGGATCCCATGATGAATATTTTACATCGCATGCAATGTGACATCAAACTGAATCACCTTAGCCTATGAATAGAAATAGGTGCAACAACCAGCTAGTAGGTGTATTGATCTATATTGTTAGTGTCACTGACCCCTATTAGTACCATGTTGCTTTTATTAGTTTCATTCACATTTGAATATCACTTTATGTAATTGTAACTTTAATTTTATTTTCTTTCAGCCCTAACTTATGATATGAAATGTTACTAAATGCTGTTCCTGAGTTTTTGTTAACAATTTTCAGTAGGTTAACTGTAGTTTTTTAATTTAAATTAATATAAATTAATTATCTCAAATTTTAGACTAACAGCAAACAAATAAAAATAAAGTTGGTACAATTTATTTTACAAAAACAATGTTATCTTAACTATATTTTACTATCTGCTAATTAATATAGTTATATTTAATTTTCAAACAACATTTCGAGAATGTTTTATTTAAACAGAACAATTTTATAAGTCTATGGAATTTTAATGCTTGCATTCTGCTGCACCATATTTTGGTGAAGTATGCGAGAGAGAAAGCAAACTATTTTAATAGATTGTCTTTAAGGATTATGTATCTCTAGAAAACAAACAAATGTTTTGAAACATAGATGTATTAGGCTGTTTAAAAATTCCTTTTTAGTTTTGGTTTTATAGTGATACCTCCATGGTTAGATTTGAAAATTATGTTTGAATAGGTATTTTTTGATAGTATTTTCTTTTAAACTCCTCTACCTTATATAAGAATTTATGGTTTCAGTTAGTAAGGTAAAGTTCTGTAAAAGTGTAAATATTATCTATACTTAGGTACATGAAATTATCTGTTATCTACCTCAGAATTTAAATGTGTGTCGGGTCTACAAAAATAGTATGAATATGAATCAATAATGAGTAAAAATATGAATAAATAAATCCATTGATAGGTACGAAATTCTTTTCCGAAATGGTACATACTACAATAATTAAGTGATAATGTTATCTTATGCCCAACCCAACAGGATTTAAAACAGATTTATCACAAAAACGCGCTTATTTGACTGCACTATCAACTGGTACATTCCTTTAGCTTTAATTACCAGCTCTAACAAAACATTTGGAGGATAATATACATATTTCAACAGATAAGTAACATACCAGTTTTGTAATACTTTGCCACTTTTTTGTTGGATTAGGAAAAAATTGAAGTGTCTCTAGAGAATTTATATGTTACTACAAAAAAGTATTGCATTTAGATAATTACTCCTTCTCTATATAATTTCAAATGGAAAAAAAATATATCAACTCTTTTGTAACAACTTTGATGTTGTTGAAACTCATTAAATTGAGTACCTATACCTGTAAAAAACAACAAAATATTTCTTTCGCAAAGCAAAATTACTGTTCTAAATTATAATTCAGAGAGTTGGCTATGTCACAGTCTGCATGATTTAAAGAAATCAACCAGTTAAGACGATAAGACGGCCAAATAACATGCACTATTGACATAGCCAGCTAGAAAACTTATCTTGTATAGCTTAACAAATAAGTTTTGCCCACAAAATGTCCAGGCATACCTGAGACCAATATTATAAGTTTACCGTTCAAATAACTGCCCCGGCTAGGAATCAATCGAGGATCTTAGCACTGTTGGCTGACCTACTATGTCTACATCATAAATGTTTCTAGTGTTTACTTGTTTTTGAGTAAGTATAAAGGAATTTGAAAGATTTAAGTATTTGCACCGGTCTAGTTTAGGGCCAGGAGAAATTTGGCGGAACAGTAGTTGTCCATGGCTACACATCCCTCAGGAATGAGACATCAACTTAGAAGAAGAAGTCAAATGAGTGCAGATATCACTTCACTAGGTCAAATGGATTTTAGAAGTAGGTATTTATTAATGGCTGTGCTGAAGAACTTGTGTTAAAATATAATTGTACATTTTGAATACATATTTCTAACCATCTTCACAATCTTATACAACATTTTCACAATTTTATGTACAATAATTAACTTACCATTAAGTTTTTTGTAATACTAACTGTTTTAGGTCAAAAATGAATATTTAAATTATTTACAATAAGTAGTATGGAATATATAAAAAATCTGATGTAGGCATTGGCGGTTCTGTAGTATACCTAAGGCCTTATAGGTGACTTAGTAAGACGGGTCGTTCACAGTTTTGGTAAGAAAGTCACCTTCAGATTGCCATTCTTGTTTTTTTGCTAAAGGTTGATATTTGTATACCTACTCAAACATATTCTTGCTAGTTCAAACTATTGACACGAAGAAGAAGAAGAGTAAATTTCTTTCAATGGTTCTTATAAGAAAGAAATTTGTAGTACTCACTAATTCATGGTTTTGTTGAGGTGTAAACTGGCCTTATACAATGCAAATTATAAAACTGTTAAGTGAATATCATACAAACAGCTTCAATACAATGATGTTATTGCCATTGCAATGTTATTTATATTGTATGACAAACAATTATCATTTTATGACTAAGAGAACAACCATTTTGTGGGCAAACAACTCGCTTAGCGAATATAACCTAAAGGCCTTATTACATGACCCTGCCACCAGAGCCCACTGTACAATATACTCAAGATAACCAGCAATGGACGCCGCACCGTGCTCTGGTAACTGTGCCATGTCATAAGCCTTCTACCGAGTTTAGGAGTAGGTAGAAAACCGGTTTTTAGTCAGATAACCTAACATAACCTAGCATTCCATTGTATAATGTGCACTAATAATATCGCCTTGTCCTCAAGCCGGTGTGTCTACCGGGGAATAATGTTGGGGTATTTATTTTTATCCGTTACGTGTGCACAGCTGTCTGGCGGGCTCAGCGGCTCAGCGCGCCCGGACGGAACGCTACCCGATCGCATCGCCAGCGCCACCAAACTCATTAGAAAATCGCACACAACACCACTGGCCACTGGAACACCTCGGCCCAACGCAGCCAAACCCGATTCGCTATATTTGGAATCCACTTCGCGAGAAATTGCCTGCACCGAATTGATACTTTCAAGTACCTACATAAAACCGAAATATAAACACTTAATTACTTCTACAAGTAGATTAATGTAGCGAATATTGAAGGTACGGTACCTGTGTCACTTGCTGCAGCAGCCAGAAAGTCCACAAAGACAGTTCAACGGAGAGAAATCACAAAATTCTCCGCAACACGAGCGAGTGTTCACAGCGCGTGCAATCACTCAATTCACAGCCGGCGTAGAAAATTCACAATGACTAGTCGAACACAAGGTAAAATAAGAAAATACACAGATTAGGATAACTTAAAATCTATGATTTCCACGAGAAATATCTTCAGTTGAATGGAAACGAAAATCGCGCCAACTGTCAAAACTAAAAAACTACAAGCACCAACGCACCGCGCGTCTGCGCGGCTCGAGTCCGCTTTTCTGACTGACAGTAGTGGCCCCTACACACGTACCGACTGCGGATTCGGATCAACTTCCGCGCGCTACACACCCGACGACCACACAGTCCGCCAGCGGCATGCCTCGGCGACAAATGAATTTTCATTTAAGTACCAAATACCGGCAATTTCATTATCTCATAATTTACAAATTATTTACTTGACAAACGTCGGTCTTATCTTTATCGCGATGCGACAAAAGAAGATAACCGTTCGAACGTGAAATCTGACGATGAAGTTAGGCGACCGCGTTGAAAAGATCTCTGCGGACTACGAAAATACGTTTAAGCCAGTAGTCATCTATATTCGTTCGGGATAGACGTTAGCCAGACGCGCATGCGTCAGTCGGGCAGTGGGCACGACGTCAGCGAATGACAAGCCCTGCGCTTGTTACCCGATCGATTTCAGAAGAAATGTGGATTCTTTAAGACTTGTAACAGTCGAAATCGTAAATACGATTTAGCTTCTGCATGGCGATTTATGACATAAGTTATGCGGACCCTTATCAAGAAAGTAAAACGAGACGACCTGCTGAAGTTATGCACTAAGTTTTAAATTAAAGATGACGCGCGCGCGCGCGAATTTTAAACTTTATGTGAATTTTTAAGTTTAATTTACTTTAATAAATATTTCTCTATTAACTTTGTTGTCTTTGTTCTCAAAAGCATACTTTTCTCAGCACAGGCGGACCTTCTCGGCTAAAGTAGTGAGTTGCTCAAAGTCCTTTTACCTCGACATTTAATTAATTAAAATATTCCTTTAGTCATCTGAAAATTTTACCTTAATTCTTGAAAGAAGGCGTATTACGTCAGATAGGTACTAAAACTAAGTTAATATGCAATTACAATTTTAAATCATTTATTCGGTCTAAGACTACAGAAAATATTATGTCGTATTACCTATTTTACCTTTATGCCTCATATTCGCAGTTACGTAAAAAATACTAGAAATGCACGCTTAGGTAATAAAAAATCAGAAGTAAAGCTCTAAACGCCTGATAATTATGCTAATTCCGCTCATGCTTGCGGCACGTATATCTTATCTCCTTGGCGAGCATTCCACCACAAGGCATAATAACTGCATTCATTTTTAATGAAATTCTCAGAGCTACGAGTTAATAACCGGCCTTATCTTCGTGAAGTTATGGGGTGTTTTAGGTGGCAGAGTGGTAGGTGGTAGTTATAAATTTATAAGAAAAATATTCTTAATATCAAGAAATATTTAAAACTAATTAGGTAATCGACTAATAAACGAAAAAAAATCAGCATGGATGCTGTTTCTTTTTGTTTATCGGTGTTTTTATCATCGTGTACAATCAGGACCAGCAACCCAAATTTAATATATTTATTTCCAGTGAATGGTATCATGTACAATAGGTAGGTACACATAATGTAGTATCAATTAATTTCATCTTCCTCAACAGGCCCAAAGTGTGTATTAACCAGTAATGATAATGAGTATTAACATACAGAATCAATTAGATGCAATGCAATCCTAATGCATTACAATAGGTAATGAAATTAATATAATATAATTTTGAATATAATGCATAGATTACCCAAATCAAAACCATTAGGCATGTCATAATTATCACGAAATACAATTAGGTTTGTCATTTTTTTAGCTTTTTACCTAAACATGTTTATCGAAACCTTTCATTGGTCTATGCTTTCATTCTCCGGTAGGTACTTATTATAAAATTCAATTTTACTTTTATGTCAGATGCTTATCATTTCGAACATCAACGTGATCATTGCTACGAAATCTTTTTAAACACTTCAAGCCCATAAAGAATGTTGACATAGTTTCCTGCTGATAGCACTAGCTATGTGCAGTGTACCGCATAATCTAGTAATGATACCATACATACTTTGGGACTGTTGATGATCAAACATCATTATCTCAATTTCAGTTGCCTTGCGCCGTGATACGTCGAGTGCGTCAATCCTTATCATAATAAAATTGTAATTTTAGGCTTGATTGCTGAAAATCGCTGAAAATTCATAGTCCTTATTACCAGGCATTGATGACGACTTTGCGGTAGCACATTATGTAGGTAGACTGATGTTTACTACAACAACGTGTTTGGTGTGCTATCGTGCTATAAGTAGTATAGGTATATATCTGTGTGTGTGTGTGTTTTACCGCAACAACGCAAGATAATTACACTACACTGAAAAAATATTTGTTAAGCGATTTATTTCAATCAATATTGCTCAAACTACGCTCACAGTAGCCACAATTGCTGCCTCAGTCATATTATCATTCATCATATTCCTTACTTTAACTAAAAATACATATCATCGCAGATTTGGTACTACATAGTAATAACATCCATCACTCGATTGAGGGGTTCGATTCCCGGTCGACGCTAGTCATTTTTCCATTTCTTACTAATTATTTTCTTATATTTATGAGAATTACATGGTAACCAGCTTTTACAAAAAGCAAAGCCCAAGGTGACGCCGTGTTGGATAGAAAACAGCATGATTTAAAACTAGTTAACGTCAATACTGCCTAAAAATACGTTTCAAAGGCGTTAATGTGGGTGATTATTTCATTGTCTGCCGACGTATCGACTGAAGTTAGGTACATACAGGCAGCCAACATGCTGGGTGCTGAATAATTTTTTAACACACTATTTGAGAATGCAGACCGCACAAGCACAAACATAAATAGCAAAGGTGTAGAAGAACGTAAGAACCATTAAAATGGACGATTGAAATTATTTTAGTTGTCAACTGTTTCAACTACCACTAAACATCTTTTTTTATAGAATCGTAATCAAATAGCTTAAACTCGCCCCCCGGCCCAAATTTTACAGTTTTTATAGTAACAGTGTTATCTATCAATCAAGTCAAGTGCATGCAGGCAAGTGCATAAATTATACTAGATTTCACGTACTTGACAATCGCTTATTAGAAGGTATCTCCAGCCCAATCGTGCCCTTGTTACGGGTTGTTCTGGGAAGAACGGATCGGACTATGTCTATTGTCTACCCGGAATGTATCGGTAGTTGCCAAAGAAGGGCACAAATAAGGGAACTAGAAGGTATCCCTAAATATGATTTCCTAAGGGCGTGTGTTACGTGACGTGGATTGCCCGCGCAGATCTGCCATGTGCAAAGTAGACTCACTACATCTACACCGCTTTGATTGAAGTAAAGTTAACTTTGCAGTCGGACCGATCCGCGTGGACAACCAAGTTTTGATAAGCCCATATTCTAAAGCCACGCTGCTACCATCAAAGTACACTTGGGCCAAGTAACTTGGACCCCTTTATGGACGCTATATAGATAATGGAAACACCAAACCAAGTGTAGGTACTTGAACGGCGGCGTCCAATCAAAGTGAACTTGGACCATAATTAACTCTTCCATGTCCACTTGGATATCGTTTGACAAATCAAAATGGCGTCACCTGTGAAAATTCCTGCTGCCTGGTGGAACTACACGAGGAAGAGTATTTTCTGTGGGATGTGTGTGCCTAACACTAATTACAAAAAGGAACGCTAAATTATCCATTATACCTACAATCTTAGATTAGATTGTAGGGATAATCTTAACTGCTCGAAGATTATGAAGAAGAACGGTGTCAACGGGTATTTAAGTGCATTTGCATCAAAGCTACAGTAACTGGGTCCAAGTATACTTGGATAGTGTCAATCCGGCTTGAGCCGTAGCCGTACACGCTAAGTATACTTGGACCAAGTAACTTTGAAAAAATATCTTTGATAAAAGTACGCTTGGATACTCGTTGACACTGTTATGTTCACTTGGACTTGAATTTAATTATTTCCTTAATTTTTTTGGGCAGTCTATATCGAAATATGTCGGACACCGGAATTGAAGGAGAGTTTATGACAGAAGAGACGAATTTGGTGCTAAACGATGTCGAAACTTTAGGAAACCAGATTGCAACCAGACAGATTCCATTTATATCGTCAGTAGTTAAATTTTCAATCTTAAGATTACTGCAACCCTGGGCAACTCAAGAGAAACAAAACTAAATAAGACCGCGTTTAAATTTCTTGATAATGAGTAAGTAATAATCACTTAGAATTTGCTACATAAATAGCCGCCCGAAAACTGCTATGACAAAAGAAAAAAAATCCTCTCGTTTTATTTTTGCCATACAAGTTAGTTAAATAACCCGGTAACTACACAAAATTGGTTTCATGTCGATTCGGATAACTCTGATCTCAGTAAAAGAAATTTTAGTTTTGTCTTTTGACGTCGCTATACGGTCTTAAGTTATTTTTTAATATGTTTTGAACTTGTTTTAGATGTTGAAGAGAGATATTAAAGATTTATATATTAAAACGTAGCATTGCCAAAGTTGTGCACTCTTCTTTCACAAAAATAATGTAGCATGTATAGGGCACTTAATATGGGCTGCCACAATGCGCGATAGAAAATAAATGTGCACTAAATATTTTGCGTCAAATATTATGCAGGAACGAAATTCACGTAATCAGGTCGTGAAGTCTCGGGCTGCATATTTTGTGACGCCAATTCGGGGTGCATTTTATTTGTCGCCTATTTCTTTCTGCGTTATAAACGCCGCGTTAACCACATTCACAACAGAAAAGTGCAACACAGGAATTCGCGGTAAAATATTGCAACCCGAGCATCCATAATAATATCATTGTTGTCAATTATTTACTGCACAAAACATGACGTGTTTTTTACGTCGCACTATTTTTGTTGCACATAGTGCGCACAAGCACAAGCTTGCCAATAAGCAATTCAGCCAGTGTCAGTCTACAGGGAGTAACGGAAAGGCAAAGACGGTTATAGAATAGCAAGCCGAAAGGAGGTCAAGGTACTCATGAAACTGAACAACTTTCCCCATGGAACAAAGGTCGAAATATGAAAAAAATATCTGGACCTCTCATAGCAAATCAATCAGCTGATCGGCGATTTTGTATGAGAGGTCCAATTTTTTTTTTCACATTTCTACTCATGTTCCATGGGGAAATTTGTTCAGTTTCATGAGTACCTTGACCTCCTTTCGGCTTGTTATACTAGTCCGAGTTCTTAATTGGCAGTTTGTATGGAGGTATGGTCCCATCTGGCAGAAATCATGAAACTTGGCATGTGTGTAGCTTACATGTGTAAGCTTCAGGAAAAGAAGGGAAGCAAGTTGGACCCCCCTGCTTCCCCCCTTTGCCCCCCCTTTTATGTCCCAAATTTCAGTTATCTTTATTTTTCTCGGAAACGATTAAAGATAGGAGAAATTTGTCAAGGTAAGAAATATTCCTTATAAAATTGTCTACATAATTATTCTTGGGTAGATGTTGATAGGACTTATACTTTTCGAGTTATGCTTCTGGGAAACCCATAATTTTTTTGAAGGTGACTTCCAGCTCTGAATTAGCCATAACTACCATGTGATAGAATATTCTTTCAAACTTGCTATTGGCTTTTGTTAGTTAGGTAGTCTTCAAAGGAAACCCGCAGAGACAACACTTCAATCACGCCGGTGGGGATGGGGGGAGGGGGGCAAAGTTTATTTTTTCCGAGCTGAACTTGAGGACTTCTGACTCCTTAAGTAAATGTGACACGAGAAATTGAGTATCATTTTCGAATAAACCAAGGACGGAGTATTCATTTCTGGGACGCTTTATGGTACATTTCATACAAAAATATAAATATATTAAGTGAAATTGGAAAAAAAATATGTTTCGTTCTCATTCAAACTCTGTTTTCTTCATGACCTTGAGACATATTTATTTGATAATAACACATACTCGAAGACATACTCACCCTAATTTAATTATAAAATTTATTTTATTTTCGAAAATATTAGAAAATACCTAGCCTACGGAAGCCTAAATATTTTTACAAAGTTATGTTTGTAGCTGGGAAAATTTCAAGTTCATAGATTTTGTATGCAAAAATAAGATTACCAACCGCAAACTTATATTTCTCAATTGTCGCTAAACCATTCCAGATAGAGAAATGCCCTCATAGGGAATGTTGTTTATACTGAAGGGTAGTTTTTGTTGGAATAAAGAAATTGAGGATCTGGAGTACTTGATGTTTAAGAAGACATTACAGTATCTCGAATAGTTTAGCTGGGCTGTTGATGTTACACATCAAGTACTCCAGATCTTCAATTTCTATATATCAGCATAAACAACTCTTCAGTATAAACAACATTTCCTATGAGGGCATTTCCCTATCTGGAATGGTTTAGCGACAATTGAGAAATATACGTTTGCGGTTGGTAATCTTATTTTTGCATACAAAATCTATAAATTTGAAATTTTTCCAGCTACAAACATTACTTTGTAAAAATATTTAGGCTTCTGTAGGCTAGGTACTTTCTAATATTTTCGAAAATAAAATATGGTTTTATAATTAGGGTGAGTATGTCTTCGAGTATGTGTTATTTTCTAATAAATATGTCTCAAGGTCATGAAGAAAACAGCGTTTGAATGAGAACGAAACATATTTTTTTCTTATTTCACTTAATATTTTTATATTTTTGTATGAAATGTACCAAAGAGCGTTCCAGAAATGAATACTCCGTCTTTGATATATTGGAAAATGATTCTCAATTTCTCGTGTCACATTTACTTAAGGAGTCAGAAGTCCTCAAGTTCAGCTCGGAAAAAATAAACTTTGCCCCCCTCCCCCCATCCCCACCGGCGTGATTGAAGTGTTGTCTCTGCGGGTTTCCTTTGAAGACTACCTAACTAACAAAAGCCAATAGCAAGTTTGAAAGAATATTCTATCACATGGTAGTTATGGCTAATTCAGAGCTGGAAGTCACCTTCAAAAAAATTATGGGTTTCTCAGAAGCATTACTCGAAAAGTATAAGCCCTATTAACATCGACCTAAGAACAATTTTGTAGACAATTTTATAAGGAATATTTCTTACATTGACAGATTTCTCCTATCTTTAATCGTTTCCGAGAAAAATAAAGATAACTGAAATTTGGGACATAAAAGGGGGGGTAAAGGGGGGAAGCAGGGGGGGTCCAACTTGCTTCCCTTCTTTTCCTGAAGCTTACACATGTAAGCTACACACATGCCAAGTTTCATGATTTCTGCCAGATGGGACCATACTTCTAGCTAAGGACCCGTACTATACCGTTATTCGGTAGGGAAGTATATACCGGGAGTAACAGAAAGGGTATACCTAACAAGGCGAAAGGAGGTCAAGGTACTCATGAAACTGAACAACTTTCCCCATGGAACATGGGTATTTAGTTTTTCGGGCAAAAACTCTGGGAAAAAATAGGTAAACGGCGCGAGGGGCAGCTGCTTTAAACATATAATATCATTGTTTTTATCAGTGTCCTCTTCTTGGTCCTCTTTTCTTCTGTCAGCTCTTGGTCTTATTCCAGTCCTTTGGGTAACCCATTTCTTTTTTTTGGGCATAAAATTAGATTATTTAAGTACCTATTTTTCTTGATAAGTACGGGATTTCGGGATAGTGGTCTTCAACTAACGCGCTTCTCTCCTGTAGAAACAAAAAGTTAGACGGCACGCGGGGTTTACAAGTAGACTGTACTTACATTCAAACAGATGCAAACCAGAAAATTAGTAGGTGTAATGCCTGAAATGCCACACACAATACCAAGTTTCTTCATTATGATGACGACTCGTCATTTTATTTTTGAGAATTCATTTAGGAAACACTGTCTTCACCGTCTGTCCGTCCGTTTGTCTGCCGCGTAGGTAGGTACATAATACATACGTACCTACCTAAGTACATGTAAAGAATTTTGACTTACATATTGTGTAGAGAAGAGAAAATCGGAGTTGCGTGGTTGCATGCTTAAGGTTCAAGTTCGTCATGTGCGACCGGTCGCAGCCGCACGCGGCCGCGGCTATGGCGGGTACTCTTACAGTTTCCTATACCCAGCTCCTTACTCCTAAATGGCTATATGACGTAGTGAGTATGACGCCGCGTTCGAGGGGTGCGACAGACGCGTGCGGCCGTGCGCCATACACTCATACCTACTCTTGGCTCATACTACGACAGCTTATACGACAGTGACTACGACTATAGCCGCATCGGCCGCACGCGTCGGTCGCATGGCCGCAGCTACGCTCGTGGTCGTGACGAACTTGCACCTAGCTAGAGGGCTACTTATGCTTGTAGGGTTGAGGGTTCTAGAGAACGTATCTAGGTACCATTGGATTGCTCTGATTTCATGTGGGTAGATAGGCGCCAGATAAATACCAAGCAGCATGTCGGTAGATACTTAGGTATCGAACGTGTATTTTGAACTAATTTTAGATACTGTCCTTGCGCACAGCTATGCGATAAAATCTATTTATCGTGTGATATCGATACGATTGATAATACTAAAGCATTTTTGACGCACATTCGGTACACCCATTCTTTTAGGAACTGAAAATACTTGTATCATTATATCATATCAGTGGGATAAGAACATTGGATAAGAAACTTGTATTGACGTAAATTACAGGTAAACAATGCGGCATAATGCCGATGCCAATCAGCTAAGTACGTACTCCACCCTACGACTCCGCCCGCTAAAATATAAAGTCCACAGTGTCTACAGTACGGCCGTTCGAATAGGCCATATTTGACAGCTGTCAAAATCATGTTACTGCTATGACATAAGGTCTATTTTTCTTTGCTGATATGTCTTATAGCAACATCTAGTATGAGTTTGACAACTCGCTCATCTAGTGCAAGAAAGGCACAGTTTTTTTTTTCAAAATTGGGATTTGATGGCATAAATACCCTCAGCAAAGACAGCACACTGTATTTTCAGTATTTACCCCTAGCTAGATAAACAAGTGCCGTCCTTCGGACAGCTGATGTGGCGCAGCGCAGTGGTTAGTACGAATGCCTGCGACCAACCCTCTTTGGGAATGCCGTCAACCCTCTTTGGGAATGCCTGACGTCAACATTCCCGAAGAGGGTTGACGTCAGGCATTCCCAAAGAGGGTTGACGTCAGGCATTCCCAAAGAGGGCACCGTTCCCATACGGTACCCTTGTGATCAATTAGTGCTTCTAACATGGTGCTGTGGTAGGACTCTGGATTGGTTGTGTAGTACTTTGACATGGTTGAGGATGCATGACTTAGTTGAGCAGACGTCTGACACGGTTCCGTAAGCCGCTGACATGAATGAGTAGGCCATTGCAGGCTGAACTACCTGACCAGCCAGCAGCAACCTTTGCTGGTGACTAGAGAAGGGGCTCGACTGCGGCGAAACCTTCCAGCGAGAGCTTGCGAAGCGTCGCGAGTGCTCCTGTGCGCGAGCTAATAGCGGCGTAGAGGGACCTAAACAGCCGAAAAGTCGTAGCAGTTGCGTAGGCGGCTACGAGCGTGTCGCCTTATACGCAGTTTACCTGGATTTATGTCCATGCAGTTAACGAATTCGCAGTTTTCCTAGCATTTATGGGAAATGTGCGAATAAATCGATGCATATCGCACTTATCCGGATCTTCGCGAAGGGCCTAGGGATTTCGCGATTGACCCGATTTCGCTATGACCCTGCGACAGATACACAACCAAGTCAGAGGCCTGCTACTTGCTGTAGGCGGTTGAGAAGCTCTGACACCAGGGCTCATAGGGTCGTTTGATGACTTATTGTCCCACTCGACGTAGAAGTAGAAGAAGCTATAATGCAGAATATGTCGACATTTTAGAGTTAAATCGTCACACCAACCGATACGCTGGGATTTGTCCGGAAAGTAGATATGTGTTCTGGAGCTAAATCGGCACAAAAGCCACTTATAACATTAATTGGAGCTATATCGGCACAAAAGTCACTTGTAACATAAATTACATTTAAAATTTTGAACTATTTCAGCATAATTGTTGTTTGTATTATTTTTGCCCCAGGAGTTTACTGTACCGGGCTGGAAGTTCGTGAGCTGTCAGTTGATAAAAATATTTCTATTTCATTTATGCATCCCATTCGCCCCGCAGCCATGAAACAGACAGTTGTATCTCGCTCCCGGAAACATGTATAAAATTGTACCAAAAGGTGTACCTGGTTCCCCGTTCGAAATCTCCACCAAGTTTTTTGATAGTGGCGTCATTTTGCTTCCAATAAAATAGTCTATGCCGTATCATCTGTTTTGCTGAAATTATTGTTAATTAGTTAGCGTAAACTTGCTGATAATTTTTAAGCACTTTGTGGTGGTCATATATTTTTTAAATGCATTATTACAACCAGAAAATGCATCTGTCATAGATCTAGTTAAGAAGAGTTATCTTTTCAAAAATTGTTTCGATCGGTTGCGAATTGGAAGAGATATACGTTGAAAGCGTTTGTATGAAAAATATTCACTACAGATCTCTTCTAAGAGTAAGATGAGAGAAAACCGGTTAAACACAAAATGAACAAAATTTTACAGAATAACTGTTACGTTTTCAAATATAGGATACAAAAAGTTACTTATCTTGACGATTTTTGATAAGCCTGAAGTTGTGCCATTCTTACTTCAAAGATTTTTTAATTTGGTGGATATAGGCTTTGATTTGGTGGATATAGGCTTTGATCATGTTTATCTTTTTATGTTATTTTTCACAATTTAATCGAATTCAAATATGTATTATATTATGTTATTATTTAAATAGTTAAATATCGGTAATGAAATGAAATATAAACTACATTGCGACAAAGTAATTTTCGATGCTTAGTTCAGTCATTTTTTCTTTAATAAAGAAACTTAAAACTTAAAATCTGCCTCCTGTAAAATGCGGTAAATGTCTTTTGTGCCGTTCTTGTACCAGATAAGCGATCTGTCAAATATGGCTTATTCGAACGGCCGTACTTTACTTAAATTAATATTCTAAAAAGATGGTTTTCTGTTTGTATGTAATCGATAAATTAAATTCCGGAACTACACGACCGATTTCAATATTTCATTTCGGTTCGCGCGTGCAGTGCAAGATATTGTAAGTAAAGTAAGTACCTATTACCTACCAGATAGTGCTGCTGGCTCGCTATTCCCTACATTCTAAGGTAGAGATCAGTCATCAGACTCTCACTGGAATAAATGAAAATCGGTCAAGTGCGAGTCGGACTCGCGCACGAAGGGTGCTGTAGGTACAATAATACTAGTTTTGTGTAGATAGAGGTATAATTTATTTTATTTATTTAATTAATAAAATACTGGCAAGTAAATATCGTTAGTTGTAAGGAACCCCCCTTAATTTAGGTTTATTTTATTTCTATTTTTAGGATCTTGTTGAAATAGCGATACAGGTGTGTGAAAATATTAATGTCTGTTGTTCATGAGATACAGCCTCCGTACCATCCATCACTAGATAGTCAGGCAAAAAACTTTTTGTATGAGCCTCCATTAGTTTTTTAATTCTTTTTTTTAGGTTGACAGAAATTCGGCATTTATAAAAATTTCGACTCTGTAACTACCGTTACGTTTTATGGGATACAGCCTGGTGACATACGGATAGATAGACAGAAGGCGAAGTTTTTGAAAGAGGGTCCCGTCGCGTCGTTATGACCCTTCGTGTACGGCAACCTAAAAAGTATGGACCTACTGTAAAAACTGAAATAAAATTGTTAGTTTTGAAATTGATTTCAGATTTTACAAATCACGAAAATTAAGAATATAGTCAGAGATCAATTTTACAAGAATGTCTGCGCATCTTGTTCACAGTTCGGTTGATATAAAGTGGTTTTGTGAAAAGGACGAAGTTTTTAAGCGGGTTCTCGAAAAGGAGGAAGTTCTTATTTAATAGGAATACCTGTCTGTTAGTTTTATGAAAATGAAATAAAGATACCCTGGTATTTTTAATGAAATAAAGAGAGGGTGTCTAATAGTTTGGCCGCCTTCATCAAGTATGGATGGACCGCTTGAACTATGACCGCTCTGGCTCGGCCATTTGTATTTCGTTTTCGTAAGTTTACCTTAGGGCTTAGCCATATCTTTTGGGCGTCGTAAATTAAACCTAACGAAACGAGTTTCTTTCGGTAAGCGTTGTGCCGGGCCGGCCGCTGACGTCACCCGCGGCGCGCGCACCGCCCGCATCGATCCGCCGCTTCAAGCGCTGCAGCATTCCACCGCTAGACGGCCACATCCTACCACCATCTTACAGCCGCTTCAAGCGAAACACCCATCGCGAAAAACGGCACAAGCGACTCGAAACTATACAATCGAAAATTTACTCTCCTCCCGAACGCCAAAGTGCATTTTCTTTGCGCAAGAGGGAAATGTTGCGATAAGCGATTTGGAAAATTGGTGATTTAATGACTTTGCAGAAGATTTTTAACTCGGAAAAGTGGTGTTAATTTTTCGCGCAAAATCGATTTCGACACATTGCGGCCGTTCGTTCATTAACAGCGTTGCCCATCTGTTTTTTTGAAATACCTGACATTAATATGTAGGCACATAGATTTACAAATTTTAAAACACTTGACAGTAGGTAGGTACGTACACATAAAAAGCAGGTAAGTTTAAAAGTTTGAAATTAGGCAGCAAGCAGTTTTGAAACTGGGATTTCCGCTCTTAGTAGGTACGAAAAACATACCTACCAGCCAGTATCGCTCCGGCTGTGTCGGGGTGGTGGAAGAATTTTGCAAGTTTCTAAAGCTCCGACCGACCCAGATAAGACCGACCAAATAAAAAAGTTACGTTTGTCTTAGTGAACTCCTTTTTAAAAAGGAACTATTGCTTTTTTTTACCATCACTTGATCACTCACGATCAGTGACGGACGATTGAGATTTACCTATCGTTTAAACTCACTAATCTCATAAAGTAACTCAAATGACCCACTGAATAGACGGCCCTTCGAGTAGCAAATGACGTAAAAGCCATTTTGGCCAAAATTTACTTTTAATACTATCTTATGTAGTTTGACGAGCTCTATCGATCTGTATATTTAAAATTATGATATCTTGAAAAAATAAACGTTTCTTTTCATTTTTTTTTCATTTTTTGGTCTTTTACACTATTATTAACACTGGACAAGAGTCTTTAATAAACAACACTTACGCAAAAAAGGTGCTGAACCTAAAAACGCCTAATTATTTTAACACTAACTAATTTAAAATTTTATGGAATGAACAAGAACTCAAAAATTTTATGTCATTCATGATAACGCACGACGAAAAAAAAAATCACTTGATATCACAAGAATCCACTTTTGTCCTAATTTGGCATTTTACTACAAAAATCAACCAAAATGTATCACAATTTTGATCACCAACATACAGAAAAAAAAATCGTCACCACCATTTTTGGTAAAAAAATGTAGCAAACAAAAGCTATCTTGTCTCTTGAATTATTAAAGTTATCTTATATTTCTTTACCTATTTATGTTATTCTTACACACTTTTAAAGCGATTTTTGCGTTCAAACTCATACAAAAATAGTACGAATATAGCTTTAGAAATGTATAAAATACATAACATATTATCTTTTTCCATTTATAGTTTTTTGCGATTTCCCAAAAGTTGCGATTTGGCTTTTACGACATTTGTTACTCAAAGGGTCGTACGTAGCGTAGAGATAATGCAGTGAATAGGTACTTTATGAACGATTTTAGAGTCACGTGTGAAATACGCCAAGACGGTTACTTTATCAAGAATTAAGTGTATTTGTAGATTAGTTACCTATCTACGAGTACTTAATTAAGGCGAGAAACATTCATAATGTAACGTCCGTTTGTGTTTTATTGTTGCACTGCGTAAACGTTAAATGCACAAAAGGACGTTACGTGCTTCTCGCCTAATATCCTATACGAACTATAGTAGGTACGGCCATTCAAATAGGTCATATTTGACAATTGTCAAAATCATGCTAATGCTATGACATAAGATCTTCCTTGCTTGGTGATGAATGTGATGATGAGTGATGACATAATATCTTCAAGTATGGGTTTTGACAGCCGTCAAAATGCCCTATTAGCACCCTATTAGTACAGGATCTAACAGCTAATTTACACTAGCGGTTGATATTCATATTGTTTCAAAAGATCCCTTCAAAAGAAAATACCTATTGATTTATGAATAAACCTCCACATTATTAAGCAGTTCTAAATAGATTATCTTGCTTAATTTTACGGGAATAAATCTCTCCCTGAAAATTATTTGGAGGTTATATTAAATATGGCTTCCGTCCGGCGTTGGGTTCGTTAAGACGAGCGACATCTACCGGATGAGCGGGGAACTTCATTACCTCGAGATTATAATCAAGATACAGACGTGGGTATTTGAATTTCGAAGAAATATGTGTTGTTGTAAGGGGGTCCATATTCGAATGCATAAAATTTTATGTCCTAATGTACTTTTGCATACCTGTTTTTGGCATAGTCATCTTTTCGCATAATCTTAATCAAGCATAACTTTTTTGCCATACATTTCGTTGACATACGATTTATATGCATAACGAAGTAAAGGCATAAAAGGCAGTAGGAATAAAAGTGCAATCGCAATTATGACACAATTTTTATCTGATAAAATCTGCAAAAAATATTTAAACTACGCTGTAGTTGCCCGCTGCGCTGCGCTGCGCTGTGCAGTCACAGTGCGATTTCACCTTAATTGTAACAAAACTAGCATTCTTCATTTATGGTAGGTAAGTATTTGATTGTATATTTGCCACGATTGGCAAGAGGATTGACGAGTGCAGTGCAAGATGCAGTGTAAATTTAATCTTTAACTTGCTTTTTGCGACACCCACGTATTACGCTAGTACGTACGCTAGTATTGGGGTGATGTTTTTCTAAGATGGCAACTAAATTATAAAAAAAACTAAACTTTGAAAGAAAAATGCGTTATTATTTGCATGTTTATTGGATATTTATTATATCTAAATGTATTTTATTCGTCAATACTCCACTGAGGAATACGGCAATGTACTACTTACCTACCTGCATTGTGCCATTCGTGCCCAAGTGTATTTTCTGAATAAGTATTTACTAATTATCCATTCCATGACTCTTATGAGGTTTTAAGTTTATGCTTATATTCATTATGGTAAACAAAATTATGGATATTTATTGTTATGCCAATATATCCATTATACACTTAAAAAACTATGCCAATGTACAATTATGCGAAATGACAACTATGCCGAAAGTGTTATGCGGAATGCAAATAGGAGTAAGAATGTTATGCGATCGAAGGGGCACCCGTTGTAAGGGCCTTACCTTACAACACTTGGTTACCTTAGTACGGGCGTTGTATACAGGGAGTAACGGAAAGGGTATAACAAGCCGAAAGGAGGTCAAGGTACTCATGAAACTGAACAACTTTCCCGGTGGAACATGGGCCCAAAATTTGAAAAATAAATTTGAGCCTCTCATAGTTAATCAATCAGCTGATCGACGATTATGTATGGGAAGACCAAATTTTTTTTCACATTTCAACCCATGTTCCATGGGAAAAGTTGTTCAGTTTCATGAGTACCTTAACCTCCTTTCGGCTTGTTATACCCTTTCTGTTACTCCCAGTATAAGACGGTACTCGTTTAAATCATGGGTTCGAAATGTTGAACGATCGATGGTAGACCGATATTATTTCACCACCAACACAATCTAAATAAATTCAGATGTGTGGGCAAGCAATTTAGTTTTCCCTACCTCTTGTAATCCCGTGTGGGTCTTGCCCACGTCTAGCCAGAATAGACCCACTCAATTTCTCCCAGAGGGTTAAGGTGAACTGCGAGACCAATTAGAAGAGAAAAGCAGCGTTTTTATTTAATTCTAATACCTAGTTTAATAGTGTAGACTTTTTTAAGAACACTCTTTCTTGATATATTTTGCAATATTTAGGTACTAGCACTGATAAAAGCGCAGAAGCGTTCCCAGCGCACGCAAAATCTTTCATTGCGCACAGCCTGCAACCTGCCTGACAAGCACAATGAGGTCTAGGTATGTCCAATGGAAAGCAGTGACCTATACGGGGCGTGAGGGACAGCTCTCCGAATACTGATAAGGTGTATGCAGATAATGACCTGGTGTCACGTGATCTCAAACAAGTTATTGTTGTCATTTTGTTAGGTAGCTTTGACCTCTATTGCAATTAGAGGTCAGCAAAGTTGCAGTAAGAGGTCGCCCGCGTCGACGCTCAGGCGCGTCGCGAGATCGCCCATGCGGTGATTAGGTGTCAATTTGACACAAGTTTGACGTATCGCCAGTATCGCCTGGTCGCCCACTCGCTCGCCCGCGATAATTTGATATAATATGTCAAAAAACGGCAGCTGGCTGCATTTACGTTTCCTGAAATATTTTCTTATGTGAAGTTGTCAAGTTTCATTATCTGAATGCGCCCTATCACCTACACCCTATATACTGAGAAAATCACGAAACGCTTATGTAGTATGGAACATGCTTAGTATATAATGGCTATATAGAAAACTTCAGTGGCTAGAAGTGGGGAGGTTGGCAATCCTATTTAGACAGCGTAAGTGGGTCAGAGCTTGGTCATCAATCGCGCCGTGTCAATTGCTAGATAATTTACTGGCGATCTTGGCTAACTAGACGAATTAAACGGCGCTTTCTTTCATTTTGTCTTCCATTTTCCTTATTTTTCAAAGGTTAATAAAGTCGTATTTATAAGAGATAGCAATGAGAATTTAAACAATTGTGAAACAACAAAAACTTTTCTTTTTCCTTGTTTTGTGCATTCTGTAAATTGTGAATAAGGTAGTTATATCGTTTTATCATCTCATTCTTCTTATCTTATAGACATTCATCGTCTTCCGTCAAGCGACTATATAGTAGACTTTTGTAGTAGTTGGGCCAATTAGATAATGATACCTAATGTATAAAATTAATTTGATACCGTTTTACAACAAACTCGTTCTTTCTTCACAGAAGTTTTGAAAATATTATATTTGTCGGCGGCACGAACGAAAAACAACTTGCAACGAAACGTCATCGCGCCACTGCGCACGTGCAGCGCAGCGTCATCGCGCCACTCCGTGAATCAGGCGGGTGGGGACGGAGCGGCCGGCCTTTATAAGCGGGCGCACGGGCGTTCCGGCTCATTCCCAGCGAGGCATCCGTTCCGACCACATCCTAAGTGTGATACGGTTCACGCCTGAATCACAATAATAATTGTTGTAGCGCTTAATTATTAATTAATTAATGCTGATTAAATTATTATTACCAACAATTTGCTGATTTTTCTTCGTGATGTCTGGAGATCACCTCGAGGATACTGTCGACCCTGAAGACATTCGACCACCTTCTCCAATCATTCGGTTCCACGCCGAAATCAGAAGTGGTGGCGGACGAGGTGGACCACCAGGTCCATCCGCTCTTGGGACCGGACGGGGTGCACATTCAGGGGCACCAGCTCTCGGGGACGGCCGAGATGGACCATCAGGTACATCTAGACATGAGGCAAGACAAGGTGGACCAGCAGGGCAATCCGCTCTTGGAGCCGGACGAGGCAGACTTTCAGCTTCAGCTGCTTTCGAGGCTGAACGGGGTAGACCACCAGCCTCATACGCTCTTATGGCTGAAGCCATACGAGGTGGACCGTCAGAACCATCTAATCGACGTCGTGGACCGTCAGCTCCACCAGCTCCACCAGCTCTGGGGGCCAGGAAAGGTAGACCACCAGGTCCATATGCCCTTGCAGCTGAAGCCATACGAGGTGGACCATCTGATCTTGAATTTGGACGACGTGGACCGTCAGCTCCACCAGCTTTGGGTCAAGAACAAGTAAGACCATTAGTGCCATATGCCTATGTAGATGGACAAGGTGGAATATCAGCTCCATTTGCCTATGGAGCAGTACAAGGCGGACAACCAGCTTCATTCTCGCTTCCTGGACGAAACACTGAAGAATCTGGTGCAAATCAGACGCTAAACGCGTTGACCACTATATTAGAGAATATGACGCGTCAGCAACAAGTTAATATGCAGACCAATCACGAGTTTCTTGCAGGTATACTAAGCCAAACTGTGGCTCCCAGAAAACGACCACGACTAAGCGACGTCTACATCGCACCATTTAACCCTGACGGAGACGTGCCAGTTAGGGATTGGTGCGAACACGTTGATAAAGCAAAATCTCATTGGGAACTCACTGATTACGAGGTATGTACAAAAATTGCTAGCTTACTACAAGGCCGCGCTAAAACTCTTGGAGACACGTGGCTAGTCAAATCCCCAGTTTGGAGCGATATGAGGGAAGCTTTGATCCAAACTTTTGAGCCTGAAGCGCGGTATTCCAATGATATAGTGAAGCTTCGAAACTTCAAATTCGAGATGTCAAATCCAGTTGAGTCTATTACCAAAGCATGGAATATCTGGAAGCGAGTTGTGAGTGGCGACATGGATAAGGATGCTGTGGAAGCTGTGATTGGCTGCATAGACAATGAATATCTTCGCTTGCGCTTGTTGTCAAGTAAATGCAGTTCGGTTCCGGAACTTATCTCTGTCGCAGCTACAATCAAGCCCAGAGAACCACGTCAAGGCGAGCCTCCAGCAAAACGCGCTAGACTGAGGGCCATTAGGGAAGAATCCTTGACTTGTTTCAAATGTGGAAAACAAGGACACATTCAGGCCCATTGCACCAAAACTAACGATGCAGTAAGTGATCCTAAACCATTGCTGAGTTCAAGCAAAAGTAATGAGCAGGTTAACAGAACTGATCGAGAACGCCCGAAGACAAAGTGCAGCTATTGTGACAAACCAGGACATACTGAGTCTGCCTGTTTCAAAAAGATGAGAGATGAAGCTGAAAAGGTGAACTTAGCCGGAGAAGATGATGAGATCATAACACCAATGCGAATCAGCATTAATGACCGTAACTTTGTAGGACTCTATGACAGTGGAGCAGCACGATCCCTGGTAAGACGATCGTTGAGTTTATCTCTTCCAGGTAAACGCGAAGACTGTTCATTAATGCTGAAAGGTATAGGTAGCGAAAGTGTTCCTATTTTATCAACTCAAAAAATTTGTGTGACATGCAAAATAACTAACATACTTGTTGAAGTGACTTTCCATGTTATAGAAGATCATGAAATACCCTGTGATGTTTTGATTGGAGCTGAAATCGTGAAAAACACCGGATTGAACGTGCTTGTCTTAGAAGAAGAAGCTATTCTTATAAGGCGATCCACTATCTTGAACTTTATTCCTGTTGAAGACCCATTCGGACACCTGGATACAGACTTGACCAGCGATGAGGAAATACGTGAGTTGAAATCTTTACTAATAAAATATAAAGATACCTTTGCTACAGGAATACCGAAAACCAAGGTCACTACTGGTAGTTTAGATATACAACTAAAGGACCCAAATAAAATCGTATCGAGAAGACCTTATCGCATGGCACCAGTAGAGCGTCAAAAGTTGAAGACTATAATTGAGGATCTGATTGCTAACGGGATTGTAAGAGAAAGTACCTCCAACTACGCCAGTCCAGTAATCCTTGTCAAGAAAAAGAATGGAGAGGACCGCATGTGTACTGACTACCGGGAACTGAATAAAAACACTGTTCCTATTAAATTTCCACTTCCAATTATTTCAGACCAGATTGACAGATTATCAGATGCGAGCTTCTTTATTAGTCTGGATATGGCCCAAGGTTTCTATCAAATTCCAATTAATGAGAAATCAATTCCTAAAACGGCCTTCATTACCCCAGACGGTTTATACGAATATGTCAGAATGCCTTTCGGTTTGATGAATGCGCCAGCAGTTTTTCAGCGGGCAATAATGACGGCACTGCGACCTTTACTTGATGACATTTTGATTTACATGGATGATGTGTTAATCAAATGCAAATCTTTTTCTGAAGGTATGAACACTTTGGACAAAGTTTTGGCAGCACTTACAGAAGCTGGGTTCACTGTCAATGCCAAGAAGTGCTCCTTTTTCAAAACCTCGATTGAATACCTTGGCACTCTCATCTCAAATTCTACTGTGCGGCCAAGTCCTAGAAAAGTAGAAGCGTTAGAAAAAATCTCCGGTGCCGACATCAGTCAAACAGGTACGCCAGTTCTGTGGTTTGGCTGGCTACTTCAGGCGATTTATACCATCCTTTGCTGAGCGTATGATTCCTCTATACAACCTGACCAAAAAGGATGCCAAGTTCGAATGGACCCCAGAATGCGAAAATGTCAGGCTTGACATTATTCGTCGCTTAACGTCAGCACCTGTTCTAACAATATTTCAGGAAGGTCACGCGATTGAACTACATACTGATGCCAGCAGCTCAGGACTTGGCGCAGTTCTTATTCAAATAAAGGATGGCCGACAGCACGTGGTTGGGTATATGAGTATGAGAACAACAGAACCGGAAAGCCATTACCACTCCTACGAACTGGAGACACTGGCCATAGTAAGAGCAGTAAAACACTTCAGACAATACCTGTATGGAAGAAGCTTTACAGTAGTAACAGACTGTAATGCAATCAAGTCATCGTCTAACAAACATGAACTTCTACCCAGGATTCACAGGTGGTGGTCATTTCTCCAAAATTATGACTTCAAAGTGGAATATCGACAGGGGAACCGGATGAAACATGCAGACTTCTTCAGCCGAAACCCCGCAACTTGCGTCAACTTGACAATAAACGTGGATAACTGGCTCAAAATTGAACAGAGACGGGACGCAGAACTAGCCAAAATAATAAAGAAGGTAGAACGAGGCGAGGAAACAAGTGAGTACCGTCTCAATGATCTTGTTTTAGAACGCAACTATGATAACAAAGAACCTGGATGCAAAAGATGGAAGAAGGTTGTACCGAAATCTTATCAATGGAGTATTATCAATGCATACCACTCTGCGCTGAAACATTTCGGCTGGGAAAAAACCCTAGACAAAATAAGAGAAACTTACTGGTTTCCGGAAATGTCAACAACTGTCAGAAAGTTCGTAGATAATTGCGTCATATGCAAAACAAGCAAGGGCCCTTCGGGAGCCAGACAGGTGAAGCTGTATCCCATAGTGAAGCATCCAGTTCCTTTTGACACAATTCATATCGACATGACAGGTCATCTAACTAAAAAGAATGACAAACACGAATATGTAGTTGTCATTATCGACGCCTACACTAAATTTGTAACGCTGTCTTATGCCACAAACAAAACGGCAAAATCTATGCTTAATGCTCTTAAACATGTGGTATCCCTATTTGGGGCTCCCAGGCCGATCATCAGTGATCAAGACACTGCGTTCAAAGCCGAATTTGAAGAATTCTGTCAAATTTATGGCATTCAACAACACTTCATTGCTCCGGGGGCAAGTCGCGCTAATGGGCAAGTAGAGCGAATGATGGCTGTGGTAAAAAACGGGCTCACGATCATTCGTAATTACGAAAACACTGACTGGAAAAAAGGATTAGAAGCACTTCAGCTAGCAATTAATTGCACGAAAAACAAGACAACGAATGTAAGTCCAATTAAAGCTCTTACCGGAAGGCAATACTCAGTTCCAGCAGAGTTGTTGACTCTCATCGATGAAGACCAAGCAACAGTGGATCGGACCCAGCTTGACAGTTATATGCAAAGAAATATTGAGTCAAGAGGAAAGGTAGACAAGGCAAGATTTGACAAGAATAAAGCTACAGTGAGGAGATTCCAGAAAGGTGAAATAGTCTTATTCAAAACAAACCCAAGAACCCAAATCGGACTTGACCTTAAATTTCCAGATGCCTATGAAATATGGAAGGTGCTCCCGAATGATCGGTATCAAGTAAAGAAGATAACAGGGCGAGGACGCCCAAAGAAAGTAGCCCACGACCAATTAAGACTTGCACCCAAACCAGGTGATGGCACAAATCAAGATCCCGCGTCGGCGGTGGATGGAAACTGTGCAACAGCTTCGCAAAGTTCCAGAGCAACTGAAGGAGACAATGGTACAGCACTTGGCGATAACGAAGAACTTTAAAGGTACTTATCTTTTGCTTTTTTTAATTGAAGCATTTGTTGAGTTGCTTAAGTTGAGGACAGGGGCCTCCTTACTATAGAGTTGCTTAAGTTGAGGACAGGGGCCTCCTTATGATTGAGTTGCATAAGTTGAGGACAGGGGCCTCCTTATTATTGAGTTGCATAAGTTGAGGACAGGGGCCTCCTTACTTCTGAGTTGCATAAATTGAGGACAGGGGCCTCCTTACTTCTGAGTTGCTTGCTTATGACAAAGACCTTTTATTGAGGCAAAATGATCTTTAGGGGATCTAGTGGTGGCCAGTATACAAAATGTACTGTGCGCTGTTGTTTTATTTCAGGCCGAGGACGACCTGTTTGCAGAATGGCCGTGTCGGCGGCACGAACGAAAAACAACTTGCAACGAAACGTCATCGCGCCACTGCGCACGTGCAGCGCAGCGTCATCGCGCCACTCCGTGAATCAGGGGGACGGAGCGGCCGGCCTTTATAAGCGGGCGCACGGGCGTTCCGGCTCATTCCCAGCGAGGCATCCGTTCCGACCACATCCTAAGTGTGATACGGTTCACGCCTGAATCACAATAATAATTGTTGTAGCGCTTAATTATTAATTAATTAATGCTGATTAAATTATTATTACCAACAATTTGCTGATTTTTCTTCGTGATGTCTGGAGATCACCTCGAGGATACTGTCGACCCTGAAGACATTCGACCACCTTCTCCAATCATTCGGTTCCACGCCGAAATATTATAAACATGTTTAATTGAATTAGGTTAATATACGCAAAGCAAAGTTTCGGTTAGCCCTTTGGTTAATGTCCAGAGACCGTTATAGCTGGTATTTACGTACCAAAACCTGTAAAATTATTACTATATCAAATCTTACCTTTGCAGATTCGTCAGACCAGCGAGAAAGACTGCTCTTCGGGTACCACTGTGCGCCACCGGGCCCGCCGCATCACACAAGCCAACTCCACACCGACCTGCACCACTAGTCCACGCACCACCCCAATATGAACAGCTACACGCACATTGTCCCAACACAAGTCCACACAAAATTTCAGTCCAAAAGTTTTTAAGCTGTCAGCTTCTGGTCTATCGACTACCTACTGCGGTTTTCGTATTTCCGCGACGGAGCTCGCGACGCTGTTCCGTCCCGCTCCATGCAACGGTTTTTGGGGGGTGCCAAGGTGGTGGTCTCTTTCACTCGTGGTACATTAACCTGGAACAAACGAGGCTCTGATTAGACCGGTCCAGCCTTGATTACAAGATGGTTGTTTGGTCACTTCAAAGGCATTTACAAAAAGAAGGAGGGTAGGCAGCCCTCTTATGTGGGTCGTGTTTATACGGCGTGTACCTACGAAAAGTAATACGAGGATTTTTATGCAACATTCGGTTTGTATATCTTTTGTCCTTTGATGAATTGTGCCACACTGAAAAAAAAAACGGCTAACAAAGTGTTAATAAAAGCTTTGTTAGATTTTTATTGTTGCAACACTTAAGTGCATTGTCGTTGCAAAAATAGGCAAATAGTGGCATTGACATTTATTTTATTGTTAATTTTTTTTTTGTTAAATCAACAACACATACTTATGTACTGTAACTATGTTCAAAAGTTTGAACGGGGTGTCAACAGTGCTTTGCCAACTGAACAAATATAAAAAGTGATGTCGCAGCAAAGTATAATCCATCAAAGTAACTTTTGTTACTATGACTAGAGCGTATTGTTAGTAGGCCAAAGTGGAAAAGTAACAAAATGCAGGTTATCATCACAACAATGTAGCCAAAATAAAATGACAATGTAAATTGCCGCACGCGCAAGCTGCTTTGTGAATCTCGCAACCCGTTAGCGTCCATCATTCTAAACACAGTCGCCTTATTGAACGGTCGCGCGATTTTTTAGAAATGGAAGATCTGGAGACTTTTTTTTGGAAAATTTCCAATATTTCACCGCAGGCAGGATTTGAACCTGCGACCTTCGGCATCAGTACTGCCGACGCCCTAACCAACTGGGCTACCGCGGTTCTAATCGAGCCCGCGAAATTAAGGAAGTGTATCTTGTCCACTATCGCGTGGAGACTTTTCTCCTCAACAACGGCTTGGAGCATTTCGGGCCGTCTCTGATCGGTAAGTACCTACCTATACCTATCATGTCTAACTAAAATAAAGTAAAAAAAAAGTGTGAAACATTTTTATGCTTTGCTATCTTGTTTTCCATGATTCTTTAAAATGGCGCCTGTCTTAGGTGTCCGGCCCATTTTCAACTGTTCCCTACAATTTTCGTGTATATTGTCCGCGTATTGGTACACTCAAGTTATACGTAAACATGTTGGATTTGTATAAGTACTACAGTAGCTTAGATTACGCTGATTTATGTAGGTAAGCGTCGACTTACAAGACCGAGCGGCGCTGGTCGTGGCATGTGTGATCTTGTGTGTTGTCAACCGGTGTGGCGCAGTGGTAGTGCAACTGCTTTCAGCGCAGAAGGTCCCGCGGGTTCGATTCCCGGTTGAGGCAGATATTTGAATACTTAGGTGTCTATTCTTGGGTCTGGGTGTTCTTTGTGCATGTTTACAATTATTCGTTTTTCTTTTTTTCAGAACAGCAACAGTTCTGCTCGTGGTTCTACTAGTCCTAGTAATACTAATTAGTACCTATTAGTTCTAATTTTTGTATTTTTAAGAATTGTACCTTTTGTCATTGAGGCCTAATACTTAATAATTTCTTAATTATATTTTGCGTATTTGATTTAGAAATAATAAATAATTGTTGACGTGATTGCTATATTTTTGTATTTTCATTTATTTTATACTATAGGGTCGATCAAGCCTAAGACAAAGCGACTTTGTCGTATATGTACAATAGAGGACGAGGCCGACCAACCGATCATGCCAAAAACCAGAGGTACTGCTGTTACATCTGAACCACTTTTTCTCAGAAACATGTGTCGTAATGTAGGTTTTGACACATGTTTCTTGGTAAAAGTGGGTCAGATTTAACAACAGTGCCTCTGGTTTTTGGCTTGATCGGTTGATCGGCCTTATCCTCTATTGTACATACGACAAAGTGACATTGCCTAAGCGACAAAGTAGCATTGCCTAAGTGACAAAGTGGCTTAGCTTTAACGACAAAGTGGCATTGCATAAATGACAAGGTGGCATTGCCTAAGTAACAAAGCGGCTTAGTCTGAGCGACAAAGTGGTTTGTTTTAATTACAAAGTTACTTTGATTCTGTAACTATAGGCATTTGTTACGAGAAAAAGGGTACAAAAACTCATTGTCATAAGAACAATATTCAAATTGTCTCGTCATCTACTATATTTTGTTAAAATTACAATATCTCATGATCAACACAAGTATAGTTAACAATAAAAACAATGTCTTTTTAACTATTTACCTTTGACGGCTCTCCAGTAACAAAGTTTTTTTATTCCAATGGCAACATTTTTTTTTCCGTGCAGTAGGTAGTTATCTAGGTTTACCTACACAACTGTGATAGCATTATAAGTTAAATGTTCCTGAGCCTGAACTACTCTGTAATATTAGGTATATGTTCTATGCTAATCGCAATGCTGAAAATGGCTTTTTGTTGCGGGACCAGCAAGAAGTAGTTAGCCATTTTATTTGTCACAAAACACCACTAAGTTATGCGTTACCATGTCGCCGCAAGCGGTTAAGGCGAGAAACACACGGTCACGACTTTCCACCTTATTTTAACACGAATACGGTTTATTTAAAACGGTTTGATAGACGCATCCGTCAAAGTAGCCTTGTGCGATGCCGTTTGACATAAACCGTATTCGTATGAAGGTAGGGTGGAGAATTGAACGAATGACGAACAAACAGAAGTTACGTGTGTTTCTACCCTAATGTGTTCAAATTACCCGTAAACTTGTTAAAAAAAACGTAGGAAATAAAAACTGCTTCGTAGACCTTTGACTCGAAGGTTTCGTAGCAGCTAGGCTACGGCGTAGGCATATTTACGATTACGAGCACTTATTTTTATAGGTTTCTGCTACGCGCAATAACGTATCGGACCGGGCATAAAAATTAATCGCGAACGACAATTTCTTGTTTTATTTACAGAAAAACACTGAATGGCATGTTAGCTCCGTGTCAGGGTCGAGTCGGAACTCACCAAAACCGATACCAAAACCTTAGGACGGACTGGTAATTAGGTTCAACTGTCCCTAAGGAATATATGCTGCTGGTAGTGGTTGAAGTATGATCGGCTGCTGGTACATGTTGTATGGGAAGTGGGTGATATAGGCATGCTGCGCCCCGCGCGTCATCTTCCTAATTTGTGATATAGTGCCGAAATAATAAGTAGGTTATAGTAATACATTTTTTGATATCATATTAAACTACTGTTACTATTACTACTACTACTACTACTATAGCCACAACAGTCCATTGTTGGACATGGACAGCCTTTTTTTGGAGCCATACTCACTACGTTTGGCAGGCGGATTGGCGAGCGCAGTGCAAGTTGTTTCATTCATAGGGAATGCTGTTGCCCATTGCCTGGATGCTAATATCAAGCCGGCACCACACGACATAAGTCATATTCAAAAAGTCTAATGCCTACTTTGAGTTTGAGGTTTATTAATGAGTAAGTATTTTTGCAGTTATTTGATGTCTACGATAGAAGTTGTAATTAAATACCTTTTGCGAGTTTTCCAAAAAAGTTAAAAAACATCGGTCTCGTCACTGCACTTTCCTACCAATAAATTAACTTTAATAAAAAAAAATACTATTGTTTTATTAGAAAAGCAACAAAAAGGGTGGTCAATTGATCTACAGCAGTGGTGTTGAGAAATCTCTAAATGGTCAAGTGCCAGAGTTTTTTTTTTTCATTTTGGTTTTTACGAACACAAGCAGACATATTATGTGTTGTATAGCGAAGGGCTGTTGGAGAAACGCGACCAGCTCCCCAATTCACTGGCTTACTGTGTAGATGAGACCACCCCGGCAAACAAAGTGTTGACACTAAATTTATCATCAAGTGGTAAA